>CM053791.1:1860954-3060954 GCA_028749045.1 Cupressus sempervirens
TACATATATTATATATATGTATACATATGTATATATGTATATTGTGTATATATATATAGTATATAGTATATATATGTATGTATATTATACATATACAAATCTATATATGTATATGTATACATGTATACATCTACATATATATGTAGACATACATATAAATATATACATACATATACATATATATATGTATATGTATGTATATATGTATATGTATGTATACATATACATATATATATATAAATATATAGATATGTATATGTATATGTATACATACATATATATATATACATATATACATATATATATATATACATATATATATATATATATATATACATATATACATATATATATATATATATACATATATATATATATATATATAAATATATATATATATATACATGTATATATATATATATGTATGTATACATATACATATACATATCTATATATTTATATATATATATATATATGTATATGTATACATACATATACATATATACATACATATACATATATATATATATATATATGTATATATATGTATATGTATCTACATGTATATGTATGTATACATATATATGTAGATGTATACACATGTATACATATACATATATAGATTTGTACACACACACACACACACACACACATATCAAAATAAAGTAAAGAATAAATTTACAATACAAGAAAATATCTTTAAAAATAAAATTAACAAGAGCATGAGAATATATATACATATGCATATGCACACACACACACACACATGCAAAAGAGAAAATATAATAAAGCACCTTCCAATATAATAAAAAAAGAAAGGGGAAGCAATGAGAAAGAAGAAACAAAGAAATAAAAGGTAAAGGGGAATGCCAACTTTCGGGAGGTCAAAGGGGACAAAGCGGAAAGAAGGGAACAAAATGAGGTGAACAAGTGACCAGATACAAGGGAAGAACACAAACAACAAAATGAAAGTGGTCATAAGGGATGAGCACAAGAAAAGGGGGGTGATGACACAAGCTAGGGAAGTGGTTTGGAATTTCTAAGGAAAGATAACAAGGGTTTCCATGACGGACTCAGCATCCACCCTTCATCCCTATTAAGATTGGAAGGATGATTGTTAATTTCAATGGCTTCCTTGATTTTTCACTTGAAGAAACTATCTTTCTTATGTACAAGATTTGAACACTGTCAAGACAAATGTGATGCTTGGTGGAGGAAAAGTATTATGCTAGGGAAGATTTGGGGACTTGATCACTCCTAATGTTAGTATAATGCTCCTTGATTCTAGTGTGAAAATATTTTTCGGTTTCACCAACGTAAGGGATGTCACAAGAGAAAAACAATTTTGTAGATACCAAACTCATTATGGATGTCTTTCAGTTCTTTAAGGGATGGGGTTGGAAGCTTCATCATGGAGAAAGGCTTGAAGATACATTGAAGACCTTTCTTCCAAAGGATCTTGGAGATTTTTAGGATAAGCCTTGAATGTGGACCAAGGCTAAGGCAACAATAAATGGAGGAGGGGAAGGCTTAGAATAGGAAAGGAATTGGAATATCATTTGATTGAGAGCCTTATATATTTTCTTGTTTGAGTACCCATTTAATATGAAGATGTTAAGCAAATGGAAAATTTCACCATTATATAGTCTTCATCTTAGATACAGTAGGCTCTCATGGTAAGAGATTTGAGAACACCGATCTTTCGACTCAAGTTGTGATGAGAAGAAAAGTGTAAATAATGGTCAATGTGGGTAGATTTTTGGAACACTCCCCAACCAAGAGACCTATCTACTTCCATGATGAGAAAGATATCAAGGAAAGACAAATAATTATCCGACTCAATCTCCTTTGTAAATTTAATACATGGAGTTATGTTGTAAGATTTATCATAGATTTCTTCTAACTTTTGTTGACCATGGGTCCAACATGTGAACTGGTGTCATCTACATATCTTTTCCACCACTTTGGCTTGAGAATGAAGGAACGCTGACAATGCCACAGAAAAAAATGAAGTGACCAAATTAGAGCAATAGACACTATTGCAACTAGCTCCACATAATTATTAGAAGCGAGCAATCCAATGAAGATGCAAAAGCAACCTGAGTTGGACAAAGGGAAGGACATATTGGTTTCTAAGGTGAGGAGCAACCAACAAATCTAGAGAGGAATGATGATCCAAAGTGGTGAGACTTTCTTTGAAGTGCTTCAAACTTCTTCTTCTTCTTTTGTCTCATCATGAAAACGTCTTTCCTACCCAACTCTCTAACATGAGAAAAAATATCATGACCATGTCCAAGATTTAGTCAAAGGAAAGAAAATGATTCCAAATGAGCAAGAGAAGTCTCGCATTCAAATGATTGATAACAACATGAGTACATTGTATCACATCTTTGAGAAGAGCCATGCTTACTTTAAGAAATATATGTTTAGTTTTGACAGTTTAGAAATGATTAGAAATCTTTACAAAAGTCAGTATTAATTGTTCACCCCTACATCTTTATAGGAAAGAAAGAGCTGCTATTTTCTTTACCAACTTAATTATGATCAATTCGAACTATTTATATTTTCAGTATAATGCCCTAACATGAAGGGATTAAATTAAGAATATTAGCATATTTATATTTTCAGTATAATGCCCTAACATGAAGGGATTAAATTAAGAATATTAGCATAATACCCTAACATGAGTGTGTTAATTTTGTGAGTATTATTAGTTCCTACATGCGAAAGGAAACTTATGCATTTGTTTGGTGCATAATTTTCTTATTTTGATTGGTCAAACACCCAATAAAAATCAAGAATTAAATTTGATTCTATCGAAATATAATAGTAAATTTTAATTGTTTACTTTTCATAATTTTAAAATAATTTTTTTCCCTTTTTCCATTAGGTTGAGAAAGTAGAAAATTATTGTTTCATTACAATAAATACAAAATTTCTTACATGAAATTATAGAACTATGGGAAATAAATTAAGAATCTTTGATTTCTAGAAGTTTCTTATAGATAATTTTATTGCCAAGTTTATCTATATCTTCTCTCCACCACCATGACTTTACTTTTTGTCCACTACCGCCATTGTCATGGCATCTTAGTGAGGCTTCCCTTGCAAAAATACTAGCCCTACCTTGTTTCCTTTTCAAAAGAATATGACTAGATGGATCTTGTTTTGTTTGATGAGCTTATTTCACACATATAATTCTAGCAGAATTCTTTTATTAAGAAGAATGAATCAACAAATCCTTCAGATTTGAGTTCCACTAAGATTAATAGTAAGTTTAATTTCTGGGAGCCCACATGCCTTGATCCTACAGAAATTGCCTCTGCCTCTTTAATAGAACAAGACAAACTGTATCTTGTTGCTCACAAAAAAATATTTTGACTTTCCTTCATTGAGAAGAAAGAATCAATGAATCCCCATGATTTCCACTTCACCCAAATTGATAGTTAGGATAATTTCAGTGATCTCAGATGCCTTGTTCCTACATAGTTTACCTATTTAATACAAACGAGCCAACTAGAAACTACACACACAAAATTCCAACAACTGTGTTTGCCCAGAAAACCCCTAGAAATTCCTTTTATCATTTTTATTAGCAATAGATATGAAGTGTTTGATGCTACATTCCTCATACTTGGCACTTTGAATAGATGAGTATGATCATGATTAGCGCCTAAGTGAAATAAGGTCAATCAAGGAACATTTATTGGAATTCATAATTTCAAAGAGTTGTTATACATATTGTTTGTTGGTTGTGGGCCTTGGAGTTTAAATGTTAAGCATTAATGCCCAAAAGTGCATAATTGAATCCAACAAACATCTAATTTTCTCATCCATTTTTTTTTATTGTGTATTGTCAATGTTGATGGTTTTATTTTTCCATTAGACAGTAGTATAACTATATCCATTAAATAACTAGAGTTTTTTTGGACCTATTTATGTTTGTACTATTCCTATGTAGGTAGTCTAGTATTTCAAATAAATGTTTCTAGTCCGATAAGGGAGAATACTATGGCAATCATTTAGGAAAGAGGACTGGAATGAAGATGCCTCTATCTAGGATCATTTATTATTGGAGATACATGAACATGTAAGTCAAGGTCAGTTTCATTGGCAAGAAACAAATATGGAAAAAGGCATCCAACACTAAAGATATCACCTATTCAAAAGTGATAAGTCAACAACCAATAAATGTCCAACACCATGAGCATCGATTGTTAAGAAATGGTCAATACATTTGATTATTCCATGTGATAGTAACTAATATGGATATTTTAATATTTGTTACGAAGAGATATAAATGGAGTAAAGATGTGTCCCTCAAAATGCATCGATTGGTAAAGAGAGACAGACAAATATAAAAAGAAAGAGGGGGGTGGGGGTGGGGGAAGACCATAGAGATAATACAAGTTGCTTACATACCATCGGTCAACAATTACTAGTGTGAATAGACCAGTCATCGTGCAACAACGGTTGGGAGAGACCAACATTCAAGAGGAAAGAAAAGCATCAAAGGAAGGAGAAGTCATCTTGGTTTCAATCAGAGGATACCAACTTGGAGGGATTTGGATGTAATTGAAAAGACTATATCAATACAAAGAAGGGTAGAAAGAGCATCAATCAATCATATTGAACATAGTATTAAAACACATTTTAGATAGTGGGTCTAAGAACTACTCGATTAAGCATTTTATCTCAATGTGCAAAGGAGATCAGAGGAAACACCACTATGCAAGGAAACATCAATTATATTAGACACAACTTGCTCATAATTCCAAGAGTATACCGACTCTTATTAGACAAAAAGTGGAAATTATTTGTACGATACTAAGGTTATCATTTAAAGTAGCAACCCAATTGCCACCATTAATTATAAAACAATATTACAACACCTCCATTATTGCCAAACAAAGGATCTATAAAAAAGCTTATCTCTTCACACAAAGTATAAATTAAGTGAGCATATACCTAAGGCTATCATTATAAGTCATATAGTTATCTAATATTTTGAAGTAAAATTGCCTATTCTAATATGTGATGTATTTTACACAGGAAGCATCATATATTAAAATTCATAGTAAAGTAGAGAATTTGAGGAAATTGTTTCTAAATTATTGAGATATCCTATAGGGGACATTACATTGTCCTAAGTGTTATGTAATCTACCAGGTCGATTGGTGGCTTGAGTATTTATTTAATGTAACTTGTTAGGGAAACCCATGGCTTGGTTAAGTACAAGTAGAGGGTCTTATGATTTCTAGAGTGATTCATTTATGATGGAGTTGAAAAAGAGTTATTGAGAGGAACGAAGTTTAGCAGAGCTAGTAGTAGAGTGTGGGCTTAGGAAATAAGAAGATTTCTTGGTGATTTGTGAGCTTGAGTTAGATCTTTCTTGGAGTTTCTACCATATTCTTGTGTTGTTGTAGATCTAGGATAACAAGCAGTTATTTGGATCTTGTGAGATCTTGCATAACTATTACTATGATTGCTTTGTATTTGACCATAATCAGGAAGGCCTTACAACCCAATACATTGCATGTAATCAATTTTTTGATGAATGAAGAGTTGAGTTATCTATCAAATTTTGTATTATGGTGTATTTATACTGCGTGGTTATTGTCAAGCACTAGATCATTTCCTTTGGAGGTACACCCACCTTGTACTACATCACATCCTGATGGCAAAAGCGACATTTAGTTGGTTGAACCATCATACATCTCAACTAGTCACCGAATGACAATTTGAAATGTAAAATTTTCCAAGTCAAAAGTTGGGCACTAGTCTCAACTTTGGAATGCCAAATTTGATCACTTAACTTCTTCCACATATTTTCCTTAAATTTTCACTTATGTTTCAAGTTTAGTCTCGGACTAAGTGACAAATAAGGTAAAAGACATTGATACTTTTTTTTTCAAAGGAAACTAGAAGAACTCGTGAGTAGACATCCACCACCAATCTTTAGAAAATTTGCATTCTAAAGGCCTACAAATCTTCATGGTAAGTACAATAGGAACAAGACATTTGCGAAAGATAATAAACTCTTTCAACCTATTATTTAGGCCAAAGGTGTATTCTTAATAGTTTCCCGAATTGCCCACTCAAGAGAATCAAAGTCACACAAATCTCTAAAATTGTACGCTCCTTTCTTAAAGAGACAATGAGCCTTTATGTGCAAAGAAACAACATGCGTCTAGTATAAATATTGAATAAATCTATTCCACCAAATTAAGGAATCTCCAGAGCTTAAAAAACCATGTTGAAGGGAAAAAGTCCTCCAACTTAAGCACTTGCAAACTTGTTGTTATGATTTCCAAATTGATTGTAGGTGAGAAGAGGCTTTGATATGGAATGAAGGGGCCATTAAATTTTTATCCATCCACTAACATTTTTCCATTTATTCTTTATTGAGGCTTGGCTAATGCGAAATTGCACCACATCCTTCCAATGCTCCTCTCTCTTGACTACTTTGATGATCTACTTGGTTGGAAGACACAACCCTTGAGTTTGAGGATCCAAAAGGCCTAATCCACCTTTGGACTTAGGCTAAATGCAATGGAGCTAAGAAATATTCCTACACCCAACAATACAATTCTAACTAGACCATAAAAAATGTCAAACAAGCTTTGGTAAGATCATTATAAGTCTTCTTTGAAGGCAAGCAACAAGAAGAATAATAAACATGTAAAGCCAAAAATATACAATTCGCCACTTGAATTTTACTAGCTAAAGACACATGCTTGTTTTCCCAAGTGTATAATTTTATTTTGACTTTATTTAGAAACTATTTCTATATTTTAGAAAGCGAGATTCCCAAACCAAATGAGATGCCTAAATAGCGAGAAATTTGATCATGTTTTATTTGTTTCCATTCCTTAGGGATCCAAAGGGGAACATGGTCATTTTGTATCAAGAGAAATTTAGTTTTATGACATGAAATCTTTGAACTAGAAATGGAGGAATAAAGGTTGAGAGCATCAAAGGCACGATTAATCTCCTCCTTAGAGTTTTGGAGAAACAACATACCATCATCAACAAAATGAGAATTTTTTCATAGCTAGATTGCTAGGAGTAGCAATCCCCTTGATAATATTTAACTTTAGATACTTATCCATTAAATAACCAAAAGCATCAATGACTAAGACATAAAGAAAAGGAGATAAGGGGCAACCTTGTCTTGTTGCACATTGTAAAGGAAAGGCCTGAGCATCTCTTCATTTCTAATCAACTTATCATTGGCATCTGTAAACAACACTTTTACATGCTTGCACATCCTCAGACTAAAGCCCAACCATCTCAACATTTTAAGATTAAAGCTCCAATACGTGCAATTACAAACCTTATCAAAATCTAGCTTCACAAATATAGCATTTTGGCTTGATTGTTTGGCCATTGATTCATAACATGGTGCAAGTTTCAAAAGGTTATTATTCATAATTATTATTATTAGATCAATAATTACTTATTAATAATTTAATATATATGTTATTTTATTAATAAATTAGTGATTATTATTATCTTTAATAATCTAATGATTATTGAATTAAATATTTTAATAATATTTAATTAAAATTGGAATTAATGGATTACAATATTGTATGTGAAAAGTAAATTCAGAAATTGTAAACTTTAGCAAATTGAAAATTGGTAACGAAATGAAAACTTGAACATTACTGTAAACTCAAACTGTATGTTTTCAAAATCAAACAAAACTATGAAACTACGCAATTTGTTGAATGCTTTCTTGTATGTTAGGTTTGGGGTTGACCTAGAAGTGTTGAGCAGTTTAGGATGTCTACCAGAGGCTAGGAGTTATTGTTTTGATGATTACATATGATGTTATGATTTGGTTTATGTGTACTTTCTTGGATCAGTCCTATTAGGAAGATCATATTAGTGATGCTTGTATTTTGACCAAGTGATTTCAGTACTTGTCAGTTGCTTGTTTAGAGAACTGATGTATGGTATTTGGTCTTTTGAGATCATTTTGCTTTATTGAGCTTAGGGTAGGTTATCAGTATGTTATGTTGGGAAGTGGCTTGCAATGGAGGCCAAGGCCCTAAAGAGGCTGACAGGTAATCCATTGTAGGTTATTCTAATAAGTGATAACACTACATTAAATGAGAGTAAAATAAACTAATAAGAGTCTTTTTATTTCCTCACCCATGCCTCAAGTGCTACTACAAACTAGGATGGGAGTAGAGAGGATGCTTGGTGGTGATCATGCATCGTTAGTATGCCTTGTCGGTACAAAAGGATACTAGTGCCACATAGAGCCACTAGAGGGCCAAAGGATTAAAAGACTAGCCAAGTAACCTTAGAGTCGGCTCGTGTGATGACACTTGCCCACTAACATAATAGATTCCCTACATGTCTTTGTAGCCTCTAGGTTAAGATGTCATTTATATCTTGGTACCTTTGAGTTAGATTTCTTTTAGGTTTTCCTTGACTTAGATGTTGGATTTGACTTTTGAGTTTGTCATCTTGTTTGGGACTTGAGACTATCTCCTCAGTGTGGTGGGAGTGGACCTTTTTGGGTTACCACGAGGTCGGGTGGTAATGCTTTTTACTTTTTACCATTGAGATCCATCAATTCGATGCCACGGCTGGAGTTCCTTGTTCTACATTTCCTTTCATTCTATCTCTATGCACTATGATGGATGGTTGTACCTATAGTATGTATTTTATTTCATGGATCTTAAAGAGACGATGTAATCTATTTTATGATGTATGTTCTTTCAGCCTTTCATACCCTGTGACATGTACAATGGATGATTGTGCATTCTGATTATTGTCAAGTGGCATTCGAGACAATTGTATATTATTTAAATGGATTTGAACTTGGAGTTAATCTTTAATGTAGATGTGTTATATATTGGATTTAGTATTAATTAAATTTAAATGTGATTCAACATCATGGGGTCCTTAAAGAATGTAATCTCTTTATGTGTTGCTATTGTATGAATGTATGTTATCACTTCCATTGTTTTATAATTGTTGTTATATGTTATCTCTAAAATAAATGTTTGACAAACTTAGTGGAACTTTAGGTTAGTTCTTTTGGATCCCTTGGTGGGCCATGACATTGATTGAATGCAAGGATAATTGCTTGTGTGAATTCAAGACATGATTGATTAATTTAATTTAGCACAAGTAATATGCAAGTGTGTATCTATGCATGTAAAGTAGTTCACATAGTGAACTGATATACATACATACATGCACATACATATACAATCATCATAATCAGTTATCCTTTAATCTGACCAAAGCTATTATACATGAACAAGATATACATGTTTAGAAGGAGAAAAAAGAACATTTACATAGGTATATCTTCTCCCCTTGAAGAAAATCATAGAGAAAGGGCATAGAGATCACAAGGGCATGTCACGACATTAAAATGCAGCAATCACAAGGGAACGAAAATAAAATCTTGATCTCCACCAATGTTCAGAGATCTCCACCTTTGTTTGGAGCTCTCCACCCTCTTTTGCATGCAACTCTCCATAATCAATCAAAACAAATGGGGAATGATTAATGTCATGTTTTCTTTTCTTTTTTGTTTATAATCCATAATCCACAAGATCTCTCTATATATATATACATATATAGACACACACACACATATATACATATGTATATATATGTATATACATACATACATGCATGCATGCATGCATGCATACATATATATACATAAATGCATATATACATACATACATAAAAACAACAATGTTGAAATGAAAGCTATCAGTGATCAAACACCTATGCTAGAGTTACAACACAATGTGAACTTGATATTGGATAAGGTAGAGATAGATATTCAGAAGTTTGCTAATCAAAATTTAAGGCATGGGATTGAAGGAGAAGGAGTGGCTTTAGAAAGAGAAGGAGAAGGAGCAACTTTAGAAAGAGACTGCACGATAAAAACAACAACTAGAAACAACTCCTTACACTCAACTCTTCATTGAAGTTATTCTTCAATTCCTTGCATATGCAATTTTATCAACTTGGAAAACTATATTTGGTCCTGCTAGCTGGGAACAACTAATTGTTCATGTTATTGTACCTAATTTGATGACAGTTCTACTTGAATTTGTAATCAACCCAACTAATCAACAACTAGACCCATTTAACTCGGTTATGACTAGTTTCTTTCTAAAATTATCTGCTATGATATGCTTTTGTAAAATTTCTTGCGAACTCTACCCATTTTTCCTGGTCTGCATTATTTTTGTGGAGGATTTTGAGGTAATTCACTTAGCATAGGTTGAGTGAGTTTTATTATTTTATTATTTAAATTCTAGATATGTATGCAGCTAGATCAATTTTTCTATTGTGCTAAGATGTAATAAGCACCTTTAAAAACATCTCTAAATATACATGTTTGGAAGGGAATATAAAGAGATACATGTTTAGAAGAAAATTAAATGAACATTTACATAGCCCTTGAAGAAAATCGCAAAGCTAGGGCACAACAATGAAATCATAGAGCATGGGCATAGAGATCACAAGGGCATGACATGGCAACAAAATCACAGAGCAAGGGCACAAAAATGAAATTGAGGAGCAAGGGCATGACAACGAAATGTAAAGATCACAAGGGCACGATAACAAAATCATAGAGCAAGGGCACAACAACGAAATGTAGAGATCACAACAATGAAATCGCAGAGCAAGGGTACAGAAACAAAATGTAGAGATCAGAACAACAAAATGCACCGATCACAAGGGCACAACAACATTCAAAGATCTCCACCCTCATTCAGAGCTCTCCACCCTATTTTGCATGCAACTCTCCACAATCAAAACAAATGGGGAATGATTTATGTTGGTTTTTTTTGTTTTTTTAATACTCGTGGGTGTCGCAATTATGACATTGATGTCGGTATTGCAATGACTTCGGGGAAAATTGCAAAAAATAAAATGAAAATCACCACAAATTACATCCTCGTTGCAAATTGTAGTGACAATTTGACCCCAAATATTGTAGTGTTTATTTTCCAAAAAAAATTAACGTTGTTATAAAAAGCCAATATGAAATACTAACAATTATTAGGAAATTGTGGACCATAAGTTTTTCATTAACTAGGAATACAAAATTCTCTTCCCAAAATCAGATCTATAATATATACTTGTACATTATTCTTCAGATGTTACATATATATAACTTGAATTTAAGCATACTCTAACCATAACCTTGACCACACCTTGAATTGAATTGTAACCTTAAATTCAAACTTTAGTATTAAACAATATCTTTACCATTTTATTATTTAATTAATAGCTAAAATTTAAATATTGATGGTGATAATAATTACTGTACATTAATATCTTTTATATATGATAGAAATAAATTATATTCTTAATTTAAAACTAGTGTAAGCTAGCGCAACTTCTTGAAAACTTACTCATAATATTGTTTCTATTTTTAACAAATCTTAATATTCAAACACTTTCTATCATAAAATCTTAAAAATCTAAAATTTATTTTTAATTATATTTTATTTCTATATTTCTATATTTTAATTAAATTGGATATTAATTATATTTTATATCTCTTAATAAACTTGAATATATTAGGAAACTAATCATAAATAGATTATGTGAGTTGAAATGAGATTTCTAAAGTGTTTTTATTATTATACAAATTAATTTAGATTTACGTTAAATTTAGTAAAGCTAGATTGTTACTATGTAGAATAAATATGAACAAGCTAAATTATGAATTGGTTAGATATAAATTAAATTTTTTTCTTAAGATTAAAAATTGTTCTACTTGTAACATTAATTTTATAGTATTCAAATGTAATTATTTATACAAACATAATTACTTATAATTTTTTTATTTAGTACAATTTAAATTTTATCTAATTAGTTATAAAGATATAATATATATTTATTATTAAAGCTTTAAATTAATCTATTAGGACAACAACCATTACCAAAACTATTCTTCAAAGATTACCATAGTCTACAATGATAATGTATTAGTAATAAACATATGAATGGTCTCTTATAATTTTAAGATTTGACATTTTTTATGAGCTACTTTTCTATCGACGCATTATGGAATGCACAAAAGCATGCAACTGCTAGTTATATTTTATATCTTTTAATTGTCAGATACGTTTTACCTATAAATCAAACATCATATTTTTTATTTTTTATTATTTACTTTCTTCAATGATTTTATCTCATTGAAAAGTGTAGTTTTTATTTTCTATGAACACTTTAAAAAATGAAAGTTTCTTTTATTATCATATTTTTATAATTATAAAGATTTGTTTCTATTTATAAAATATATATTTCTATTATAAATCAAGCATAAAAATAAAATCATTGTTTAAATTAAACATATTCTTCAATTATTTTATCTTATTGAAATTTGTAGTTTCTAGTTTCGAATTTCATATCAAATGTTTCTATTATAAACCCATAAAAACATAAGTTTCTTGTATAAAATAAAGAAATTTACATCATTGTTAAAAATATTATTTTAATTTATTTTGTATAGCAAAGTTATTTTAATACAAATCAAATTTCATATCAATGTTTTCATTACAAACCATTAAAAACATAAGTTTCTATTATAAAGTTAAGAAATAGACACAATTGTCACAAATACTATTAAAATCTATTTTGTAATGCAAAGTTATTTCAATACAAATCAAATTTCATATCAAATATTTCTACTATAAACCCTTAAAAACATAAGTTTCTATTATAAACTCTTAAAAACAGAAGTTTCTATTATAATTTTTTTAATGAAATTTGCATCATTGTCACAAATACTATTAAAATCTATTTTGTATTGTAAAGTTATTTCAATAGAAACCAAATTTCATATTGAATTTTTCTATTATAAACCCTTAAAAACATAAGTTTCTATTATAATTTATAAAATCAATAAATTTGCATCATTGTCACAAATTCTATTTAAAATCTAATTTGCATTCCAAATTTTATTCATTTGAGTTATTTCAATACAAATCAAATTTGTTTTGCCCTGAATTTTCAAAATTTAATAGGGTGTAATCATATGAAATTTATTGGATAAACTTAGAACAACATTCATAGTAGTGGGAGAAAGCAGTCCATTAACAACCTACACCAGGGGTTCCTTGTGATGAAAAAATAGCAATATCTATGATTAATAGGTGACATTAATCTGAGAGCTCAAAATACTAGAAACTACTATGGACAAAAAATATACATGAAGAAATTTTGAGAACCCAGATCCTTAAATTTTTCCTTACGATTTAAACTTGTCATTAAGACACATCTCTTAGAACTTTGTCATGCCCAAAATTTACTGACAAGAATAACACAACAAATTTTTTTTTTTTTTTTTTTTTTCTGAGATACTAATAAGTAAACCCACTAAGCTGATAGTTTTAAATTAGTTTAAAACACATGTACATTGCAAGACGTTCAATGCCTTTCCCTTAACAGTGTCCTGACAATATCATTAAAGTTTATGACCAATGGTTATGAATAGATCGTTAAAACTGAGCATTCGTTATTACTTTACTTTTAAACAAATATACAATTTCGTTTATATTAACTTTTAAATTAAAACTAATTATTTCTCTAAAGGTAAATACTAACATATTTATTAAATCTAATATAACAACATTTATTAAATTCAAGCTAATATTATCTAATCAATATAGTTAATTAAATCATAAATAATAATTCTACATTATTTTAAATCAATCCATCTTCTTTATACTTACCTCGTGATTAACATAATACCAAACAATAATCTTAGAAGTCTTAACCAAATAATACAACCAATAACAAAGTTAATTAATTTTCAAATGTATTCTAACACTATTATAAATCTAACATTAATGATCCAAAACACATATACTAAATACCTTTTTACTAAAAATTAATATGATTAGCAACATATCCTAACAAAACATCTGAACTAAACTAGTTCTAACTATCTCCAAGACTTAATAGCTAAAAAAATAAATACAAATTAAATAAATAAGTTACTAAAATAAGAAACTACTAAAAAAAATTTAAACTCACCTCTACTAATTCCTTCTTCCCTAAACATGCAAATCTATTCTCAACCTTCAAACTAATATTAAACCTAAACTTTCTACCACTCACCAAAAATTCCTACCAATAAAAAAAAAAAAAACATTAACTAAATTATAATCTACAATGATTCTCCTTTCTAACAACAAAACTTAACTATACTAACTGAATTGTATTTATTCCTAGCTCACTAACTGGTTATACCACCCTCTTATCAAAAAATAACATATTTAATAAAGGCTTGCTACCATTATACATTATTCTAACTCATTTCTCTTAATTATCTTAAGTAAATCTACTCTTGACCTTATAGCAAGAACATTTGTTAATAACCAATCTACACTACCCCACTACCAAACTTTATAAACACACCATCAACAATTTCATCCCAAATCGCTGGATGGTGGAGAGTCTTAGGTGGCACGTGAATGGTGTAGGATGGGACACATCCTCCTTGGGACTCTCACCCTTTGGACGTCAATGTGGAGGCGCCTGAACAGATTCAAAGTAATGTAGACAGCATTATTACCCCATCAAATCAAAAGTCACAGCATTTACTTATGAACAAGATATGTGTTGGATACAAAAGCCGTAGGATGTGATTTCTCTGCGCATTAATTGGAGGAGAGGAAATCGATGTTTAAAATTTGATTTTTCCAACTGTACATAGTTAAGGTGGTGTAGAAAGTTACATATCTAATGGTAAAGGGAGGGGATGGAAAACGTAGTACACTGGTAGTAGCAATTACTCTCCTTCCCAAGTCGAAAGAACATATTCACAAATTCCCAAGTTGTGTGCACGGAATTAGGGTCGTGACCAAGCAGGGTGCTGAGTTGAGGTGATAGGCAATTTCAACGCCTAGCTCTAGGATACGGTTTCTATGTGGTACCATTTCTAGGTTATGATAGTGCAGGGGTGAAGTTTATAAACTTATTTATTCTTAATTCATTCATTTATTTATTTAAATACTTCCATTTATCTTTTTTTAGACATCCTTTTTATGTTGACTTTGCTCACGGGTTTCTTCTCCTAATATCAAAATTTGAAGATGACATATTTTTATATCTATTACTACTATATATTGTTCAATCATTTTATTATTTTAATAGTGTCCTATTAACAAGATTCTAAGTATATTCGTGCTGAATAAAATATTAGACTGTAATAGGCATCCATTATATTTCTCATTCCAATACAAGTTCCAGAGAGGTAATATGCATCTACAGCAAGTTTCACTAAGAGTTTTATTGCATTTCCTCGTGTTCTCCGTTTGATAGGATATGAGTGTGGGTTTGAATTTGGCTTAACCGGCTATCCTTTTTTTATAAGATTATCAGTTCTATTGATGCTACTTGTAATAGTAGTAAATAAAACTAGAATCTAAAAAACTTCCCATGCTATTGGTTTGATATATTACATCAACTTTATAGCTTACATTTGATCATGTTCCATTTCAAAATTTTACTGAAGTATTCATTATAATGAAACCTTGATGAAAATTTATATCACTAGCTTCTTCCATGAGCAATCAGAATTGAATGCCTCTTAAATTTTTTATTCTAAAATATAATCATGACTATTTCTTAACATGAAACTATCTCATATATGAAAGAGAAGATAATCAACTTCCTTTATTCGAGTAAAGCACATAAAGATAGAGTCTTACAATGTATTCAATAAGAGAACCTCCAAATTCTTTTCTCTGCCCATGAACCCATACATCACAGTGGTATATACAAATGGAGATTTGCTTTTATAGCTCAACACACAAAGCAAAAAGAGTAGGAACTATACTCTTACAAATACAACATTTGATGCTGTGAGAAAATAATATCTCCTTCCAAACAAAATACATATCTCTTCTTCTCTACTATGCAATCATTCATTTCAACTACACAAACAATATGGCGAGTTCACCTTTACAATTACAAAGCAAAATGACAAGTTTTATCTTCATGCAACGGCCATAAGATGATAATTCCAAGCTTTTTCCATTGCTCCCTTGAACACAAAATCTGTAAATGCATCACAAATTTAAAAAAAACAAAGACCACGGGTGCTTTCCACCCAACCATAGGCCTCCATAGAGACCACCCCTGCGCTAGGGGAACAAGGCTCGAACCAGGTTACACACATACATCACAAAATTTTGCATGAAGACACAACACAAAACACAATCAACACCCTTTCATGGCTTGCACAATGATTCACCATTGGAATCATAAAACGTTGGGTGAAGGTGGGCTCTTCAAGGAGGAGAAATTCTAACATCATAAGTATCATATTGCCAATGCATTTTTGCCTCTCAAGGCCACCAAAACATATTGCCACTGCATTGCCTCTCAAGGCCTTCAAAACAACCATCTTCTCCTCTTCCACCAAACCTCCTTGTACCTCCCAAACAACAAGATTCATGGCCATGACGGAGCCCATGCTCCATGATAATAACAAACTCATCATGAGGTAAAGACAAAATTTTCTTTCTCACCTGCAATGTCAAGCCCAACTTGTGCCCTTCACCCGAGGCTTCTCTGCTCTCCCAAGGGTGAGTGAAGCCTTCACACCCATAATCACAATCAACACTCACATTCAACAAGAACAACAACAAAATAAATAAGAACCACAAAACAAAACCAAGAAAGGATCTCCAAAAGCACAAAACATATTCATTTTCCATTCCAACAAAAACAAAACCAAGAAGGTGAACCAAGAAATTTAAAAGAACATCACACATTCTCACATTGTCACAATACATAATCAATCCTCATAATGCAACAAGAGCACCACACTTTCACACAATACCCAAAAATCCATATCACAAGATTTACAATGCAAATGCATACTCTATTAATGAACTCTCACACTTGCAGATTTGTTTAACCATGCTAAAAGAAAGAAATGAAAAAGAAACAAGTTTTGAGACACCAACCTTGGTCCAAGCTATGGTAAGGATAGTTGTAGTAGAGCTCCCTTAATCTCCCTCCAAAACCTAACAGTCTCTAAAATTAGAGAGTGGGTAGACACCCCACTAGTTTGGCCAAGACCCTCTAATAAAGCCTTCTCACTAACTTATTTTAGCAAAAACACTAAGCCACTACTTCTTACAAACTTGTCTCCTCCAACTTTTCTATTTTTGACTAAGTGGGAACATGGATATGACAACTCCAAATTCGAATTGATGGAAGAATGCATAGGTAAAGGGGCTCCCTAGGCTATCTAGGCACTCACATGATCAAAAATAGGTCCTTGACATGATGTACTATCATATGGGTAACTTATTTTCACCTAAAAGACACTTAGGGACCACCTAATGACCCCTAAAAACCCTAGCCAAGTCCAAATTCGAATTTCCTTTGATTGAGACTCCTCATGGCATTTTTTTCTATGTGAGGTTAACTTGGGTACAACATTGGGGTTAGGTTTAGGTTAGGTTACTTCTTGACAAACCCTGAATGACATGGCATCTCCACATGGACAACACAAGTGTCAAGTGACACACACAAAAATATCACATTACATTAAAAAGACTTGTTTACAACAATGCATGAACTAGGCTACTACACACACAATACAACTCACATATACGAAATAAAAGACATTACAATGAGGTTTGAATTTTTTCCACTGATTCAACCTTGGCTATGTCATGTTTGTAGTAGTTTGAGCCTTAATTCCCCTTTAAACCCATGGTCAAATTCCTGCACACTAAATTCAAGCATCAGTGGTCCAAGAAAATCATGTAAACAATAAGTACCTAAGTGAAATAATCTTTATCTCATTCAACATTAGACTTGCATATATTTCATCATCTCAAATTAACTTTCCCTTTCTTAATCATTTCAAATATAACCTTCAAAATATTAAAATATCAAACTTACATATCACATTCGACATTTGAGTTCCATACTTCATTCTTTTTAATTAAATTACTTTTTCTAATAATTTCCATGTAAAATGCTCAAAATACTATATCATCAAACTTTACTTATCATAACATGGTCAATTTAATATTATGAATAGCTTCATAGTCTATTTTTATCATTGTGACAAGATGTTGAATCCACAAGTATTGAATTCCTAGGTATGCGGGTTAGGTCTCAATGCATAACAAAATTTATTTATTTTTTAACTCTAATTTCCACTTAAACATTACATTCTTACATTACAAGCATTTCTACCATTCAATTTCTATTAAAGAAATGCCAATAGCTTAAAACATGAATAGAATCATTAAATGCATCCATTAGGTCATAATATGTAGAAGTAATTGTGGATCATCAAAATGCAGATAACATAACCCTACAGTCTTAGAAGTGTATCAATACATAGGATTAAAAATCACCGTAATACAATTATCTCATTGGTACTATGACGGATTGGGCGAGGCCTCACAAACTTGATAATTCTAAGCACAACAACAATCAAATAGCAAAAAAAAATTTAAAATGAAAAATTGTTGCAATCAAATAGAAAGATAACAATTTCAAATGAAAACTTACGCTTGATCTAGTGAAGTAAAAACAATGCAACCCAAAAGAAAGGGGATCAGTGCTGGCTATTTGCCTTCTTTAGCACAAAGAGAAAGAGCTTCCCTAATCACATCCATTAGTGTTTCTTTTAGAGAGATGAATATACAAAGAGGCCCAATGTTATGCACAACAATCACTAACTAGCAATTTAGAAGAATTTGTTTTAATGGAAACATATAAATATTTTTGGTCAAATGTGGAGGAATTTCTAGATAAGAACAACAATTTCTATGAACTTATATGAAACTAACAATTTCTATGTTCAGTGTTTACATAAATTATATGTAACTATCTCTTAAAAATTAGAAAGTTTCTATCACAAGATTAAAGATTGTTTTTTAGAAATTTCTTAAAATTTATGTGTCAAAAAATCCACCAAAAATTTCTAAAACCCTTGGGGCTGACAATAGTAGAAATTTGTAAACTATGGGAGCAAAGCTCCCATGTATAAACCTATCGACTTAAAAAATAAATAAATTTTTCAACATTAGAAAGTTTCTAATTGTAGTTATAAAAAGTAATTGTGATTACAACTGAAAACATTAATTCCCTTCCTATGTATAAACATAGACTAATAATACTTTAACAATAATCTTATAGAAATTATTAAGTATAGAAAGTATTAAATAATACTTAAAAAATAATCTTATAGAAAGTATTAAGTATAAAAAGTATTAAATAAGGTAATATCTTGACGCCATCCAAAAATGATATCTTCATTCTTCCCTTCGAGAATGAGTTTGATTATGCCCTTTATTAGTTCCCATTGGAAGGCAGGAATACTTATGGAATTGTTCAATTCCATATTTTCTTGTTTGACTAGATTGACCAACCAATAATAATAAAGTATTAAATTATTTTGAACGAAAATTGTATCATTAAAATAAATATTCATTTTCAATAATTTAAAAATTTGACTTTTCTTATTTTTAATTGGCTAGACCAATGAAAAAAAATCATATTTCCTAAAACAAAATAGGAAAATCTCAACATCATACAAGGAAAAAAAAACTTTATAAATAAGACTCTAGAAATTACAAAAATTTATGGAAGTTTCTCCCTGGTTCTTTCTGTAAGATAAGCTTACACAGGAAATGTTGCCCCTTAATATCAGCAAAATATTGCTTAGAACACTGAGAAACACAAGCATACATATCTGGATATGTCTGGAGTTTCCAATATAACTAGAAATAGTGGATTTTTTTAATTTTAATTTTCAATTGGGAGAGAAGCTATCAAAGCCAACTTTAATTCTCTGGTAACTTGAGAACAATGTACAAAATTTATGTAAAGAGAAAAACCCAACATTAATGTAGATGCATTGCATGCCAAATATAATCAGAGTACAATGTTAGAGCTATAGAGGGCCATTCGAGAAGCTATTTCCTATTGCATGTAGTCCAATCAAACTGAGGGCCCGTTTGTTTGCTGGAATTAACCTGGAATAGGAAAACGGGAATAGGAAAATTGGAATAAATCTATTCCAATTTTGGCCCAAAATGAGAATAAATCGAATTCCAATTTTTTTAGGAATTAGATTTATTCTTGCATTGGACCAAAATTGGAATAGATTTATTCCAATTTTCCTATTCCCGTTTCCCTATTCCAGGTTAATTCGAGCAAACAAACAGGCCCTGATGGTATGTATGTTGTGACAGAACATGCTATTTCCTACTTGATTGCCTACCTTGCCAATCTCCACTCAAACTGCTATCACCAACTGTGTTAAATCTCCCAGCTAAATTGGGCTGCTTCTTTTTGGGGATTCCTAATTTTCCTAATACCTACACTAAACACCCCTTCTCACCATCTTCTCAACGTCAACAATACATCTTACATCATCGAAATGGAGGGCATTAAGGTCGAAAACAAGCTGCTACCCTCTTAGACAAGAAACTGTGCAGCAGAATAGAGCACATGCCATTTTTGTTCTTCAATCTCCACAATCTATTCTTTCATTTGATCAAAGGTGGTCATATTTTGTGCTTGAAGATCCACAATCAATTCTTGTTAGTAGCCCTAAAAATGGTAACACAAGTGAACCAAGCAACCAAAGAAGACTGGGAATTCCACAAGGTTGTACCTTGACACCATCAAAATAGACATTACTAACTAGGGTTTTTTGAAAAAAATCTATCTGGGTAAATGGTTGCAAAGGTTTGTATTTTGGTTGTGAAGATATTAAGTATACAAATCATTGTTACACTTTGATGATGATTCCATTTAGCAGCTTGTTAAAAGAAAATTACAATTATGTCCTACTGTGGAGTATTATGTTTTTGATATCTAAGGGTTGAGCTACTTGAAGACCTAATTTGTTGAAAAAGCTCCTACTAAACCCTCATTTCCCAAGATTTTATTTGTGAGGCCTTATTAAGTTCAGATTTATTTGCTCTGTCTATGGCTTAACACACTCTATTGATCTTTTATTCCTCCTATCTATCCTTGTATAAATAGGTTTCATCATGTAAGAAAATCATCATAGATTAAGTTAAACTCTATTGACCTATATTCCTCTATTCACCTCTACCGAGGGCTTTCTATCTCTTCACCAATCAATACCATCAATTTTCATGACAATTTGACTATTTCACTTCTCAATGGGTATTTCAGTTTCTCCATTTTAAAACTCTTTTTCCCCTACGTACTTGATATTTCTATTAAAACCTTAATAAAAAAACATATAAGTGCAAGAGTAAAAGATGATTCAAAGAGCCTAAAAACATATCACTCCATGGAATTGCAGAAGATGTATCCTCATAGACAAAATAGCTCATCTCCTACTCATCCACATTTTCTCCATCAAAATTAAGGCGTCCCCAAAGTTTTTGGTAGATGTAAAAATGTTTTGGCATACCAAGAGCATCATGACCTTTTTGTAGCTAAGATCAATTTTTTTAGTTGTAGAAAGGAAATACGATAATCTAGCTTAACTTCTATAGATTTGGCAAAGTTAAATTTACACCACTAACCAAAGAAATTGTACCTGGAGGACTTCCTAAAACATATCTTATCTTGAGTTGAAGAAAAATGGATTGACAAAATAAATAATAAACATCAATTATGTAGGTTCCAATTTATTATACAAAAAGGAGAATATAAAAAGAGAGCACTCCTATTAAAAACATAAAGAAAGAATATTTATTCCAACAGAATTGGATTCCATCGCTGTAATGGATTGAAGGTTAAGTATGCAAGTTAAAGCAACAAATTAATTGGGCATAAACAAGTATTACAATCGTAGAGCCAAATAATATGAAGATGGCATAATTAGAGCATGAATCGTATCAATGACATGTGGATGCGTGGGAGAGTAACCACAATTAATTTATACTTTATAATGGGGCTTCTTTATTAAAAAAGTTAACTGAATTGTTTGTGGGCTACTCAAATGTCTACAACAAATTTAAAGATCCATTAATATAAAGTTGAAATTAGTCAGAGTAAAATTTTAGTTAAATAATACAATGTTTGAATGGTAAAAATTAAATTGGAATTCATGTCTACTATAATATTTATTCATTTTTAAAATTTAATTAATTTATATTTATTTCATTTTTATATTATCTAAAATATATAACAGATTTTCAATGTTTATGTTATGTTGTTTGTCTACACTTGTGAGAAAAATATTTGATTAAAACATTTTTTAAAAAGGATTTTTTTATTTACCTTTTTTTAAATATATATATATATATATATATATATATATATATATATATATATATATATATAAATATATATATAAAATAGAGAGTTCAAAAAGAGATAAGTACAAAGATCAAAAATACCCCAGAAGGCGAGGCCTCACACTAGGTGTATCGATTGACCATCAAGTATTTAAATACATCAAGAATAAAACAAAATCACAGTCCATCATAAACAACTAAGGAATATACAGAGACGAAGAAAGAGGAAAGCAAAGTAAAACTAGTGCAATAGATGAGCATAAGGTTGAGCCCAAGTAGTCCACCATTTTAGGCCTTCTATCTAAATTATATTCATTCTATCCTAAATCTAATCTAACAAAAGAATCCTCTCATCTGAAGTGTTTTTGTCTTCTTGATCTCTTGGTTCAGCAAAGCCACTGCATAATCAAAGGCGGAGAGGTTGTCCATGGTTCTCCTCCAATCATAGTCATTCTTCATCTTGAACATTGTGGCATGCCCAACTCTGAGGAATCTTTTCATTTTAGTCTTTCCATTATTGTATCCATTTACAATAGCACAAGTATGCATTTTTTACTTCTAACTTACTAAAATGTTGATTTGTTTCTTTTTAATTGTTGGAGGGGATTTGGATTTGTATATGGAGTACATAAAATTGAAAAGAATGTTGTTAAAAGGTTTGATTTTTAAAAAATTAAAAAATTATATAAAATATATTTTAATAATTATAAAAAATGTCATTTATAAAGTCCTATTAGCTTATAGCACAAAAAAATCATTTGAATTTTTTTTTTGTACAACTCATTAACTATTGTACATCGTACATTAATAACTATTATGCATCATGTATATCATCACATACATGAAAAAATAAAATATTCAAAAGTACACATTGATAATAATTAAAATGTGTTCCATACAAAGTAGCTATATTAAATAGTTATAGACATATGTTTTAAAAATCACAAATTATAAGAAATTCATACGCTTTTTATTTCGTTAGGCTTTAATTTTAATTATGTTAACTAAATTTTTTTATGATATAATTTTTTTGTAAATAAAATTTTATTTGTCATTTTAATTTTATAATTTCATGTTAATGTGTACTTATGCAATATATATATATATATATATATATATATATATATATATATATAACATTATTTTATTAAGAAAAAAATTGTTTAATTTAATTTTTTTTAGTAGAAGTTAGAATTATTCTATTTGTATTTTTAAATTTAGCTTGACTATCAAATGACATTTCTATAAATAATATTTTTTTGAAAATACAATAATAAAATTTTTAAGTATTACACACTTTATAATAATAACTAAGTTACAATTTAATTTCTCATCACTATAATAATAAGAAATTTCAAAAAATCAAGATTTATCATTTATACATTTAATTCTAATTTGAAAAATAATTTATATAAGAAATTATCATTTAGAATGTTATTATAATGTTTATATGAAATGTTATTCTTATTTAAGAAAAATATTTTGCATTTGATTATTCATATATTTTATTTTAAGAATATTGTTTAGAAATTAAGGTAAAAGAGATTGTAAAGGCTCTCCCTTGTTCCATAGTAGGGAATAATTGTAATAGAATAGTGGGGGGTCAAGTTCCCATACAACTATAATAGTTAGTTAAGCATGCTTGCTATCACGTCTATAATCTGACCCTCCTGCTCCTATTATTCTATAGCCAATTATGAGTTTTAATTTCTTCTGTACCTTTGTAATTTTTAATAATTTTTATAACTATTTGTCTAATTTCTAACTATCCTTATTAATGGTTGATGACATAGTTAAGTATGCGGTTCTCTTACACAATATGCTGAAATATGACAATATTTTCTTATAGTCAAAATGACCTTCAAAGTATATTGTTAGCATCATCACCATAACATATTGCCTACTCCAAACCATGACACTAAAGGCAGAAACTTTAACACTTACACCCCTTGTTAATATCATGACCTAAAGATCCAACCTCTTAGGCTTGTAAATGAAGTAAATAAAATTCATCATCAGATGTTGCTACATGGTTTCATAAAATAAAACAAGGGGCACATGCGCCAAAGTTCCTGCCTTCATATTTTTATGGTTGACTGAAGTAGCTTTTGCAATGATCTCTATCTTGTCAATGCCTCTGTGTTTTACTGATAGAAACTTATAGCTCAAGATTAGTTTTTTGTGTTTAGTGAAGAACTAATGGAAAATGTTGAAGTGTCTTTTAAAATGGAAACGTTCATAACATTTTTCTGTATATATACAACTAAGCTAGTGTTGATATCAAGGATGCCTATGGCCCATAGGATATAATGTTATATAAAGAGAGAGCTAAAAGAGAGAATGATATGTTATTATAAGAACAAGTAAAGGTAGAATAATAGAGAGAGTTGAAGAGAATTTGAAAAATATTAATAATTTTATTATTTTAAGAAATATATAAATAACAATAAAAATTATATTACGTGAATGAACTACTCATTTCTACCAATTCAATTATAAGTTGAAATATTTAATTAAAAAAAAATGTTTATTACTTAAATCAAAGTACCCAAATATGTGGTAAGTTTGAGGGGTAGTATTAATGGTATAAAAAAATTGAACAAAATTGTAAAATAGTAGAAGATAATAAATGTGTTTAAAATAAGAAATATATTTAACTCTATATTTGATTAAAATATCTATATTTGAATAACATTTTTAAAATTACAAAAATAAACATTAATGTAAAACTAGTAATAAATATATTTAAAATAAGAAATATAAAACATTAAAATCTATATTTGAACTTGGTAAGGAAGATAGATATGAATAAGTAATATTGATTAGACATATTTGTGAGGTGGAAGATAAAAATGATTGTTTTTTTTTAAGTTTATCCACTTATCACAAATGTGGAAAAGATAAAATTGCAATTAATGCATTCATTAATAGAGGTGTTAGAAAAATGATTGTTTTCTTTTAAAGTTTATCCACTTGTTACAAATGTGGAAAGGATAAAGTTGCAATTAGTGCATTCATTAATAGAGGTGTTACAAAAAATATTTGTATGTTTGTTGAAGAAAATTAAAAATTTTCATTGCCTTTTTCATCATGAGCTAATACAATTTTTTAAAAACTGTATTTTTCAATTCCAAAAAAACATGCAAATTAATATAGCTTTTCCAAACATTAGTATAACTTGAAAATTTTTAATTATGTAACTAATATGGAACCTCATGATTCTATTAGTTTCCTGTCTTTTGTCTAATTTCTAACTATCCTTATTAATGGTTGATGACATAGTTAAGTATGTGATTCTCTTACACACAACTATTATTTCTCTTACACAATTTGCTGAAATATGACAATATTTTCTTACAGTCAAAATGAACTTCAAAGCATATTGTTAGCATCATCACCATAACATAATGCCTACTCCAAACCACCACACTAAAGGCAAGAACTTTAACGCTTATGCCCCTTGTTAATATCACGACCTAAAGATCCAACCTCTTAGGCTTGTAAATGAAGTAAATAAAATTCATCCTCAGATGTTGCCACATGGTTTCATAAAATAAAACAAGGGGTGCATGCGCAAAAGTTCCTGCCTTCATGTTTTTATGGTTGACTGAAGTAACTTTTGCAATGATCTCTATCTTCTCAACGCCTTTGTGTTTTACTGATGGAAACTTATGGTTCAAGATTAGTTTTTTGTGTTTAGTGAGGAACTAATGAAAAATGTTGAAGTGTCTTTTAAAATGGAAACATTCATAACATTTTTATGTATATATACAACTAAGCTAGTGTTGATATCAAGGATGCCTATGACCCATAGGATATAATGTTATACAAAGAGAGCTAAAAGAGAGAATGATATGTTATTATAAGGACAAGTAAATGTAGAATAATAGAGAGAGTTGAAGAGAATTTGAAAAATATTAATAATTTTATTATTTTAATAAATATATAAATAACAAAAAAATATATATTATATGAATGAACTACACATTTTTACCAATTCAATTATAAGTTGAAATATTTAATTTAAAAAAATTTATTTATTACTTAAATCAAAGTACCAAAATATGTAGTAAGTTTGAGGGATAGTATTAATAGTATTAAAAAAATTGAGCAAAATTGTAAAATAGTATAAGATAATAAATGTGTTTAAAATAAGAAATATATTTAACTCTATATTTTATTAAAATATCTATATTTGAATAACATTTTACAAATTACAAAAATAAATATCAATGTAAAACTAGTAATAAATATATTTAAAATAAATATTTAATATAATAACTACTTTGAGCTCGCAAAAAATGGTAGGAAAAGAGCAAAATGTGAATGTGGCAAAAAAGCAGAGATATCAAATCAAATTAAATCCTGCGGATTTGAAATAGCATTACAAAGCACGAAATACAGGACAACAATTGGCAGTTGCAAATAATTCAAACCTTAACAATAGAGCAGAAAACCATAGAGACTAAGTAAACACTAATCATATTAATCATAGAAATATGCAAGGGCACGATGAAATAAGAGTTAATGGGAATCGCATCAATACATTCAATCAATTTGAAATTTTATTAGACAATAAGGCTCGTCGAATTAACTCTTTCAAGGAGATTGTGGAAGCATATGAAAACAGAAGGCTTGAGATCTTAAACAAGGAAAAAGATAAAGAATATCCATCGAAGGCAGAGGAAGGATGGAAAATTGTTCAAAGAGAGAAGAAGATATCAAAACAATGCCTGAACCACCAATCGATGCAGAAAAAGCAAAATTGGCGAAATCAGAAAAAAGACCTAAGATTTGAGATCCAAAACAGACAAGATGGAGACTGCACAAAATGTAAAAAGCAAAAGGAGGGTAATACAATATCACCATCACTTTATATATCTAAAGCTAACCGTATGGTAATAGGGCCGCGACAAATTTTGAAGGAAAAAATGGATCATGGACCTTTGACAAACAAAAAATTGTATATCCCTCCACATAAGAGAAATATGGAATCTTCGAAACAAACAAACACAGAGGAAAATCAGTTGTCAGATAATAGCTTTGCTGATACACTGATTATTAGTGACATGTTCACAGAAGAACACAGGAAAGAATGCAAAGAAAGGGGGCTTTACGCAGTATAGAATGGCCCTAGCAAATATATCCCAAATCTAAAAAGGAGAATTGAAAAATACTGTCAGGACCAAGTAAGTATAAGTTTCTTTGCAAAAAGCTCATTATTTATTCTCTGTAAATCAATGCAAACTAGGAATTTATTAGCCAAAATGGCAAACTATTTTTATAAAGGATTTTTAGTTAAATTTTTACTATGGGAACCTAATTGGTTTGAAGGTAAACCTAACAAAACTGCCTACTGGTTAAAATGTAAAAATTTCCCTCCAAAAATTAAACATTTTAAAACCCTCACAAGAATTGGAAATTTTTTAGGTAAGTTAATTGGTATAGAATCTGATTATTACAAAGAAAGCACTATCAAATTGTTGATAGAATCAGATTGTAAACCAACAAAACCTAGAATTAAAAAATTAATTACAAATAGATCAATTTATAACCTAGAATTTAAAGACATGCTCAGCTTCGTCGATCAGAGAAAAGGATCTAATAATGAAGTAATAGATGAGAAATTATATAAAAAATCAAAAATAGAAGAACATTGCATAGAGGAGCCAAGGAACTCTCAGGAAAGGATAACTAATGACAATCTCGAAGAACACGAGGTAATAGATTGAGATATTTTACCAGCTATAAATCAATGCACTAAATGCAGAAATAATGTTGAGGAATTGGAGACTAATAAGAATAAACTCAAGGCACTAAATTATGAAATTGCAATCACTCAAAGCAATATTCAAGACTTGTTAGTCATCTCAGAAAAAATGCACAAAGAACATTGCACTACTGGGGAGGATACTCAGAGTTTAAACCCCTTAAATCAAAAAGAGGACAGTCAGGAACCATTGGATATTGAGGACATGCAAGCAGAAATAGAAGAATATAGAGAATCTCTAAAAAGTACAGATACCCCTATTCAGAATTCAACTAAAATCCCAACAGCGGATGATGAACAATGGGACAATATAACAATTTGCAAAAAGAACAAGAAAAAGAGTTATAAATTCTGGCAAACTCCAATGGATGGCTCAGATATATTTGAAGAATTGGGGAAAAGTCAGACAACGGGCATTGAAATGCAAACGACAATGCAATTACCTAAAATAACTGAGATTTTAAAAGAAGCAGGCCTATTAGAAAGAGAGGTAAATGAAATAAAAAAGGGACTTAAACCCAATACACCAGTGAAGGAAGGAATGGATAATACAGAAACAAATCATACTCCTATTCTGGTAGGAAAAGAAGAAATAGAAGAAGGATATTGGAACACTGAAAAAAAGGAGGATGATTTAACTAATTTTCTCATTAATGACCTACTAATGGATGAACCAGAAAGCAATGAAGATGAAAACAAACAGATAACTTCAGAGTTTCTGGGAATAGCTACCAATGAAGAAGGTTGTAAACACCCTAAATGTGGCAAAATTAAAACCAGAAGGGGGAGGAAGTCTCTTAAAGAATTAAGAGAAGTAGTAGGACAAGCTAGAGAATAGCAAAAAATCAATGATTTATTAAATGCAGGGAAGGGGAAGAGCCTTCCCAATGAGCAATGAAGATCACTTCCTGGAATGCTAGAGGGCTAAATGCCCCTAGCAAAAAAAGGCTATTAAAATAGAATTTAATAGCTTTTGAGTCAAAAATTATAATCATTCAGGAAACTAAATTAGATATTGCAGAAAGCATTAAACTGGGGAAAAGATTAAAACAATGGCAGTCAGACCTCAAAGAATCTATGGGAGCATCAGGAGGCCTAGGAATAATTTGGAATCCTCGGAAGGTCAATCTCACTATAATAAATAAAAATTCTAATTGGATGAGTAGCAGAGTGACAAGCCTCAAAAACAATGTTAAATTTATACTAATTAATATCTATGGTCCCATTCCCTCTAGGGACAAAGTTACAGTATGGCAAGAGATCGGTGGCTTTCTCTCTAATCATCAAGATATGATAATATTTCTAGGAGGAGACTTCAATGCAATCATGGAAAAGGAAGAAAAGTATGGTGGAAAGCAAATGTTATCATAGATAAACAGGGACTTTAAAAGCTGGGCAGGAAAAAATTTGCTGACAGATATACCAACAAAAAATGGAATATTCACATGGAATAACAGAAGAAAAGATTTCAATTACATTGCAGAGAGATTAGACAGATTCCTAGTTAAAGGAGATTTAAGCAGCTTTGGAATGGATATTATGGTAGAAATTCTCCCAATATCAAGATCTGATCATTTTCCTATTACTCTTAATATCTTAGAACCCAACAAACCAATAAGAAATGCCTTTAAATGTGAAAAAAAGTGGTTCCTAGATCCAACATTTATGATTCAAATTAAGAAATGGTGGAAAACAGATAAGCCGCAAGGATAAAAAAAAGTTCTGCTTGATAACAAAAATGAAAAACCTAAAAAATAAAATAAAAGAATGGAATAAAGAGCACTTCAAAAATATTTTATTAACAAAACTTGAAATAGAAGAAGAACTAAAAAACCTCAATAATGAAGTAATTAGGGAAGGCATGGATAATAACAAATACATAAAAGAAAAAGAATTAATGTTTAAACAAGAAGAAATATTAGCAAAAGAAGAAATCTTCTGGTGCCAGAAATCAAGAGAAAAATGGCTAGAAGAAGGAGATAGAAATACAAAATACTTTCATAGCAGTACTCTCCATAACCGTAATCTTAGACTCATAACTCATATAAAAAACTCTGAAGGAAACCTAACCTCGGAACCTCTTAAGATCTCTAAGGAAATAATCAAGTATTTTCAAGACTGTCTCAATAATTATGAAACATCTCACATTACTCCCCAGCAGGAAATGCTCAGTAATATCCCCAAAATTATCTCAGATAATGACAACAAGTTCCTAAATAAACCATTCACTTTGGAGGAAATTAGGACAACCCTCTTCAGCATGAACCCGGATAAATCTCTTGACCCGGATGGTTTCCAAGCCTTTTTTTATCAAAAATGTTGGGATATTATTGGGGAAGAGCTACGGGCTACCATAGAAGCTACTAGAAATGGGGGACACATACTCAAAGAAATTAATCATACTTTCTTGACACTAATACCAAAAAATAGTAATACTGAAACCCTTAGAGACTACAGATCTATATCTCTCTGTAATACTATATACAAAATCCTATCAAAAGCCCTTGCCGCCTGGCTCAAGACTCTTTTATCTAAAATTATATCGAAAGAAAAAATCGGCTTTATGCCTGGAAAATCCATAATTGATGGAATATCTATTATACAGGAAATAATTCACTTAGCAAAGACAAACAGAGAAACATGCATGTTCCTCAAACTAGATATTCAAAAAGCATACGATAAAGTAGACTGGCGATTCTTATGTAAGACTATGGAGAAATTTGGATTCTCAAAAAGATGGATAAACCTCATCTACCAATGTATAGCTACACCAAAATTTTCAATACTCATCAATGGAACCCCTGAAGGTTTCTTCAGTGCTTCAAGAGACATACGACAGGGTGACCCAATTTCACCCTTTCTTTTTATTATAATGGCTGAAACCTTGGGTAGAACAATCAAACAAGCTTAAATCCAATCCAAAATTCAAGGTATCCCAGTAACATAAAATGTTGAAAACATAACTCATGAGCAATTTGCAGACGATATTATTATGGCTGGTCTTAGCACTATCAGTGAAGCAAGAAATTACAAAACCATCATAGATAATTACACCAAAGCATCAGGACAAAAAATTAATGCAGAAAAATCAGAAATTTTCTTTCTGAACACAGGAAATAATCAGGAAGATCAAATATGCAATTTACTAGGGTATAAAAAAGGAAAATTTCCATGTAAATACCTTGGGATATACATAGGAGATGAACAAAAACAAAATTTGGGTTGGCAAGACGTCCTCTCCAAAATTAACAAACACACAGACAGCTGGAATGGGAGAATGTTAACAAAAGTCGGTAGAACTACCAAAATTAAAGCAGTCTATCAACACTTCCAATATATCAGCTATCATGTCTACAAATCCCTAAAAATACCATCAGAAAAATTGAAGCCAAACTTAGAAACTTCTTTTGGAACGGGACTGAAAATAAAAAGAAAACAACCTTAATTAAATGGGAAAATATATGTCGACCAAAGAAGATGGGAGGATTAGGTATAAAAAACCTAGAATGGGAAAACGAAGCATTAGGGGCTAAATTGGCATGGCGCATGTTTCAGGACAAGGATAGTAAGTGGTCTAGAATCCTATACAATAAATACCTAAATCCTAATGATCCAACCTCCTTATTTAGAATTAAAAACCCTCCCCGAGGATCAATTCTTTGGAATTTTCTGACAAAATGGCGTCATATCATTTCAAAACATGCAACTTGGGACATTGGAAATGGCAATAAAGTCCTCTTTTGGGAAGATTCGTGGAATGGGCTTCCTCGTATTGAAATGTATAACATTTCCAATCAAATTGTAAACCTCCTCAAAGAGAGATGGGGGACCAAAGTAAGAGACTATGTGGAGCATGATCCATCAAATGAGGATACTCCATGGAAATGGAAACCCCTATCCAAAACTAACATATCTTTAATTGACCAATCCAAGCTAGAAGGTATCCTCCAAGATCGAAAAATCCATCTTTCTAATAGAGAAGACAACTTAAGATGGGCTCTATCTAATGACGGAACATATAAAGTTAAAGAAGGATACAATGCAATCCTCAACTCTCAAAGATGGGAGGAAATCAATATCCCTATGAATCTCTGTTGGGATCTTGCCATTTTGCCCAAAGTAGGAATCTTCCTGTGGGCAGCTTTCCAAAATCGTATTCTCGCTACTGATAGAATAATCAAAATGGGATTCCAAGGTCCCTCTAGATGCTCTCTATGCAACAACAACAATGAACCAGTTAATCATATACTTTACCAATGCAGCTTCTCCAATGAATGCTGGCATAGGATCAAGAGAAAACTTAGCTGAACATCGCCCCTACCTGAGAATTGGAAGGATCGTATCAATGGATGGCCTAAAAGCAAAGAGATAAACATTTATGATAAAATTTGGAATGTCACTCCTGCAATTGTAACATGGGAATTATGGAAAGAGAGAAATATAAGAATATTCAATAATACTGAAATAACAATCTCTCAATTAGTCAATAAAATGGAAATAGCCATAACTGAAGTCTTAAATAATTACCTCAGAATTACTCCTAAACAGGAAGGCATTTTTACAACTTGGGATGCAGAAATTTAAAAACATTGGCCTCAGCTAATCAATCCTTCGTTATATTACAATTCTAAGAACACCTTAGCACGCACAAAATGAAAATGGGAACCACCCCCTCAAGGGTGGAAAAAACTTAATTTTGATGGAGCATCCTGCGAAAATCGAGGGGTATCTGGAATAGGGTTGATCCTAAGAGATCACCTGGGACAATGGCTTGTCAAAAAAGAAAAACCCCTAGGTATTACAACCAATAATTTGGCAAAGCTAGAAGCAGTAAATGAAGGAATTTCATACTGTAATAAACATAAAATCAAAAAATTAATAATTGAAGGAGATTCACAAATCATTCTAAATGCCCTAAGGAAAAAATTTACTCTGAATTGGAAAATCAACTCTAAATTAGAAGAAGTAAATAAAAAATTAGACAAAATAGAAGAAGTTATTATTCAACATATTTACCGTGAAGGAAATTATGAGGCTGATAAGTTGGCTAATGAAGGAGTGAATGGCAATGACATCTATTTACTTAATCAAATTATAAACTAACAAATTAATATTTTAAAGAACCCTAATAGAAATACTCAAGTTCCATGTACTTCAGGACATATAAGCATAGATTCATATAAGGTAATTATATATAGATAAATTATGATTTTTATGTATAGCAGGCTATATAAAAATATAAATATGGTCTGAAGTACATAGAACCTCACGCCCCTTACGTTAAAGCACTTAAACCATAGAGTAGTCCTTACTCGCTAAAATAATAACTTTAAATGGAAGGGATGGCGTATTGTATTCAGAACAAATAAATTCAAGAATAAATATTCGTATAAGGTTATTTGATTTTAACCCTTCAAATAACATTGAACATTTGGAACTTCTTAAATAGAGCAAAACTAGGCATTCGAATTCTTAGGAAGCTTGAATGGAACCTTCTAGAACTTCTAAAAGCTCCTCAAATTTTCTAGAACCATCGGCCCTCTATACTTAGCTGAATCTTCATCCCCTATTTTTTTCCACCTCACCTCAACCGAAATAATGGAAGCATTCATCAACTTGTATCATGCAAATGAAAATCGAACTATGGCTTTCAGGGGGAATATAAATCCAGAACGAAGGACTTGGATCCTTAATCCAGTTGATGACATGACAAGAGTTGCAATTAGTGGGGCAATTGGAGAAGGCATTTTCAGGTATGAATATACATGGAGAACAAATAGTGATATTATAGGATCGTTCATAGGCTGCATGATAAGGGCCAAAATTGATAAATGGGACACTATTCATCTCTGTTACAATATTTTCAATCCTGTATGGCTAATAGGGTTGGAAGAGGCAATAATGAGTATTGATAACAAAAATCGCATTCCTCTCCCTAAACTTTACATGGCCCTACCCCCAGGAATTCTTGACACCACTTTACATCCCACTCGCCCTGTTATCCTTATCTGTGACCCTCCCACCTTCAACAAGGAGTGGGCAAACATGGAGGCAAGCATCCACTTTCTGTTGCGATGGAGAGGAATCCTTGAAGACAATAGCTAGGAATGGCTTCTTAATTATCTCACGTCCACCAGAGCTTACATAGAACCAGGTTCAGATTTTGATAATCTTCCTTCACTCTCCTTTTGCACTCCCAATTTGGACAAATCTAGTAAAGCCAAAACAACATATGTGTTCCCCCCCAACTTCCAGCTAGAGGATCCAATGGATATTTTAGAAGTTATCATGGTGTTCACAGAGAAAACTGTAGAAACAGAGTAATTTTGTTTGCTCTCGTAATTTGAGTCTCTTAGAACAGGTTAGATAAGAGCAAATTTTGATTAAATGCAGTAGGTTTTCCATAAGTAACAACTCTTTAAAACTCTGTAGAACAAAGGCTGATGGAAATAGGGTTTAAATATATGAATATGGATAAATATGTACAGGTTAATAGTATATGCAGGAGCTGGTAAACTCATAGAAAACTTCTCTTTGTGGCAACTTTCTCTACTCCATATTATAGAAAAACTATCTTATGGGATAAATATAACACAATATGTTTAATTGACTCTAATATTATGTCTTTATCAGAACCAATGAGGCATATGATGACTAAGTTGCTAATCCTCTTGTTTCCTGCATAAGTTTTTTTCACTCCCTATTTTACTTTCATGCTGTTAGTAATTGCAGGAAGATTTCTATGTAGACATAATGCTATGTCTGTGAAAAATCACTCTTAGCTTATATTAGCCCTTCCTTGTCTTTATTTGTTATTACCATCTAGCCTTTCTCTCAGTACTTAGTCGTTATTTGATATGGTTTTCAATGTATAACATATTGGTAAGGATTTGGTAATAACTTTGCAGTCTATAAAAGAGGAACATATGTAATTATATGCGGGGCATTGATATATACATGTCAGTATGAGTAAGCATGTATATATGAGTGTCAACATAGATAAACAGATGTTCTGCTAAATATAGGATGTGAAGTAATTACAAATTTCCAATATAAATTGGTACCTCTTTCTCTGATACAATAACATCTAATGGATCTCAATTTGAAGCCTGGATGATTAATTAATTCATACAAAAATAATAAACATAAAATGTCCCAAAATCGAATGATTGTGATATTATCATGAGGAATTAACCAAAACATTATATTGAGTACTAACAATACTAATTCCCTCTCTTTGGAAGCATCTCTTGTTTGGTTTTGTGTTGAAGCAAACAGGTAAAAGGCAAGTTAAGCAGCAATTGTCAAAGATAATCTTCTTGGTACTCGCCCTTTTATAACAACGACTTATGAAATCCCTTGGAAACTACCACATTTGTAAATTATATGATAAATGGTTTAAATTGACAATTGTAAAAGGAACAATATCCTGAGAAGGATTAAAGCATGATGTAATTGTTGGGGTATGCCCCTAAGAAACATGTAAAATAAAGGACATTGTCCCGGGCAAGACTAGAAGTTTTCTTCCTCGTTCTTTCCTACCAGTGCCCGTTTGAACGGTGGATATGTAAAAAACTTATATTAATAAATAAAATCAAGGCTTTTGCCGTTTATTGATTAAAAAAAAAAATTAAAAAAAAAAAATTAAAAATAAGAAATATAAAACATTGAAGTCTATATTTGAACTTGGTAAGGAAAATAGATAGGAATAATTAATATTGATTAGACATATTTGTGAGGTGGAACATAAAAATGATTTTTTTATTTTAAAGTTTGTCCACTTGTCACAAATGTGGAAAAGATAAAATTGCAATTAATGCATTCATTAATAGAGGTGTTAGAAAAATGATTGTTTTCTTTTAAAGTTTGTCCACTTGTTACAAATGTGAAAAGGGTAAATTAATGCATTCATTAATAGAGGTGTTACAAAAAATATTTGTATTTTTGTTGAAGAAAATTAAAATTTTCATTGCCTTTTTCATCATGAGCCAATACAATTTTTTAAAAACTGTATTTTTCAATTCCAAAAAAAATGCAAATTAATATAGCTTTTGCAAACATTAGTATATCTTGAAGTTTTTAGATTATGTAACTAATATGGAACCTCATGGTTCTATTAGTTTCCTGTCTTTTGTCTAATTTCTAACTATCCTTATTAATTGTTGATGACATAGTTAAGTATGCGGTTCTCTTACACACAACTACTGTTTCTCTTACACAATTTGCTGAAATATGACAATATTTTCTTATAGTCAAAATGACCTCCAAAGTATATTGTTAGCATCATCAACATAACATAATGCCTACTCCAAACCACCACACTAAAGGCAAGAACTTTAGCGCTTATGCCCCTTGTTAATAGCACGACCTAAAGATCCAACCTCTCAAGCTTGTAAATGAAGTAAATAAAATTCATCCTCAACTATTGCCACATGGTTTCATAAAATAAAACAAGAGGCGCATGAGCCAAAGCTCCTACCTTCATATTTTTATGGTTGACTGAAGTAGCTTTTGCAATGATCTCTATCTTGTCAACGCCTCTATGTTTTACTGATGGAAACTTATGGCTCAAGATTAGTTTTTTGTGTTTAGTGAGGAACTAATGGAAAATGTTGAAGTGTCTTTTAAAATGGAAACGTTCATAACATTTATCTGTATATATACAACTAAGTTAGTGTTGATATCAAGGATGCCTATGACCCATAGGATATAATGTTATACAAAGAGAGAGCTAAAAGAGAGAATGATATGTTATTATAAGGAGAAGTAAAAGTAGAATAATAGAGAGAGTTGAAGAGAATTTAAAAAATATTAATAATTTTGTTATTTTAAGAAATATAAAAATAAAAATAAAAATAATATTATATGAATGAAATACTCATTTCTACCAATTCAATTATTAGTTGAAATATTTAATTTAAAAAAAAAATTATTACTTAAATCAAAGTATCAAAATATGTAGTAAGTTTGAGGGGTTGTATTAATGGTATAAAAAAAATTGGGCAAAATTGTAAAATAGTCAAAGATAATAAATGTGTTTAAAATAAGAAATATATTTAACTCTATATTTTATTAAAATATCTATATTTGAATAACATTTTACAAATTACAAAAATAAACATCAATGTAAAACTAGTAATAAATATATTTAAAATAAGAAATATAAAACATTGAAGTCTATATTTGAACTTGGTAAGGAAAATAGATAGGAATAATTAATATTGATTAGACATTTGTGAGGTGGAAGATATAAATGATTGTTTTTAAAAAAATTTATCCATTTGTCACAAATGTGGAAAAATACAATTGCCATTAATGCATTTATTAATAGAGGTGTTACAAAAAATATTTGTATTTTTGTATTTTTGTGGAAGAAAATTGAATTTTTCCATTATCTTTTTCATCATGAGCCAATACAATTTTTAAAAAATTGTATTTTTTAATTCTAAGAAAACATACAAATTAATATAGATTTTGCAAACATTAGCATATTTTGAATTTTTTAGATTATGTAACTAATATGAACCTCATGATTCCATTAGTTTAGTTTAGGAACTAATAATAATAACATAACATTAAGCAGCTCCTTTTTCACGCTACCATGTCTAAAGTTAATATTTTTCTTTTTCAATTTTAGTCGAGGTGGATGATAAATTGCACGCCATCACGTCTTCCTCTAAACCAGAGGTTTTCGAGACTGCGGCTCACACTGACTAAATTGTGCAATTGCCAACCGTTACTTGTCACTCCACGGTCGCGGCAAATATCTTTTAATGAGTCCAAGAAATAAACCAAACAACACGACATTATATGCCACCTGAAAAATGATACATCCGCCCATAGAGCGATGATATGATAACCCTCTTGTTTCTAGGGATCGGATAGCTAGCAGATTAATTACAAGATAGTATCGGATTGTGGCGTACAAGGGACTCGATCCAGCGACATGGCAGATTCATCTTCAGCCAACGAGGGACCTGCACCTGCCCCGTCCAAAGGATGGGGAGGATGGGGTTTCTCCGTTCTGTCAGAGCTCCAAAAGGCTGCAGCCCAAGCAGCCGACGAAATCTCTCGTAATGTAATTCTCCCTCTGCCTTTTATTTTTCCCTTAAATTTATCAAATGGTTTTAGCTGCCTGCAAAAGCTTAGAATCAGGGTATTGGAATCAAGCTAGCATTGTATACAACTTTCCCTAAGTTTTAGTTACTTTGAAATTTCAACCAAATCGTGCATGTAAGTTTCCATGAGCTACACTTAGTTTAAATCTGGTGAACTTCAATGTTGAGTTCGCATTTGTGTTGAATTTCCTCTAGCTTTAAATACTGTGATACATATAATCAAATCGCGCTTTAATGAAACTGTCTCTAGCTTTAAATCTGGTGAATCTTGTAGTCTGAGATGATATCTTGTGCATCAGGCAATGGACTCACAGTCTGTGCCGTGTAATGACTGCAAGTCTTGAGACAGATAAATATTTAGTTAGGGCTGACCCTTGGTCTAACTTTGCTCCTACTAGAAACGATAAGAATGAAACTGCGACGAACATTTTCGGGATTTTGTGTTTTCGTTTTCTAAGGTAAACATCATCTCTTTGGCTTTTTTCCTGGATTCCATCAGAATACCTTTGAAGCAGTGCCGGGATTGTTTGCAGACTGGGATTGCGCAAATTGAAAATGAGTGCTACTGCCTGCTAATTACTAAACCGATGATTGTATGGGCTCTTTTTTTTCCCTATTAGCTCATTCGTGTAAAATTCCAGTGGAAGTAGTCCAAAGTAGAATGTCAATAAAAGAACAAACATTTTCGGGATTTTGTGTTTTCGTTTTCTAAGGTAAACATCATCTCTTTGGCTTTTTTCCTGAATTCCATCAGAATACCTTTGAAGCAGTGCCGGGATTGTTTGCAGACTGGGATTGCGCAAATTGAAAATGAGTGCTACTGCCTGCTAATTACTAAACCGATGATTGTATGGGCTCTTTTTTTTCCCTATTAGCTCATTCGTGTAAAATTCCAGTGGAAGTAGTCCAAAGTAGAATGTCAATAAATTCTTCCGTCGTTTAATAATAAAAGAACAAAATATTCTGGAAATTTTGTGTTTTTATTGTTCCTCTTAGTATTCCAATAAATATTGTTTACCCTTGGTTCTAAAAATTGCATAGAGTTACAAAACTTGTGAGTAATTTTTAAGCCAGAAGTGGCTAGTAGTTATACGCGGGCACTAGCTTTTACCAAAAACACGTCACCAAGCATAAATTGTTGTCTTCTCTCCTTTTATTCTGGATTCCTTTTTTTAATTTATTTGTCCTTCCTACGAATTTGGACAAGTTTTCAACAATTTTCCTCTTTAGTTTATAATCTTTGAGCCAAACCTCTCTTGTGTGTTAAATATTAATTTATGGTAGTTTCCCCCCCTTTTCAAGGTTTTTGTTCAGTCCTCTGTTGGATTTGAACAATTTATTTGACAGTCAAACATTTCGGAGTCTTGAGCCAGATGTAATTATTGGTGTACCAGAGTTTTTTCTTAGTCCAAGTTTTAAAGTTTTCCAAGTAGTTTCATTTATGTCAAACTGTTCATCTTTGGTATTACTATGAACTGAAACCACTTGAGCTAGAGTAACAGGTCGACTGAGAGTTATAGAGATATCAATTGGGATTTCAATGCATTCTGTTCACAGAAGAGGTATTTTTCAAATGACATATAAATTTATAATAATTCAATCTAGGTAAGGTGTCCGATGAAAGACTGCTTAACCTGGTGGCCTAAACATTTCTCAGACAACTTTCAGACACCAAACAGAAACAATAACAAATCACGTGTGTTTAAATGGCAGTCTGCCTTCAAATGCTTATAGATATTCCTAGAGAACCCCAAGTATAACAGAATACAGGCAAATGGCATAGAGCTGTTCTTCATGCAAAATGGATGATATTTGCCAGGCTCCTCCATTTGGCTGTAAACTGTTTTTTTTTTCAACGTATCCTGATATTTTATCTTTTTCTTGCCTGAATATTCCCCACTGCTTTAAATTCAGATTTAGGGCATGTTTCAGATCAAGACTGACTTGCCTGTGTTTCTTATTACACATGCTTGAATCCGCTGGTGTTTTTGGTCTTAATTCATTGGCCCTAAATGTCACATCACAATTTGGGACAATAAAGGCAGGCTTTAACTCTGCTTGGCGAACTCATAGTCTATATAACACCTCTCTGTTCTTGTTGGACCATTTTATCTAAGATGTACTGCTGTCTAAAGTTTTCCATCCGCTATGCCTAATTATGGGCAAAATCATGATAAAGCTTTAACAATTGCCATGTATTTGATAAAGTTCTTGTGGGAAAATACTTTCAAGAAAATTTTGTGACACTTTTTGATAGTTACAGAGTTAAAAGAAGTCGAGTTGGATAGAAGGCAATGCTAGGTGTCCTCTAGGATCCTTATTACTGCTCCGTGCTTTGTCATGCTTCAGATCTTTTGTGTGTTTCGGTCAAGTAACACTCTTCATCTACTTGAGCAATATGATTCTCAGAACCACTTTTCTGCTGTTGTTCAACGGTGTCTGTGAGCACTCAAATGCTCAATGAGCTGCTTCTTCTTATCTATAATGTGTGCAAATGAATCCTCCATGTCCTCCTCTTAGCATTGAAATCTCTTCTTATCTAAGTTTCCATTCTTGGTACTAGTTCAGGTTTGGGCTCACTGGTTTGGTTTGTGGATTTATTTATTTATTTTTTGGTTTGGTTTGTGTTGGGTTCATTCATATATTTATTGATATAATATTAAATAATGTTAAAACAATCTATATAAGTTCTATTAGTGTATAAATAATATATATGTCAATATTTATAATTTAATATGATTATTATCTACATATTTATATAAATGTAGTATATGTTAACATTAACATAATTATAGGCAAGAGCTTACAACACAATGGTAAATTGTGAGCCTCTTATGTGGGAGGTCTTGGGTTCAACTCTACGTGCACTTAATAAATAATAATAATTAATCACAACACATAATAAATAAACTTGCCATTGGCCTCTTACCGATAAGAAAAAAAACATTAACATAATTATAACTTGTATTAATATTTATAATTGTATCAATATATCTTAAAACTAGTTATCTTTAATTATAAATGACTTGAATTCATATCCTTGCCCTAATTCATTTTAAGTTTCTAGTGATTCTTTAGCAGTATCATTAAACTTGCCATGTTAAACTTACTATATGACTAAAATAAAATATATAACTGCTCCATTAGGCCATTTCACATGAGCTATATTAAATTAAAATCTGGTGAACTTCAATGTTGAGTTAGCATTGTTATTGAATTTTGTTAAGCTTTAATCGCTGTGATACATACAATCGAATCGTGCCTTATTGAACTGTCTCTAGCTTTCAATCTGGTGAATCTTGTAGCCTGAGATAACATTCTTGTGTATCAGGTAATGGAGTCATGATCTATGCCATGTAATGACTGCAACTCTTGAAATAATTATAGGTTTTACTTAGGGTTGAACCCTGATCTAACTTCGTCCGAACTAGAAAAAATAGGAAGGAAACTGCAACAATCATTTTAGGGATTTCCGTCAGAGTGACATTGAAGCAGCGCTGGGATCATTTGCTGGACTGGGAATGTGCAACTTGGAAAAGAGTGCTACTGCCTGCTGATTACTAAATCTATAGTTTTATTGGCTGTTTTTTTATTAGCTAATTTATGAAAGATTTCAGTGGAAGTAGTCCAAAGTATAATTTTCTAATGAATACTTTCTACTGTTGTTTAAAAAATAAAAGAACAAAATATTTTCGATTTATTTTTAGGGGCGGTAATCGCTTTTGACTAGAACTACGAACCAATGAGGCCACATTTTATAGGGACCTTATCCTCAGAAATTGTTGGTCATTAACACCCTTATATTGCCTACCAAGCACAGGTGACCAGAATTGAGCCTGATCTCTCTAAAGCCCTTATAGCTTCCTGAATCTGCTTATCACTTCATTGTCATCACCAAACACCACCTTATCGCTCCATGGTGCTGCTGGTCAATCGCTGGTCCTACCATGTACTGGCATCCTTATATCCTGGTAGCATTCTTTCCTCTGCTAGCATGGACAGTCCTCAGTGTGCATGTGCAGGCTTGGTCAACAAGTCCTCAGCGGTCAGCATGCGGTATATGATGTGGGTGAGAATTGAAACATCAATCACCATATCAACACGGTGTTGCAGCAACCACTGCTCTGCGGGGGAATCTGTAATATTTTCAAGTCTGTTTGGAACAAAAAGAGTAAATATTGCATAGTATTAAAATATCTTCAAAAGTCTGTTTGGAACAAGAGGAGTAATTATGGCATAGTAGTTTTTATACTACCTATTAGTATTCTTTTTTAGTATTTTTCCGCTTGGTTCTAAATATTGCATAAAGTTGCAAAAGTTGTAACTAATCATGAGCCAGAAGTGGCCAGTAGGTTTACATGAGCACTAGTTTGTACCAAAAACGTGTCAGCCAGCGAAAATTGCTTTTCCCTTTTACTTTGTATTTCTTTCTTTTTTAATTTATTTTTCCTTCCTATAAATTTGGGTGAGTTTTCAACAATTTTCTTATTTAGTTTATAATCTTTTTGATAAACTCATTTATTTGAATTAAATTTTAATTTATGAATTTACATGTATTTTTAGTTTCCTCCTTTTTGAAGGTTTTTGCTCAGACCTCAGTTGGATTTGAACAAAAATTTGATAGTTAAATTTTTTTCTGACTCTTCGGTCGGATTTAGTTTTTTCCGAATCCAAGTTTTAAAGTTATTTTTTAAAAGTAATTTTATTCATGCAAAACTGTTCATCCGTGGTTTTGCCATGAACTGAGACTACTTGAGCTCGAGTAACAGGTAAACAGAGAAATGTGGAGATGTCATTAGGAATTTCATTGCATTCTGTTCACAGAAGAGTATTTTTTTAACGACATATAATGATTCAATCTAGGCAAGGTGTCCAACAAAAGTCTACTTAACCTAGCGACCTAATAATTTCTCAGACAACATTCAAACACCAAACAGAAACAATAACAAATCACTTAATTTGTGTTTATTTTGGTAATCTGCCTTCAAATGCTTATAGACATGCTGAGAAAACCCTAAGTATAACAGAATACAGGAAAATGACATATAAGAGTTCATGCAAATTTGGATGATATTCCCATCCATTTGGTTGTACACTGTTTTTCCCCAGTTTTCCTATCTCTTTGCTCCAGATGATCAGCTTTTTCTTTTTCTCAGCATACCCTGATTTTTGACCTTTTTCTTGCCTGAATATTCCCTTCTGCTTCTGATTCGGAATTAGGGCATGTTACTGGTAAGGAATGACTTGCCTGTGTTTCTTATTCCGCATCCTTAAATCTGCAGGTATTTTTGGTTTCAATTAATTGGCCCTGAATGCCACATCACAGTTTGGGATGATAAACTCAATCTTTAACTCTGCTTGGCAACTACTGTAACGCCTCTCTATTCTGGTTGGAGCATTTTATCTAAGTGCTGTTGTCTAAAGCTCTCCATCTGCTTTGCCTAATTGTGGGCAAAATCATGATAAATCTTTAACAATTGCCATGTATTTGACAATGTTATTGTGGGAAAATAATTTTAAGAAAATTGTGTGACACATTTAAATAATTAGAGGCTTAAAAAAAGTCAAATTGGATCAAAGACGATACTAGGTGTCCCCTTGGATCCACATCACTACTATGTGCTTTTCCATGCTTCAAATCTTTTGCGTGTTTTGGTGAAGTAACACTTGTTATCCACTTGAGCAATATGATTCCCAGAGCCACTTTATTTGCTACTGTTTAACTTTGCTTGTGAGCACTCAAATGCTCAATGAGCTGCTTCTTCCCATCTATAACATGTGCAAATGAATCGTCTACCTCTTCTTCTAACATTGAAGTCTCTTCTTATCAAAGTTTCTGTTCTTGGTACTATTTGGGGTTTGGGCTCACTGATTCGGTTTGTGGGTTTGTTCAAATGTTTCTTTTGAGTTGGGTTTGTCCATATATATATTTATAAAATATTAATATATATAAGTTATATTAGTATGTAAATATTGCATATGTCAATATTAATAATTCTATATGATTATTATATATATAATTGTAATATATGTTAGCATTAATATAGTCACAACTTTTATTTAATATTTATTATTGTTTCAAGATATTTAGAAACTAATAAACATTAATTACTAATAACTTCAATTAATATTCATTATATTCTTGCCCTAGTTTGTTTTATTAAAGTTAGTAGTGATTCTTTAGCATAATCTTTTTTGATCAACAATTTATATAATTTTATTGATAATCAAAAGCTGGTACATCTGATCATGCATGTCCTCCATCTAGAAACTGAAATACTACATCTACCTTCGAGCTATACATCCTATAATCAGTACTGTCTAATTCAATATTGCATTTTCTGATATACAAAATCGTCCATGATCAAAATGGACCCACCTTCCTTCAGGTCTGACATCACATAATTTTTTTATTAACATACAAAATTAAGGAACGCTTTAACACTAGGGATGCAACCTAGACATAACCTGCATCCTCTTTCCCTTGCCCGCACCTCTTCTCTGCTCTCCTTGTTTCAGCTGCTAATGTCAACTCCTCATGTACGAGAATCCTCCCCACAGCTTGCTTCTTGGCTGTCTGAAGTGGTGTGGGCATAGAGCCCATTGCCTTCCCCATCACTTGTCTTCGATCTCTTTCTGCCTCCTCTGCCTCCTTCTTCCTTTTAAATTCCTGCAGCAGGTTCCATCCACCCTTGGCCCTTAGGGTTCTCTGGGAAAAAAATCTAAGTTACCATGGTACCTATTCCCCCCCGGACTAGAGAAAGTTCGAACTGGTCCGTGGTTTTGGTAAGGTTTGAACTTGGTTTGGGTAAGGTTTTTTTTTTGCCCTGCGGGTACAATTGGGTTTGAACTCAGGCAAACTAACACCAAAAAGTTTGGACCTGCAGCGAGCTGGGCCCCGCAGACGGCTGGAAAGTGCTTTTTTGGGCAAAATTGAAATATTTTTTGGCGTCCACAACCCTAAAAGTTGTTATGAATTGCTTTTGGTGGCCTCTCATTGTTATTTTATGTTTCCAAACAGGTTATTTTGTCTTAAGGAAGAGCACATAACTTAGAATATTAATAGTTTTTCTGATTTTCATTCTGTTAGTTGAATGTGAAACAATAATACTTGAACTTGATATTTGTAATGTTTTGAACCTTTGATGTTGAAGTTGATTGAACTACATGATGGTATGATCACTATGATTTCAAGTTTAACTGTTTATGGTGTTTTTGTTATTTAAATGTGTTTATGCGATTATGCTACTTTCTAATTTCAACTCATGCTTCATATATATATATATATACACATTTTATAATTTCTACATGTTTTTGTACTAATGAACCTAAAGGAACCCAAACCCCTTTCCAAAATTTTGACGAACTTGTGAAATGGTTTTCGAACTTCGAACCAGACCCGAACCAGCAACTTAGAAAAAAAAAGAATATGGATTGAAGCTAGCAGTGTTGTTGATATTTAAATGCAATGAGGGCACTTAATTTGTACTTAAGCAAAACAATCATAGATAAAGCCCAATTGATTTTCAACCTATTTAGGCATAGCATTAGAAGGGCACACAATTCACATTCATAGGATGTTATTAGAACCAAAGACCTATACAATTCTTAAATTTTTTTTGTAGGTTTTGGGAAAGGCTTGCAATTTTCTTGTTACGTTCATTATAGGTTTGTTTGGGTTCTTACAAGATGAACTGACAGTCATTTAGGTGCATCACAAGAAAATCCCTTGCAAATTGGTACTTATTTTGAACTGGCTATGAAGTGGACTTGAATGTGGGAATGGTAGTGGGTGAATCAGTAACATAACTTCTTATTGATGGTTACTCCTTGTGTTTGGACAAGAATTGTTGCTTTGAGAAGTGCTTACTTCTCCATCATACGTGTCTTACCCTCTAATGATGCTTGCTTACTCTCTTCCTTCCGAGAAACTTCCTCTTTCTCTTGAGTTATTTTGTTGTCTACTAGACAATTTCTCTTATGCTTTCAAAGTCTATTGGAATGACTCCATGAAATCAACTCTTAGTGTGCTCTTCTTGTCTTTGAATAATTTGAGTCTCAACCCACTCATATATTATGCCTAACTTTTGATTATCCATTTTACATTGTCTTGATATAATCACAACCTTGTAAAATTTCTTAATGTAGTTCATCACACTCCTTTCCTTTTGTCTTAGGCTTTAGAGCTTCTTTATTGGCCCTTGTTATCTCCAAGATGAAAATTTTTCTTACTTGTGCAACTCTCTAGTTCTACCAAGTGATTCTCACTATTACGAAAGTAATTGGAAAATATTTGCTTGTTATTAACAGAGACCAAGAGATCAATTTATACAAAAGAATGAAATGATGTTTCCTTAGGAAACGATCGTAAAGAATAGAAACTTTCTATTCTAGCTAGGAGAAAACTAACAATTATCTACAACTAACTAAAGAATAGAAACATTCTATTCTAGAAACATAAAACTAAATATTAGAAACATTCTAATATTTATAGAAGATTCCAATAGATAACCATTAGATACTAAATAGAGATAATAAAGACCATGTATTATCATAATACCCTCCCTTAATGGTTAATCTATCCAGAGCACGAAGTTGTCAAAAAGTGTAAAAGGTAGATTTTGTCTGCTCAAGGTGCTCTGCACTGTTCACGGTGGGCTGCTAACCAAATTGCTTAGATAGGGCAGCTAAGCGCTTTCAACATTCAACCTTCATGTGACCAAACTTGTGACAATATTTGCATTGAATGTTCTTCTATGAGCCTTTTGAATCTGGAGCAGAGGATGTCTGCTAAGAAGACTGCTGATGGTACTTTGGATAATGCGCCAAAACAAACTGCAAAAAGTCATGATTTTTAGGAGAAAATCGAAAAAATCAAACACAATTTAGGGGTGAAAAAGCAATCAAAATCCAACATGATTTTGGTGAAAAAAATCAAAACTTGACATTACAAAGCTTCGTTTTTTAGGAAAAACGGTAAAACCCAATAGATAATTTTTGAGGGAAAAATTACAAACCCACAAAAGAATCTTACACAACTTTGCAAATTACAGAATCAGAAATTTTTAAGCGAAACTTTATAGAAACCCATAATAAATGTTTTTAGGGAAAAAAATATGAAAACCCATAAGAAATTTTTTTTGAGGGAAAAAATAATGAAAACCCACAAGAATTTTTAAGGGAGGCAAAAACACTAGCCTTTGCATGGTCATGCAAGTACATGCAACAAACATGCAAGTACATGCAACCCTAAAAAAGTAGAGACTTTTGCTGCGAAAAACCACAAAAATGGCAAAAATGTGCATAAAAAACAAATGGATTTGGACAAAAATGAGTTGCAGAACCGAACCAGAAGTTGGCAGATTTAGATCTCTCAGAACGGAAACCCTTGTTAGAATATAGAGAGAGTTGGAAGCAAATATGCATGTAAATAATTTCAAAAATAAAAGACAGATAATTTCAACCAAAAAATTATAGTTATTTTCAAAAAAATTTAGGGTATTGGCTTTGATACCATATTACGGAAGTAATTGGAATTTTTTTGCTTGTTATTAATAGAAATCAAGAGATCAATTTATACAAAAGAATGGAACAATGTTTCCTTAGGAAACGATCGTAAAGAATAGAAACTTTATATTATAGCTATAAGAGAAAACTAACAGTTATCTATAACTAACTAAAGAATAGAAACATTCTATTCTAGAAACAAAAAACTAAATATTAGAAACATTCTAATATTTACAGAAGATTACAATAGATAACCATTAGATACTAAACAGAGATAATAGAAATTATCTATTATTGTAATACTCACTTGGTCATCACTTTGTCTCTCTTCAACACTTTTCTTGAAAGGGTTGCTTGAGTTTGATCTAGGCCATCTTCACCCTTTGTGGATCTTGGATATTCTCAGACTTGAAAATATTTTTCTCACTCACTAATTAGTCATTTAGTTCTAAATTCAATGCATTTGAAATTTTAGGCCTTCCATATTGCTTCCTCTACTAATCTTCATTTGATCCCTTTGGAATTGGTCTACATCATCTAGAGGTTCCTTTTCTTTATTCCTTTCTTCCATTTTGTCTTCACAACTATTGTATCTTATTTTTTAAAAGTTTTTGTTTGGTGGTCAATTACTAGAGCAGCCATCTCATTTTGAAGTTGCTCAAACATCTTCTCAACTCTATCTAGAGACCTAGACAAGATACCACACCTAAATATTTCCTTAGAAAACTAAGCTTTCTATAATACTAGTGTATGCCTTATCCCATCTTTTTGTAAGTATAGGAATCTCACACTTGCAATAACTTAGTTGGGATCTTACAATACACATCCCTGTAAGAAAGCCTTTCTTTGATACCATTTGATACAATCTAGGCAAAGGGGTCCAATGAAAGATTACCCAATCCAATGGCCTAAACACTTCTTAGACCACATTCAAGAACCAATGGGGAATAACACCAAAATCACTAGTGTTAGGTAATCTACCTTCAAGTCTTACAAACATGCCTAAAAACCCTAAACTATAATAGAATCAAGAAAAGTGGTATAGGATTGTCCTACACTTAAGATGGACAATATTTTTATCCACTAGTTATTTGTTTTTCTCTTATTTGGCATTCCCTCTTTTCTAGATGGTCCACCTCTCTCTTTCTTGATCTACCTTGTTTTGGCCTTTTTTGCTAGAATTCTCTCTTTTGCTCACAATTTAGGACACACTTAATGCAAAAAATTACTATCTTGGGATTCTCTTTCTATGTCATCAATTATGTTAGGATTTTGCTGTCGATTCATTGGCTCTAAATGCCAATTTGGGAGAATATTCAGTTATGAACTTTGGTTAGCTGCTTACTTTAATGGCTTTGTATTGTTGCTTGACTATTTTATTTGAAATATGCTACTTTTTAAAACTCTACTTTAGATTTCGCCCAATTTCATGTAAAAGCATGATGTTAAAATTTGTGTTAAATGTTTAATGAAATGCCTGCAATAACACAATACCCAACCAAGAAAATCGTGCAACCTTTTTTGACCATTGGAAGTTAATTTGGATTGAAGACAATGTCAAGTACCTTTTGGGATCCACTTATCACCAAAATTATCTTTGCTGAAATCTATGATGCTTTGCTATTAAAGTTGCTCCAGTTGCTACTTGTGTTAAACTGTTGCTGCATATGCTTCCATTGAAGATGATAATGTCGGTGAAGATGCTACAAGTTCTTGCCAAAGATGCACCATGTTTTTGTTGCAACCAATGTTAGTTTTCAGTGTTCCTTTGACCTCATTGAATCATCCAAAATGTTGTTACTATAGCTGCATACGCTACCATTGAAGATGATAGTGCTGTTGAAGATTTTATAAATTGTTAGTGAAGCTAGACGAGGTGTTGCCAAAGATGCACCTTGTATTTGTTACAACCCAAGTTAGTTTGAATGTTCCTTTGATCTCATTGATCCATGCAAACATGCCATTTTTTCAAAAACCTACACATAAAAACCAAATCATTTCATAGCCTTCCTTTGTTTTGTTTTTGGGTAGTGCAAAATTGCTTGTAGATCAAGACACTTTTACATCAAATAGATTTTAAAATGATGATACTAGATGGAAATGATTTCCTCGAGTTTATGTTGAGCATGTTGTGTGGTAGGGTGGGTTGAGTGGTATAATGATTAGTGACTTGGGTTTGATCCTCTCTAGCTGCAACTCACAAACAAATTTGAACAATGCTAGGGTGCGTCACAAGAAAACCTATTGTAATAGAAATCTTGTTGCTGTAATAAGGTGATGTAGTACCTTATTAGAGTTAAATTTCTCTATTTGTGTATCTCTTCCGTAGATTTACTTCTATTTCTAATGGTCATTCCTCTTCTATGTTAACATATTCTCTCTGTTCAATATGGAAACTTTCTCTTCTCTTTTCAGAATGTTTTTCTTTTTCTTTCTTTGTTCATTATAGAAACATTCTTGTGTATGCTTATATATAATATATATAGATCATTTATGATCTCTATTTAATAACACATTCATTATTTTACCATAATATAGTATCAAATCTAATTTTTTGAAAAATAATAATTCCATTATTCAAATTTTCAGAGTTAGTTGAAATAGATTTTGAAAATCTTTAATTTCTTCATAAAATTTTAGACTCAAGATTTTCAACATCCTTTGCCTAGGTGTGTTCAAAAATTTGTTTGCAGGGATATTTTCTAAAATCCATTTAGGGTTTTTGTAAATATATTTTTCTCTGGGTGGCTTTTCTCCTGCAACTCATGTGTCATCTGCCTTTCCCATGCTTGCACGACCAACTTCCTTTGAAAAACAACTAGCCTTTTGGCGCTTTTAGGCCTGTATTTGACATTTTTTTGTGAGCCTATTTTTCTTTAAATTCTCGGCCTTTTTTTGGGCATTTTTGACCTATCTTTTTTTCGCACATTTTTTTGCAAATGGTGACATCTAGGGTGTTTTAGACCCTTTGTCTTTGATTTTTGTCCAACAGTGTTTGTTTTTCCACCACTTTTACAATCAAACCTGCACTTTCTTGTTTTTTCCAAAAACGGCTAGGGTTTCCTGCGAAACTCTCAGATTATTTATTGTTTTGAACAAAAATTGTAGATTCTTGGTGGGTTTTTGTAGATCTCAACTAGGTTGGTCTTCGTTTTTTTGGGTGCATCTTTGTTTGTGCCTTAATTTTCAAGCTAGCGGATTCAAAATCTAATTTCCAATTCTTTCTAGGTTTTTTGACCTCTCTTTTGGGTGTCCTTTCACTTTATTTGGGTCTTCTATCAATCTGCCCGGAAGTTCATGCTTTTTTTTAGATATTCATGTTTTTTGCATTAAAAACGTGTCATTGCATCTCTCACCAATCTTCTCTTGGAAGTTAGTCAACGATTCAACAAAAACAACTACTACACCTGGAAGCAGAGAATGATGACGATTTTCAAGTACCGTCGACTTGAGGCGCTTGTTCTGGGTATTGATACTCATCCTACCACAGTCAATGCTACCATAGACCAATATTGCATAACATACAGAGCGGATTCCCTTGGAATTTTTTGTTTTTGAAGTTAAATTGACCGTTAAGGGAGGGTATTAGAAGTAAATCTCTCTATTTTTGTCTCTCTTCCTTAGATTTGCTTCTATTTGTAATGGTCACTCTTCTTCTATGTTTCCATATTCTCTCTCTGTTCAATATGAAAACTTTCTTTGTCTCTCTTCAGAATGTTTCTATTTCTCTCTCTCTCTCTTTGTTTGTTATAGAAACATTCTTGTGTATACTTGTATATATAGATCATTTATGATCTCTGTTTAATAACACATTCATTATTTTACCGTAATATATCTCAACAACCATTTAGCAAGGTAGTGTTGTAATGATCATGTGTACAATGTCCCATGTTTAGTAGTGTACGTTCTAGCGTGAGACAAGATTGAAATCTTAAAAGTGTAGCCCGAGTTTATACAATATTTCCTCAATGCTTAAAAGCTAATCATAAGACCAATGTAGGATCCATGACTAAGAGATACAAATGTACAATCTATTCAGCACTGGATAATAGTAGATATTTTCATGTGCAAAACTTTTCCACCATATATGGAAGTACATTTACCGTGAATAAACTTAGTATGCTAGGCATTAATAAAAAACCACAAAAGGAAAGTGGTCTAGTAATGGACACATTCACACCAATGCACTAGTACGAAGTAATTGGAAAATATTTGCTTGTTATTAATAGAGATCGAGAGGTCAATTTATACAAGAGGCTGAATGATGTTTTTGTTGGAATTGTAAGAGAGTCATGAGAAGGGAGGGGTGAATCAGTTACCACAAAAACAAATCCTTGTCCCTTAGATGTCAATACAAATTTTCACTGATTATGCAATCTGAATAGCTTGGTTAACACTATAATATTACTGATGCTCGTTTAACAAAGCAATCTTAAGATTTATTAATCTATTTTATCCTTTAGTAACTTAATTGCAGAAATATAAAGCATAAGCAAATAGCATGAACACATATGATACCAAGATTTAATGTGGAAACCCAATTTGGGAAAAACCTCCTTGCAACTAGTTACAATAATTTTCACTCTTCTAAAGTGAGCCCTGTTAAGGAGCCAACCCTGTTAAAGGTTACAAAACATACTGTTAAGTATGACCTTGTCAGAGGATTTGGATCACCTTGTTAGGAGTGGCCTGGTTAGAGGTTTTCAAACACTTCAATCTTGAAATGACACCTTGTTAGAGGATTTACAAAATGACTGTTAAGGCAACTCTGTTGAGAGATTTCTTTACTGCTACAATGGTTAGAAAGCAACAACAATTTTGACTTAATTTATGAAGCAACTTTCTTTGTAGATTCAGATCTGTGTTCTGGCTTCACCTTTAGATCCTTCCGGATCAAATGTTCTTTGTAGTTTATCTTCCACACTTTCTTGCTCTGCCTTTTGTCTTCGCTCACATATCCATCTTTTTCTTATTCCACTTCTTGCTTTTTGTCTTTTCAACTTGACCTTTCTTATATATCATAAGCTGGGAAAAGTCAGCTTGAATACCCTTCCAAAACATCAATAAACATCCAAATAGTTGGCCTCAATTAATAAAATATTTGATAATACATTCTACTGCCACTCGGTCAATACTAGGACTGAACACTTGGTTGACACTATGACTCCTTCAATGCCCGACCACTTGGTCAATATTGCACACCTTTGATGCCCGACCACTCGGTCAATACTGCAAGTAGGAATCCATTTATTAACCAACTGCTTGGTTAATATTGGAAAGTCTTTATTACTCGATTGCTCGGTTAATACCTTGAGATATACAAGGTTAATATTGCAAACTCTACATTGCTCGATTAATACTAACATTTGTGTAAACATCAATGACAATATTTAATTGAAGAATTGTTTCCAACAATTTCCTTAGGAAACAATCATAAAGAATAAAAATATTATATTTTAGAAACAAAAAACTAAATATTAGAAACATTCTAATATTTACAAAAGATTACAATAGATAACCATTAGATACTAAATAGAGATAATAGAAACTATCTCGTAATACCCTTCCTTAATGGTTAATCTATCCAGAGCATGAAGTTGTCAAAAAGCGTAAAAGGCAGATTTTGTCTGCTCAAGGGGCTTCACGTTGTTCGCTGTGAGCTACAAACTGGATTGCTTAGATAGGGCAGCTAAGTGCCTTTGACACTCAACCTTCATGTGCCCATACTTGTGGCAATAGTTGCATTTAATGTTCTTTTTCTAAGAGCCTTTTGAATATGGAGCAGAGGATGTCTGCTGAGAAGACTATTAATGGTACTTTGGATAATGCTTTAAAACTTTGTAGATGAGCATAATGCTCCAAAGAAAACGACAAAAAGCCATGACTTTTAGGAGAAAGTCGAAAAAACCTAATACGATCTTTGGGGTGAAAAATCAATCAAAACCCAACATGATCTTTGAGGTGAAAAATCAATCAAAACCCAACTTGATTTTTGTGGTGAAAAATCAATCAAAACCCAACATGATTTTTGAGGTGAAAAAACAATTAAAACCTGACAATACAAAGCTTCATTTTTTAAAGAAAAACGGTAAAACTCAATAGATAATATTTGAGGAAAAATTTACAAACCCACAAAGGAATCCCACACAACTTTGTAAATTACATAAACATAAATTTTTAAGAGAAAATTTATAGAAACCCATTAGAATTTTTTTTTTTGGGAAAAAATTGAAAACCCGTTATATTTTTTTGTTTTTTGAGGAAAGAATTTATGAAAACCCCCTAGAATTTTTAAGGGAGGCAAAACAGGAGACTTTGCATGGTAAAGCAACACATGCAAACAACATGCAAATACATGCAACCCTCAAAAAGTAGAGACCTAAAAAAATTGATGGGTGACCTAAAAGAGAGCTCGAATAACCCAGAAAGAATATGTTGTTGGTTTCTAGATCAACTGGCTTGAAAATGGAGGCACGAAAATTGAGGCACCCAGAAAAAAAACACAACCCAGTTGAGATCTCAAAAAACCCACCAAGAATCTATATGTATTTTTTTGATCAAGTACAAAAAAATAAGGGATTTGAACAAAAGTGACCTTGATGCAAAAAAAACCCAAAAAAAATGGCAGAAAATGTGCAGAAAAACAGACGGATCTTGACAAAAAAGGGTTGTAGAATAGAACCACAAGTCGGCTGGTTCAGATCTCTCATAATAGAAACCCTAGTCAATTTATAGAGAGAGTTGGAAGCAAATATGCATGTAAATAATTTCGAAAATAAAAGGCAGATAATTTCAACCAAGAAATTATAATTATTTTCGAAATTTTTTATAGTATTGGCTCTGATACCAGATTATGAAGTAATTGGAAAATATTTGCTTGTTATTAACAAAGACTGAGAGGTCAATTTATACAAGAGGCTAAACGATGTTTCTGTAGGAAACAATCGTAAAGAATAGAAACATTCTATTCTAGAAACAAAAAACTAAATATTAGAAACATTCTAATATTTACAAAAGATTACAATAGATAACCATTAGATACTAAACAGAGATAATAGAAACTATCTATTATCGTAATATGCACACCCCCACCCCCTTAAGGTCCAACTTAGGGATGTGAGAAAAGAGAGGAGAAAAAGATTAAAAGATGATTTCTAGCAATTGGACTTGATGAAGTACTCATGTGCAAAATGATCTCTTATAAATAGAGAAAAGAAAAGAAAAGTCATAGGGAAGATTTCTTTGTAAAAGAGAGGAAACGATAACTCTTTTTATGGAGGAGGGATTTAAGATGACCTCCTATAACATCTTAATTCACCCAAGCATTGATCGTTACTAAGGATGACAAGGCGATGATGAAGATTTAGTGAAGATTTGCTTCGTTGTAGGAAGATACTCCTACCTCAAAAACACCAACTTGAAGGAGCTGCAAAAGAAAGTACATGTAAATCTCGACGCATTTTTGTTTGTCAATGTTCCATTGGTTCGTGAGAAATGTGTATTGCACGTTGATTGTCATGCCAAAGTACACTGCAATGATCACATGGAAAATTGAACCTTGTCATCAATTTTCCCAAATAGCCTCCCAGCTAGCTAGAACCATGCTTGGATTCTTGACCTTTGTGGATGATAAAGTTATAATAGATTGCTTCTTGCAAGACCATGCAATAGGACCAAAACCAAGACATAAAAAAATTGGAGGTAGACTTTTGATTATCAACATCACTAGCCCAATTTGAGTTAATGAAGCCCACAATTATAGCTTTGAGGTTGCTTTCTAGTGATTATATGGACGGGCCTAATTGCAAGGGAAATTTTAGGATATTGATTGGTCAATTACAAAAGGATGCCAACCAAATGTCAATACAATGTAGCTTCAAACTTGGGTGTATTATAGTTGGAAAACAATGCGACACTTGGTTAAAATTGAATTCGGACAGCTTCATAGTTAGGCATGCCAAAATGATGAAGCAAATAAGCATGCTTTTGTTGTTAAATAGAGATTCCCTCCAAAGATTGGAGAGCTTGAAGATTGAGGAGATATTGTAGGAGCTTGATATTGGTCATATCAAATAGCTTTATTGTTGCTCTAGAAAAGCTCTTGATCTTGGATGAGTAATTACTCCTGAGAATCAAATCATCAACATTAAAAATAAGTATCGAGAGATAATTTCCATACTTGAGTGTAAATTGAGGAGTCCAAATGGCAGTGAGTGAAACCAAAAGGAAACAAATGTTGTGTACTTGTCAATGGAACCATCAACTATATATTTGGTCCGCAGACTCACAATGAATGAACTCTTCTTTTTTTAATAAGAGGTACAGGCTTTCATGTGTAATTGTGGTTCTTCATTAAAGAATAATATTCCTCACACACAATAGTGCCCCACTTTGGTATGTTTGCCACATTTGCAAACATTCAGATAAAGACTACACCATATATCCATGAAAAAGTATGCCAAGAATTGGTGGGGTTACTCACCAAAATTCCAAACTCCTCAAGAGTATTTAGAGCACAAGGAAAGTAAGGCAGAAGCTATTGATATACAATCCATTAGAGTGTAGTGCTTATCAAATTAGACATTCCATCGAAACAAGACAACATGAGAAACATTACTAAATAAACTTTAGATCTTTGCATCCTTACAATTGCTAACAAAAATTAGTGGTTGATTTTTTTCTCCATAGCATTACATTGACCTTGCATGTTGAATGCCCAAGCCTTCCTACCATAGACTTTAAATGAAGAAATGTAGGACTTGACATGGGTCCAAGCATCCTTGAGATTCATGTTTTGCATGGTCTTGCAGAATGCAGGGTTTTGAATGTAGTTGGAATAATTGATTGACTTAGCCCCCAAAACAGGTGCCATATTCTAAGATTGAATTTTGCAATTGTCCTCCTCTTAAGGCCCTGTTCTTTCTCTCAACAATATTTTGTTGAGGTTTGTAGAGAATTGAATGCTGATGCTAAATGCCATGATCTTTGCATAAATGGATGGATGCCTAATTCACATATTCATTCTCATTGATTGTTTGTTTCTTCTTGATGGATAGACCAGATTGCTTCTCAACCAAGGTTGCCAATAGATCGGTACTCATATGGCAGATTGGTTTGTAGATGCCAATTTTTGTAATATAATTTGATAATTAATTAAATTTCCTTTAAACCTGAAAATGTCAAGTGCTTGAACTTTCAAAACAAAAGTACTGGTGAAGTTTATGAATGAATTAGTATGTTTTTATTTTATTAACAAACAATTTTTTATTTATTTAAAAAAAATGCTAATTGTTTTTTAACTTGATTTTTTTAACACAATTGATAAATATTGATTTTGGTCTCTAAAAGCGATAAAGGAACAAATTCCTGTTGTAATGTTTCTTTACCAATGGAGACGTCGTATTGATATGATAAAGCAGTTTCGAGTGAAATATAAAAAGTATTTAGGATAATGATTCAATTATTATTATATACTTACTCTCATAGGTCAAGCTGTCTTGCAAGGTTGTTGGTTTTGTATTTTTTGAAGGCGAAAGTAATTGTTGCAAATTTCTTTTAGAATGTGTGGATTGTGTAGGAGTTACCCATTTATTGTAAGGCAGTTTTAATGTCTTCTCATTCCAATGTAAATTAGAATTATAAGGATACGTGAAACAGGAAAGAAAGATTTATGTAAGCGGCTAGGTTGCCTACAAGAATGAAGATAAAAGTGAGAGGAAAGGTGAAAGCTCATATATGTTGGAGAAAACTATTGGATATCCTTGTTTTCTTGGAAAAATGCAACTGCCAGATGAAAATAGACTTCCATGACAGAAATTGTGGGAAATAAGCTCACATGATTTGGTAAATAAGGGCAAAAATGATACCATGTGCTGCAATTTAGGGGTTTTCCTATTTTTTTTTGTTTTATATGCCTCACATGCTAGCTTTAGGTTTTTTTTCGACTAGAGACTTAAGGAAGCATGAAAAGAATGTTTCTTAGCTTTTGAGACATCTGCATACCTGCTTTTGGTATGGTAAATGTTTCCAAGTGTGTTGGAGGTGCATCTCCAAACAATGCTAGGAAAGTTTACAAGTGGAAAAAAGTTCACTCATGTACTTAAGAAAGTAAACCAATGTGTATTGTGAGAGGCTAAGTTACAAGGTTTGATTTCGAGTTTGAGTTTGGCAACTATAAAATTCGGATGAAGTTCAACATGAATAAAAAGTAAAAAAGAAGTCAGATTAAATTCGCCTTATATAATTATTTTTATTTTTAAATGTAATTAATATATCCAATAAATTTTCAAAATATTTTATCACACTTAAATAGATTTTTTTAATATTAAGTATAGGTAGATCAAAAACAAAAAAGATCCTCCGAGAGTATAAAAAAAAAAGAGGCCCAGCCTCACTACGAACTCAAAGCATCATATAAACAACAAGACAGCAGAAGAGGAGGAGGCAAGGATCATCTAATGTAAGACATCATAATATGTATCAACCCAAGCAATCCACCCAAGAGGGCCCTCCATCCAAACTATGTTCTTACGCTTTTGGATCTGAGTCAGCATAAAAAGCTCTTCTTCTTGGGCTTAACGTTCTTCCTGATTTCTTGGTTCAGCATTTTGCAAGTTTGTTCAAATATTTGGAGGTCATCAATGGTTCTCCTCCACTCATACCCATGTTTCAGCTCATAGAAGAAAAAAGTGGCATGCCCATCCTTAAGGAATCTTCTTAGCTTATCTTTTTCTATCATCATAGTCGTATGGACCTTTAGAAGGATTTTAAAATGTGTGAGTTTTCGAAAAAACTCAGTAAGCACTCTAGGGTTACCTTGATACCTTTCCTCATTCCTGCACTTCTAGATCTGCCAAAGGATGTTAGAAGACAACATATTCCAAAATAAATTTGCATCTTTGTGAAGACCATCAATATGCCCAGTAACAATTTCTAACATATTCACCTTAATAGGGTAAAAGATACCAAACATGTTCCATATTTCTTTAGCAAAAATGCAATAAAAAAGAATGTCTTCCAGTTTTAGGAAGCCTGCAGAGATTACAAATATCAGTCCTATGACCATCTTTTTTAATAGGGAGTCTATCCAGCAGAGTTAACCATTTAAAACATTTGATTTTGGGTTCAACAAGGCCTTTCCAGAGAACATCGAAATACTTCTTCCAAGAGCCAGCATCAAGAATACCAAACAGAATCAATGTGATTAGTAATATCTTCATTATGATTAATGATTCTATAAATGTTCTTGGCTTTGAGGCTAGCCATAATGACCCCATTCGGCCACTTGCACTTTAAGTGTCTATGGGAGTCCACATCACAAAGAGAGGGAAGGTCTTTAGTAGCTTGGACGATCATATGACAAGTTTTTTTTTGAGAGGCAGGAATATTATACTTGTCCTTGAGCTCATCCCACTGAATGAGTTTATTATGTTCAAACAGGTCAATAAGTTGGGATATCCTCAACTTAGCCCATAACCTGGCAGAGCATCCTTGGGAGAGGGCTAGGGGTTTACCATTCAGGTGCAAATTCCACCAAATGGATCTTTCAATATGGAGCTGTTTATCATCATAAAAATCCTTATTAGTGATGTTATTCCTGACATGGTCCCAGGCTCTCCAAATGGATTTAAAAATAGTTGAGCCTTGGACAATGACCGGGAATTTGCCAACAATAAGATCACAAAAGGGGAGATTTTTCCAAGTTCTGGCTTTTTTAGGAAAGTCTCTTTCAATATTGTGCCTAACCAACACTTTCCAAGGATTTTTGCCCTCCAAGGAATGAAAGATCCATTTGGCGGATAAAGCAATACCTTGAGTTTTAAGGTCTTTAAGCTCAAGTCACCCAAGGAGTTTTTTAGTATGACACTAGTCCCATTTGACTGCATGCATTTTCCTGTTGCCTTTACCATCAGACCAAAGGAAATTCCTTATAGCCTTTTGAATTTGTAAAATTTGTTAGTTATTAAACATCCAGGCAGAGGAATAGTATATGCTATAAGAGGATAACATCTTCTGACAGACCTGAATTCTGCCAGCAAGAGATAAGGATCAGTTATGCCATTTATTAAGCTTCTTATCAATTTTAACCTTAATCAAAGACCACATATCTTTAAGAGAGGGCTCAATAGAAAATGGAATACCAAGATATTTGACAATCTTACTAGGCCCAACCCACTAAAAATTATATTGAGAGAACCAGCAAGGAGGCTGCTCTTCCCACCCCAGGCAAATGGATTTGGTTTGGGAAATATGAGCACCAAAAATAGAGTAGAATAGCTCAAGTTTGGCTTGCTGGGTTTTAAAATTCTTATCGGAAAGCTCAAAAAATAAAGCAGTATCATCAGCAAATTGACAATTAATAAGCTCATCATTATTAGGAAGATAGAGGCCTCTAACGTCTGGGGACAACGAGTTGTCTCTAAGGATATAATAATGGGCTTCTGAAGCTATAACAAATTTTCATTCAACCCTATTGTAGGCTTTCTCGAAATCCAAGAGTAACATAGCAGAGTTCTGATGGGAGCACTTAGCCCAATCCATGGCTTCCCAACTAGTAATATACTAATATGTAATTAATTAAATATAACATTTTAAATTTTTGATATACAAGCATTATAATATAATGCACTTTTTAGTTTATGAATTCTATAAAATATATTAATAAATAAAATATGAAAAGTTCTAAAGTATAAACTAATAAAAAATATAAAATTTAATGTGACTTTTTGTTTATAAATTTTATAAAGAACAGTAATAAATAAGAACTACGAAGTATAAATAAAAATTATTAAGTATAAATAGAAACTACATTGTAAACTATACTGAGTTTTTAAAAAACCCCCAAAAAACCAAATAAAAATTAATTGAACATGAGAAAATAATCTTCACAGGAATTCTGTAGCGGTAGCAGAAGGATCACCAGCCTCAGTGGCAGTTCGCTTAGTTCTGCTATAATTCTCAGCAGCCCAATTTTGCCCTACTTTCTTTGCAAACAGTAGAATACTTTTTTGCAGACTAATTGTGAGTGTATGTTTACAGGCCAGAGAGCCACGTTAAAAAAAACATTTATTGGAAAACTCAGAAAATATCTGGAACCCTGAAAACATTATTTATTAAGTTTCCAAGGCAATGGAAAAATGTGCAATGTTATTTCATACAAATATTATGCTGAACTTCAATGAATTTCAAACAAATATTTTATATTTTTCAAAATTTGAATTTTGTATGATATGTTTCTGGATTCGATTGTGTTAAGATTTTTACCATCAATGTTTCGAATCACACTATGTGATTCATCATCAGAATGAAGAGCAAGAGATGCAAAACGAACTACTTCGTTTTGCATCTCTCGCTCTTCATTCTGATGATCGTTCGTTTTGCATCTCTTGCTCTTTATTTTGATGATGAATCACGTAGTGTCATTCGAAACGTTGATGGTTAACTTCGTTTTGCATCTCTTGCTCTTCATTCTGATGATGAATCACATAGTGTGATTCGAAACACTGATGGTAAAAATCTTAACACAATCGAATCCAGAAACATATCAGTACAATACAATGGATTGTGGAAATTTGATCTCTTTAAAATTTGAATTTCACAAATGAAATTCGTCAAATATTGTAGCTTACATGAGAAGTCATTAATAAAGTTGAGCATGTACTTGGCACTTGAAAAAGGAGAGTTTAAAATTACATGAGATCCTTGGGTATCAACTCAATGGGTGCCATGACACATGAGACCTTATCCTTGGAAAAGCACCCTAATGATTTGCCAAAATCATTATATTGGAGTATATTTGATTCTATAGTACAAATGACATTTTAACTTGCACCAAATACAAGGTGGTGAAATCATTTGGTGTTGGGGAGTATTTGATTCTAGAATAATACCAAAAGAACCTTCAAACCTGAATTTGATGTCTTTCTCAATTATTATAATTATCTAGATCATCTTAGAATGCAAGAGAAGAGCATATTTATTTCAAAGCATGAACTTTCTGTCTCAGATCTTATAACATGCTAAATTTTGAAATTGATAAAATGACAAAATAACATTTCCTTTCAAAGTTCCACGAAATACAATTATAACGACCTTATTATCATCTTTGCATGATTATTGTTTCATTTCAATTTATACATAGTCAAGTAAAGAAATAACCGATTTAACTAGCTTCTTAATCCAATGAAAGAGAAACTAATCTTAACCATAATATCCATCTACAGTACATAATTGAAAATGCAGGTAAATAAATATAAAGTACCTGACTTTCAGATGTCTTGCATATATATCTTATCCTTGAGTTGTTTAAGCCTTGGCTTCTCGAGGAGAGGAGAAGAATTGCCAAGGGCTTAACCTCCCAACTGTGGACCCTTAAGTATCCCCACAAAACCTCTATTGAGAAGGGCCCTCTCTAACATGGGATTAGGCTTGGGACACCACTGTCCAACCACTAAGCATCCTAGAGTGTTGGCTAAACAACCAACTAGGCTTAGGATACCTTACATACACCTATCTGCCAACTACTAACTACCCTGACCTCTAGTGATCACAACAAGAAGCATGCAATTAACTTATCTTGGCCAAGGATTTGTGAGGGTACTAAGTGCTCGATCACCCACCGCTCGACTTGACAACAATACAATGGACTACCATGAGCTGACACGGATTGTAAACATCTTTTATTACTTTCTTACAGTACCGATTGTTCTTTTCTTTATCTTGTAGGAATAAACCATAGTTCAATGATTTCCATTTCACACCCTTCATCTCGACCGTGCTGATCTTCTTGGATGAATCACTTGGTGGATGTATAAGCATCTATAATTGCAGCCATTGCATTGAGATGAACCTCCTTATAGCAATATCGTGAGAATGCTCGAAATAACAGAATACAAAGTGATAGCAGAACTCAGAATGAATCTACTGATCGCAGGCCACTTCGAGGGGGTAACCTCCTTTGAGCAAGCTCAATACAATAAATTCGTTCGTGCCCATCAAGGGCCTCAACCTATTCTTATATACTGGGTACGATCTAGAAAAGTAATACTACCTATGCATGTGGGATAATAAAATATACTCGCGGGACGACTTACAAAGCATATGCGTCCAACAACACTACTCTAACAAAATAAACAGAAGGAACACACAGGTTCCTAACATCCCCTCTCCCTTAGAAAAAAGCTTTGTCCTCAAAGCTTAAGGTGTGGAAATTGTTGTTGAATCTGAAGAAGGGGTTCCCAGGTAGCATCCTCTGGTTGCATGCCATGCCACTGAATCAAGACCTCAGAGATGGAGCGAGAGCGAAGCTGGCGAGTGCGCTGGTCAATGATTGCCACCGGCTCCAGGATAATGGATCCTTCCGTATCCATTTCAGGGAGAGTAGTTTGTGCTCTGACAGTGGTACCCAGAACTTTCTTTAGACAAGAAACATGAAAGACTGGATGAATGCGGGAAGAAGGAGGAAGTTCCAGTTTATAAGCAACTGAACCAATCTTCTGCAGAACCTTATAAGGCCCATAAAATTTTGGGGCCAGCTTATGACGCCCTTTCAGCTTTAGGGAGGATTGTTTGTATGGTTGTAGACGAAGAAAAACCATATCCCCAACTTGAAATGAGCGCTCAGAACGGTGTTGATCTGCTTGCTGTTTCATCCGATTACGGGCCATGTGAAGATTATCCTGTAAGGTACGAAGAATCTGATCCCTGCTGCGGAGAACTATGTCAACTGCCTGGACTGGTGAGCTGTTGGGAGTGTAGGGAAGGAGCACTGGAGGTGCCTGACCATAGACTGCTTCATATGGAGTCATTTTAGAGGTAGTGTGGTAAGAGGTATTGTACCACCATTCAGCTAAAGGGAGCCACTTGGCCCACTGATGTTGCTGTTCGGAAGTGAAGCAACGAAGATAAGTTTCCAAGCATTTATTGACAATTTCAGTTTGACCATCAGTTTGTGGGTGATAGCCCGAACTCATCTTCAGTTTGGTGCCAGTTTTCTGAAACAGTTCAGTCCAAAAATGACTGGTAAAAGTTGCATCACGATCAGAGACAATGGAAGAAGGGAGTCCATGAAGACGAAATATCTGGTCCATGAAGATTTGTGCAACAGAGGAGGCAGTATAGGGGTGGCTGAGGGCACAAAAATGACTATATTTCGAGAGACTATCAACCACAACCAAGATCACTGTCTTGCCACCGGATTTAGGAAGCCCTTCAATGAAATCCATAGAAATATCAGTCCAAATCCGTGTAGGGATGGGCAATGGTTCGAGCAAGCCAGGAAGGAGGGTCGTTTCACCCTTGTGGCGTTGGCAAGTATCACATTCAGCCACCATCTGTTGAATCGTCTGTTTCATCCCTTTCCAAAAGAAGTTTCTCCTTGCTCGCTCATAAGTTTTGAGGAAGCCTGAGTGCCCTGCTGAAGGAGAAGCATGGAGTTCATAAAAAATAGCCTGATGTAGAGCTGGGTTCTGAGGAAGCACTAGCCGACCCTTGTATCGAAGAGAAGCACCATCCCAAGAGTAATGTGGTATAGCAGAAGGATTATTGGCTAGCTGGTGAATGATTTGAGATAAAGAAGAGTCACTGTCATAGCCCTGCTGAACAGACGCTAACCAATTGGGAATGGGCATAGAAATAGCGGAAAGGGAAGCTTGATTATCAAATGTGCGAGAAAGAGCATCTGCCACAATATTCTCCTTACCCTTCTTGTAGGTGATCTCATAATCATACCCCATGAGTTTGCTGACCCATTTCTGTTGTGTAGGAGAGGATACCCGTTGTTCCAGGAAGTATTTCAGACTTTGGTGATCGGTTCTGATGCAAAAATGACTCCCTAAGAGGTATGGCCGCCACTTCTGTACAGCATGCAAAATAGCCATCATTTCTTTTTCATAAGTAGAGAGGGCTAGATTCTTACCAGAGAGGGCTTTGCTAGTGAACGCAATAGGATGGTCATCTTGCAGGAGAACAGCACCCAATCCATTGCCGCAAGCATCACTCTCAATAGTGAAGGGTTTGGAAAAATCTGGCATCGCGAGAACAGGTGTACTGCACATAGCCTGTTTCAGTTGTTCAAATGCAGTCTCAGCAACAGGGGTCCAGGAGAAGGCATCCTTTTTTAACAGAGCTGTCAATGGTGCTGCAATTTTCTCGTAATCTTTGACAAACTTGCGGTAGTAGCCAGTCAACCCCAAAAAACCCCGAAGGCTCTTGAGAGTTTTAGGATGCGGCCAAGTTTTCATGGCATCTATTTTTGTAGGATCCACCCGCACTCCATGGTGTGCAACAATATGCCCGAGATACTCCACTTCCTCCTGGCCAAACACACATTTAGATAGTTTTGCACAGAGTTGATGATCAGAGAGAAGTTGCAAGACAAGCTCCAGATGATGGAGATGCTCAGCCCAAGTTTTGCTATATATGAGGATATCATCAAAGAAGACCAGAATGAATTTCCGGAGGTATGGTCGAAATATGTTATTCATCACTGCCTGAAATGTTGAAGGAGCATTCGTGAGGCCAAAGGGCATGACTAAAAATTCATAGTGACCATCATGTGTGCGGAAGGCAGTTTTAGGTATATCCTCCTCATTAACCCGAATTTGATGATACCCAGAACGAAGATCTAACTTGGAGAAAAAATGAGCCCCATGAAGTTCATCAAGAAGTTCATCAACAACTGGAATGGGAAACTTGTCCTTTATAGTGAGATGATTAAGTGCGCGGAAATCAATGCAGAGTCGCCATGACCCATCTTTTTTGCGAACAAGCAGAACTGGAGAAGAAAAAGAACTGGTACTAGGGCGAATAATACCTTGCTTCAGTAAGTCACGGACAAGTATCTCGATTTCGGTCTTCTGATGAAATGGGTAGCGGTAGGGCCTGATGTTGGGCGGAACACTGCCAGGAAGGAGCTGAATACGGTGGTCCTCTGGACGAGAAGGAGGTAATCCCACAGGTTCAGCAAATATACCAGAATACTTGTCCAAAATGTGTTGGAGATCGGCAGGAGTGCTAGAGACTGCTGATGGCTGCATCTGAATGGAATGGAGCTGAGCGATGACACCATGTGAATTCTTCTTAAGAAGTTTTTCCATACGGTGTGAACTGATGATGCTGAGAGACCCTGGTTGTAAGCCTTTCAAAGTGTGTTGGTGCCCCTCGGCTGAAAACTGCATCCAAAGTTCAGCAAAATCCCAGAGAATGGGGCCAAGAGTGCGTAACCATTGGGCACCCAAAACCACATCACAGCCCCCTAAGGGTAAGGCAAACATGTCAGAGCGCATGTTATAATCTCCAATAGAGAGACGCACATTGCGACATTTCCCTTTACAAGGTAAAGTGCCCCCATTGGCAATCATGACTTCAAAGCTAGAGCAGGGATGGATAAAGCAATCAGCCTGTTTGGCTATTCGTGGATCAATGAAGTTATGAGTGCTACCAGAATCAATGAGTATAGTAAGAGGGATCTTCTTGAAGAAACCCTGGACCCGCATGGTTTGTGGAGTAGTGACTCCTGCCAAAGCATGGACAGATATCTCTGGTGGAGCTTCTGGTGAAGGAGGTTCAGGCTGGTGAGGCTCAACCTCATCATCCACTGTTTCCTGAGCATCTACATATTCTTCCAGTTCCGGTGGAGAATCCACATCCAAGAGATAGAGCTTTTGCTGAACACATCTATGGCCCCGAGACCATTTCTCATCACAATTATAACAAAGCCCTTTGTCTCGCCTGACTCGCATCTCTGTTTCAGACAAGTGCTTGATCGGAGTAGTTCTGGGAGCTGGTATGACTGGAGGGTTGTGAGAACCTGTATTTCTGAATGGAACAAAATTAGATCTGGAGCGTTGTAGAGCACTAATCTTGTCTTCCGCTAACTTAGCCAACCCAAGGGCTTCCATCATTGTAGTAGGTCGAAACATTTTGACTTCTGAGCGAAGTGCATCCTTCAGACCACTGACAAAACAACTACGGAAGAATTCATCAGACAAGCCCTCTGTGTGATTAGCTAATTTTTCAAACTCTGTCTGGTATTCTCTTACAGTGCCTGTTTGACGCAGTTTAGTGAGTGCTCCTGTGAAATCATCAAAGGAACTAGGGCCAAAGCGCGCCAAAATGAGGGTGCACAATTCTCCCCACGTTGGGCCTACATTAGCCTTGATGTACCAACGGAACCATTGAAGAGCTTCATGTTCCAAATGAAAAGATGCAAGGGGGACTTTGTGGTTATCCAAAGTATTATGCAAGCTGAAATACTGCTCTGCCCTATAGATCCATCCAGTCGGATCAGAACCATCGAAGCGCGGAAAATCAAGCTTTGGTCCACGGAAATTGCCAGAAGAGGACCCAGTATCTCCTGAATGGTTTCGGCTCATGGCTGACTGCTGAAAGTTAAGACCCAGAATTTTGTCATCCAGATCTTGAAGTTTGGTTTTGATTGTCATCCAGATCTTGAAGTTTGGTTTTGAGGGATGCAATTTCCTCTTCCATGATTTTTGCTCCTGTACGCGTAACAACCATAAAACAAGGTTTGTTTTTTTTTTTTTTTTTGGGAATGGGTAGAAGATGAGAAACAAAAACTTTTTTAGTTACGGCAAACTTGGATTTGGGTAAAACTCATATAGGAAATGGGTGTTCGACGGGTGGTGGGAGACTATCTGGGGACAAGGGAAAAAGAAAAATGAGGGTTTCAAGGGTAGGGAGGCGAAATGAGGCGAACAGTCCAAGAGGGATAAGGGAGCAAAATGAGGAATTGAATCTTGTGGCTCAGTTTGGTGGCGATTGGATGAGAGGTGAAAAAGATAGGGCAAACCCTAAAATTAGATAAATGAGGGATTTAGGGCTTTGATATGGAAAATTTGGGGTTGGGTCGCCAAGGAAGGAAGTATGCGAAATGATATTGCAAACGTTCTGCGGAAGTATGAGCAGAAACAGAAAGCAAACAAGGAAGCGACGACTAAAAAACAGAAAAATTTTTACTCTTTTTTTTTTTTTTTTTGTGGAACAGTCGACTTAGAAAAATTCACTCACAGACAAAACAACTGAAAAGAGTTATTGCAATAACAAGAGATATTAGAAGTGAGAGGAACCTGAAGGCCACGACAGAAAAAAAATTTGATGTAATTTCCACCCAGTGAGCCCAAGAGAGTGCTCTGATACCATATGAGATGAACCTCCTTATAGCAATATCGTGAGAATGCTCGAAATAACAGAATACAAAGTGATAGCAGAACTCAGAATGAATCTACTGATCGCAGGCCACTTCGAGGGGGTAACCTCCTTTGAGCAAGCTCAATACAATAAATTCGTCTGTGCCCATCAAGGGCCTCAACCTATTCTTATATACTGGGTACGATCTAGAAAAGTAATACTACCTATGCATGTGGGATAATAAAATATACTCGCGGGACGACTTACAAAGCATATGCGTCCAACAACACTACTCTAACAAAATAAACAGAAGGAACACACAGGTTCCTAACATGCATCTGCTCGACCTGGGCAATGTCATTGTAAAAGATAAATAATTCTCGAAATCTATGCTTGATTCATAATTGTGCAATCTCTTATCTCAAAGAATATAGTTCAGATATCTCTATATAAGTTCACACTTCAGTTATCTATGATTCTAAAAGGTAATTACTTATATGAAGAATGCCATAGTCCTACTCGATTTGGAGCAATCTTACTATATTTTATATAAAGAAAGAAGACATTAGATCATATCTTGATCAAGCTCCAACAACATTCATATTGCTTTCAATCTAGGCTTTAACTATGGCCTTACTATATCAAATTAAAAACATAAAGTTCAGCAGAGGTATTTTCATGACTTGATCATGGTCACTAGTTGCTATGTGAAATGCAAGGATAGTAATAATCGACTGCTTCCGCCTGGTGTAGGAAGCTCAACACCAAAATAATAAATATGAGCAAAAGCAACGCTTGAATAAGGCGGAAGCACTATCCAATGCAAAGTGGAAATGGCAAATGGTATGCATTTATTGAAGAATCGTCTAGAACTTGCACAGAAAGAATGTGAAGCAAGAATAGAATGAATATATTTCAGATCGTAGGTGATGGTATTCACTCTGCCAAAGATAAGAATGTTGTTTCAAAATGAGCTATTGCTCCATAAATCTTTGCCTTCTTGGTTGCGTGCTCAGTTACAAGCAAGAAATGTGAAGGTGGTGAGGAGATACAATACAAAAGGCCATCGTCACAAGTATTTGGTAATATTATTAAATTGGCCACAGATCATCATAAGGGTCAATGAAAAAATATAATAGAGATATGGCCGCCCAAACAAAATAATGAAACTATGGCCAAGGAGTAAAAATAACTCAATTAATGTCTCAATATAATATTATCATCCACCCAAACTTGTGTATGTACATGCACATTATATACATATGCATGATAATCCAACGTATCAAAGTATAGACCATATATATAATAAGTGGGCATATATGTACATCTCATTCAGATATATATGTATATATGTACATATATATATATATGTATATATGTACATATATATATGTATATATGTACATATCTATATATATATGTACATATATACATATCTACATACATACATACATACATACATATATATGTAGGTATTATGGTATTATTATGTTAAGACAATTATTACAATAATAGATAAGTCGTCTATTATTAGTTAATGGTTATCTATTGTAAATATCTAGTTAGCTTTTACTTTTTTAGCTTTATCTGTTAAAATAGAATATTTCTATTCTTTTTGATAGTTTCCTAAGGAAACATTGCTTTATTCTTTTGTATAAATTGACCTCTTGGTCTCTGTTAATAACAAGCAAGTATTTTACCAATTACTTTCGTAATATGGTATTAGAGCTAATACTTGAAGTTTTTTCAAAAATTCTATAATTTCTTTTTTGAAATTATTTGCTTCAAAATTTTCGGAATTTTTTTTGCAATTTCTCAAAAACCCGTCTAGGGTTTTCCATTTTTTGAAGAATTTGTGTGTTCACTGTCATTTTTCAGCTGCTGAAAATCACAGATCTGGAGGTTGTTTTTCTGCAACTTGGATCCTCATCATATTTGAAAATCGTGAGCTAGGGTTTCAATTTTGGCATCTGCTTTTCTGCAGTCAAGGAACAACGTTTTTGAGGGTGAAATCACAGTTTTTTATGCTAAAATCTCTTTGCCTATGCTGTCTCAGGCAAAAACGCCCCTGTTTTGATCAAAATCGTCTTTTTTAGACTTGCAAACACCATTTTCCTGTTAATTTGACCTTCAAATCCGCTGACTAGTTTTTTGGCTCGAAACCCTAATTTTTGGGGTAAGAAACTTTTTTTGTTTGCAGATTCTTGGTGGGTTTTTCGAGAGCTCAATTGGGTTGTCGTCCATTTTTTTTTTGGTGCCTCGTTTTTCATGCCTCAATTTTCGAGCCAGTGGATTCAGAAAACAACATATTCCTTTTGGGTTTTTCGAGCTCTCTTCTGGGTCACTCTTTGATTCTTCTGGGTCTTCCATATTTTTGCCTCGAACAACATGCCTTCGCAAATTTTCATTGAAAGACGTACGATGGCATCGCTGACAAATATTTTGCTCAAGCATAACTCCAAATTCAATGGTCGCAATTATGGAACTTGGAAGCGGCACATCATCACAATCTTTGAATACCGAAACACTGATCAACTTGTTTTGGGTGTTACAAAGCGTCTGACTTCTTCGGGTCCTGATCAAGATACATGGGATCTGAATAACCGAGAGGCAGTAATACTTTTCAAGTTATCCATGGCTGATGATCAGTTTTTTCAGATTCCATTCGACAAGACAGCTGCCAAAATTTGGACACACCTCAAAGGTCTTCATGAGACTTTTGACAAGAGCAGAGCCTTCTTTCTGAAAAACACTCTGTTTTCTATTGTCATGGATGAGCGGACCACGCTCCAAGCACACCTAAATCGGATTTAGGAAATCCGTGATCAGCTACTTGCCATTGGTCGCAAGATGGAGGAAGAGGATATTGTGGTAATCACTCTTCGAAGTTTACCAAAATCCTATGAGCATTTTATCGAGACTCTCAACATCACATCTACTGGTGTTGATCTAAAGTTCACTGATCTCTGCACCTTGCTGCTTGAGCAAGATCGATGGAAACAACAGTTCGGTAGCAGCTCCAATTCCACCTCCACTGAGCAAGCCTTTGCTGTGAAATCCTTTCAGAAGGATAAGGGCAAGTTTCAGCAACCATCTCAGCAAAAGTCTTTTGCTCCAGCATCCGATGGTACCAAAAAGAAGAACATTCAATGCAACTATTGTCACAAGTTTGGTCACATGAAGGTTGAATGTCGGAAACATTAGCTGCCCAGTCTAAGCAATCCGGTTCGCAACCCAAAGTGAACAGCGCAGAGCACACTGAGCAGGCATAATTTGTCTTTTACGCCTTTATGGCTAAGAGACCTGCAGATCATGTGAAGTCGTCTACTTGGTACATTGATTCAGGTGCCTCTCGACATTTCACTCACTGTAGAGACTGGTTTACTGACTACCAGCCTTATTCAGATTTTGTTATTTTTGGTGGCGGAGAAGAGTACACAGTTGTCAGTAAAGGCAACATTCAGATTCAGTCTATTGGGAGGAATCTCATATTCCTTGATGTGTACTAAGTTCCAGGGATGGAACTAAATCTACTCTCAGTCAGTTAGTTGCTGCGACGTTCTCCACACTTGGCAGTCACCTTCAGTTCACATTAGTGCACCATCACTGATCGGGCGACTAAGTTTACTGTTGCAGTTGGTCTTGAGGATCATGGTCTTTTCAGACTTATTGATTCTGGTGATTCTCAGGACTTAGCTATGGCTGCTCGGCGATCTTCCATAAGCACACTTTGGCATCAGCGATATGGGCACTTAAATGTGCATTATCTCTCACAACTTGCTCGGGATGAGCTTGTTCTTGGTTTGCCAGAGATTCAAACTCAACACCTTGGAGTTTGTGACGCATGTCAGGCTAGGAAGCAACATTGCACACCTTTCCCCAGTGGCGATTCTTGGCAAGCTTCTCAGGTAGTTCAGCTTGTTCATGCTGATATCTGCGGCCCGATGGCCACTCCTTCTGTTCTTGGGTACAAGTATTTTCTGTTGTTTGTAGATGATTTCAGTAGCAAAATGTGGGTGTATTTCCTTAAAAAGAAATCCGATGCATTTACTGTATTTCAGAAGTTTAAACCCTTAGTTGAAAAAGAGTTTGGGAAATCTATTATTACTCTTAGATCAGACAATGGGGGGGAATTTTGTTCTAATGTTTTCTCCAGCTTCTTGGATACACATGGCATCCAACGCCAGTTCACCACACCCCACATGCCACAACATAACAGTGTAGTTGAACGTCGAAACAGGACAATCATTGAGATGGCTCGTTCCATGCTCGAACACAGACATGTTTTGAAGCAGTTTTGGGCAGAAGCAATTAACATTGTAGTTTATTTGTTGAATCGGTCACCCACAGTGGCGGTCAAAGGTAAAACTCTGGAAGAGGCCTGGTCAGGTCGCAAGCCCAGAATCAGTCTCCAGAAGGTTTTTGGCTCTCTTTCTTTTGTTTGGATCCTTGATGCTTCAAGCACCAAGTTGGATGCCAAGAGTCAGAAATTGATGCTTGCTGGATATAGTAGTCTTCACAAAGCTTACCACCTGATTGATGTTGAGACATCTCATCTTATATACAGCCGTGATGTAGTCTTTGATGAGCAGTGAGGACCATTCATGCCTATTTCTCCTGTTCCTGATCCAACAAACCAGCCTATGCAGCTCATGATTTGGGAGTTCGGCTTCCATTAGGTTCACCTGATGGGAGGGCTCCAGTAGCTCCTGCAGCTCCAGTTATTCCAGTGATACCTGTACAGACTCCTCCGGCTTCTCCTACAAGATCACCTCATTTTGAAGATGCTTCACCTGAGTTTGATCCAGCTTCTTCTGATGTGGATCCTGCTGATCAAGCATCTCCTAGTACTACTGTTGGTCCTTCTCCTATCCGGCCTAAGTGGTGGGCTAAGACACTTGCTAATCTTCATGATGATGAGCTCGTAGATGGGAGAACTGCTCAGAAAAAGAGCAATACTACAGATTCTGTTAACTTTGCTCTTATGGCCAACATTCACAGTGTGTTTGAACCTCAAACATATTCTGAGGCTAAAGGAATTCCAGAGTGGGAACAGGCCATGACATCTGAACACCAAAGCCTGCTGAAGAACAACACTTGGGTCCTTTCTGATCTTCCACCAGGGAAGAAAACCATTGGCTGCAAATGGGTCTACAAAATCAAATATAAATCAGATGGTACTTTGGATAAGTACAAAGCTCGTTTAGTGGCAAAGGACTTTTCTCAGCGTTAAGGCATTGATTATGAGGAGACCTTTGCTCCTACTGCAAAGATGAGCACCATCAGATTAGTCCTAGCCATGGCAGCACAGTTTGGTTGGAAGGTCCATCAGATGGACGTAAAGAGTGCTTTCCTGAATGGTGATCTCCATGAAGAGGTCCACATGATGTAGCCTCTTGGTTTCAAGGTTGCTGGTAAAGACCATCAGGTTCTCAAATTAGTAAAAGCTCTCTATGGTTTGAAGCAGGCCCCTCGGGCATGGTACATCAAGATTGATAAGTACCTCAGTGATCAAGGCTTCAAGAGGAGTTCTTCAGACTCAAATCTGTACATCAAGACTACCGATAGTGACATCATCCTTCTGGTTATCTATGTGGATGATCTGATCATCACTGGCAGTTCGGCATCTTTGATTCAGGGAATCCAACAGAACTTATGCCATTCTTTTGATATGACTGACCTTGGGCTCATGCATTATTGCCTAGGTGTTGAAGTTTGGCAACAATCTTCTGGTATATTCATCTCTCAGTCCAAATATGCCAGGGCCTTGTTAGACAAATTCCGAATGCAGGATTGCAAACCTGCATCTACACCTATGGAGAAAGGTCTCAAGTTATCAGCAAAGTCTGATTCTCCTTCCGTTGATGATACTACATACAGGCAACTAGTAGGTAGCCTTATCTACCTCTCTGCTACTAGGCCTGATATTAGCTTCGCAGTCAGCTATATTTCACGCTTTATGACAGCTCGTAAGGCTGATCATTGGATGGCAGCAAAGCGTGTGCTTCGTTATGTGAAGGGCACTTCAGATTATGGACTTCTGTACTTTCGAAGTTCTAATCCTAAACTCAATGGGTTCACAGATTTAGATTGGGCAGGCTTTGTTGATGATAAAAAGTCAACATCTGGTTATGTGTTCAGTTTGGGATCCGGTGTAGTCACATGGACCAGCAAGAAGCAACAAGCAGTTTCTCTCTCTTCTACAGATGTTGAATACAGAGGGACTGTTAAGGCAGGATGTGAAGTTTGTTTGGCTTCGTCGGATGCTTGGGGATATGTAGATGTCACCAGCAGGACCGACTACTCTGTTTGTTGATAACGAAGGCGTTATCAAGTTAGCACAGAATCCAGTCTTCCATGAATGAACCAAGCGTGTGGATGTTCATTGTCATTACATACGACAGTTGGTTGAAGACGGGACTATTGATCTGTAGTATGTTCCTACAACAAATCAGACTGCAGACATTCTCACCAAGCCTGTTGGTCCTGATAAGTTTGTCAAATTCAGAGGACAATTTGGTGTTCTAGATAGATTAACCATTAAGGGAGGGTATTACAATAATAGATCAATCGTCTATTATTAGTTAATGGTTATCTATTGTAAATATCTAGTTAGCTCTAGTTAGCTTTCATTTTTTTAGCTTTATCTGTTAGAATAGAATATTTCTATTCTTTTTGATAGTTTCTTAAAGAAACATCGCTTTATTCTTTTGTATAAATTGACCTCTTGGTCTCTGTTAATAACAAGCACGTATTTTACCAATTACTTCCGTAATAATAACAACATCACAGAAGCTTTGAGATCGTTCAATTATATAAGGTAACACATTTTAATTCAATGCATAGTGATCTTTTTAACAATGCATATTTATTTACTGGGTAGCTCATGGTAATTCGTAGTATACTCTTGCTTGCCTAGCCGTTTACCCCTTAGCCTTGGTGGTTAGAATTCATACTTGTCAACCTATAGGCAGATTGGTATCCCTTACCCAGTTCCTCTCTGGCAATGCTTCCCCTTTTTGATGTGCTTCTACAAAAAGGAAATTGTCCACGATAATAACATATTCCTCAAAATAAATCAAAATTACTATAACAAGTTATTATTCATTAAACATCATAACGGCTAACCACCATTTCACATCCCATTAATTTATAATGAATAACCAACTTTCCATGATTTCAAGATAACAATAATTATAATTGCATCACAATGATTCACATGTCATCTTCACATGAAATTATAACGAATAACTATCTTACTATTTCACATGATGATAACTAATTTTACCTTTCAACTGACTTCACATGAAACCTCAACGACTGTATGAACATTTTTAAATTAGGCAAAATTTGGGATGCAACACTAAAGATGAAGTTATTGTAGTCAATCTTTTATCTAATACCATGTATAAATAAAAGTTAGCTACCCAAGATCAAAATCATAGTAGACCAATATTCTATACAATGACAGAAGACCAATACTCCATACAATGAATGCAAAATGCAATACAAGGGATACACAAGAGATGCTGAAATGAGATCTAGAGGTTGGTATGTATAGGATATATATCATCATGACACAAATGTACAATCAACATTGGGATAAGAGGAGATGCGATCACTTGTGTAGTACGTCTCCATCAAACAAGGTACGTAGAAAGACCCTAAGTAATTGTGTCAGGTGTGAATAGGACACAACAAGAAATCAGTCTGGTAAAATAAATGCTCATGTCAACAAAGGTTATGTGTCGAGCTTTCCTCAATTTGTGTGAAAGGCAAGTCTTAGTCTTACCATGAAAAATATTCTCTGTGTTTCCTAAGATTTTGAAGGCAGCATGTTTTAAAGCTCACCATTTTGGGAACTTCACTTGTTTCCTCATATGTGACATATTGCTGAAACCATTTAGATTGATCTCTGTTAAGAATTGTAATATGGAGATGATATATCTGAATTATTTACTGCATGCAAATCAGTTTGTAATATATGGTATTTGACACGTTGCTATTCCTAATTTTTCATTTTCTTGACACTTACATGTTTTTCTCTTCTGGCATTCTTAAAGTTTTGTGCCTAATCATCATGAGAAGAATGCATTTGCCAACCTCAATGCCATGGCATCTTGTACTTCCTGAAATTAGTTACATTGATGGTGTAGGCTTATTGTAATTTTTTCAATTCTTTCATTGGCATTATGTTATATTCAACTACGAGTTTTTAGAAGTGCGTGGGTTTCTGTATCTATAAAGTGGTCATCTTAATTAGTTACAGGCTATAATAAATAGATACTAGGAGATGAAGTACAGTTTCTCAGCATTGCTTTTTTAGGTTCTTGGCTAGGTTTGCAATTGTCATCATAATTAGTTATAGGCTGTAATAAATAGATATTAATACTCCCTGCAGTTTGAAATGCCTAATCTAAAGACATATCCCTTGTTGAGGTTGCAACTTCTTTACCAGTGCTCGGAAGTTGAAACCTAATATATGTCAACAAGTTGAATTTCACTAAATTTTTCATAACTTTCGGAAATTAGATTTTCTGTGTAATAACCCCAGCTGGCTATATCCTTAACAATCATCAATATTCCTTTGCTAATCAATAGTCTTAACATTTCCTCAAACAGTTGGCAGTCTTTATTGTTATTGTTGCAAATTTGATAATGTGATTTTCAAAATTGCACTAGAGAATGCAATTGGGCACTTACAATTTCAGATCAATTTAATACTAAGAAGTTTGTATGAATGCCAACATTAATCATAATTCTGCCCTACAAATTGTGCAATTATATAATTATGAAAGACAAAGGATCATTACAATAATGTTTCAAACAAACAGTTGCAGCAGTAATATATTAAAATGCCAAGAACTTGGAAATATAGATTGACTTTGACTTTTAATTTGCAGCCCCAATAATATATATTGCAGGCCATATAGATTGAACGTAGCTCTTAAAAATTGTAACATGGCCCCTTAGAAATGTCACACAAACTCTCCTTATGTGAACATGACTCTGCAATTGATAAACTGCTGCCCTATAGTGAAACAACAGCCCTCTAACACTCAGATTGAACTCCCAGCCAAGACGTATAAGCATAAAATTAATAATTAAGCCTTCAATTCGTTCTCCAGAATCCAGTCTTCAGCTCTTATTCAATCAACATCTCAATAACAATAGATACAGTAGAGAAGCAATTACAATTTGCTTTACTTCAGCAGCAGATTGCAAGATAAACTTAAAGTCTAACCCTTATACTTCAGCAAGGGCACAAACTACAGACTCAGAATTGTCACAAAGACAATAAGCAAAGAGATAAACAAACAATTGGATGCTTTACTCAACAAATGGGCTCAAATTTATAATCTCCAAATGGCACAAAGTTTCCCAAACAAACTTCACTTAAGAAGCTTCCCACACAACATTAAAATATAATAACGTGCTATTATAATCAAATTTATTTATTGTTTTTGGCTCCAAAAATGACCTTTTCCACCATAACTTAATATTATGACACGTAAGGCCATTGTTTCTTGTTCCCACGATATAAAACTTTTTGTCTTGGTTCCAACGAGCTATGATATTGAGGTGACCAACAAACAACATCTACAAAAATAACAACCTCAATGTATCTAGATGAATAATTATAATAATTCACCCGTCTTGCGAAAACAGTTGAAGAAGCATCATAATCGAAATTTGACAACACCAAAGTGATCTTGATGATGAAAGACGATGAATGAACTTGATGGAGTGACTTACTATAAATAGACGCTCCCTCCAAGATTCTTAGAGCCCAAACTAGAAGCCTGAAATAAAAACTAAGAGCATCAGTCAACTCTTCTAACTCAATTGAGCTCATTAGAACCAACAGATGACTCACTATAAATAGTAAGTCCCTCAAATGGAGCCAAAACACACCATAGGCTGTTGGAAAGTCTATAACCACACAACAAAGATCCTCAAATCCCACTGTCAGCCCATGAGGGTCGCGATGGTGAACTGACCTAGCCAAGTGTAGGAACCTGCTAAAAATGGGGACATTACATTTTGAATAATGATCTAAAGGGCTCTGAAAATGCAAAATACCAAAATAGTATCAAGAATCGTGGCCTATTGATGTACTTGTAAGTTATACCCCAGCTGCCTGTTTTTGTCTAGGGAACCATTATAAATTTATAATAACTCCTTTTTTATTATTTTGAAGAATGGAGGCTAATGTATATGGTTTGGAGTTTATCTTCTTTAGTATCACCCTCTCTTGTTTTTTACTTTTCTTTATTACTTTGTATTAGTAATTATTTATTTATTTTTCATAATCTGGGACACTTGAACTGTATTCAGTGCCAATAACCTTTATGCACACTTGTGGATGTTAGAATAGTTATACTTCATACCTCATAGATTTAGTTTTCAGTAGCACAAGCTTTAATTACATTGGTTACATATATATTTAGCATTATGTTATGTTGGAGCAGTTGCATTTGAGATTAATTGTGTTAGGGTAACAGCTATTCATTCAAAACAGGACATGTAGTCATACAAGAACATTAGAGGACCTTTCTCCTGTACCTTTTTAAACGGTTGATTGCTTGGTCACTGTCTTGGGCTGAAGAAATATTATAGCATTGATGAATTTTGTTGGCTTATATGATTTGCTACTGTTTTATTTATGCATCTCCATTCTTCCTTTGGGTGTAGGTGAACTTACTGAGTGATCTCTAATAGTTTGAAAATCATTTTTACATCTTATACAGGCCTCTGTAGTTGCTAGAAATGTTGTTTCAGATTTACAAACTGGAGCTGAGCCATCATCAGAGTCTGTTAGTGAAGATGGAATGGCTGCAGAAGATGTAGATAGTCAACTTGAACCTGAAAATGAAGAGGAAAAGCGCAAGAAAGCTGCATTGGACCGACTGGAGAAGGCTAGCCAAGAATCTTTACTGGGGCAGGTATGTTTCATTCATTTGTTGGCACCGTCTTTACACATCTATTACAATATAGGGAACTGTCAAATCATAATTCTTTGCGGCTAACCATGGTAGATATTACCATCAAATTGGAAAAGTAAAATAGTGAAGTACATTATATTATTTTAATAATGCTTTAAGTCGTAGGAATAACGTAAATTTTGGAGAGAGTCAGCCAATGTCTTTCCCTCTCTAACCTTATCAATGTATTTTCTGCTTTTAAAGCTAGCAAATATTTTATTTGAAGTTATTCTTAGATTATATGTTATTGATGTTAGCTTGAAAAAAGTTCAATATATGTCTATTATGCTTGTAAGCATTACTGTATTCTTATCTCATTACAGGGCCTCAAGGCTTTTGACACCTCAGTGGAGAATATTGCTTCTGGGGCCTGGCAAGCTTTTGGCAGTGCCTGGAAAGGAGGCAGCAAATGGGTTGAGAAGTGAGTCAAACTGAGACAAATTTTTGCCCTGGCTGCTTTTTCTTTTCGATATCAAGTTCTTAATGTCTTGGTTAGTCTGTCTTCTCTGTATTATGTCTAATTAAGTATACTTATGAAGAAGAGGAAATTCTGTTAGTACCCGTAATCTTTCTAGTGGCTGCTGTTAAAATATCTCGAATGCATAAATATATTTAAGTAGAATGATTGCCACTAGAATACCTAACATACAAATATAAACGATGTGCACATCTTTTCGTTTGCATTGTAGCCTATAGATTACATTGCTTCAAATAGGTAGCCTATTTGGGATAATTACTTCTTAGACATGTAGTGTACTACTAGGTACACACAGTAAATATGGACAATATTAATGTACTGAAATATAAAATAGAATGTACAATCTGATAGTTCTGAATGAATGGATGGTTGATTAATATGTTTATATGCCTGATCAAATGGCATGCTTGATAGGGCATCTTCTTGTTAAGCTCACAGGTCTCATCTCTTGATAATTACAATTAATAACTAGTCAGGATGAATTCAGAATTATGTTTACTGTTAGTCACATACCCTCGTGTTGGGAAAGCATAGAGCTAGAAGCACCATGGAAATATAAGAAACACCAGGACTTGGATAAATTTTGAGAGTATCAACAAATAGAATCAATCTTGACTGATCCTAGAACAATCTTTGAAGCATAATGCATCTTTCTGAACCAACAATTGTTAATTCTGTAACTTCGAAATCATCCTGGTCTGATGGTACAGATCATACAGGTCTGATCATGCATAAAATACCTTTGTAATAAAGGGCCTAAATATAATTGTTAGTCTTCAGTTATGATCGGTGTCTCACTTGGTAATGATGTTTAAGATTAATCTTGAACAACTTACTTAGTATAATCACTAAGTCTATTCCTTTATAGGTGCCGAATTTGGAGAAACAATTAATGGCCGACCTAGAAGAGTCATGTCCTTTATAAGGGCATGTCTCTTGGGTGCAGTATAAACATAAGGTAAGTGTGAGGATAGAGAACACACAAAAGATACATTAAAAGTCTGCTTCTCTATAACACTGCCTTATGCAATTTATTGCAGGAAACAAAACATTGGAAATTCAGAATAGTTATCATACTTCTAGTTACACTTCATATACAGATCGGTATATTAAAGATCATCTTCAGCAACACAAACAAGCAATATCTCACTCTGATTTATTACAGATTTGTAGAAAACTTTACATGGTATCAGAGCTTTGGTAGTCAAACCTAGGCTCTGCAAATTGACAATCAGACTTTAATATCCAGCAACATCCTTCTATCTTCAATGGCAAGCACAATCAGACCCGAGGACAGGTTTGATGGAAAAAAACACTTCGTTGCTTGGAAATTCAGAATTATGATGATTCTTGAAGACAATGATGTCAAACAATTTGTTGATTCAGCATCCAAGCAACCTGATGTTGAACCTAATAAAACTATCTCAAGTAAAGGAAATAGGAAAGCCATGCAGATCGTATTAGATGGAGTGAAAAATGAAATAGTACCTATGCTAATGAATCATCAAATAGTATTTCATATGATGAATACATTATTAAATGCATATGAGGTTAACAATGCAACTAAAACCCTTGCACTAAAAAGACAACTAAATCATATACAGATAAAGAAGGGAGAATCTATGAACTCTTACTTCCTAAGGGTGGCTAGTCCAAGAGACGAACTGGCAAGTATAGGGACCATAATTGAAGACAAGGAACTATACAGATAAAGAAGGGAGAATCTATGAACTCTTACTTCCTAAGGGTGGCTAGTCCAAGAGATGAACTTGCAAGTATAGGGACCATAATTGAAGACAAGGAACTAACACGTATGGCTATAGATGGGTTACCAGATTCATGGGAAACATTCTCACAAGGAGTAAGCCCTAGAGACAATCTTCCATGCTTTAATAGACTTAAAGGAGATTGCCTACAAGAAGAATCTAGGAAACTTTAAAAAGGAGGAAGATTGAAAATTGAAAATGAAGAACTTCATGTTCTCAATACAAATTCTTATAAAGGTAAGAAAAAACACTTAAAGAAGAAGAAGGGTAATCAAATAAATGACAAACCTAAGAAAAATCTATCCAAAATAAAATGTTTCAAATGTGAAAAATTTGGACACTATAGATTTAATTGCCCTAAGAATACAAAGCAGCAAGTAAACTATACAAACATTACTAGGAAAGAAGACAACTATGGTCCTGAGAATCGTGTATTGTATTCTGCACTATCAAATGAAGTATAAGAAAAACATGGGTAATCGATAGTGGATCATCTTGACACATTACAGGATACAAAGAAGCATTGAATTCTATATCTGAAGAAGTTGACGACGAAGTTACCATCGATGATAATTCTGCCCATTCAGTTAAAGGAATTGGGAATTGCACCTTGAAACTGAAGTCGGGTAGTTCTCTTTATCTCAAAGGAGTACTCTATGTACCAGGAATAAAAAGGAATCAAATCTCTGTTACAACACTTGAAGATGATGGACATAATTTTGCATTCATGGACTATAAAGTAATGACCTGGTCTAAGAACTCTTCATTTAAGAAATCAAATTTGATTGGTCAAAGAGAGGGATACTTGTATGAATTTAAAACAAAACCTTTTCAACCTATTCAAGCCTTAATTCATGAAGTTGCTGATATTAGTGAAATATGGCACAAAAGGTTAGGACATCTAAATTTCAAAACTACTTTATTGACTATGGAAAAGATGGTAGTTGGTTTACCTAAGTTGAATAAAGATCATTCAAACATATGCAAAGGATGCACTCTGGGTAAGAATACCAAAAGTCCATTTCATGATAGCACTAGAAAAACTAACAATGTTTTGGAATTGGTCCAGTCAGATTTGTGTGGACCTATGTCTGTTCCTTCTTTTGGAGGATTTTGGTACCATATACTTTTTATACATGACTTCTCTAGGAAAACTAGGATTTACTTCTTAAAATCTAAAGAATCAGAAGAAATCCTTAAGAGATTTAAAAAATTCAAAACCTTAATTGAAAACTTATCAGGACACAAAATTAAAACTCTTAGGACTGATAATGGAGGGGAATATACTTCAGATTTGTTTAAAGAGTTTTGTAAAGAAGAAGGAATTAAGAGGGAGTATACTGTTCCTTATAACCCGCAGCAAAACGAGGTAGTAGAAAGGAAGAATAGAACAATTATAGAAGCAACAAGAGCTATGATATTTAATCAAAATTTAGAATATTATCTTTGGGCAGAAGCCTCTTGTACTGCTGTATATATTCAAAACTGAAGTCTTTACTCCCATCTTCGAGATAAAACTCTTGAGGAAGTCTTTACTAAGGTTACACCTAATATAAGCCATCTTAGGATATTTGGGTGCGTAGTATATATACATCTTCCAAAAGAAAAGAGAACTAAGTTAGAACCCTTCGGGAGGAAAGGTATTTTTGTCAGGTATAGTGAAACATCTAAAGCATTTAGAATTTTCATACCTGTTTAGAAAAACATTGAACTTACTAGCGATGTAATATTTGAAGAAGATTTAGCATTCAAAAGAGCCCTAAGTTTTGAAGATACCTCTCCTTTACTTGGTTTTGAGGAAAATACTGAATTTGAGTTTCAGAGGGAGAACATTGAAGAAATTGAAGATAAAATTCAAAATCTTAATATTGAGGAAACTCAAAATTATAAGAAAAGACCACTTTGGGCTATTACGACTGTAGAGGAAGCACAAGACTTTGCTGAAGTATTTAGAATCTTCAGAGAAAGCAAAAGACTCAAAAGATTTTATAGTTATGCAACAAACATGAGTGATTTATCTAAATCAGAACCAAACAATGTTTCAGATGCTATTAAACATACAACTTGGAAGGATGCTATGACAGAAGAATATCAATCCATTATTAAGAATGATGTTTAGGAAATTGCCCCTAGACCTGAAGGAAAATTTGTTGTTTCCTCAAAGTGGATATTCAAAATCAAGCATGTTGCTGATGGTAGCATTGAAAAATATAAAGCCAAATTCATAGCCAGAGTATTCTCTCAAAAAGAGGGAATTGATTATAAAGCAACTTTTGCTCCAGTTGCTAGATACACCTTTGTAAGAGTAGTTCTAGTCATTGCAGCATCAAAGGGATGGAAAGTACATCAAATGCATGTCAAAACAACATTTCTGAATGGAAAGATTATAGAAGAGGTATATTTGGAGCAATCTGAAGGATTTGAAACTCATAACCCTAAGATTTTTGTTTGCAAGCTCAATAAAGTGCTTTGTGGGCTTAAACAAGCTCCAAGGGCATGGTATGAAAGAATTGATAAGTATCTCACCAGTTTAGGTTTCTCAAAGAATGAAGTTGATCCAAATCTCTATTTTAAAAGAGATAAAGATGATATGATAATTTTGATACTATATGTTGATGATTTACTAATAACAAGTGATGATCGTCTTATAGATCAATGCGAGAAAGATCTAATCAGAGAATTTGAAATGAAATATTTATGACTCCTTCATTACTTCTTAGGACAGGAAGTATGGTAGAATTCTGACAGCATCATACTTAATCAAGGAAAGTATACACTAGACATCTTGAAGAGATTTGGAATGTGGAATTGTAGGCCTAATTCTTTTGCTATGGAGACTAATCCACACAATTTTAAGGAGGTAGCAACAGAATCACCCTCCATAGATTCTACTCTTTACAGACAGATGACTGGTCCCTTATGTACTTGGTAAATACAAGACCTAATATTTGCTATGCTGTTAATGCCTTAAGTCAATTTATGTGTGAGCCCAAGGAGATTCACCTAGTTGTAGTTAAACACATTATGAGATACTTACAAGGCACTCTTAACCTTGGGCTCAAATATGAGAAAGTTGACTTGGACTTGCACGGATTCACAGACTCAGATTGGGGTGGAAGTGTTAATGATAGAAAAAACACTACAGGATGCTGTTTCGGTTTAGGATTAGCAATGATATCATAGATATGCAGAAAGCAGTCATCAATAGCACAGAGTTCCACAAAAGCTGAATTCATTGCAGCAACAATGGCCTCTAGGGAAGTAGTTTGGCTTAGAAAGTTACTTGTGGAATTATTTGGTCAACCCATGAATCCTACTATTATTTATTGTGATAATTAGAGTTCCATCAAGCTTTCTATGAATCCAGTTTTTCATGACAGGTCCAAGCATATTGAAATTCCTTACCATTATGTAAGAGATATGGTAGACAGGAATACTGTAAAGTTAGAATACATTTGCATTGCAGATCAGACAACAGATATTCTTACCGAACTTCTCTCACGAGTGAAGATAGATCGCTTCAGGAAAATACTTGGTATGGTTGAATTATAATACATTTGTATTCTTTAAATTATTAATAAAAATATTTTTATTGTCAGGCTATTGACTTTTATGGGCTCCACCATTTGTATTCATTATTTAAGAGGTGACGATTTCTGAGATAATGAACACTTGTATAAAAGACATTATGAGAGATGACAATCTCTTAGATAATGTGCTGAACAATAGAGAACTACTGTTAGATCTGGATGAGTTCAAGATCACATTGTGATATAGACATTTCTATGCCTATAAGTCACAACTTGGATAAAAGGAAGAATTTAATCATTCTCCAGATTTTATCCTGTGAATTGGTAGATCATAACTCAGGATCATATTGTGATATAGGCCTGCTAGTACCTATGAGTCACAACTTGGATAAAGGAAGAATTTTTCCAGATTTTATCCTGTATATTGCATTCCATGCAATATAAAATTATAACTAGTATGAGTGATAAGTCATATCATAGGTATAGTAATATGACATAGTATCATGTGTTCAAATAATATATCATGCTTAAAAGATTCAGATAGATATAGAGTATCAATCTATGGTAACCATCTTTCATTGATGATGCTAGATATCTTATCTCTCAGTATGATTATCAAGTTAAGAGGGAGTACTAATTCTGTAACTTCGAAATCATCCTGGTCTGATGATACAGATCATACAGATCTGATCATGCATAAAATACCTTTGTAATAAAGGGCCTAAATATAATTGATAGTCTTCAGTTATGATCAACGTCTCACTTGGTAATGATGTTTAAGTTTAATCTTGAACACCTTAGTTTATCACTAACTAAGTCTATTCCTTATTAGGCACCGATTTTGGAGAAACAATTAAGGGCCGACCTAGAAGAGTCATGTCCTTTGTAAGGACATGTCTCTTGGGTGCAGTATAAACATAAGGTAAGTGTGAGGATAGAGAACACACAAAACATACATTAAAAGTTTGCTTCTCTATACATTGCCTTATACGATTTATTGTAGGAAACAAAACATTGGAAATTCAGAATAGTTATCATACTTCTAGTTACACTTCATATACAGATCGGTATATTAAGGATCATCTTCAGCAACACAAAGAAGTAGTATCTCAGTCTGATTTATTACAGATCTTTAGAAAACTTTACAACGATTGACATGTTTAAAATCTTTTACGTGAGGGCTGTTGGCACAAACTCCAAGAGTGTCTTTAGAATTTGGATTATACAAAGGTAAATTTATTAATGTCCAACAAGTGACTATTATGGTAAAATAATGAATGTGTTATTAAATAGAGATCATAAATGATTTATATATACAAGTATACGTAAGAATGTTTCTAGAACGAACAAAGAGAGAGAAACAGAAACATTCTTACGACTGGAAGAGAAAGTTTCCATATTGAAGAGAGAGAGAATATGGAAACATAAAAGAGGAGTGACCATTAGAAATATAAGTAAATCTATGGAAGAGAGAGAAACAAAAATAGAGAAATTTAACTCTAGTACCCTCCCGTAATGGTCAATCTGACTTCACAAACAAAGAAAACTAACAAAAATTTCCTTAGCTGTTTTTAAAAAATATGATTCATACAAGATAGAAACGTTGGAGCATTTGTCAGTCCAAAAGGCATGACTAAAAATTCATAGTGACCATAATGACAACGGAAAGTAGTTTTATGAATATCTTGTTCCCTTATCTTAATCTGATGATATGTTGACCTCAAATCAATTTTAGGAAAATACACAACACCATGTAATTCATCTAACAATTTACTGATTTGGGGAATCAAATACCTATTTTTTATGGCTTTTTAATTGAGGGCATGGTAATCTATACACATGTGTTGGGTTCCATCTTTCTTTTTGGCCATTACTATTGATGAAGCAAAGGTACTTGAACTAGGTTTGATATGTCCCATATCTAGCAACTCCTTAATAGCCTTTTCTATCTCATCTCTGAATGCCTTAGGGTGTCTGTATGGAGTAGTGATGATTGGTTTTGCTCCTTCCAATTCAATCGTATGTTCAAAACATCTATTCGGAGGTACTCTTGGGGGTATATTATTAAAAACCACAATACGTGAATCTAAAATCTGCAACAATTCATCTTTGATAATATTTAGATTCAAAACCGGTTACCTTGGTGGAAATAAAACATTGTGCTGACTAGGCAATATCACCATGACGGAAGATAGCCTCCATCTTGTTAGCAGAGATGACCCTGGGTCCACCATTTGACATTCCCCAAAGAATTACCTTTTTCCCATCAATTTTGAAAGAAAACTCCATGCACTTGAAACTCTGTGAGTATTAATCCAAGGTAACCAACCACTGAATGCCCAACATAACATTAGAGTTAGCCAAATCAACCACATAAAAATCATCTATTACTGTATAATTACCAAGAGTAATACTTAGTTGAGGAACCTTATGTGTGCTTACTAAAGTAGTACCACCTATTACTCGGGCACCAAATCCTTCATTTTTTTTGTATGTAAGTCAATTTTTTTAACAAGAGAACTATCAATGAAATTATGCATAGCACCACTATCTATCATAACAATAACTCGTTGTCCTTGTAAAACCCCTCTTACTTTGAAAATATCGTAGTGCAGAGTTCTTGTCATAGATGCTATTTCACCTTTCCCTGGTGTATTTTCCTGAGCTTGTTTTGCAGTTTTATAACCTTGTTCCCTATTTGGATCTATGTTTTCCTCATCTTCACTATTTGATACTACCTCGATGTAATGAATTTTCCCTTTTCCCAAACATCTATGACCTGGTGCCCATCCCTCTTTACAATTGAAACACAACTTTTTCCTTCTGCGTTCATCACATTATTCTTTATCTATCCTGGCTCTAGGACGCATGTCTTTATTAAAAGGTTTCTTGTTGTTATCAGGTTTTGGTGGTGGTCCTTTAAAGGTTTTCCCTTTTGAAGATGGTTCCAATGGCTGTCTGTAAAGGAGGATTTAGGGATTTGACCCAACCTTTGAGAGCATCAGATAACCGATCTATGAATATCACAATTTTTTGTCTCCTTGTAATCTTACTTACTAGGACTGCAATTATTTCAAACTCAGAAATATATTGTTCCACTGTCCCTGTTTGTTTAAGCTGGGTTAAATCCTTAAGATGAAGTTCAAGATCTTTAGAATCAAACCTGTCTACGTGTCTCTCAGTGAAGGTAGCATTTGTGCCGATCTGATCATGACCCAATTTTATTTTCCCATGGTGCCACCACTCATGTGACACCCCCTCTAAATGTAAGGCTGCATATTTGATTGCTTCATCTTCCATCATGGGGTCTAGTTGGAAATATGTGTTAAGTTTTTGTACCCAACCTCTCGTTGTTGTTTTTCCCAATCCATCAAAATAAGGGATAGACATCTTAACCAATTTTTTCTGCAATTCATTGTTGTAACCCGCTGCCCCTTAGGCCTAGGTTTCATCTTGACATCCAAGTATTCCCTGAAAGTCATTGATGCTCTAAATTCATCCCTTGACTGTAAGCAATTGTGATATATTTCTTCTTGTAATTCTATAATGGAAGACTCTCTTTCAGGCTGAGGATTCCTAGGGTTCAATCTAGGCATGGATAGCCTTGAGGTTGTAGAACCCTCAGGCTGGTTATTTACTGAATTATCCTCCCTTCCACCATTTCTCCCTGCATTATTCTGATTTTGATTAAGATTGAGTCATAAATTGAGTCACCATATTAGTCATATGATTAATATTGTTCTACATATCTTGTTGGCTCCTAAGTAAGGCTGCAATGAGATTCCTAGTATCATCTGCTTCCCCCATGTTATTGTTTTGTTCAAAGATCATTTTTTCCTCTGTCTCAGTATGACTATCTTCAATGTCAGCATGTATGGAAGAACTAGATGACTCCATTGAGGTGTTAGGCTCCCTATTTTGTCTGACTTGGGTATTACGGAAATTAGAATTTTCTTTTTGCATATGTCTGTATTATGTGATTGTTCCCATAGGCTGGCAGGACTGATTGCTCTGATACCAATGTAAGATTCCAGGTTCCTGGAATTTTTTTCTGAATACAAATCTAAATTTTAAACAAGAAAGGATACCAGATTTCTGGTGAATTTAGAATACAAGCTCTCAATATTATTTGAATTACATTCTCTGTATTACAGGATGTAAATTCATGTAATGTACTGAATAGTAAATTACATTCTGTTCTGGATTGCAAATTCATATAAATATACTGAATAGCAAATTACATTCTGATCTATCCAGGTTCTGAGAATGGTAAGTTTTAGAACAGCACCTGATATAGATTTCAAAATATGGAAATCACGTCTATGTTCAACTTACGAATTTTTTGTCTCTATTTGTATTTACAGCAATCTCTGCCTGCATAAAAGGATGGACAAGTCTGACAAAATCCAAAGAGTTTGAATGAATAGGAATTGCGGACACAGATTGTTCCTTGTCACGATTACCTGTGGCACCCCGCTGTCAGTCAGAGACGACAAAGCTTTTCTATCTTTCCAAGTATACTTGCTGCTGAGTGTAGATGGTTGTTTTCCACCAATCACGAACTGTCTCCGCTACAGATAGAATAATCCTTGCCAACACACAAACTACGTGATAATTATTCAGCCCAAATACCGCTTCCCAATCTTTGAACAATTAATAATATCTGTTTGCTAATCTTTCCAATCTCTCCATTCCTGACAAAATTTTGTCTTCATTTGATCTACTGTCATAACCATGTGAATACTGTGTAACATTCGCTGCCATGAAATTAATCACTGATCCTCACTACCGATTCCACTAAGAACAGTCTGATGAAAGGAATTATATTATTGTTCTTCCTGCAATTCACAGTTTGTCTTCTATTGCCCCCTTCAGACGGCACATATTTAGTATGGAGTAATCGGGTAGCATTCCCGTGAACGATTGAAACTGTCTCCAAGTTTATTATTTTAACTATTGTTTGTTTCCCTTATTAATTAATTTATATTAGTTCAAAAATATGAAAAGTGAAACCAATATAAAGTAATTAATATATTATATATGCTTTAATTTATCTTCATTCATATAGTCTTGGAGGGACATTACAGCAGACTTGGTTGATTATTATTATTTTTTTAACAAAAGGCCCGGAGCCTATACGAAATATATTAAAATAAAGATTTTTAAACAAAGGCATGGAAGCCTGGAACAGAGAAATGAAACAAAGAAAAAGGAGGTCTTTAGTAGAAGAAGAATGACTGCCCTGTGGGTATATTTCACCAGAGATTATAGCTGATTATGCAAAACTTGTGCGATCTTCATTTATGGTTTGCATGATATCTGGGAAGTTGAAAATCTGTGGCATTGGCCCTTCAAAATGTACTGTTCTACCATCACAGCCGTGGTTTGAGTTTGTCAGCCAATTTATTTCTGTCACGGTATGTGTGAGTGATGCGAATAGATGGGAAGATTAGCCTAATACTCCAGATTTGGCTCATGATATATTTGATGCGCCAGTTGGAGCACTTCTGGTATTTGATGCCCTCCACAATAAGTGTAGAGTCTCCCTCAATGTGAATCTTTGTGCAGCCTGTCCTTAGGGTGTGTTGAAAGCAAGTTAACAATGCCATTGCTTCAACTTGGTTATTGGTCACTTGGGGAATTGGCATTTCATGCATCATAATGGGATCACCAAAGTGATTTTAGATTACAAATCCAATACCTGACTGTCCTGGGTTGCCTCTCGAGGCTCCATCAAAATTTAGCTTAACATATGGAGGTAGAGGCAATCTCCATCTAATCTCCTTCTTGTTCACCTTTTGCTTATTGGTGGTAAATTGTGACCCTGGAAATGGAAGCTTTATACCTGACCAATCTTTTAATATCTTGCTGTCCCAGGATGAAAACATTGAGGATTGGTTTTTGCTTATGTAGACATATGTCGAGATGGCTTCCTCAATAGAATTGTCTAACTTGTTCAAGAACTTCACAGTTGTGGAGGATGTGTGTTTGAAGATTCTCAGATTTCCTTCCCACCATATTGACCATACTTTTATTGCAGGAATAAGGATCCAGATGCATAAAAAGAATGAACCTTTAAACAAGATAGGCCATACCAGAAACAAATCCGCAAGTGTGTTAGGAAGAGGCATTTGATAACTCAGTTTTGAAAGGACATGTGACCAGCAATCCAGGGCAAACTCACATGATAGAAAGAGATGATCTGTTGTTGTTTCTGCTGTCTTGTTGCACATTGTACATTGGAATTGATTTGCAATATCCAATCTCGCCAATCTGTCACTCGTAAGGGCTCTATAACTAATAGGCAACCATGCAAAGCAACCAGCTTTAGGGGGAACCAATATTTGACCAACATAATATGTATGGTTTGATAAGTTTTTTGACATTCTTGTATTTTTTTGATTGTAGAATAGCCAGCTCTTACCAAGTAGATACCATTGGAAGCAGGAGCCCATATGATTCTATCATTGTTACCATTTAGGAATACTACACTCCTGTGTAATGCATTTTCTATCAATTGCTGATAAAGAATTGGGATAGGCAAAGTTGATGGATCTTTCCCAATCACCCGACTGGAGCCCATTTCCACGGCATCAACATAATTTATAAGTGCTACACCCCAGAGCTGTGAAATCAAGGGATAGATGAAGTTGAGATCAGGATTGCTTATCAAAGGTGGATTTCTTCCCCAAGAATCAGTCCAAAACTTTACTTGTTCCCCATTGTTAACTTCCCAAGTAACAAATTTTGTGATAATTTCTCTAGATTGAATCAGAAAGTTCCACATTGCAGATCCCACTGGAGGATTGGCTGCTGTAAAAATTCTAGTGTTGAGATGAGAGTCAAGATATTTTGCTTGCATAATTTGTACCCAATATGCATGAGGCTTTGCATACATGTTCCATGCTAGTTTGGCTCCAAATGCTAGATTGCTTATATGAATGTCATGTAAACCGACTCCTCCTTCAACTTTCTGTCTGGACATATTTTTGATGGAAACTAGTGGGACCTTTTTTTAGTCAGTCATATTTTCTCTCCAAATGAAGTTAGCTATAATTTGCTCCATCTTTTTAATGACTGTAGCAGGGGCTTTGAGGACAGCAATAAAATAATTTGGGATAGCAGCAAGGCACAATTGATTATTGATATTTAATAACTTCATATTTGGGATTGGTTTGATGTAATCGACCTTTTGATACCTTACCATCCATTTGAGTTTCTTTAGTATTATTAAACTCTTTACAAGAATGAAGGTTTGTTTACAATCATATTGCTTTTCTTTGTGCAGCAACATCTTTTTCTTCTTCTTCTTTCCAACTCCTAAATTTGTCAAGAGTTTGATTATGGTTATGAAGGTTCAAAAGCTCTCTATCTTTTTTCAGTCTTTTAATTTACTTTTTAGTAGTGCAATTTCATTTGTAAGTTTTTGTTGAAGTCACCATAAGGATTCAAAGGAGCAAGGATCATTTGCAACAGCAAATAATCTTTTCACATGAGAGAAGCAGTGAAAGTGCTATAATGCCAATATAACACAATATGCACAATGCAATGGAGTGAAATTTGCATGTCCCTTGTATATACAAGCAAGGGTGAGACATAGGCAACATGCATTTGTTATGATCACATGACTTGAGATACAATGTAAAAGCCCTACCTAAATTTTACTAATTAGGTGTACAAAATACCCGAAAGAGAAATTGTTTAGGGAGTAGATCCGGTAACAGCACCATCCCTCTTAAGTGCAACTTCGGAAGGAAAAGAAAGGAGAAAAAAATGTGTAGATATACAAAAGATCTCTTATAAATGGAGGAAAGGACAAAGATTGTAACAAAAAAATTCCTCCATAAGAAAGAAAATGAGAAAAGTAAACACGAACAATTGAAGAAAGGAGAACTCAAGGTGACCTCCCAAGTACAATTTCCTTCACCCAAGCATGGCAACAAGGTTTGTGTAGTTACTAATGCACAAAAGATCTCACAAATGGAGAAAAGCTTGAATAAAAGTTTCCTTCCTTAAAAAGAGAAGATGAGAAGAAAACATGTATAATTGGAGGATGGAGGACAAAAGATGAGTTTCCAAGGACAATTTGTGCACTTAAACAATCAATTTCTAGTGAAAATAACAAGTTCATGCCAAAGGCTTAGTGAAATATCCATAACCTTTTCTGACTCCTTATTAGGCAAATGCTTCAAGTTGAGAATGCCATATGGATGAGTTGTTGAATTAAGTGCACATGGATCTCTTGATTTTTTGTGAGGTTGTGTGAAATGTGTATAGTCCCTTGATTGACATGCCAATGAGCAGGGATTTGATCATGAGAAAAGTCAAACTTTTATCAATTGGCAAAGCCAAAGAACCTCCTAGCTAGCAAGAATTGACACCTCAATATTTACCCTTCATAGATGAAAGTGTATTTGCTTCTTACAAGACAGTGCAATTGAACTAGAACCAAGTTAGTATACAAAACTAGATGCAGGCTTTCAATCATTAACATCATCAATCTAATTGGTGTTAGTGAAGCCCACAATCCAGAAAGCTATTGATGTATAGCAAATGCTAAAATGTGAAGTGCCCTAGATATGTCTGAAGACATGTTTGGGCTGCTTCCCAATGGCTCTCATAAGGATCCTAAGAGAAATGACAGACAAGACAAACCACAAAGGAAATATCATGACGACTACATGTCAATTACAAAAGATTATCAGCCAATGTGAATACATGTAGAATAAACTTTGGGCAAAGTGCATTTGGGAGATAATGTGACACCTGACTTGGACTTGTGCTAGTGTATGATGCCTTGTGTTGGCTGGTTCAAAATTGATAGTTGCAAAAAAAACCCTGCCATACCAACAGGTGAAATAATCTCTTTTTACCATTGTTAGTGAAGATTTGACATAAGATGATGCAAAATATTTTGTGATGGTACAATGACTTCCTAGGGACTGTACAAAATAGTTAAAAGTGAAGATGCCCTTCAAAAAAATTGAAGTAACCAATAGGACTTTAGCAAGTATCATTTGGAAATGCAAGTAACCTCCAATGCATAAGAGTAGTGAAAATGCTATAATGTCAACGTTAGTAAAATGGTATGCATTTCGATCAAATGGAATGCACATAGATAAGCCTTGAATAAACAGGCAATGGTGAGATATGGGACAATATGTGATTATGGCAGCTACCATGATTATATGACTTAAAGCACAAAAAGTATATGCTATTAGTAAACTAACTAGCCTTGTTTTCGGGACCTGAAAGGGAATTCAGTTAGGAAATAGACCTGTTGAAACGAAGAATTATCTCTTAATTCGACCAGAGTTCTAAAAATATATTATCAATTTTATTCCATTTTGTTTTTGATAGATTAAAGATGGAGCCTATGGGGAACCAATGAACGTGAACATAATATACATAACAAGGAAAGTTGGCATACCAGCCAAACACTTATTGGCAGAAACAGGGAAGGCCATCTATTTGGCCGCCAAAAAACTTTGAGAACTTACCTAGCAACATAGAACCAACAAAATGTCAGGCAAGAGAAAAACACACCCATTTGCAATGAAAATATCAAGAAAAACATGCTAGAGTCCTCAAATCCTGGTTAAGCTTGGAATCTCCCTAGCTGACACTTGCGGAATCCTCAACTCTGAAAGAAAATTTTTCTCAGTCACATTCATGACTACCTGACCCTTAGTTGAAGGATAGGGACTTTTAAGATGCTTAGCAAATGGCTGAAACTTGACACTGAATAACCTCCATTCTTTGAGTTGCCTTGCAGAATCTTACAAATGACTTGTTTGAATTCATGCCAACTACGTACTATGGGTTGCTTTAGTTTTTTCACAGTTTACAATATAATTCTTAAATTATACAGGAGCTTACCATTCCATTGGAGTCATGCAAATGAAATTATTTATGCTTCTTGTAATTTATGAACAATAAATAGTTCTCTTACTCTACAAGAGCATATACTGTTCTATTTGAGGCATGCAAATGAAATTAATTGTGCTTTATCTACTTTATGAAAAGTAGAATAACTGTAGTTGTTTAATCCATGAACCTAATGATCCTATATTACCTGCCTTCCTAAATTCTTTATTTCTGTTAAATTCTAGTTTCTATTTTGAAACGACTATCATCTTTTTCTCTCAATTTCATATGGCTCTGCCAAGAATCCATCTGTACTTCTAGCTTCTTCCTCTTCTTCCCCAATACCAACTTTCTGGGTAAGGGCTTTTAACAAGTCTCCTGGGGAACATTGATCATGACATTTTTTGGTTATTTCTGTTAAAGTGTAGCTTCAGTTGAAGTGAAGTACACATTATATTTGGTATATGAATTCATGGTTATCACACACATGCACACACACACATCTACATAGTTACTGATTATGCATTTCAGTATTATTTCATATACTTAATTGATTGTCTCAGAACTTATTATGCATTTCAGTATTATTTCATATACTTAAGTGATTGTCTTGGAACTTATACACACACACACACAATAAAAAGGGCTATTGACACTCCCGATTTGGTTTTAGTTAAACTAAATTATAATTACTAATGATATGTCCCCGAAGGGACATGACCTCTCTCTCTCTCTATATATATAGACACACACACACACACACACACACACACACACACACACACACACACACACATAATAAAAAGGGCTATCGAGACCCCAATTTGGTCTGAGTTAAACTAAATTATAATTACTAAAGATATGTTCCCGAAGGGACATGACCTCTCTGGCACTTATATATAAATGCCGATCACTGACTGAAAGAGATATCAATTACAAAGGCAATATCTTCTCTTGAGCAGTCATCTGTGTTCAAACTTTGAACTATAATTTAAGACTTCAGAATATTCATTGATATTAGAGTACATACAAAATACAGAAGAAAAGATATATCAGAATAATATATAAATAGATATATTCAGAAATCTATATCAACTTCTATATCAGAACTATTTTAAGTACAGGTCTGTATAGTTATAAATAAAATCAGTATTACCTATCTCTATAAGGGATCCTCTTACAATTTTACAATTTTACAATTTTGCTTGGCATGTGCACTTCTTGTTGGTCCAAACATTGTCGGTTCTCCATCATTTGCTTCATGTAGCTTTCTAAAGCTTCATTTAATCCTTCTGTAGTCCTATGGTCACCGTTGCATACAAAACCTTAATAAACACGCGAGGATTATCCTGCTCTGATACCAAAATGATGTGTGAACTCTTGAACTCTTAGAATTCAAGATTCATATAAGTTAACTCTGCTTCTACTTGATCGAATCAAATGGAGGTCATTGAGAGGTAGCAATATTGTGAGCACTAACAATTTAATGTTGCAAAAGTAGTTTTTGAAACTTACAGGTTTTTATCCTGGAAACCATATGATGGGAAAAAATAGAATGAGTGGAAGTGCCAAATGCCTTGCTACCTTGTTTTATTACTTTGGAAGAAACAAAAGTAGTGTGTGTAGCCAGAACTGCTCTCTAATTTCTGTAAATCTCCTTTTAATTACTGAATATTGAATAATAGAATTTCCTCACTTTTTACTATATTTTTGAAATACTCAATGATCTGAGCACTTACTTCAACCTCCTTTAATGGATTTTTTTCAAGTTGCTGGAAGGTTCTCTAGCTGTAGAAGAAATCTTGGTATTGTTTGAGATCATAGTTATGAAACTGGGACTTGCCTTGCACTTGGAAATCTCAGTGTAGAGTTTGAAAATTGAGAAATTCAAGAAATTCAGAGATTTTTAAGGATTTAACACTTGTTACATTAAACCTTTAGTAAATGAACCCTAAATACACGATAACCTCATCAAATAGAAGCTACTTTGATTGCATACACAAGTATACATCGATTACATGATGATAACTATACATGCAAATTTTAGCTAAAGGAAATAACACATATAGATATATACATATTATAAAATGTATAGAAGTTTCATGGGATTTGAAATTCTTGTGATCAAAATAAATGTCAGAACTGAACATATTAATGCATGGCATAGAGGAGCCTGCATTTGTTATCCCAACATTATGGCAAATCCTGCTTTGGCATTTAAGATAGGTCTTGCATCATTGACTGGTGTGTATATCCAAGTGAGGAATTTATCAATTGCTTAGACTTATAGTTTGGTGGGGGTATTGAGGCAACACCCCAAAGGGGTCTGGGAGTGGCATCCCTCTTAGGGGTGCAGGGGCACAGTTTTGTACCCAAATGAAGACTTCAAAACCACACAGACCTTTATGGTGCTCACTATTTTTATTTTTTGTGAAAATTTTTGATGGGTATGTCACAAACCAAACAAGCATTGAAAGGTTGCAAGTTTATTTATTTATTTTAAAACAGTTCTTGAACTAGCAAGTCTACCCTGCTAGACTCACTGGCGAGTCTGGTAAATACTTGGCAACCAAGTTCCCCAGATGTTCTGAGGGTCAGTCGCCTAATGACTCGCAAAGACTTGGCAAGTTTTATTTCTCTGCTTGAGAAAAACGGTGTCCAAACATTTCACTTTATGAATTTACAAGCAGGGATTACTGCCACAGTTATGGATCCGACCTGGACACCACTGTGGTTGCACTACTGACAGACACTGCCATGGTCGCAGTCCTGTTCTTCTGGTCTGTTATTCTGATTCCCATGCCATCCTTTCTTTGAGCTCCAAAACCATTATTGTTCAAGTTTTTGTTCATGAGATCCTTCTGGACCAACACCTTTCAACTTACAACATTGTGTGCAAACAAAAGCATTTTAGTTTTTGGTTTTACATATCAAACTGAATATCCTAAAATACAAATCTATTATACTTTGAAGTTGAACTAAGATACCTGAAACACAATTATTGATCAATTTTAGTTTAAAATGGTTTAAAACTACCCAAAACCAGTTGTATCCATCTAATCTCAGTGTAATCTCGGTTGCTTGGTTATTAGCAGCAAGTTATTTCTCTCTCCAAAATCTGTAATTAATTCTCAATGTTAAAAGAAGTTCTGAATTTGCAAAGGATGCTCACAAGATTGAGATTTCTTTTAGTTATATTTTTTGTCCCTGTCAATTGTTTGTCTAGATTGATTTTCTTTGAATCAGACAACTATATCTTCATCATGCTTAATAGTTGGACATTTTGCAATGGTGTGCCAATGGTTCTTCGTTTTCAGGATTGAACATTCTGCTGTTAATCTTGCTGATTCTCTTCAGCAAAATGGCCTACCTATTGACGCCAGCTCGTTTGCTCCAACTTTGTTAGAGGTGGGTTACATTCATTTTCAAACATTATGAAAGTTTTCTAATGCTCAGCAGGCACATGTTAAATGAATGTGTGTTTTGGTTCTGTCAGGGTGGAAAGGCACTCACAGCCAAAGGAATACAAGCTCTTGAATTTGTTGGTAAGGAGACTATAGATCTGCTGGCCACAGAGACTGGAATTGATATCGAGAAAGATGAAAGGGAGATTGAGCAAGGTGAGGCTGATGAAGAATTCTCAGAAGAAGCCACTTTTGATCGATGCTTCTACATATATGGAGGTCCTGAGCAACTGGAGGTAATTTCCTGCCATAATGTATTTTTCAAAAAATACAATTGAGTACTGTGAAAGGGTCTGTGAAACCTCAATTTATTTGCAGGAGCTGGAAGCTTTGTCAGATCATTATGCATTACTATGCAATAGAACAAGAACTAAACTACCCGGAGAAGATAAAGCTGATTTTGATAGAATGCTCAAGCATATCCAACAGATATTTACATTAAGCAATGAAAGTGATGTAGGTAATTTTGAATTGGACAAGGGTAAAAATGTTGAAAGTGGAGAAACAGGCAACGGAAATGAGATAAAAATTCTTTGCGAGGCAAGTGTCAACAAAGCAGCTGAGATGGCAGCAGGGTAAGCACTTGACTATGTTGCATTTGTATTCTAAGGTCTCTCTATGGTCTGAAGACCTTAAATATGAACAAATGTTGAATTTTACAGCTTTACAGCCACACTTGGGGGACTTGCTCTCAATGAAATAGTCCAGAAAACAGCTGATCGTCTTGAGGCTATTAGATCTGAAGGAGTGCATGTAAGGGCAAATACACAGTGAATCTGTACTAAAAGATGAATGACCAGCATAAAAGTTTGTGAATTTTATTATAAATTTAGTGGCACTCTTGAAGTCTACATTAAGAGTCTGTTGCTGTATTTGAAATAACTTTCATGCTTCATTCTGGCAGAGGCTTTCAGAGTTGTGCTGTCTTGGAATATCTCAGCTCCTTCTGCTTGGCAAATCAGTGTTGTTAGCAAACTCAAATGCACCAGGTGACAAAGCAATGGAGGGTTCTCTTAGAATTGAATGGCCAGACGATTATACTTCAAAGGCAAAGCTTATCAGATCCAAGGCACAGTCCATGACTAGTGATATTGAGGCTGTTTCAAACAGTTTTATTACAGGTATGCTGGAGTACATTAGGAAACTGTTTGTTGCTCAGTGAAAATGCATTTAAGAAAAAACTCTCAATAACTCCAGTTTATCAGTTTTTGCAATGCATATATGTGATATTCCATGTGATCTCTCTTGCAATTATTGTATATGTGTACCACTGGAATTATTTGGTAAGTGGTTCCCAAGGCATTCTCCAGGTGTTCTGTTTTTTAGCCGGAGGTTAATACAAAGAAACTCAACTGCCTATCTCTGAAGACAATGCCTGCCCCTGGATGTTATAATTTTTAAAGGTTGAACAGATGTGAGTGTGCTGGTACAGAATAGTTAACGAGCATAGGTTGGTCACATTGTTGGTGTATATTATGTGTCCATCTGTAGATGTGCATTTGTAGTTTACGTCGATCCGGTGCTCGAGGATAGACATAGAAACACTTGCATATTTGTTTTTGTGTCCCTAGATTTGTAAACAGTTAACGTGGAGACATATGTACACATGCATTCATAGGTTTATGAACAAATTTAACTTATAGACACTCTGTCAGATTAATAGACAAAATTGTTTATAAACTTGTCCTATGCATGCACAATTTCACATGATGCCAAACACTCAAATGAACCATCCACAACTAGCAAGCATAGCTCAAGATTTGAGTCCATAGAGAGACAATATAAAGCAAATGCATTAAAAAATTGAGCAACACCTCTCAGATGATTAATTGTTGAGTAGACCAAGAGTGGAAATCGGATTGCTTCTCTAGGATACACCAAGCCACGATGACTCTCCCCTAGAACTATCTTTTTAACAGGTCCATCATGAATTCATGTCTATATCTAGGTGGGGACTTCTTGGACTTTTTGTCAAAACCTTTAAAGAGTAACCATCTCAACAAATGCCTGACCCAAGTTTCTACGAATCCATGGTCATTTGAAACTGATCAATCCATGCTAAACTCTAAATGCGACATTGCACTCTCATGAAGCTTTTAAGAAAATGGTCAATGCACTCAATCCCGAGATAACTATCCACATCATTTTTAAATCTTGAACCACACGCATGCAGAATCAAGAACATATAATGAGATGAACAGTATCATGCCAATACTCTAATGCACAATCAAGAGTCCACCATAGCGCACCATGAAAACATCCTCTCAGACAAGGATCTCCTGTCAAAACAAACAAGCTGTAAACTTGATGCCTCAACCAAAAAATGCAAGAATCCTCCATGGCTAACCAAGGTGTCAACATCTCCAATCACTAAATATTACCATCTCTTATCAATGAGATTATAAATGTCAAAGAACTGTCACTGTACCGAATAGGGTCAGAGAGATCGTCCAGGACATCAATTACTATAGATGATAATCCATCATCAAATGATGAATGCACATCAACGCTCCCATTGAACCTTGGTACAATGCTTGCCATGGCATTTTGATAAGAATCTGCTCAATCAAGATCACCCACGATCGACATGCACTCAATTGCAATCCCAAAATCTCCATGCCAAGAAGATGCAAAAGCCCTAAAAAAATTATAGCGAAAAGATTTCACCGAAAAGTGTAACCAAGCTACCCTAACATTGTGATGAATAACATCGTACAAGTCCTAGTAACCAATTATCCAATCACCCTGACAACCCATCCTCTCATTCCAATTCAACATACCAATGCACAAATGCCAATAGACAATGTCAATTCAATTTGCAACAACACTTAAAGACCAGTGGATATAGAAAATCCACAACTAGGTTGTTACTGTTTCAGGAAAAAAATGAATGTATCAAATGAATGATCAAACAATCATTTATAGAGGTTAGAAAGACGATGTTTCTATAAGGAAACAATCATAAATTAGAAAGTATCTAATATTTACATGAGTTACAATATTAACCATTATATAAGAAATAATAAAGATGTTATTCTAATGCCCTCCCTTAATGGTCAATCTATCAAATACACCAAGTTGTCCCCTGAATTTTACAAACTTGTCTGAGCTCAGAGATTTAGTGAGATTATCTGTTGTCTGATCTGCAGTTGTAAAATACAACTACTGAACTGATCCGCCTTAAACCAACAGCTGAATGAAATGACATTGAAGATCAACATTTTTGATTTGATTGATCAAAAGTATCAAACTACCAGCAATAATCAGCCCATCAAAATAGAGAAGAAGAACACGAAATATCACCACCAATGTTTTTGACGTACAAATCAGGATCAGATGGGCTGTTGTGAAAGCCATTATCCATGGTTACGGGGAGACCCGTCTCCCCCCTAAAAGTCACGTCTTGGAGACCGAGATGCATCTTAGAGACTTTTCGCGTCTCCAGAGACCTCAAAAAAGGTTGGAGACTTTGTGACGAAGTCTCTTGAAGTCTCCCAAGTCTCCGAATCCAAAAAGTGAAGTCTCCTGGAAGTCTCCTGATAAAATATAAACACAAAATATAATATTAAATAATTTTATATATTTTAGTCCTCTTTTAAATGTTTTCAATGCAAAAATTAAGACCAATGAGATACAATATTGTGATTGTGTGAGTTTTTAAATATTTGACTCTATATTAATGTGACATTACTATTATTATTTACTTTAGTCTTTTAGTTTTACAATATTACTATTTTCAAAATTTGTATTTAGTATTAGACTTTTTAAACTATTAAAAAAAAAAAATTGCCGTCTCCAAGTACCCTAGTCTCCTATTTTTGAAAAATTGCCGTACCGGTACTAGTACCAGTACCAAAGACCTCCAAGTTTCCTTGTCTCCCGATGACCTTGCCATTATCTATAAGGTACTTGTCAAGTTTGATGTACCAAGCCCAAGGAGCCTGGTTTAGGCCATAGAGTGCTTTTACCATTCTGCACACTTGATGTCTTTTCCATCATCCTTCAAACCTAGAGGTTGCTTCATGTAGATTTCTTTTCTGCAACTCACATTGAGAAAGGCACTCTTAAGATCTATCTGACGGACTGTCCAACCAAACTAAGCTGCTAAGGCATGGATGAGCTATATTATCTTCCTTTTGGGTATAGGAGCAAAGGTTTCCTCTTAGTCAAGACTCAGTACCTTCTTTCAGTGAGAACCCCATAGCAATGAGACAAGCTTTGTACTTGTCGAGGGTTTGTCAACATTTTACTTGACTTTATAGACCCATTTGCAATTAATGGGCTTCTTCCCTGGAGAAAGATCAAAAAGGATCCAAGAGTGTTTCCTCAAAAGACTATGATGTTCAACTTCCATGGCGTTTTCCCACTCAAGAATCCTGTTAGCCTTGGTATATTTTTGAATACTATTAATGTTGGCCATGGGAGCAAAGTTGACTGTATTTTGTTGCTTACTCTTGCTTCTTCGAGCTCATGATGATGAAGATTACTTATGGTCTTAGCCCATCATTTAGGCCGAAGAGTAGAAGAGCCAATAACAGATGCATGGGGAATAACTGGAATAGGTCCAACAAGAGGAGTATCATCAATTCATGTAGTGCATCATCAATTCAGAGTCTGCATGATCCCTCCCAGTACCCAAATCAACAACCTTTAAAGACTGATCCTTAGAATGCTGCACAAACGAGGAAAGCTCAAAAGGTCTTCATTTGTAATGTCCCCTTTTCTGATTATATGGACAGTACGTGAAGTTTCCGAATTCCTTCCTTAATTGTCTATTTTTTTATACAATGTGATGGAGATGTGTTAATGCTGTAGCTTCAGTCGGATTGAATGGACCTAGAGATGATCTTTCTATGGTCATTGGTTAATCATCAAGTAGACAAACTCTCCTATATATATATATATATATATATATATGTTACATATAATTATGTTTATATATTATTATTAATATATTGTCTAATGATGATTAACTTATAATTTACCATATAGAGACATGTCTCCTCTTCTCATATTTGTATGACATTCAAATCTGCATTTGTATTACACAGAAATAAATGGTAGTATTATTGGATTTGCAGAAAATGATCCAATAAAACTTAACATGATATCAGAGCTAAACTGTAAATGTAGAAAAGGAGATGAAAATGACAAAAATCACATAGTGACATCTTTCATGGGGACAAGTTGTAGTGCAAGAGACGAAGGAAATCAAGATATACCGATATGGAGGAAGGTTGAAGGCAAAGAGTAAAATAAGTTCCTGTGATAACATAACAAATCGATATTGGAACATTGACAGGATGCTGCGCAAATAGAAAAGGGACAAAAGATGGCCATGGTATAATACAAAGACCAAAAACCTAGTCAGAAGACTGCGATGCATTATGCTGCAGGCAACTACCCCTGGCAGAAGCAAACGATTTTGACTTCATATTGGCAAGGCAATGCGAATATATATATGCAACCCAATATAATATTTAAATAGACGATGATGGTAATAAGTAGTTGTCTTATGTTACAACGCCTAATGCAGGGCAACGTAGAGACACTACTAACTTAAGATTAAATTGAATAAATACTATTGAGAAAGGCTTTACAGTAGACCACGTGCGTAGAAGGATTAAAATATATCAAACCTAAACTATATCATCATACCAAAGGATTATCGAGGCATAAGAAAAGAAAAGAACATAGCAACCAGAGGTAGACAAATTATCTTACATTGAGAAGAGGATATGAGGACTACAAGTGGAGAAAAACACTGAATGGAATGCAAGGAAATTTGCAGAGGATTATCGCAGTAAAAGAATTGATTCCCATCTTTACGAAGAGATGGAAAAAAAATGTCCAACAAGCAGCAAGATACAGATGAATACTCAGCAATGAGAATAACTATAAAGCTCAGAGACGATTGGTGGAAGGTATCCAGGCACCTCAATCAAAGAATAATGTTCCAGTACGCAGCAAAAGCATTACCATCTATTAAGCACCTGAATCAGCTCATCGAGATCTAGTCAGCACTAAAAGACATCATCGAACAATACTTCCTTGGCTTGTTATCCCATCTTATAGATAGAAACTCAATGAAGCATGTTATAATTGGAAGACCATGGCAAAATCATAGATAGATGAAAAGGGTGACAAGAATGGATGGAATAGTAGATATAGACAAATAGCAACCATTAACTCAGAATAAGTATTTTCTACAGAGAAAGAGTGAAAGATAAGCAACGCTAATTAGCATTGCCAACAAAGAATATATCTGGCAGATCGATACGTGACCAGAGAGTACACCGAGCCAACAACATAACATCCTCTGGATAAAGAAGATTGACACAAAACTGATTTGGTAGATTTGCATATGCGGATTGAGTTGTAGAAGTTAGGGGACAAATAGAAAGTAGAAAAGAAGAGCAACATAATATAGACAACTCCCGATTCTTCCACATCATCAACATTTGTTTGTATCTTTTACTTCCTCCATATTTAAAGAAATCATTTGCACATATAGATATTTGAACCACGTAAGAGGGGTGATATACAATATTAATATTACTGAAGGATGACATTGAACCCCAACGTCATAAGGAACATTTTAAGTAAAAGAAGGATAAATGGTCAATAACAAGAAGACAAGTGTGCATCCAAGGACTTGTTACTACAGTGCACCTATAGAAGAGAAATCTGTAGGCAAATTTCTATACATAGTTCAAGAAGTTTTGTCACTGCGTTTGGTCATAGTGGCCAACAATCTGCATATGATAGATATTAACTTGATGAAAGAGATAGAGACCCCATCGATTAGTATTGGAGAATAATGGATTAGAGATTAAGAGAATATTAAATATATAAGAGATTGCACTATATATATATATATATTAATTGCATATATTATTCTCAAGTGAAGATAGCAAAACAATATCAAACTTGGTTCCATTAATTCAACCGCAACCATCAAATAGTGAAAATAATATAAGTTGAAGAGCTTAGAGATATCCCTAATCAAAGGGACATTACAACATCAGGACAGGAGTAAAAGTAATATGCACATGTTCAAAGGATTTGTCATGGACTTTGATGAAACCTTAAAATGAATAAAATATATGAAATGGAGGGATTGAAAAAATAAATAAATCGATAAATAAATAAATTTTGTACATTTGGGTAGATGATCTAAGTGATGGACAATAAACATGACTTATCAAGTTCTGAGATCTATTAAACAAAAAGAAGTCTTCCATATTTGATGAGATGCAAAAATCATATAAACGATATAAGAGTGGGGACTTTACATTATGGGGGGGAATAAAAATCAATGTTACATTCCCACTTGAACCACCCTTAGAAGGGGGATGTTCCATTTTCTGATTTCATGCATATGGACCTTCATTGGAGTAACTTGTGCAAATAAGTGTTATTATCCTTGAGTATTACGTTTATCTACCTATTGTAGTGTCTCTCTTTTATTTGAAATTCTGTAAAGAGCTATTTGCCTTGATCTTTCTTCTTGCAAGAAAAAAAGATAGGCACTTTATACATGCTACCAAATATTTTGAAGAACTCAATCTTATGATAAAGAAGTTTTGATCTAAAATTCATTGGTTATCTGTTGATCACGCTGGATAAAGTGAGGCTCTTGAAACAAATATCCTTGATGATTGAGATTGTGAAGTATTCTCCTATATTGAGAGGGAGTCTAACAGCTAATCAAAGACAACCTTGTACGAGGAGGTCAGAAGGTTGATATCAGATTTAGAGGGAGTTTGACACTTCATCGGCGATAACCTTGTACGAGGAGGTTAGAAGGTTGATATCAGTTTCGGAGGGAGTTTGACATTACCTAAGAAGCAACTTTAGACCTAAAAAAGTCTATAGATTGAGAGGGAGAAGTTCGAGGTGAAATCCTTGTAACAAATTCTTCTCTGTGAGAGAGAAGTTTGAGGTGAAAACCCTTGTTTCCACTCTTTGACTTGGTTCATGGTGGATGTTATGTGAGTTACTACATGACTTTGTTGGAAAACATCATGAAAGGTGACGATCTTTCATTGATGTATTTGTGAGGTTGCTTTTGTAGGGTGATGATCTTAACAATGGCTTGACCTGTTATCATAATTGACTACATTAAGTTGTTGTCCTGGAGTGTCGAATATCATGATAACGAATGTATCATGATAGACTACATTAAGTTGCTGTCCTGGAGTGTCGGAGATCATGATACTTGTCATGATAGAGATCCTGACATTTTGATTACTTGTTATTTGATAGACTACATTCAATTGCTGCCCCTTAGTGTGCCAGAAATCAGATAACTCATATTCTTCTAGGATATAACATATTCCTTTGGTAGGCATCATGAACATGATGCTAGTGTACATATCATGAACATGATGCTAGTGTACATACCAAGAGAATGTAAGTGTGATTGATATTTCTTGTTGAATCATACTTCGGTTGATATCGAAAGATAACATCTAGCTTGATGGATATATGTTGATATCCTTAAATGTGCCATTCCAAGAATATTGGATTGAGATGATATCTCTCTCTATATGTTTGAGAGCATAATGTGTTCTATAACAATCCTCCTTAGCTAAGAGGGAGTGTTAATGTTGTAGCTTCAGTCAGATTGAATAGACCTAGAGATAATCCTTCTATGGTCATTGGTTAATCATCAATTAGAATAACTCTCCTATATCTACTTAAATTACATATAATTATGTTTATATATTATAATCAAAGTAACGAGAATCATAATTGTATCAGAATCGGCAAGGCCGAATAGAATTGTGAATTGGTGATGAATCGGCAAATTTGAAAAAACCTTTTACATTTCGAGATTTTAACAATTTAAAACTTATTTCATGCACCCTTTATTGAATATAACTTAAACACACTATAACATCATCAAATAGAAGTTAAAACTTAACATACATAAACATGGAAGTTTGTGTTTACCGCATGGGGTAAAGAGTTTTTATAAGACAACTGCCTTAGTTATTATAAGACAGCTTCACGTCCAATACCTACTCCAAGTGCTTCAAAGCGTATCACCCCTCTCGAAAGGCTTGCTCTATTGTTCTCTCCACCACAGACACTCCATGCCTGCAGCAGCTCCAGGTCTCATCAATTGGTCAGACTTCCCATGACTAATAAACGCAGCGACTGGGGGTCTAGGGGGCAACGCCCCTAGCGGGGTCAAGGGGCAGCGCCCCTGCGAGGTCTTGGGGCAGTGCCCCAGGAGCGCTCCCTGCCGTGATACAGGGTGGGGTCAAGGGGCAACACTCCTGCCGCCAAGACCAAATTAGCACTCTAAGACCCACACAAAATTGCATGGAACATAGTATTTTGTGATTTTCTTCTGATCCCACACTCTTTCTAGCAAACGCTAATGTTTTACTACCTGATTATGTCTTTCCCTTCCCTTGGGCATCATCTGTTATGCATTCTGAACATTTCTTATTTGTCGTCTTTTTTTTTTATTTTTTATTTTTTTTTAACTCTTGCTTCCTCAATATATTTCTTGTGTATAGATACAACATTTGCTTGCTGAATTACTATGCCGCCAAGATGATGCAAATTAACTTCCTAGCTGCCGCGGCCAATTCACAGCAAAGATTCTAGCAATTAATAATTTTCAAGTCAACTTCCTAGCTGCCGTGGCCGATTCACCTAAAAAATCGGCTCCAGCGATTTCCGATTCACAAAAAATCAGCACGGATGAATCTTATCGCAAAATCGGCGATTTGGGTGATTCTGGGAACTATGATTATTATTAATATATTGTCTGATAATGATTAACTTATAATTTGCCATTTAGAGATATGTCTCTTCATGAGACATGTCTCCTCTTGTCATATTTATGTGACATCCAAATCTGCATTTGTAATACACAGAAACAAATGGTAGTGTTATTACATTTGCAGAAAACGATCCTATAAAACTTAACAAAATGCAGATATATGAATTATTTATAATTATGAATGCAACAATAGAGAAATGTGAATACAATGATAATGAACTATATATGACTAGTAATCCCAAATGCTACAATAATGGGATATGAATACAATAATGAATAGTATGTATGCTTGATAATTCCAAATGCAATGACAGTGCAATAACAATGTGATAATACAAATGCAATCATAATGAATTATATCAGAATGTACATATGACTGGTAATTCCAAATGCACTGATTAATCCTCTCAATACGAGTGATGGATAATTCCAAGCAATGGCTTTTTCTGATCTTACAATATATTATATGCACGATATCCTGTAGAACTGTCTCTGATATTCAAATGTATTATATGCTACAAGTTATAGGGTGATAAGTAATCTCAGCAGAGATATGCCATCTCTGATCTTCAAAATTGTATATGAAATCTTCTTAGTCACACGAGCTGTCTCAGATGTATACTTATTGATATATGCTCTTTTATGATGCCATCACTGATATACAATTATGATGCCGGCACCAGCGGTTGCGATTGCAACCTTTCTATGCTCTATATACGAGCGATTCCACAAAGGGAAAATGTAAATAGTAATATCAAATCTTCTTCTCTTCATTTGGAAAGCTGATTGGCTAATATAAATGTGCAGAAGAGGCATAATAGAATGACTCCAATCTTCAAAACCAGGAATTGTTATGTCATTAGTCATAATAATCATAAGTAATTAGAGAATTCGAGCCCGAGAAGACTGTTGACTGCAGTGTACCATTGCTCTGTCAGCTGTATAATATGCTAGCCTGGAAGACCGTCAGCTAGGAAGTGTATAGTCTAAGTTCATGAGTCGGAAGTGATGCTACCCCATGGGACAACAGCCTCGATGATGCAGAGATGTATATATGAATATGATGCTTAATATGGGTGCATCTATGCATGGTATGCTGTTCCCTGTACGTGCCAATGTGCATGGAACATTGTATCATGGATGGATGTATTCATGTGATATGATGTATATGATGGAATATCATGCATGTTTGTGTATGGATATGCAAAAAGTGTTTCTGGATCATGGGGGAGATCTCCTGAACTATTTTACTATTATGCAAAGTGCAGAGAATGTATGATAATGTACAAGGCATGTTTTACTTCTCCTTGCCCTATTTACATGTTTGTTGCTTTGATTAGAATTACTGGATATTACATTCTCCCCTCCCTAAAAAATGCTTGCTCACAAGTATTTGGTATTTCTACTCTTATGAGTTTCTTCTTATAATTAATGCAGATCCTGGATGTCCATCACTCTTTGTGACTACCTCGATCATTGAATGAATTTTTCTTCTTGAGATTTGTAGGAATTTCTTGCGTTTATAAGGATGTGGTTGAGTGATTATAGGAGGTGTGATTGCCTTGGTTTGGAGTCCACAAAGGACGTATCTTCTTTTCTTTTTCCTGAATGCAATTGTTTGTTTGTTGGTATCTTGCTTACACAGTCCTATGCTTTTCATCCATGGTAATCCCAAAATGAGATCAGTATTCCCTAACTCCAAGATGCAGAATTGAGCCGAGTAGTGTAATCTTGATGTTGCAATTTCAGGGTGAGAGTTATGGTGTTGCAAAACATGGTTGTTCCACTGGCCAATTTAATTTTAATCTTGTTGCATAGGAGTTTTGGTGTGTTATATTTTTGAATCCAAGCCTGATGGATAAAGTTGTGAGTAGATCCACTATCCTAAAGTACTTTGATGCTTCTTCCATCAGTTTGTCCCTAAATTTGAAAGGTGGTCAGTGTGGGTCCTCCTAGGTTGGTTAAGGTGCCTCCTTTTGGTTCCTCAGGAGGTTTGTCTTCAGAGTCAGCATCACTAGTCAAATTTTCTTCGTCTTTGCTGGGCCTTGCCCCAATGTAATGAATTTGTCCCTTCCCTTTCCATTGGTGTCCTGAAATGCATAGTTCTTTGTAGGTGTAACATAGTTTTTGCCATCAGAGCTCTTGATGAGTTTCCAAATCTAATACGGGTCTGGGGTTTGTTTCCTTGTTAAAAGGAGTGGGATTTTCCTTAGCTAGTAAGGGTTCTTTATGGAGTATTTTTCTCTTAGTGGATGTGAAATCCATATCCCTTGCCTTCTTGATGGCTTATGGTGGAGAAAGGGAATTTAATGCCTTGACTCAACCTCAAAAGGGGTCATATAATCTGTCCATGAAGAGTACAATCAATATTCTCCTAGAGATATATGCTACTAGGACTGATATTCTTTGGAATCCTGTGATACTGTCTTCTATATTCCCTCGGTGTTTGACTTGAGTCAGTCCTTCAAAATGTAGTTTGGGATCCTTATTATCAAACCTTCCGATAATCCTTTTGGTGAATTCAAGATAGGAAGTGATCCTGGGATGTCCCATCGTTATCATTTAATGGTGCTACCATTCATGGACCACTCCATCTAAATGTAGGGCTGCATATTTTATGGCCTCCTCCTCTGCCATAGTGTTTAGTTGGAAATAAGTATCGAGTTTTGCACTCGTGGTCTTGCAGACATCTTTGCAGTCCCATCAGCATATGGTATACTCAACTTCCCCACTTTCCTCTTAACTCTAAAAATCCTTCCTTACTCCCTCTTTGTGGCATATTTTTCATCCTTAATTCGAGATACACCTTAAATGGCATCTTGTTTTGTAGATCACCCACCTCTAAATCCCGTCTGATTTGTTCTTGAATTTGAGCAAAAGATGGTTCTCCTCCCATTAGTTCTTTTGGTGTTGTGAAATTGGGTAGCCTTGGTCGTGATCTTCGTCTTTTGGGTGTTATTCTTCCTATCTAGCATAGTTTCTATGATTCTTAGGGGTGTGAATTAGTGTGGACTGATTTAAAATGTCAATTAGTTATGTCAACTGTTCTGCAATTCCCTTTGTTTATCACTTGATCTACCTTGTTTCCCATGTTTCCTTCCTCCCATGCCTGTTTGTCTTTGCCCTTTCTTCCTTCTGCTATAGACTATTAATGGTTTTCTCGTTCACCTTTGGTCAGGACATGTGGCTCTGATACCAATTGTAATGTCCCTCCTTTTGATTATATGGACATCACGTGAAGTTACTGAATTCCTTCCTCAATTGTCTATTTTATAAAATGTGATGGAAGTGTGGGTATATGAATTACTTATTATTATGAATGCAATAACAAAGAAATGTGAATACAAAGACAATGAACTATATATGACAGGTAATTCGAAATGCAATAATGGGATATGAATGCAATAATGACGAGTATGAATGACTGATAGTTCCAAATACAATGACAATGCAATAACAATGTGATAATATGAATGCAATGATAATGAAATATATCATAATGTACATCAGACTGGTAATTCCAAATTCACTGATGAATCATCTCAATATGGGTGATGGATAATTCCAAGCAATGTTGCTTATGAATGATGGCTGTTTTTGATCTTACAATATATTATACACACAATATTCTGTAGATTTGTCTCTGATATTCGAATGTATTATATGCTGCAAGTTACAAGGTGATAAGTAATCTTGGCAGAGATATGTTGTCTGTGATATTCATAATTATATTTGTAATTATCTCTATTGCATGAGTTGTCTTAGATATATAATTATTGATATATGCTCTTTTATTACTGCTATCTCTGATATACAATTATGATGCTTGCACCTATAGTTGCAATCACAACCTTTCTATGCTCTTTCTATGCTCTATACACAAGTGATTCCACAAAATATCAAATCTTCTTTTCTGCATTTCGAGAGACAATCAACTAATATAAATGTGCTTAAGAGGTATGATAGAAAGATGGCAATCTTCATAACTAGTAATTGTTATTCATTCAAAATAATAATTTGTGATTATTATGAGTAATCAAATGTGATTAGTTATAATATTCATACGTAATTTGTAATGCCCCCTTTTTGGGATAGTCGTGATTGATACTTATATATTGCATAGTTGCATGGGTAGGGGGCTTTGGGTAAGGGATTGGGTACGGGTATTACAGTTTTCCATAACAGGGGACAGGGTTATGGATACGCCAAATTTTTTTATTATAATTTTAATATTTTATAGAAAACCTGAAAATATGAGTACATTTAGACTTTTCAAGAACAGTGATATGCTTGCAGATGTGTAAGTTTCACTGTTTCAGTTTCAAATTTGCAATATGTTTGAAAGAATATATAAGCTATATGAAAATAAAAAAATCGAAAATCCTCTATGTTTTGAATCTCAATGCATAACATAGAAGGAAGACTTTATATATGAACAAGAAGATTATAAATCATATAACAACATATTGCAAATGATAAGTATTAAATTCTAACCTGAATAGTGATAAAGTTTAGCAGTTTACTGTTCAGTGTTAATCAATTGACAATATTGTATCAAAGTTTCGAACTGATTACTATTACAATTTTACATTATGCTTCATAAACAACAAGCTATTACACAAACAAAAATCCAACATGGAAATTATATTACTGTTTTGCCTCCAAAAAAATCAACAAGCGCTAATGTGGCATTTTCCCTGCAGGTTATGTACCTCAAGGAGTACCCGGTACGGGAAATGTGTCCCAAAACCCAGTATGCATCCCAGGGGTATGGGTATGCGTACCTGTGCAACTATGTTGTATAGTCAATATGTCAGATAATGATATTTGCTGGAAATTACTTTTAAATTTAAGAAGGAAACTTCAGGTGTAATCAAGTTGCTTAAACACCAAATCCCCAATAGGTGTTCCCTCAAAGTTTTTAGGTCCAAGTTCGTTTCACAAAGATTTACGGAATGTTGCCTCCACCCTCTATTGGGATATATCCGATTGGTTGGAATTTACTCAAGCCTCTCCTTGATTACATCCTATACTCCCCGCTCAAATACAAGATAATAATAATACTACAAATAAATAGTCATCCATAATGATGATAACAATATTTATAACTAATAATATTAATCCCATTCTAAAAAATAACATAAAGATTTAACTTTATTCATATAAGTGCTCGATATTATTATTATTCATTTAAATATATAATATTATTATCAATATGTAATACGAACATCGATATATAACTTGATTTTAGGCATTAATTATATGCTCCTTACACCTCTTTTAGTCCTCCACGGTCAAATTAACCACCACACCCGCACCCCCCCCTCCCCCCCAACAACACACTTGTTATTGTTTAAATGAAATTGTTCCATATAGGTTGCCCTTTGAATGGGTTCTTTTTTGTGTAATTATTTCCTTTTTGCCAATTGGGGGTGGGGATATTCTTATTAATTGCTTTTTGATTTTCTCTTTCTATATATTCTTCCATATATTAAGTGGGATGGCCCAATAATGGTTCGACTCTTTTTTCTTCTACTTTTCATTATATCCCCTAGTCTTATTACCAAGACAATACTTATAAGGCAATGACCGGGTATTATCCCCTCATTACGACACTTTGGGTCTATAGTGTTGTTTGATGTCATTGTAGACTTTATAACTTTATAATAATAGTTCTATAGTTTATCATTATTGATTTATAAAACTTTGTAATTATACTTGTTTGGTCATTGATAATTGTAATAATTAACTATTATTTTAATTGTATCAACATTTGCTAATATTATCTTGATAAGCAATATGCTTAATCAAATAACATATTGATTCATATATATTATTGAATAATTTGTTATATTTAATCATATGTTTATTACTAATATGATAATGATTAATTATTATAGATTCATGTCTTTATTGGTGTAAGGAATTTAAGCATATTTATATATTTTGAGGAGCTTGTATTTATTACGAAGTAATTGGAAAATATTTGCTTGATATTAACAAAGATCAAGAGATCAATTTATACAAGAGATTGAACTATGTTTCGTTAAGAAACAATCATAAAGAATAGAATCTATTCTAGAAACAAGAAACTAGGTATTAGAAATATTCTAATATTTACAGGAGATTACAACAGATAACCATTAGATACTAAACAAAGATAATAGAAACTATCTATTATCGTAATACCCTCCCTTAATGGTTAATCTATCCAGAGCACAAAGTCGTCAAAAGGCGTAAAAGACAAATTCTATCTCTTTAGTGTGCTTTGCACTGTTCACTATGGGTTGTGAACCAGATTGCTTAGATAGGGCAGCTAAGTGCTTCCGAATTCAACCTTCATGTGCCCATACATGTGGCAATAGTTGCATTGAATGCTCATTTTCTTAGAGCCTTCTCAAGCTGGAGTAGAGGACCTCTGTTGAGAAGATTGCTGTGAACCAGAACCACCTTATCGCTATTGTGATACTCAAAGATGGTTAGTATCCATTGTTTCCATGTGCCATAATTGCGACCATTGAACTTTTGATTTCCCTTGAGCAAAATATTAGTTAGAGATGCCATAGCACATTTTTCTATTTAAAAACGTGAAAATCCGTGAAGGCATGTAGTTCGAGGCAAAAATAGAAGACCCAAAAAATGAAGAGGTACCTAGAAGAGAGCTCGAAAAACCTAGAAGGAATATATTGTCAGATTCTAGATTTGCTAGCTCGAAAATTGAGGCATATAAATCGGGGTAGCCAGGAAAAATGGATGGCAACCTATTTGAGCTATCGAAAAACCCACCAAGAATTTATAAGTTTTTTTTTGATCCGGTACATAAATTTGTGGTTTCGAACAAAAATGGCCTTGGCTGCAAAAAAACTTAAAAAAAGCTTATAAAAATGGTGGATTTGCAGAGAAACTTGCAAAATCTGGGTGTGAATAAATAACATAGGTTTGTAAAAAACCTAGACGCCTTCAAAATGCAAAATACGATCACTATTTATAAAAAATATGGAAAAAATGGGACACAAAATAAACACTCGATTTTCAGTGAGATATGGACACAAGTGGTAGAAAAATTTGGGCATTAGTTGCAAAGAGATGGTGCTCAACAGATCTCCATGTAAACAACAGAGAATAACCCTCAATTTTCAAAGGATTTATTTGTGCTAGTTGGAGATAGAAAGGCGCGAGTTTTCAGACCGGAAAAAATCGTAGGAGTTACAGACAAATTGACGTGATTAGTCTAAAATCCCTAGTCGAACCAAAGGTTTTGGAAGCAAATATGCATGAAAATAATTTCTAAAATAAAAGGTAGATAATTTCAACCAAGAAATTATAAATATTTTCAAATATTTTTAGAGTATTGACTCTAATACCATATTACGAAGTAATTGGAAAATATTTGCTTGATATTAACAGAGATGAAGACATCAATTTATACAAGAGACTGAATGATGCTTCCTTGAGAAACAATTGTAAAGAATAGAAACATTCTATTCTAGAAACAAGAAACCAAATATTAGAAATATTCTAATATTTACAGGAGTTTACAATAGATAACCATTAGATACTAAACAGAGATAATAGAAACTATCTATTATCGTAATAGTATTGGAACAAATTTATTTTGCACAAACAATGATTATGGCTCATGACAGTCCACACCTTCCAAATTTGCTTGTCCTCAAGCAATCACAACTTTTATTTCATTTGTTAGTGTTGAAGTTTGTAGCTGCAATAGAGATCTTCATCACTGATTTTTTGACATAGAAATATGTTTGTTATGACCGTTATGGTCATCTTCAGCTGAAGGAGATATTTTTGATTATACTCAAGTTAATATTATGCAAAAGACGTGTCATACGTCATGTGAAGAAGCATGTGTATGGAAATGTGAAGTGTTAAATATGAAGGGTTTTATGTTTGGGACTCCAAGAGACATTTGTGTGAAAAATGAAGAGTCTTATGCAATCTATATAAGTGATTGATAACCATTATCAAGTGGAAAGCCATGTAGTTGAATATTTTATGATCAATAAAACATATTTTGTTGGTGTGGTTGGGTTTTTTTTCGCTTCAAGTGGAAGGGTTTTCCCAGGATAAATATTTTGAGTTTTTTGTGTATTGTTTTTACTCTTTTTGTTGTTTATCTATTATTTGGGTTAAAACCTTAACATGGTTTAGAGCCTTGTTAATAACAACAACAAAGGGATACATGAACGATGTAAAGAAGCTCAGAGATGTGTTATTTTTCATTATTGTGGCCCTTGTGTTCACTTGCTTGCTGAGAATGGTGACAAAGATGATACCAACTACGATGTTCTCTCTATCATTATCACAAAAACTTCTTTATTGTAACTGAAGGCCATTCTTGTGCCATAGGAATGCAAAGATGGAGTAGTAGATTTTATCGTCACTTGGAATTCTTGTGCAATAGAAGTCTAGCATGGGTGGACTTTGTGGTAGAGCTCAAATGTGAGCATCATGAATGCTTGATAGGAGTGTGCTCACAGACACAAATCGGGCAACACAAATCATTTATAGTCTACTGGCTATCAGATTTCGATAACAAACATCTACAGTAACCCCAAATCCTAGGCTAATGGAGTCGCTGGGTGATATTTTTCTTTCACTATGTCTTGTTGTTAAGAAGGTCATCCCCTTTTCTTTGCATATTTTGATCTCTTGCATTTGTTGGGCATCAAGAGAAGCTTTGTCTGTGTATTTGTGCTTGAGGTTTTTCCGCTAAAAGAATAAAGTGTTGAATCATGACATATCTTGGGGCTTTCGATTCCTTGGTAAGATTGGTTACCATGCCACTCTCTTCATTTTTCCTTTTGGTCCATGCATGCTCGATTGGAAAGTTTATCGTGCATCTTTAGTGGTGATGAAAGCTTGCCTTTCATTGTTTGTGTGAAGGCTTATTATTATTTTATGTTCGTTCTTGTAGCATTTTCTTTGTCTCACCATCTTGAAGTTCATGTATTCTACGCAATCTATATTGTTTGTTGTCTTCATCATATGTGTATGTGGTTTGTAGTTGGAGATGTTTTGTTATCATGTTTTATTTATTGGTCAGCTAGAAGAGTCGTCGTATTTTTCATGATCATGTTTTTAATTATCGTTTATTATTTTCGGTTCGAAGGGATGAAGAATCCTCTTCACTTTCACTTTTTTTTTGTAACCGCCTTCGTTCTTTGTTTTCTAAAGGCATTCTATCTTTGGTCTTATGAGATGCATGTGTTATTCCATTTGTAGTCTCCAGAGAGAGTTTTGGCATAGTAGCCTCGATATTGTTTGATTTTATTATGTCAACTTTGTTATGATGTTTGGATATTCGAGTTGTAGTAGCATTGTGTCAAGCAGAGATCCTCAAACTCACAAGATTTGTTTGATCTAGAACTCAAATATGAGCATCGCAGTCTATGCTCGTATCTTTTGTGTGAAGTTTCATGGCAAAGAACGCATGTTCGAATGCTCTTGTTGATAGAAGTAACTTATGATATTCTTTGATTATTATTGGCAAAGAGCTTTCTATTACAACCATCGACTCTTTCTTGATTACGTTTGGAACAGTTGGACACCGTTTCATTTGTTCTTTGTCTATTCTTTGGAAAGAAGTATTCCCTTTGGATGTTTTCTTTTTGTGTGGTCTTCTTTAGCAGGAGACGTATTTATTTATTTATTCTCGTTCTGGTGCTTCTATGGGCAATTCAATATAATAATATTATTATCTTTTAACATGTGGTAGTAGTAGTTATGAGATTTATTTATTCTCCTGTCTACGTCTATGATATTTGTGTTGATTTTGCTATTCTCCAGTAAGAAGTTTGTTTTCGATTCTATCATCTTTCAGTTCAAAGATTTAACAAAGGGTGTATCGTTTTCTTGAGATTGATGTGCTATTCTCCACTTTGGGTCTTCAGATATTAGTTGTGACTGATTCCTTGGCTGTGTATCATCTTTGAAGGAAGTCGTTCATTTTCAACATAAAGGGGAGTGTGATTACTGAACTTTGTTTTGGTGTTGGAGACCAAGTGGTGACTTGGTGCAGTGAAGGAAATGCTCAGAGCTGAAGGTTGAGTATTCAATGTTGCTCATGAGCTGCTTGGAAATTCACGTGTTGATGACTCTTGACAAGAGTTCAATGGGAATTTGATTCAAGCTTCAATTAGAGAAGTTTTGCTTTATTAACTTTTCTAAGTACTCTATATTTTTTAATATAGATCTTGTATTTGTTAGTTTAATGGGAATAATATATAGCACTAATTGATTTGATGAATCTATCTTGATCAAGAGGCATCAGGATAAAGTTACACAATGCTGGTTGCGGTCTTGGACTGATTTGTTATCTTTGTAAAAGTAGGAAGATCATATATAGTTGGAGATATTTCATTTTTTGAGGGAGACTAGTTAGCTTCAAAGGGAGTTGTTTAATCTTTTGCAAACTTATTAAAATCTGCCATCTTATTGTGTTGTTTAAAGTTGTCCCTGTTGAGAGGGAGTCTTTGTTAAGAGAAAATCTCAGTTATTACAAGTTGTCCTTGCTGAGAGGTAATCCCCGTTAAGAGAAAATCTTAGTTATTAATGCATTCTTTTTTGGGAGAAGTTTGAGCCTTTGAGGTGAAAGCCCTCGTTCCACCCTTTGCAAGTAGGTACAATGAACCACCCTTTATGAGTAGGCATGGTGAGAATGCATTTTTCTCTGGGAGAAGTCTGAGGTGAGAGCCCCCATTCCACCCTCTGCGAGTAGGTACGATGGACCACCCTTTGCGAGTAGGCATGGTGGAAACGTATTCTTCTCTAGGAAAAGTTTGAGGTGAAAGCCCTCGTTCCACCCTTAGCGAGTATGCTTGGTGGAAATATATCCTTCTCTAAAAGAAGTTTTGAGAAATAAAAAATATCTCCATTCTACCCTCTGTGAGCAGGCCTGGTAAAAGTCATGTGTATGACTTCATTTTATGTGCTTATGAAGTAACTATGGTGGATCATGTTATGATGATATATGTGAACTTATCATCTTTGATTGCAGGTATGTGTGCATGCGTGACTAACAATTTCACTCTCTTGCTAAGAGGGAGTGTTGAAGTTTGTAGCTACGATAGAGATCTTCACATCTGATTTTTTGAGATAGAAATATGTTTGTTATGACCGTTATGGTCATCTTCTGCTGAAAGGGATACTTGTGATTATATTTAAGTTAATATTATGCAAAAAGATGTTGCATACGTCATGCGTATGGAAATGTGGAGTGTTAAACATGTGGAAATATGAAGGTCTTATTTTTGGGACTCAAAGAGACATTTGTGTGAAAGATAAAGAGTCTTATGCAATCTATATAAGTGATTGCTTGGTATATTGTAAATTATCAAGTGGAAAGCCATGTACTTGAATATTTAATGATCAATAAAATATATTTTGCTGGTATGGCTGGGTTTTTCCCCCTCAAGTGGAAGGGTTTTCTTAGGATAAATATTTAGAGTCTTTTATGTATTGTTTTTAGTCTTCTTTTTTGTTGTTTATCTATTATTTGGGTTAAAACCTTAACAATTGGTTCTCAACAAAGCCTTTATACAAATTTGTTTAGTTTGCTCAGTTTGGATTCAACAATATAACCAACAATTATGAAGACAAATTGATAAGTGCATATTGCAAGTAGCTGTCTTTGGTTATAAGCATATAAGATTGACTGAGCATGATCGGTGATGGATCTATCAATTGATTCATGTTTGAGGATTGATTGACATATAATGACAAATTGTATATAGATATTGTAATGTCTAGGTTGGAGTAATTGGTGAGCAACCCAAATGATTCCAAGCTAGTATGATTCAATGTCTTCTTTTTATAGTTGATAATTTGTTTAATGGTTTCCTTGATGGTTGTCTCTTATATGAAGTTTGTTTTCTTTCATGGATTAATATACATCACTATGCATATAAAATGAAATTATTTTAAGAGGATGATGAATATTCTATATAATAAATAATGTCGAAATAAATGAATAAAATAAATAATGTAGAAATATAATATCTATAGTATAAACAATGAGATATTATCTATATAATAAATAATGTAGAAATAAATTAACAAAATAAGGAGAATTGAATAATTGAATTAGTAATAATATCAAATTCTTAGTATTATTATGAATCATTCACAAAATGCAATTATCAATTTATTGTTACATCCCAACTTTTGTTCTAATTTTAAATTTGCTCATAGCTGTTAGATTGAACAGATCTTTCTTTCATAATCATGTGAAGTAGGTAGTTATTTATATCCGTTTGTATTAACTGTTAATGAAGATGGTCATTATCCATTATTTGTCATGTGATTTTGGAATTATGGTTAATAATTAAATTCTTTTAAATATTTATATGAAGATTATTATGGAACTTGTTATTAATGTGGAAGAAAAGGCTATGAGATTTTTGTAGTGAGAGTTGAAGATATGAAAAATCTTATAAACACCACTTATGGAGATGACTACATTTTTGAAGATGGGGAAATCAAAGAAAAATTAAAGGAATCTTTTGAAGAAAAATATCCCTACCTATTGAATTATTAGGATGTGTTTCCCGAAGAACTCCTCGGTCTACCTCCATCCCAAGTCTTTGATTTTACCATAGATTTGTTAGCAAGAGCAGAACCCATTTCCCAGGGACCATATCGAATGACCACCACCGAATTAATGGAGTTGCGAATACAATTACAAGATATGTTAAACAAGAAATTGATTCAGCCCAGTGTATCACCATAGGGAGCCCCAGTATTGTTTTTTAGGAAGGACAGAACCATGAGATTATGCATAGATTACAAAATGCTCAATAAGGTTACTATCAAGATTCGGTATCCACTTCTTAGAATTGATGACCTCTTTGATCAAATGAAAGGTGCAACAGTATTTTTAAAAATTGATTTGAGGTCAGGATATCACCAGCTTCGTATTAAAGACAAAGATATTCACAAAACTGCATTCAGAATTAGGTATGGACATTATGAATTCATAGTGTTACCTTTTAGATTAACCAATGCTCCAGCAGCTTTTATGAACTTAATGAATAGTATATTCCAAGATTGCTTAGATAAGTTTGTATTGGTCTTTATAGATGATATTCTAATTTGTTCAAAGAACGAGGAAGAACATCAAGAACAACTGGAAAAAGTCTTACAATGGTTACGAGAACATAAATTATATGGAAAATTGTCAAAATGCGCTTTTTATCAAAAGGAAATTTAGTATTTAGGACACATTATATCAGCTCAAGGAATAGCCGTAGATCCGTCAAAAATCAAAGCAATTAAGGAATGACCTATACTTAAAAATGTGACAGAAGTAAGAAGTTTCATGGGATTGGCAGGGTTCTATAGGAAGTTTGTCATGAATTTCTCCAAGATAGCCTACCCGATCACATCACTTTAGAGAAAGGGAAGGAAGTTTGTATGGACAAAAAAATGCCAATCAGCTTTTGAATGCTTGAAGGAAAAGTTAACCACAACGCCCATATTAAGAGTACCTGACCCACAAAAGAAATTCGTTGTTATAACTGATGCTTTAGGAGGAGTAGGAGGTGTGCTAATGCAGGATGAGCAGCTAATTGCATACGAATCTAGGAAATTGAAGAATTAAGAGTAGAATTACACCCCTCATGATTTGGAATTAGCAGCTATTGTTCATGCTCTTCAAATGTGGAGACATTATTTGATTGGGAAACCTTTTGATCTATGATTCGACCATCACGGCCTAAAATATATTTTTACTCAACCAAATCTTAATGCTAGACAAAGAAGTTGGCTAGAATTTTTAGCAGACTATGAATTTGACATAAGGTACATCAAAGGCAAGAAAAACAAAGTGTTAGATGCCTTAAGTAGGAGGAGACACATTTCTACAATGGCTACTATAAATTTCAGATTAAAGGACTAGATTTTACATCTAGAGCATGATGAATTTTATGGAGAGATCAACCTATCTCTCATTAGAGACCCACAAGACCCCAAGTATTCAAAATTTAGGATAGAAGAGGATGGATTGTTAAAGTATCATAATAGGATTTATATACCTAACAAAAATGAACTTCGGAGAATGATTTTGGAAGAATCTCATTCTGCTCCATATTCAGGACACCCTGGAGTAACTAAAATGTTGTTAGATATAAAACCTCTATATTTTTGGAAAGGAATGAAAATGGAGATCATAGAATTTGTGGCAGGATGCTTGGAATGCCAAAGAGTAAAAACAGAACATCGATACCCAGCCGGTCTTTTGCACCCAAATGAGATATTAGAATGGAAATGGCAGGTAATTTCCATGGATTTTGTACAAGGATTCCCTATGACATGGAATAGACACAATACCATTTTGGTAGTAATAGATAGGTTGACAAAAGTTGCTCATTTTATACCAGGAAATCTAACTGATGGAGCACCAAAAATCACTCATAAATTTATAAAGAAAATTTTCAGATTGCATGGAATTCGAGAGAAAATTATCTCGAATAGGGATGCTGGGATAACTTCCAGATTTTGGCAAACATTATTTTCAGCATTAGGGACTAAATTAAACATCAGTTTAGCTTATCATCCTGAGACAAATGATCAAACAGAAAGAGTAAACCAGGTATTAGAAGATCTTTTGAGAATTTACAATATTGATCGGCAATATCAGTGGGAAACGTATTTACCCTTGGTAGAATTTTCTTATAACAATTCCTACCAATCCATCATTAAAATGGCCCCCTTTGAGGCTCTATATGGCTGCAAATGTAGAACTCCTGTCAACTAGAATTAATTGGAAGATAGAATTATTATTGGGTTTGAAATGCTTAAGGAAATGGAAGAACATATAATCAAAATTCGTCAGAGATTGAAAGAAGCCAATGACAGATAGAAAAGTTATGCAAATGCAAAAAGAACACCTAAGGAATTCTCAGTGGGAGAAAATGTGTTAGTAAGAGTAAAACCTCAGAAGAGTACTGTCAAGTTTGGTAAGAATGCCAAGTTAGCCCCAAGGTATGTGGGACTCTTTGAATAGTGGAAGTTATGAACCTAGTGGCCTACAAAATTGCCTTACCACCAGCCCTTGCAAGGATGCATGATGTCTTCCATGTGTCATACCTTAAGAAATACATTACTCATCATGATCACATAATTGATTGGAACCTATTATAGGTGTGAGAACTAGGTGATGCAAGGACATCCTACAATTGAAATTATTTCATAGATTCGAGACTTTTCACATCTTCAAGATGATGTAGACATTATCAAGATTTATTTTATAATATGTCAGGTGAAGTCTTAAGTATTTTGATTTAATAAATGTGTTAGTAATATGTTTACTCTTCGGTCATGAAGAACCGTAAGAGGAATTAGAGTGAGTCAATTGTGGGTAGTTGGAAATTAGTTTTGGGGAAATCTTTATTATATTCTGTCATTCGATGAAAGGAAGTAGTAGGAGGGTAGAATAGGGCAGAGTAGGAGGAATGAATGAGAATCGATGAATGGAGAATGTAATTTGAAATGGAATAATGAAAAGAAGAATTAAGTTTCCAGTTCATATCTTGTGGTTTCTTCATTTTCACAGCTATAATTCTCTGTTTGTGATTCTCTGTATTGTTACGAACTGAGTATATTAGAAAGCTCTATCATTTACATTTCCCTTCTGCTGTGCACTCTGCATCAGATTGGTATCAGAGCACAGCAAAAGGTCTGGGAAGAAGATCTAGGATTTGGCAGGTTGAAGGTCCCTTGTTGATGCTTGGAGTTGAACTATCCTCTGAGAGTGTTCCAAGGTGGTGGCTGGATATCTAACGAACCCTAGATTGGATTGAGTGCCAAGAAGGATGGCATAGGGAAGATGAATTGAAGAAGGTCTCAAGGATGATAGGGGCCTTAAGGGATGAAGAGTTCAAACTCTTGGAAATAGAGATGGTGAAGAATGCCACAAGTTGGGACATGAAGATGACAAGAAAGATTGTTTGGCCCATTAAGAGGCTGACTGAGAAGAGGAAGTTGCTGAGGGAACCTACTAAGATAAAGGTTCTAGAGAATGATTGTGAGGTAAAACATTGTGTTGAAAATGGTGGAGCAGCAAGTCTACAAGGACTTGATAAAAAGACAGATTTTTGGGATGAGTTGGATGCCATAGTTGAAGAATGGAAAATGAAGGGTGGTGTAGTGGAAGAGTGCCTAGGACAGGGGCATGAGGATGGTCATGGAGAGACCTTGGAATCATATTTCTCTACAAGGAAAAAAATCTCACAAGGAGTGCGTGAGGAGGAGGATGAAGTAGTGAATCTAATGGAGGGAGCAATTTGCCAAACATATGTTTTGGTGCATAAGAAAACCTTGTTTATTTTTGTTTCTAACACTTATGTGACAGGATTTCCGGAGTTTGATAGTGTTCACCATGCAAGTGCTGCTTTTGCACACATCTATGGGAATATAAACATGAAGACTAACAGATTTAATGCTTGGCATGAGCACATAATGTTTGATTTCAGGGACATGGAACACATGAACATGGGATACTCTTTTGTTGCAGGTCCTCAAAAAGAAGTGGACAGAGATTGGAGGAAACGGAAGAAACTCCCAATCCAAGGGACTTGGATTGATTTGATCCTTGGGGGTATGGTGCAGGGCACCCTGACAAAGTCATGGAAAAACTTTGAAGTCCTAAAGTCTAGAAAGTTATTTAAATAAGTTTTAAAATTTAAATATTTGAAAAGTAACGGTCAAATAAGGATTAGTTGCTTTGTTAGAGGATCCAACTACTTTGGATCGGTTAAGGGAGTTATTGTAAGTATATGTAAGCCTCAAAAGACATGAGGGTACAGTGGTGGAAGTTGGAGTTTTAGATTGTATGGACTGTGTCCATATTGGAATTAATAACAGTTGCTTTCTTACAAATTTGAAGTCTTTTGATGTTGTATTGACCTATTGATTTGGAGATAGATGTGTAATGATTTTTTAAATTCCATTAGATCTAGTTCCAAGTGATTTTTAATACTGATTCAATCATTAAGATTGACTGTTCTGTAGAAATCTCTAATTTTTGTTTTAGTGCCAGTCATGGATTCATGAGATGTAATCGATCATGTTGAGTTGGTTAAAGTAAGGGAAGTTAGAAATAAGTTATGAGAGTTAGTTGTTGGGTAGTTTTGAGGAAAAGTCTCTTTATCTCTGCAGTGTAATGGAGAATGGGGAGGAGAGTAGAATAGCATAGAAGAAGAGTGGAGAATCGGTAGAGGAAGAAACAATGTGATGGAAACAAATAATAAAAGAAAAATTGAATTTTCCATTCTATATACTCGGTTCTTCACTTTCCATTTGTAATTCCCTGTTCTTAAATTCATGATTTATTATGTGAATGCAAATTGGTTGTTGGTGAGTTGGATTAGTAATTTGATGTTGTTGATATTCTTATCATTGAGATATCAAAAGACTATGAATTTCTATTATACAATGAATTATGTTTGATTTCTTGAAGGAGATATTTGACTTTGATATTAGATTGGACTCATCCACCCTTCTGCTATGCGCTCTGCATCACTAGGGGTGGTGGAAATAGAACCACTTAGAATACTCGAGGTTGGTAAGCTACGCTTATGAAATCGAGAGGTGACTCAATGCAAGGTCCAGTGGGATCAGTACGCAGAAGATAATGCCACCTGGGAAGGTTATCACGAAATCTTTCAAAAATACCCTCATCTTTTCTCTAAGGCTAGAACTTGAACCTTTGCTTTCTTGAAATAATTTGAATAGATATTGTTTAAGTTTTGTTGTGATATTCATTGGGGATGATGAAAAATTTAAGGGTGAGGGTATGTTACATCCCAATTTTTGACCTAATTTTAAATTTGCTCATAGCCGTTAGATTGAACGGATCTTTCTTTCATAATCATGTGAAGGAGGTAGGTATTTATATCCGTTGTATTAACTGTTAATGAAGATGGTCGTTATCCATTATTTTTCATGTGATTTTGGAATTATTGTTAATAATTAAATTTTTAAAAATATTTATATGAAAATTATTACGGAGCTTATCATTGTGGAAGTATTTCACGGGTGATTGTAGGAGAAGATGAAGGGGGGAAGCATTGCTAAACGGGATCAACGGAATGGGATACTAACTTAGTCCAGTAATCAGGATTGACAAGTATGATCTTAAATTGCCTTGGTAAGGACCTAGTGACATGAACTTCAAGATACAATTGAAAGACCCACATGAGCTATTAAATAAATAATTTAAAACACAAAATGATTTAATTAAAATATAATACGTACCTCAGGATTTTGAATAATCTTTCTCCATATTATTTTAATATATATACCTATGTACGTACACATTGATGTAAATATAAAGTGACACCATAATATTATTTTCTTTGTAATATAATGATGCCACTTCACAAATATATCTACGTGTACATAGATAGATATAAACCATATTATTTTCGATTTTTAATCTTCAAATCTTCTTCCATCCTTTTATTCTTTTCTTGCTTATAACTGATTGAACACTTGGCACATTTGTTTGGCATCCAAGGGCCGAGACATTCTTTTATGTTATGGCTTCTTGGAAACCAAAGAGTCCTTTACCCTTTTATATATTTCATAAGGTCGAGAGAGATGGGGATATACAAAAAAATCACATACCCGACTTCCTTTTATTATTCACAATTTCCTTGTTCATTCCGGCTACCATCTACAACCCGATACTCTGCAAATACCATCCGAATTTCTGCAAATTCTATTCGAAACCTCTGCATTTTATAGTAGTGCCATTCTCGTTACAATCTGCCTTATATTAATCTTTCCTTGCTGAAATTGTGATTGTTCTTACACACTGTGGTTACGCTTGGGAAGCAAATTGAAGAAGAGCTGATACATAGGCGTCTAGCAAGACTCCAAACTTTTCCAGAATTATATCAAGTTATGTGGTCCATCAACCTCCAGTATTGTTATGAAATTTATTAACAACTACTACTGTATACCGAACTCCTTAGTAGTAGGCAGCGGTTGTAGAATCATCATGCTTAAGTAACAGCAATTGTCCCTCTTAAGAAAGAGTTATTATCAAATTAGTAATAAAGTATCCATGACATAGAATTGTATTTTACATATGCCATTGATAATCAAAACCAAATGATATTTTCTACAAGTCTTAAAGAACATTTTCCATCAAATCACAAAATGGGAAAAGCTGAAAACGTAGGATATTCATGATATAGTTGAGAGTCAACAGACAAAGCCGAATCGCTTTGAGATTCCAAGCACCTAGGTTTCACCGACTGTGTAGCCATGGAAAAGGTGAAGAGGTGAGATGGAATCTGCAATGACATGGAAGTGAAATCAGATATGATATAATAAGTCTAATATAATTTTTACTTAATAGCTCATGCTTGTCCCTATTGTCAAGTCGAGTGGTGGTGATTGGGTCATTAAACCCATTAGAAAAACCTTGGCCAAGGTCGTCTAAAGGCATGTTTGCCATTTAAGATCACTTGATGTCAGTGGTGCCAGTTATTCAGACATGTCCGTCCATAATTGTGCGGACATTTTAAACACTAGTTTGCTCAGGTGGCTGGACCAAAAGTATCCCAAGCCCGATCTTGGGGTAGCAAGGGCCTTTCTACTTCAATAGACTGTGTGGGGATAAGTACGGTCTGTGGTTGGGAGGTTAAGCCTAAGTCAATGCTTCTCCTCTTACCAAAAGTCGAGGCTTGCACAACCAATTAAAGACTCATCGGATAATACTTGTATGTTTCCTTTTCTTCTTTTCATATTAAGCATTTACTCTACTTGTATATAGAAAAAGATAGTTAATTGTTATTATAGTTATAATTAGATTTAGTTATTTCAGTTAATCGTTATTCTAGATATTTCAGTTGATCATTGATACAATTATTTTTAGTTAATCGTTAATATGGTTATTATAGTCAATCATTGTTTCAGTTGATCATTGATATAGTTATCTCAGTTGAACATGGTTATTTTAGTTATTCATTGATAGTTAAAACAGTTAATGTCCTATGAAAAGGAATTCAGTTATTTGCTCAATAATTTGTTGAGAAGAACTCTATATAAATTGTCTTTGTTTTGTTATGAAAATTCGTTTGTTACATTTATCATGCAAACTCTTGGTTATATTTTCAATTTCAATCTGGAAATTGGACAAGTTGTAAGGGTTTGTTAAGATCTAACAAATTAAATGAAAATCATAATTGCTTGAGGTCAATCAATTTCGAGAGGATGGCACTCTAATATCCCCTTTAATATGAAACTCAATATTAAATCATAATAATCGATATCTCTATTTGAAATAATCATGTAATTGATTAAAGAATAGAATGGCTAATTGATTATGGAATAATCAATAATTTATGTCTTAAATAAATAAATAAGTATAAACTAACGAATAAACATCAATCTATAATTTCATAAGTCCTACCTTAATTATACCTTAATATAGTATAATTATAATAATCCGAATCAATTAACAAACACAACTGAATAAGCATGAAAAATAGGTATGATGGTATTTTCATGTCCCTTAAGTATGGGAGATATAAATAAATGTACAATCCAATCATACATGACCACCAAAAAAGATATATGAAAAATCATTTAAAAAAAGGGCGACTCCTCATTCTGGTTAAGCCCATTATTACATGGGGCATAACGATAGATAAAAACAAAGTTAAATAAAAACGATGAAACCTTAAATTCACCCTCCCAATACAAAGACGTGCACTATGTTGAAAATAAAAAAATACTCTATGCCATCAAGTGATTTTAAAAGGAAAATAAAAACAAGAAAATGTAAACGACAAACCCTATACATTTGATCTAGTCATATAAGATGAGAGTATTACGCAAGTAATTGGTAAGTTATTTGATGTATTCATAACGAGCAAAGACACTCAATAAATAAGTTTACAATATGTACAAAATAAGCAAGTTTCTCAAAAGAAGCTATAGATGAGATCAGAGACAATCCTATCACCTAAAATTACAATACAGTAATGATTGAGCATTAAATAAATAATAAAACATTATTTTAATACCCTCCCTTAGTGCTCAATCTATCAACAACACCAATAGAGTCCTTGAAGTTTACAAACTTATATGGATTGAGCGACTTGGTGAGGATATCTATTGTTTGATCCATTGTTGGAACTTACAACAACTGAATGGATCCGTCTTCACCAAGCTGCCAAATGAAGTGGCAATGAGTTTCCACACTACTAGATTCTTGGCAAATTTGAGAACTCCCTGATTATCACAAAACAAAGGAGTTGGACCTGCCTGAGATATCTGCATATCTGCAAGCATTTGTCGAAGCCAAACTGCCTCACATGCTACTTCAACAGCTCCACGGTACTTAACTTTTGTCGAGGAGAGACTGCCTCACAAGCTACTTTAACAGCTCCATATTCTTAATAGTCCATGTGACTGCACCAAATCCCAAACTGAACACATACCCAAATCTTGATTTTATGCCATCAACTAAACTTGCCCAATCAGTATCTATGTAACGAATAAGCCAAGGATCTTGACTCTGAGTTTACAAGAGTCCAAAATCAGAAATGCCCTTCACATAATACAACACACTTCGCTTCTACCCAATGGTTAGCCTCGGGGGCTGTCATGAAGCGTGAAATGTAGCTCACTACATAATTGGGGTCAAGTCTATTGGCAATGCGATAGATGAGACTACCCACTAGTTGCCAGAACAATGATTCATCTACTACAAGTGAATTTAATTTAGCTAACAACTTGAGCCCCTTTTCCATGGGCGTGGAGGCAAGTTTGCAATCTTGCATTCAAAACTTATCTAGAAGACTTTGAGCATACTTGGACTAGGAGATGAAGATATTGCTCTCTGTCTGCCAAATGTCAACACCTAAACAATAATGGAGAACTCCCAAATCTGTCATGTCAAATGAGAAACACAAACTTTGTTTGAGCTCACCAATCAACTGTTTAGAGCTGCCAGCAATGATCAGGTCATCAACATAGACATATATATAGTTACACACACACACACACACACACACACACACACACACACACATCAAATATACATACATACATATAATGGTGAAGGATAGATATCAAATGTTTAAGGCCAATAGTTTATTCAAACATTTGATTTCATCGATTGGAATCTTTCGATCGAAGCTACAATCATTAACACTCCCTCTTAGCTAGGGAGAATGATTTCTTTAAAAAAAACAACACAGTGTACAATTGCATCAGGATTATGGTATGCCCAAGAATATCAACCATATGATATTCATCATACTCGTATATTTTCTTGGTATTTGCATTGACATCACGTCACATGATCTTCGCCAAAGAAGATATCTGCCCATCATTTAGATGTTAGTATGGTATATACAAAATTATCATCCATATGATATTCATTGCACCTATATCTTCCTCGGTATGTGCACTGGCATCAAGTCTGATGATGCCTACCGAGGAAAATATCTACACATGGTGTCTCCATACACTAAATCTCATAGTATACACCATGCTATATCTCAGTAACTACTAACTCAATTACATGAGATATGAACTATTATGATCTCCATGGACATCAACCAAATGATACCCATCATGATAGCAGGTTAATCTATTGTTAAGATCGTCTCCTTAAAATAGTAACCAAAAGTAAACTTATTGAAAGATCATCACCTCTCAAGAAGTTTTCGCAAGATCATATAATAACTCACATGAAATCCACCATAAATCATATTAGAGGGTGGGTCTACCATGAATATTCCTAGAGGGTGGAACTAGGGTTTTCACCTCAAACTTTGCTCACATAGAGAAGCATGCATTAAGATACATCCTATGAAATTATTGATGTTGAGTTTTCGTCTTAGTAAGGGGTCCGATCCATAACTCCGAGCTTGTCTTCAAAAGTGTGCAAACTTCACTTTGGTTGAAGGATTTGGAGAAAATAGTCGTTGTCAGATCTTCAGTGATAATGTACTCTTTACGAATAGCATTCTAGGTATTCATCTATAGTTTAGGCATTCACATAAAAGCCTTTCAGTTTACACATATGGAACTTCATCTCATGAATCATAGCCCTTTGATTGTTATAGTGACATGGTCTACTCCCTTTGAATCAATATGACCAAGATCTTCAAAAGTCAACTCCAACATATCCACTATTTGCTCCCTATGTCACAAAAGCATACCTTGATTCATAGTGACATGAGTGAACGTACTACAATGTGGATTTATCCTTAGGCTTGGGAAGATCGTGTATTAACATAATGTGGTTCTCTTAAGTACATGCATCAACACCTAAACAATAATGGAGAAGTCCTATATCTGTCATGTCAAATGAGAAACACAAACTCTATTTGAGCTCACCAATCAATTGTTTAGAGCTGCCAGCAATGATCAAGTCATCAACATAGACATAGACATACATACATACATACATACATACATACATACATACATACATACATATATATATATATATATATATATATATATATATATATATATAGAGTCACACACACACACATATCTACATATATGTATACACACGCACACATATATCAAATATACATACATACATATAATAGTGAATGATAGATATCAAATGGTTAAGGCCAATAGGTTATTCAAACATTTGATTTCATCGATTGGAATCTTTTGATCAAAGCTACAATCATTAACACTCCCTCTTAGCTAGGGAGAATGATTTCTATCTAAAAAAAACAACACAATGTACAATTGCATCAGGATTATGGTATGCCTAAGAATATCAACCATATGATATTCATCATACTCATATATTTTCTTGGTATTCGTATTGACATCACGTCACATGATCTCTGCCAGAGAAGATATCTGCCCATCATTTAGATGTTAGTATGGTATATACAAGAATATCATCCATATGATATTCATTGTACTTGTATCTTCCTTGGTATGTGCACTGGCATCAAGTCTCATGATGCCTACCGAGGAAAATATCTACACATGGTGTCTCCATACACTAAATCTCATAGTATACACCATGCTATATCTCAGTAACTACTAACTCAATTACATGAGATATGCACTATCATGATCTCCATGTACATCAACCAAACGATATCCATCATGATAGCAAGTTAATCTATTGTTAAGATCGTCTCCTTACAATAGTAACCAAAAGTAAACTTATTGAAAGATCGTCACCTCTCAAGAAGTTTTCGCAAGATCATATAATAACTCACATAAAATCCACCATGAATCATATTAGAGGGTGGGTCTGCCATGAATATTCCTAGAGGGTGGAACTAGGGTTTTCACCTCAAACTTTTCTCACACAGAGAAGGATGCATTAAGATACATCCTATGTAATTATTGATGTTGAGTTTCCCTCTTAGTAAGGGGTCCAATCCATAACTCCAAGCTTGTCTTCAAAAGTGTGCAAACTTCACTTCAGTTGAAGGATTTGGAGAAAATATTGGTTGTCGGATCTTCAGTGATAATGTACTCTTTACGAATAGCATTCTAGGTATTCATCTATGGTTTAGGCATTCGCATAAAGGCCTTTTAGTTTACACATATGGAACTTCATCTCATGAATCATAGTCCTTTGATTTCTACAATATCTTGACGTGGTTTACTCCCTTGGAATCAATATGATCAAGATCCTCAAAAGTCAACTCCAACATATCCTCTATCTGCTCCTCTTGTCACGAAAGCATACCTTGATTCGTAGTGACATGAGTGAACGTACTACAATGTGGATTTATCCTTAGGCTTGGGAAGATCGTATATTAACATAATGGATTCTCTTAAGTACATGTATCAACCTCTTGATCTCTTCATTCAGGGTTGCCTCTAAAGGACACAATTTAAAGTCATCATGTAAAGATTAGTGTCAAGCCATAAAAAAACATTTGCATTACATTTGCATTAGCTACAAATATATGCCACTAAAATTACTCAGTAGAGTGCTCACACTTGGACTTCTCCCTGGCAAAAACCCAGACACTGAAGGTTTCCTTAAAGATCCTCAGATTTTAAACATTTTTCACTCCGGTAAGTGGGCACAAATAAATAGGATAAATGTGTCACATCCTATCCCCACAAATACATGTTCATAACGGACTGGGCATACCCCAACAGTTCAGACAACTGATAAATGACTGTTCCAAAACCAATTCCCAGTTCCCTGTTTCCTGCAAATAGCAAGATATAGCAATTGGTTTTTGAAAATCCAAATGGTCATAAAAAATGACAGAGGAGCATCGCTACCGGTGAAAATCGAAAAATTAACAATGCCCCTCTAATCTACCAATCAGACTTGATAAGTTCATAAAGCAGAGACGGAGTGCACTGTTACTAATACAGTTCAATGTCTTCTCGATCTAGATACTGGGTTGATATAAGTACACAGAACAACAAAAAGTAGCATTGTTTATGATAAAATTAATATTTCAAGAGCCCCCCTCCAAGCTTATTCACAATCATAAACTCTTTCCTTCATACAAAACTAACAGACATCATATACTATATAGCATACCATACGTAAAGTTTTCAACTTGACAGGCTTGTCTTGCATTATAAGAAGCGCTGTGCTGCCCTCAAATTGTAATCTCTACTTTGGTTGATACATATTGCTGACAGTGAAAATAAGATCACATTCCCATGAGTGCATTTTTCTAGGGCTTGAAATCCTTCTTAATCTACCCGTTTGTAGGGAAAGACAAATCTCCTCCCAGGCTTTGCTCTGATAGCATGTTAAGTTCGAAAAGATGTCTCTGCTGTAACTGGTAATAGCACTTATTGATTTCTGTGTGTTTCAAGTTACCTTCTCAATGAATATGTATACGAGATTAAGAGACATTTCTCCCATAGAGACATGTCTCTTGTTAATATCTTAATTCACATTAGTTATCACAAATTTGTTTGTAATGATCCCATCTTTTGGCCTTCACATTCTCCAAAGTCTAAGTGGAGGATAAGAAAAAATTAAATTAATTTCTTATAAAGTCATTCAATTAAAGGTGACTTTGTATTTAATTAATTTAGCTATTTACAAGGGAGTAGCTTCTAGGATATGTATTAATTATCCTCTCGTGATTTAATTAATTATTGCCAGGAGCAATTTCTAGAGAATGCATTAATTATTGGAAGGAGGAAGCTTCTAGCTCTTGCAATTAATTAATATTTTAGTTCCTTCCAGAAGGATGAAGAAAAGGATAAATAGGGCTGAAAGTCTTATTGTTGAGCATCAGATTATTGTATCAGAGGATTATGACTTGCATTTGATAAGAGCTTGGATGTGTGAATCACACTCCTTTTTTTGGCAATAGAGGACGTTTATTCTCTGTTGTAACATTCTAGACGTCATTCCCTTAGGGTTTGGCCTTTGGAATACATCTCTTTGTAATTGATTGCAACATTTTCAGCATTAATATAATTTCAGCCTTGGTTCAGCTTTTGGGCATTTCCTGGGTGTCCATTACATTGTTCAAGGAATTATCATGATATATATATATATATATATATATATATATATATATATATATATATATATATATATATCAACAACACCAATGCTCCATGATAATAATAGTGAAGGATAGAAATCAAATGTTTGAATGGCTGATCGATAGGCCATTCAAATATTTGATTTCATTGATTGGAATCATCCAATTGAAGCTATAATCATTAACAAACCTAGCCTCCAAAAATGTCCACTCAATGTGTGATTCAGCAACAAAAGCATCCTTACAAAGTCTCCATAAATATTTCTGAAACATCAAACTCCTCTGATGCATCATCCATTTGTCAAAGCATTTATCCGCACATTCCATGCCATGCTTCACACATGCACTCTTTAAAATAGAGCTCAATACAACCATAGCTAAGCTAAACAAGGAACCTAGTCAATTAGCCATCCTCAACTGCTAAACTTGTGCTCACTATTATAGAATCAAATTCACACAAAACAACTAAGTGTAAGGTAAAACCATGTATATTAAAACTGAGTATACAAAATCATTGACTTTTTGGTGCTGAGTTTCCGAAACTTTTTTTTTTTTCATGTGACGTATAAATGGTACATACAAATTTAACAAGTGGACCTAAATAAATGAATAATTTGACTTAACACATCACTTAAGATGCACCACAAGTAAATATTTGTTCTGCATGATTATAATAATTCATTGTTGTGCAATGTGTAAAACACCCTATTCCTAACATATCATACATGCCTAGTGAAATGTTGAAACCCATTGTAGATAGTAGTTGTAGTTCTCAAATTGTTTTAGGAGGTTTGAGCATTGTAAATCCCTTAGTTGATGACCATTGGGTGAATGCTATGGTACCTAAGTTTGAGAAATAAACCGCTTCTTTTACAGAACCATGGAATTCTCGTGATGATACACCCAGCATGTGTTTGGAAAACTACAACAAAACTCTTTGGGCATGTGCGTATATAAGTACTATCATTCTGAATGTGGGAGCAATTTTAGTGGAGATCCAGTCATTCATGGTGGGGAGAGTTGGTCAAAGGCCATGTAGTCAAAGCCACTAACAATTTTCTATTGAATTTAGTCTAGTAAAAGATTTTTGTGCTAATGTAGTAGTGGGTTAGGAATTATCTGGAAGGGTTTTAATGGTCAAATTCCTCCCCTGATGGTCCAGGGCTGCAAAGTTAAATGACATAAATTAATGACAAAATGCCTCTGGTGCTTGAATGGGGTTTTCTTGACAGCATATATAATGTGATAAATTCAAGATTCATTATGCTTTTACAATATTAGCTCTATGGGGTTTCCTTGACGGCATATTTAATGCTAAAAAACCTAGATGCCTCCAAATAGGCAAAAAAGCGACCACATTCTATATTTTAAAAAAAAGGGAAAAACGGCCCACAAAACAAACTTGCGATTTTCAAGAAATTTGGACGTGAGTGGCAGAAAAATCTGGGCGTGAGTTGCAGAGAAATTGTGCCCAACAGACCATGTGAACAGCAGAGAATAACCCTTGATTTTCAGAGGATTCAATCGTGCTAGTTGCAGATAGAAGGGCACAAGTTTGCAGACTGGAAAAAAGTGCAGGAGTTACAGACAAAATGGTGAGATGTTTTGGTAAAAAACCCTAGTCAAACCAAAGGTTTTGGAAGCAAATGTGCATAAAAATAATTTCAAAAATAAAAGGCGGATAATTTCAACCAAGATGAAGAAATTATAATTATTTTTGAATTGTTTTAGAGTATTGGCTCTGATAACATATTAGGAAAATAATTGGAAAATATTTGCTTGTTATTAACAATGATCAAGAGATCAATTTATACAAGAGACTGAATGACATTTCCTTAGGAAACAATTGTAAAGAATAGAAACATTCTATTCTAGAAATAGGAAACTAAATATTAGGAACTTTCTAATATTTACAGGAGATTACAATAGATAACCATTAGATATTAAACATAGATAATAGAAACTATCTATTATCGTAATACAAAGCTGGCTCAAGTATTTACTGTATTTGTTTATTACTGTGATAGCTTGTTCAGTTTATGATTCCCGTAGCTTTTCTGTTGTTGTCTGATGTTATATATGTCATCTGTCCAGTTGTAATTTAGAAACTGTTTTTTCATGCTGTTCATCATCCATGGCTGATGGTTGTTGACTTTGTTATTTTACAGGTATATCAGATATTATTGCAGCTTTTCAGGAAGCTATTAAACATGCATCAAAAGCTGGACAAGAGGCAAGGCAGGAAATTTTGCAAGAGAGCTCCATTAAAGACAAGGCACAAACTCTTACCAGTGACATTGAGAATGATGGAAGCATAGCCATTGAAAAGATTCAGGATGGCCTTCATCATTTGGTTTATGTAGTTTTCTCAACCACGCTGAAGAATTGAAGTTTCAATTAACATATTGCTGAATTCAGCTGACCTGAATGTCTGAACTGGTAGTGATGTGCAATATTTGTAAGAAACATCATGATTAATCTTGCTCATTGTGTGATTATTTCTTTAGAAGTTTGAATGATTTGTATAAATATCATTTCATCTTATTGAACAGATTCTTTTGTACATATTCAATTGTTTGATATTGAATCTGCTCTGTAAAGGGTTATCTTTTTGGACTCGAGAACATTTCCAATTGATGCCACTATCTGCTGTCAGTTCACTCATTTTAGACATAAATCTTTTCTTTTTTATCCAATGCATTATTACATCGTGTCATTTAATATGGGTTCTGACAATCTCCTTTTGGAGCCTTGTCATAGAATTTTTCTTCATTTAGATGAATCATCAAGGAGAATAATCTAAATTTTCATATTGCTAATTTTTGTTCTTTGACAATTTTATTCTTGCATACAATTCAGGCCTAATGATGATTTCTGATCCTTGTGTTTTATGGACTTTGCTCCATGTGGACATATTTTTAAGCTTAGTTACTTCGCAAAAGGGGAGCTCGTGCCTTTCAGGTCATTATAAATTGAAACTCAGAATACATAATTTGTTAGGTATTCTTATCTGTTTTTGTATGTTACGTTATCCATGTATATGGAAGCTTGTGCCTTTTACACGTGGTGCATTTTACATAGTAGAATGCTGTGTCATTTTTCATGCAAGACGTACTGTTGGCTGTTTTTGTATGTTACGTTATCCATGTATATGGAAGCTTGTGCCTTTTACATGTGGTGCGTGTTACATAGTAGAATGCTGTGTAATTTTTCATGCAAGACAATCCATGCACTTTACTCATTTTCCCAACCAAAATGCATTCTAGCTTGGGGCTAGATGCAGTAAGACATTATTTCCTGAATTGATGTATTATGTGTTGGGTGAATATTTTGCAATCAACAGAAATTGACCAATTGCTTATATAGTTTCAGAAGCAAAGATGGAATAAACGTGCAACTCAAAGTCTCCAACATACACCACATCTTAATCGTACAAACATAGAGGATAAAAGTAGCTCAAAGACTACAAGTTATCTTCATCTTGGGTGTATAATACTGGCTTCAAACACGATAAGCAGCTTAAAGAGTATAAGATCGAGTTTGAGAATATAACATTAACTCTAGGCAGTTTTTAATAGAAATCAGCATGCATCCAAAGTGTTTGATAATATTTCTTGGATATAAGTTCTTCATTTTACACCTATATCATCAAGGGGTATTTTACTGTGAACCATATCTTTCGAATTCAGCCCCATTTATAAATCTTGGGCCCATGTCTTGTTCTCATCTCATGTAGTCAAATGATATGAATTAAAATTATTCAACCACTCTCATTAACAAAAAAAACAGTAAACTTCATCTTTATACACTTTGAACATTATAACATATATGTGTTTATAAGATATCTTAATCTTGAGTCCTTAGAAATACACAAGTCTTTTGGTAAGAAAAAACACTTTTCTTTCAGTCTCAGGCCACTCTCCATGCTCTACTTGTAATAGGTCTGTAACTTTATATTTTACTGGTTCGAAATTTACTTTCCTTTCCACTCTTTCTATTAAATTTGTATCCATTGAACCTTTCTCTATGTTCCATGGTGGTGTCTAAATGGAATAGTAATTGTAGGTTGCGGTATTTTATATTTCTCTTCACCTTATATTATTTTGATTTCCCTTGTTTCCCCGAATTTGTTCATGTAAACCAAAGTTGCAGACTTGTATAGGCTCAGCCAAATTCACCCCTACAAGTATGTTTCATGTATAATCATAATATTACTAACAATTTTTTTATATCCCTTAAATCTGTGGATGCCAAATGTCCTTATGAGTTTATTGTGGTGACCCACGAGAGTAGAAATGTAATTGGTTTGAAGTAATATATGGAATATCTCATTCCATGAATCTACGTGGAAATGTATCGATCAATTGAATTAGGTCAGTTGAACTAGGCATTTTCCAATCTACGTGGGGTACCCCATGCAACGTATATATATGGTGTACGCACAAATGAAGATGTGTCTAATGGATACTTGCTTTCTCTGTTCAAGAAGTGGCTAAATATGAGTATCGTGCATCTCTATTTGGGTGAAATAAATAAAGTGGTTCGATGTTATGCATTTGATGGTGTTTGCAACATTAGAGGCTATATTATAAGAGGCAGTTCATATCCATCAGAACTTCATCCTGTAAGTGGCAGAGGAGCTCAAGTGCAGAAGGATACTGCACCATTATTTAGATTCTTATTGCCCATTTCGACCTCTCGTTATTACTTTCAATAGGGAACTATTTCTATTTGACTGACCACCAACCACCACGATCTCAAGAATTTGGAAGCTTCTCTCCAAAGGGCACAACGCTCGTCTGCATCCAATTGTAAGCTTTCATTCAAGATCTTGATTTTTTCGTCACATGCAAATCATCCATGTATCGTGATTGATTTCTACTTGCCGAAACCTTGCTTTGCCTTCCCCATTGGAGTGATTTGTCTATATACATTCATCCATATTCAATTTGACTCTAGATCATAACTTGTTGTACTTGTCTTGGAATGCCGAGGATACCATTTAGTTTAACAAAATGGCTGGCTTGGCTCGTGTTGAGGGGTGTTATTTTATTGTTTCAAATCCCACGTCTTCATGGGAAAGGGTCCCTCCACGTATGATTTTATTTTCGGAGATAGATTCATTCTTCCAACTGAATAATCCAAGTCAAAAAAATTCTGCGAATGTAGAATCATGGTCATTGTTATTGATGATGTCCAAATGTAGATTTGAATCTCATATAAATATGAGAGGAGGAGACGTGTCTCTGTGGATATATATTTTTAACATGGATAAGTATATTTAGGAAATGATGATTACCAATAACAATAATGTATATCAGATTGAATCAATCTGCCTGAAGCTACAACTTTATCAGTCCTATGATAAGATCTAATTAAAATCTTCACTTTACATGTTATTTGTCAAACTGAGTTACATAATGCATGCTTGGAAATAAACAATGTCTGGAGACAACTTATTTTCAACACTCATCTCCAACGGATTCTTCATGTCTTCGCTTGGTAGCCCATTCTTTGTAGTCTTTTAAGTCTCAATTGTGGATGATGGCATCCGAAATGGACGTGCAACAATGATTTTAGAAGATATTTTAGGTGGGAGAAATCCATGACAAGAACCATGCAAAGATGGAGGAAAAACTTGAAAGGGTCAAAATTGATGAACTCTGAGAGAAGCTGAGATGTGAGTTTCAAAAATTGAATTCCAAGTATAAATGTAAAGGGTTTTCCATGGTTTTAGAACCTTAATTACATATTGGTCAACATTCCCTTGCAATAGTGTTTCAAAAACTTGATTGGAAGTAGAGGGGTGACTTGGTATGCAATCTAATTTTAGAATCTCGATTGCATATGGCACGTAATGATTAAACATGTTGGTTGGGTTTTAAAATCGATCTAGTGCTGAGTCATGGTGGACCCATCATCGAGTTCTAAGAACCTAATAACAATTGAGATGCAGGACACATGTAAGTCAGGTGTCAAAGTGTGATCTACAAGTATGTAGTGCGAAAATACATCAACATTTTTAATGCAAGGTAAGCTTGCAACCAAGGTTCAAAACATTTATTGTATTTTGTTAATGCAAACAAGAAGGGTTTAGTACTCGGATTACATCTTTGTTAGCGTAAGGATATCTTGTGCAGTTGGGTTTTAGAAACCTAATTGTACATGAGATGCAGTGGGATGATGGTGCACAACTTTTAGTTGGGGTTTAGAAACCTGGCTTCATTATATCAATACAAAGTCAAGTGTAGCATGCCATCATGTTTCAAAAATCTGATTGCATGTGAGCAATGCAATAGTATGACTCATAGTGTCAGGGTTAAACCAAACTTTGCAAGTGCCAAAGATTTTCTAAATCCTAGAACGCAATTTGTGAAATGGAAAGAATAAGATGATCACCCAAACGAACAAAGTTTCCCAGTGTGGAGAACAAAAAATTATTGATCTTAAGACTGATTAAACTCAGATTAATTGCCCCTTGCTTCATCTCACTTCAACTAGTGCTTTGGTTGGTTAGGCAATCAAAAGAACTATGTAATAAATAAAATAAATCAAGTAAGACAAATACATACAAGAAATTGAAATAACCATAATTGTTAACAAATAATGATATTTTGACTATTGAAAATTAAAGTGCAAACTACAAAAAACTACTATAGAAACTTGTGAGTTCACTACTTCAAACACCACTATAGGTGAAGGATAACTTCGCGAGTGCAGGATGTCAATGCGTCACATGTTTGCTTGGTACAAAGAGGGCAAGGAAGAGATCCAAAAACTAAGATGTGTAGAATAAAGCACATTGATAACAAAAAATACTAGAATCAATTTAACTATGCAAGTGACAAAGAAAAATAACAAAGGACGGTAGAAATACGTACAACCCAAAGAAAACCAAAGAGATATTGATGGGACACCCTAGATGCTTCTCGCTTTGATGAATTTGCACACACGAAAACAAGGAAAATAGTTGTTGGCTATATACGAGCTTTCTGTAGTCAAACCCTTGTTTTGGTGTTTCCTCCTCCACAGATAATGAAATAGGTAATTGGTGATACATAACTAAAATAGACAACAATGAGTAAAAACAAATGACAAAAGTGTGATAAAAACAATGACATGCTTAATGAAATACAAGGGTGGGAGGATGCAAGACACCACTTCAAAACCTCAAAGCGAGTACGACACCATGCTATGAGGATGGAGGAATCAAACATAAGTTGTTCCAATACAATAAGAAAACTAAAGTAGGACATCAGTCATAGAGCTCAAACACGTATACATAAGTGAAATGTAGCTAAGAAAGAGTGATGATGACCAAAAAAAACCTAGACAATGGGATTATAATGCAAATGGGTCAAATCTTGGTGTCAATGGGTGTTGATAAGATGCATTACATTGACTTTTGGTAGTTGACCCTTCAATGACTCATTGCACATATGTAGATTTGTAGGCGTGTGTGTCTCACTAATATCTCCATGACACACAAATATCCTAAGCAAGCCACACTGCATGACCAATAAACTATGACAATGACAACAAGGTTAGGTGGAGGCTTGCATGGAATTTTGTGTTTTAACTAAGGTGGGGACATCGCGTAATGGTAAATTACACAAGGGTGTTACATTTTGGCCCAACTTTAGCAAGCATATCATAATAGCAAATGTGAGTTAAAGTAAAATAAACTTACCAGACTTACTTGAGACTCTTTCATATGCATAAGGGTGTAGTCACATGTAGGGGGCTTCCTTAAAAAATTCAGTAGGTACTCTAGAGATTTTTTAGGATTATTTTAAAATGAGAGATCCCATGAATTTTGTAGTGGAGTTATTCTTAAAAAGTTAAGTCCCATAATTTATGGAAGCATGTGGTCTTATGATTTTTTAAAATTTTAACATATTTAATTCACTTACTAAATAAATAAACATGTTAAAAAAATTTATTGATAAAAATTAGAAATTGGTATATGATTGATAGTGACACAAGAAACGCTTGAGCTATTGGGGAAATTTCTAGCCCCCCACCTTTTCCACTCGCTTAAATTTGCACCCTAAAAAGTAGGTGCTACTATTTTTGAGGAGAAGATTCCAATTAATCCCTCGGCAAACTATTTTTTGGTTTCATGGGACCACCAACTCCATAGAAATAGATCCTACGTCCTTGCTCATGGGACCGCACCCTAAGGATGCCCTTAACAAGAAAGCCTTGATGTGTTGCTAAATCGACCCAAGACACAAGTTGACAATGAGCATGCTAGATGATGAAGACAAATTGTTAGAAAAATACCATCAATAGTACATGGGTATGGGTAGCAAGTAGTGTTGTACTAAATAGCACTTAGATAAGGCAATTTTGATAGTGCACCAATGTGAGACACAAAAGCTAGATAGTTGCATAATAGGGTAGTTTTAGATGTGCATCAATACAAGTAGAAAGAAGCTAAATAGTCACATGATACGGTGGCTTTAGACATGTAGTAAAAGCTAGATAGTTTGTGTGCCACTTGATCACACCACCATGATTAGTGAATGCTAAACGATTGTATAATAGGGTGAGAGATTTGATTAGGCACAACAAAAGTAGTTAGTAAATAATTTTATTTTAAAATTCCAAAAAATGGTGTAGAGTAGAGACAATGAGACAATTAGATGACAAGATGTAACAAATATAATAACCCCTCTTTAGAATAGACCATGCTACTTAGAGGGGAGCACAAAATATTCTAAGGAGAGATAAAGTCATTTTGGCATGTCACATATGTTATGTATCCATGGAATGTCACCTCATAACATGTGACACATAATATACACAACATCCAAATAGAGATAGGGGATCCAATGAGTCAGTGTTAGAACCCAAAAGATGGATAAGTTGTATTTATGATATAAACCCTCTCAGGGGTATTTCATTTGGATGAATTAGTTCAGATTTGAAGAAGAGCACACAAAGACATAAAAATAAACATTTAGATCAACATGGAAGTGAAGCCATAATGTCTCCAACACTTTGCATTGTCTCTATAAGTTGAAAAGAAAAAGTACCAAAAACAAAAGAATAAGATGACAAATAATAGGTGTATAACAACCAAGCCTTTATTTTTTAGTACCACTAAAGTACAAGGGTCCTTTAGAGGGGGAAAACATTAATAGATAAGGACCAAGGAACACAAACAAGCACACTCTAATGTACATATGTAGAAGCAAGAATTACTTTCAATAAACATTGACCAACAAAGTAATCATCCTCCTAATCTTGATTATATGAGAAGGGAGCTTGAGACTGCAATGGTATTATAGAAGCCCCATGCACCCCATCAACAACCAAATTCAAGGATGGGGCTAATTTAATGACATTATTTAAGTTGTCAATTGAGACACAAGAGATTGTGTGGAGATCACTGCCAATGTCAAAAATATGCTCAAGAGAATCAAGCACAAATGATTCATAGGTCATAGGTGACTCATGTTGAGTTAAAGTTGAAGGTGTTAGCATTAAGCAACATTGAGAGTAGGGGGTGAATCAGTGTTGCAACACCTTCACACCAATTTATAAATTTGAAACTTAACAATAAACATTTGCATAAAGCAATACAATAAAGTAAACTATAAGGTAATAAAGAACTCATAACACCATAATTTGTTTATGAAGAAACCTTGGCCAAGGGAAAACCTCGACGGGGATGACACCCACAACTATACTAATATAAAAATGCTCTGTTAGAAGTTTTGACCCTGTTAGGATTCATTACATACATTTAGTACACTAGTCATTACTAGAGGTCTCAACCCTGTTAGGAGTTGTACTACAAATAAAAAGCTCACTGTTTAATGAGGAGTCATTCTCCACTAACAAATATAGTAATTACAATACCAAAAATAACTATATTGACATCACATTACTTGATTAGACTGCAATGTAGCTCACATATGATTTGCTCCAAAATCAAGGCTTGCATATAACCGTCAGAATATCAATATATCATTAATACCCATGCTTGCATACGAAATCCAACTTTCCTTTATGCCTTGCTCAATTAATTATTCAGTCGACTAGCATAATGTCTTCACAAAACATGTGACACTATCTCCAAAAATAAGTATCAAGCAATGCTATCGAAGGGTTGACATCTAGGATTCCATCCCTTCAATGCCAAGTAATCAAATTGGCAAAATAATTCATTTCCTTAGGCCAAATTGTCTAATATTCAAGAATTGCTCTTAGATAATTGTACACTACAAATTTAGCCTTTTCAAACCAAAACATGTGCAAAATAATATCTCAATGCAGGGGACCTTATCTAAAGTATATATAAACCTTATATTGCTAAATTCCAAAATTATGGCTATGTATTATCAATATCCTATGCTCGTTGATCAAACTCTCATATTATACATTGTCTTCATGCATTATACTTAGGCATTTTTATTGAATGCTTACGACGAAAATTGATCATTAGGTCAAGAAACCTTACCAATTGATCGTGTTTCCATCAATGACACCATTAATACCTTTAGTATTGATCACTTGCCAACAATCTCCCCCTTGGGCATTAATGACAACACTTAGCGAAAAATGACCAAGTGTCAATGTCAAATCAAAGCTTGCTCAAAAATATCTAAATGTACTTGCTCTAAGCAATACTCCTCCTTTATACTATACTATATAACTCCTCATTTTAAACCATGCTACTCCCACATTGGCCTCAATGGAAAAGTCGTGATACAAAATGCTACGAACAAGTCAAATTTTTGATCAATCATACAGTAAACAAATCTTAATACATCTACAAAATTTACGTTCAAGACTTCAAAATTCGTGTCCCATGAATTCTTCAAGATCTCTGCTTCCTGAATCTGCCCACACAAGGCATAAGATGCTATATTAGTTGCTCCGAAATCTGGAGGGTTGAGTAAAGCAGATGATTGTTTGGATGATTTCAATGGTCCTAATTCTTTATGCATTATTTCCATCTTAGGAGTCAACAAACTTCTTAGAAGTGCAAATCTCTAAATTTCCTTGTCCTTTTCTCTCTATAAGATATTTATCTTTCCTATAGCCTTTTCTCTCTATAAGATATTTATCTTTCCTGTAGCCTTTCTTACAATTGTGTCAAATCAGTAATAGTCTATTTAGACCTAAAAAATGACTAATATCTTATCTAAGATTTCTTCTTCTTTTATACATTTATCTACATCATTTACATTTCTGGATGACCTTGTATAATGAATATACATTTCCCTCCCTTCATCAATACATGCCTTTATATCCTTAATGTGCTCATCTATCAACTTAACATCATTTATAGTAGAAGCACATACCTTATTGAACTTTCAGCTTTGAAGTCTGTCAAAAATTGCCTAAAGGAAAAATTCACCCAGGAACTAAGAACTCAAACACAAGCACAACTGTAGACTAGAAAGAGAAGAGTATGATCAGAATGATGATATATTCATTCAATATGCATTTTGAAAGTACACTAGGAGTGCCTGTATATAAAGGCCTTTGAGATACATCTAGACTGCCTTGTAATCAGCTACATGATATGTCAACAACTAGGCACATGTCCAACATATATGGGTTATCCTCCATTAAGCACATAAGTAAGTGCGGTGACGAGAGGATAAGCCTACAAGGGTGTGACACGCAAATTAGTGTTGTAGACACCATGTGCTAAAATAGAGTTGCATACTCCTATGTTGTCAACATGACAACTCAAAAAGGTGCACAAAATCCTAAGTGTTTCATAAATAAAATAATAAAATAATTTATTAACCTAAGTAAACTTAAGTAAGTGTAAATAGTGAATACTTATTTGCACCAACACTCCCCCCCTTAAGTGCAACTTAGGGGAATACCCTTAAGCTTACAAAAACTAGGATGAAGTGTAGGATGGGTCCCGACTACTAGGCCATGTTAGGTACCCATGTACATAATGAAAATGCAATCTCTCATAAAGCAGAGAAAGAGGGAAAACCTCATGGGAAAAACCTTCTCCCAAAAAGAGAGATAAATATGGATGCATGGATGGATGGAGTAATCAAGACCGCCCCATTACAACATACATCTAGTATATACATAAGAGAAGAAGGAGAAGAACTACAACCTCATAATAGGAAAAAGTCCACCCCATAAGAAAGAAGAGGAAGAGAGACAAGGTAGTCCCCCCCCTCCACCCCCAAAAGAAGAATGCTTGTCAGTGAAAGCTGCTCTTATGAAGAAGTTGGTCCAAGAGTGCTGAATGATGTTCCTCCCCTTAGGAAGAAACAAAGGAAAAGGTAAAATCCTGAAGATGTATGCTACCCCTGAAACCTACTCAAGTATCCTTGTGTTGATGCTGATGTTTGCCCCTTCCAACTGTGCCAAAAAGAACGAATACAGACCTGGCAAGGATGTCTGTTGAACCTGTTCCAATGAACCATCTGTCTCCTCAACTGTCAAAAAGATCTTCTCCAATTGTTGTACATAAGGATCCACAATCACGCCAACTTGTAAAGATTGATCATGTAGAGAATGGACATGAGGGTCAAAGTGAGCCCTCACAACAACTGTAGAAGGATCACCTTCATTGAAGAAAAGATGTAAGTCCTCAAGGTTGTCTCCCAAGTCAACTGAAGCTGGAGTTGGAAGACAAGATGTACCATGATGTGCTAGACCTTTCACTATGGCAATGTAAGCATGTGGACTAGACTGATGATGTGACCTCTCACTGCAACTGTTGATAGAACCCCATGTGTCTGAATCTGTTGAAGCACTATCGTTGGTGTCACTATCAATTTTCACTGTGTATGAAGTGCGGAGAGGATTAGAGGATAAGTTGGGTGAACTTTTCTCGTGAGTATCTAGATCCATAAGTCTATAAGCTTTACCATTATCTTCATAACCAATGAAGGTACAAGGCCTAGGTACCGGTGCCTTGCATCCCCTGAAAGATAGGTTAGCCCATGTCGGACAATCGAAGACTCTGAAGTGACTCACAACCAGTTTTCTACCACACCATGCCTCAAAAGGAGTCTTCCCATCTAAGGCATTATAAGGAGACCCGTTAAGTATGTGAGTAGCATTGTTAATGGCTTCAACTTCAAGTGTAGGATCAAGAGACTTGACCTTTATCATGCAACTTGCCATGATTTTGAGAGTCTTAATCCTCATAGCTGCAACATCTGTCTTGTGTGGACTGAATGCTGGTGGATTCTGAAGATCAATCCCCTCAATTCTACAAAAGTCCTTAAGTCTTCTATTTACATATTTGTTCTCATTGTCCACCCTTAGTACCTTGATGGCTTTCCTTGACTTGTGTTCAACATGAGTCTTGAAGTCTTGAAGCTTATGAACCACTTCACTCTTGTGATGAAGGAAGTAGACCCAAGTGAATCTCGAAAAGTCATCAAAAAATGTGAGGATGTAGTGGCCTTGGCTAATTGAAGTCACGGCAAATGGTCCTACTAAAACCATGTGTGAACCAATTGAAGAACAATTGGAGCTCGTGAAGACTTCCCTTTATCATACTTCTCTTCGAGATGCATATCCATTGAACATGATGAACACTCTCCCTTAGAAAAGTTGATATTATGTAGACCTTTGACCATGTGTTTTGAGAAAAGTTGCTGAAGATGGTAGAAGTCAAGGTAACCAAACCACTCATGCCATAAAGTGATTTGTAAAGTAGAGTGAGTCAACAAGGCTTGAGAAGGAGACTTAGGCACAAAGTGGGAGAAGGAATAAAGCCTCTTGTCATCATTGAATTTCCCCATTGCAACCAATGAATCATCTTTAAGACTTTCGCACCATCACTGAATCTGGAGGGAACTCAACTTTATGACCATCTCCAAGGTGAGTGATTTGGTAAACTGATAGGAGATTGGAGCTAAAGTTTGGAACGTAGAGAACATCCTTGAATTCCCCATTTTTCATTTCCACATGTCCTTTTCCTTCAACTTCCATTTTAGTATCATCTCCCATGAAGATGTGTGGTACCTTTGATGGCTTCAATGAAGGAAAGTCTCCCTTTGAAGAACCCATATGATAAGAGGCACTTGAGTCAAGTATTCATTCTAAAGAAGAACTTGTGTTTGCCATAACTGCTTGACCTTTACCCTTTGAAGGGGTTGGAATTGAATCCTTGGAAGTACCTGGCACTTGAATTATGTTCTTCTTGAGTAGGTTTTCTAACTCATCGATTCTTTTAGTCTTTTAGTGATGCTCGTCATGATTTGACTTTTTGCAGTATGCACAAAAAAGTTTCCTTCTTTTCATTACTTCCTTTCTTGTTTGAAGAAGAACTGCCTTGTTGTGAGGAGGATTATTGTGTCTTAAATTGTGTTTTCTGCTTCCACTGCTTCTCCTTGTTGTTGCTTTTCCCCCCTTGACTTGATTGGTACTCATCACTAGCCACCAAGTTGTAGAGCCGGGATCTAACAGCCCAGTTCTGCAAACAAATTTTTTTCTCTATTGGGTGCCAAAAGGGCAAATTTTTTTTTTATAATTTTGATGAAAAATTACAGAGAGAAATGACAGATTCGAATTAAAATTAAATTACAGATCTACAAAAAATGACCATACCCAAACTGCAAATCGGGGCCTCTAGGTTTCGATTTGCAAAAGATTTTTGCCTCACGGTCGACTTTGGGCCAAGATAGCCGAGTTTATGGTAGATTTTCACTGATTCAACATTTCGAATGCAATGGCAAGGTTAAATCTAGCTTTAGACGCTCCCAATTTCTGCAGTACTCTAAATTCAGGCTGAGGTGTTGAAGCATCAAGTGGTCTCAAATGGCTATGTGATGAGAAAATCTCCAAGTTCTGATGCCATGTAAGAATTTTTCTAAGGGAAAAATTCACCTAGGAACTAAGAACTCAAACACAAGCACAACTGTAGACCAGAAAGAGAGAGTATGATCATAATGACAATATATTCATTCAAAATGCATTGTGAAAGTACACTAGGAGTGCCTGTATATAAAGGCCTCTGAGATACATCTAGAATGCCTCGTAATCAGCTACATGATATGTCAACAACTAGGCACATGTCCACCAGATATGGGTTATCCTCCATTAAGCACGAAAGTAAGTGCGGTGATGAGAGGATAAGCCAAGGGTGTGACATGCAAATCTGTGTTGTAGACACCATGTGCTAAAATAGAGTTGTGTACTCCTGTGTTGTCAAGATGACAACTCAAAAAGGTGCAGAAACTCCTAAGTGTCTCACAAAATAAAATAATGCATTAACCTAATTAAACTTAAGTAAGTGTAAATAGTGAATACTTATTTACACCAACAAAGTCCTTCTCTACCTTATCTTTGGTTGCTTGCTAAAATGATGAAAAGTGAGCATCGAATTCATTAAGTAATGAATCCAAATAAACTACAACATCATTACCTTCAAATGCTATTGGAATAGATAGTACTTTGTTTACTTTTCCCAAGTCTCAACTAAGTACTCTTTCCTTCTCAGACATATTTTTATATATTTATTTTTCCTTAGCAAGGACCATCATGGGTATCTTCTTTGGTGAATCCTCATCATAGGACTCTAAGTCTTCTTCCTTGTCCATACTAGCAACTAGTGCTTTGATCAAATCACTTGCCAACAATGTTGCTTCCCTTGATGTAGTAGGAGTCTCATTAATACTTTCTACTTTTCTCATTGTCATCTCTGAACTCATAGAAATGTTATCCTTATTAGTAGGATGAACAAGACTAATTATTACTTGTGGAGAATGAAGTTTTGATGGAGTGGTGCTCTACTCGACTAGATGAATGGTGACTAACGAAGGTTCACCTTCATTTATCACCCTTTCAAACTCCACTTTTGTCATAATTCCATCCTTTTCTTTCTTCTCCTTCTCCTAGTCCTTATTTTCAATCATTTCTTTTGCTTCATCTTGATTTTCAAACATAATCTCATGTATTTCATTGTTAGAGATTAAATTGCCCATGAAGTCTAATTTTTCTTTCTCCTTTTCCTCCTGTGCGGGATCTAATGAAATAGGTATTCCAGGACAAAGAAATCAAACTATTGAATGTAGTGCTAAAAAACTTATTGACATACTTTGCTTCCTCTAATGGATTAATTGTCTACTCCTTGTTTGTTGTGCCTTTTCCTTTAGGCACAAATACACTTTTATAATCAATCTCATCAAGTAATTTTGAAATTGCTTTCTTAGTTTCCTCGGACATTTATTCATACAATCCTACCTTAATCTTTATTATTCTCATCTTAGTCCTTATCTTGATTATGGCTTTGTTCAAACTGTTCTAATTCATTTCTTCTACTTTCACTAGTATACAAATATTATCCAATGCCTTCTTCCTTATCCTTTGATCTTCTTCAAGTATTAATTGTCTTCTCATGTGTACTTTTTTCATAAAGTTCATCCGGTATACCACTCTTAAGTTCTAACAAGTTTCTCTTAACAAAAAAAATCTAATAACTGAATCTTCCAGGAATTTATGATCTTATTCCTCGTACCTTCTATAATACTTTTTCAACTAATTATTTTTACCTTCCTTTTCAATTCTACTTGTGATCTTCATCTTAGGTTTCCACTTCTTCTTTTCATCCTCTTTCATTTCTTCTTGTGTTGGCTACTCAATTGCCATTGGTTTATCCTTCTCCTTTTTTACTGCCTTAGTCTTTGTGACCTTAGATTTATTTGGACTAGGCCCTTGAGCTTTGTAGGTTTACTAGGTTTTTCTATCTTTACTGGTGGTGTAATGTAATGTCCCCATCTTTTTAGCATCTTAGTGGAGTTCTTAGCCTTTACATTCTCCAAAGGTTAAGTGAAGAAATAAGAAGAAATTGATTAAATTAATTTCTTATAAAGTCATTAAAAAAATTAAAATTAAAAGGTGACTTTATATTTAATTAATTTAATTTTCTAGAAGCATGATTAATTATTGTATTACAAGGGAGAAGCTTCTAGAGAGTGCATTTTCTAGAAATACAATTAATTATTGTATTGGAAAGGGGGAAGCTTCTAGAGAACGTAATTAAATAATATTGTATTTCCTTCTAGAAGGGTGAAGGAAAAAAATAACTAGAGGGGAGAGCTTCATTGTTAATCATTTGATTATTGTGAATTGCATTTGATATAAACTTGGGAGAAGAAACTAAGGTTTCTAATTTCGATCGGCCATTGGAGAATGTCAACTCTTTAGTGTTGCAACCATTTGAGGTGGTTAAATATCCATTGAATTTGGTATTCAAGAGAGCTTCATTTTGGAGCTCTATTTATGCTTAAATTGGAGAATACATTTTGGTTGCTACAATACGCATGCACGATGTCGCGCTACAATATTTATGTTTGATTCATTTCCATTCTTGGGCATCACTATTATCAGATTCCTCTTGCAACTATTATTAGTTAGCATTGTAATTTTTAGGCATATGATTTTGTTGTGATAATTCACAATTACATTTTGGCATTACTATAGTCATTATTGTAAGCCCATAGAAACATTATACATGAGAATGAATTGAATAAAGGAGATACGTGTTGCATACCATTTGTTTGACAAAATATCCATCTAATAGCACATATGATCCACATAATAGTTGTAAGTTAATTGTTTGTCAAAATGTCAGTTGGTTCTAGGTATGCATTCCATATCTAGTTTCCATGTATATGCATTGAACATACCAAAAGAACTGCACTTGCATATTAGTTCATTGTAAGAGGCATTGTAATACCATTTGAGAACATTCTAAATGTCTTGGCATTGAAAGGCAACATACAAGTTTTTGACAATATTCCTTGAGTTAAAATTAGTTAGTTTGGGCAAGGGATATTACATTGGTATTAGAGTCAGGTTCCTACCAACCTAAGGGTTTAGTAATCACAAGCCATATGTGGTTGGCTCTCACAAAATTTTCACTATTAGGCAAGCTTTGGCACCATGGGTGACAGGCAAGAGTGTGGCCTACCAAGAGACAATAGGAATGAGGATCATGAAACAAGGGAGTTTTTCAGAGCAATGGTTACACGACAAGAGCGAATGTCTCAAGCTTTGCGGGCACTCACCACCATGGTTGAGCACATTAACCCACAAGAGTGACATAATTTGGAACAAGGGGATAACAAGAGTGTAGTGGGATCACCTAGAACTCATAGAACTCTTTCTAGAACATTAGACAGGCCCATACGTCCTACTTTTGTTAGAGAGGAACCAGTACAGGAACCAATAGAGGAAGTTGAGGATGAGACATTTGTAGATATCCTTATGGCTGCAAATGATAAATGGGAATAATTGGCACCACAGGTTCGTGAGAGGATGACCTTTGAACGCTTTGTAAATCAGAGGAGAGAACATTACAGGTCACTCAGACAGGTGAGGAGGCCTAGGGGTCAAAAGAGTGAGTTGAAGAGGGCGACAGGCAAGCTTACTATGCCCACATTTGATGGGAGTGGTAAGATGACAGCTCAAGCTTGGATTCATAAGCTTGAGACATTCTTGGCACTGAGGGAAATGATAGAGGTTGAAGCTATGAAATATGCCACTTTGCATTTGGAGGGACTAGCACATGATTGGTGGTACCATGGTATGGTAACACTTCAACATAATCAGGTAACAGAGTACTAGGACTTCATGGATAGGTTGGTTGAAAGATTTGACAAGAAAGATCTAGAGGTTTACTTTCAGGAATTAGCACAACTAAAACAAACAGGCAACTTGGAGCATTTCATTGGTGAATTTCAGCAATTGGCATTCATGGTGCCAAACATTTCAGAGCATAGATTGATAGTTCTTTTCATTGAGGGCCTATCTAAACCATTGAGAGGTTGGATGGAGGCATTTGATCTCATTTATTTATAGGAAGCTGTGAAAAAGGCAAGAAGTATGGAGCATGTAGTCCCAACAAACAAATTTTTGTCCAAAGGAGCATCTTCTAGTAATGATAACAAACCATTTTATAAAAAACCAGAGAGGACTAATTTTAAAAATGATTCTAAAGATAAAACTCAAATACTTTTTGATAGGGAAACATTAAATGATTTGAGGAAGAAAAAATTATGTTTCTATTGTAAGGGACCCTATCATGCAAACCATGACTGTCCTCTTAGACCAAAGGGAAAAATTAATAGAATTATGTGGCATACTATGAGTAATCAGAATTAGATAATTTAGATCAAGAGTTTAATATAGAGGAAATAGATGGTGAAAAAAAGGAAGACAAGGCTGAAAACTTGTTTAAAATGGAGTCCACAGATGGGGAAGAAGAGAGGCAACTTAGTGAAGCTCGTCTCACTAGTATTAAGCAGGAAGGATCATTTCAAATGAGAGGAGTACTTGCTGGACAATGAGTTATAACTTTGGTTGATATCAGTGCCACTCATAATTTTATTGATGCTAGGTTGGTGGAGAAGTGTGGCATACAAACAAAGAAGTTTGGGGGAATTAGAGTGAGGGCAGTTGATGGCTATGTCCTCAATTGTGATTGTAAGATCACTGGACTCCCATTGGAAATTAATAATTATGTCTTTAAGGCAAATTTTTATGTTGTGCCTATGGGAGATACATATATAGTCCTTGGGATGAGTTGGTTACATGATATTGATGAGTTCACTCTGTAAGAATTTTCCTTAGGGCAAAATCACCCAAGATCAAGGAGCTCAAGCACAAGCATAGAATGGACCAACAAAGTATGATTAGAATAACAATATGAAATTGTATTCATGTAATGTCATGTACATACACACTAGGAGTGCCTATATATAAAGGCCTCTAAGATGCATCTAGAATGTCTCTAGAATGAGCTAGGAGATAAGCATTACAACTAAGCATACAACCACCGGAAGTGGATTATCCTCCATTGTGCATGATATACGTGCATCAATGAGAGGATAAGTATGACAAGGTGTATCTCATATAGAGATGTTTTAGACACCATGTGCTTAAATTAGATGCTAACTCCTGTGTTGTAGACACCATGTGCATAAATTAGAGTGCTAACTCATGTGTTGTCAACAAGACAACTCATAAGAGTATGCATACTCCTAGGTTTCAAACTAATAAATAATAAAATAATGCATTTACCTCAGTAAACTTAAATAAAGTGTAAATAGTGAATACTTATTTACACCAACACACCCCTTAAGTGTAACTTAGGGAAATGCACTTAAGCTTACACAAGCTAGTATGAAAATGCATGATAGGTCCTAGCTGCTAAGTCATCTTAGGTACCCTTGTACAAAAGCAATGCAATCTCTCATAAAGTGGAGAAAGGGGGAAAACTTCATGGGAAAAACTCTCCCCCAAAAAGAGAGATGAAAAGACAAGATGCATGGATGGATGTTATAATTAAGACCCACCATGCTGCCCAAGAAGAAGTAGAAAGGAGACAAGGTAGTCCCCCCGCCCCCCCCCCCCCACCAAATGTAGAATGTCAATAAGTGATAGTTGCTCTAATGTAGAAGCTAATCCATGACTGCTAAATAATGTTCTCCCCTTTGGAAGAAACAATATCATAGGTACATATGAGATGCTTCCCCAATGTGTAGAAAGAATCCCAAAGATGAATGGTGTCTCTGAAGCTCACTCAATGGGCCCTGTATCGATACTGACTGTCGCCCCTTCCAATACTACTGAAAAGAAAAATGACAGATCTAGCAAGGATAGATGTAGAACGTATTCCAAAGAACCATGTGTCTCCTCAAATGATAAAGAGACCTCCTGCAACTGCTATACATAAGGATCCACAATCATATCAACTTGGTAAGACTAATCATGTAGAGAATGGACAAGAGAGTCAGAGTGAGCCCTCGTAATAGCTAAAGAAGGATCTTCTTCATCAAAGAGAAGTTGTATATCATCTATAATGTCTCCCAAATCTGCTATGTGTGATTCCACAAACAAACCTGAAATGTTTGTGAAGAAGTCATCCCTTGATGCTGGAACTGGAAGATGAGGTGTACTTGCCTATGTTGGATTACGTGGACCTATCATTGTAGCAATGTATGCATGTGGAATGTGCTAATGTTGTGACCTCTTCCTGTATCTGTCAATAGGATCCCACATACCTGAATCTATTGAATCACTATCACTATTGTCACTATCAGTTTCCACAATGTATGAAGTATGGAGAGGACTAGAGGATAAGCTTGGTGAACATTCCTCTCTATGAAAATCTCATGAGTCTCAGGATCCATAAGTCTATATGCCTCAACACTATCTTCATATCCAATGAAAGTACAAGGCCTTGGTGGTGGTGCCCTACATTCTCTAGAAGATATGTTTGCCCATGTTGGACAACCAAAAACTCTAAAGTGTTTTGCAACTAGTTTTCTACCACACCATGCCTCAAAAGGAGTTTTTCCATCTAAGACATAATAAGGAGACCTATTAAGTATGTGATTGGCACTACTTATAGCTTCGACTTCAAGTGATGGATCAAGAGACTTGGCTTGAATCATGCAACTTGTCATTGACTTAAGAGTTCTAATCCTCATCGCTGCAACATTTTTCTTTTGTGGACTGAATGCTATCGGATTCTAAAGATGAATACCCTCAAGTTCACAAAAGTCTCTAAGTCTTGAGTTCAAATATCTACTTTCTTTGTCCATGCAAAGAACCTTGATGGCTTTCCTTGATTGCTTTTCAACATGACTCTTAAAGGCTAGAAACTTATCAAACACTGCATTCTTGTGATTAAGAAAGTAGACCCATGTGTAGCATGAAAAATCATCAATGAAAATGAGGATGTAGCAACCCTGGGTAACTGATGTCACTGCAAAAGGACCTAGTAGAATCAACTCAAGAACAACTGATGCTCTCAAAGACTTCCCTTTGTCATACTTTTCTTCTAGATGCATATCCATTGAACAAGTTGAACATTCACCCTTAGAAAAGTTGATCGTGGGTAGACCTTTGACCATATTGTTTGAGCTAAGTTGATGAAGATAACAGAAGGCAAGATGTCCATACTATTCATGCCATAATTTACTTTGTGGTTGAGATTGTCTCAACAAGGCATGTGAAGGAGACTCGGGCACAAAGTGGGAGAAGGAATAAAGCCTTTTGTCATGATTGACTTTACCCACTAAAACCAATGAATCATCTTTAAAATTGCACACCATTATTGAATTAGGAAGGAACTCAACTTTATTGCCATCTCCATAGTGAGTGATTTGGTAAATTGAAAGGAGATTAGAGCTAAGGTTAGGAATGTAGAGAACATCTTTGAATTCTCCATTTTCCATCTCAACTTGTCCTTTCCCTTCAACTTCCATTTTTGTATCATCCCCTACAAAGATGTGAGGTACCTTAGATTGCTTCAATGAAGAAAAGTACCCTTTTGAAGAACCCATATGATATGAGGCACCTAAGTCAAGAATCCATTCCCCTGAAGAACTTGGACTGGCCATAAGTGCTTGCCCTTTTTCCTTTGAAGTGGATGGAGTTGAATCCTTGGAAGCATTTGGCACATTGATTTTTTTCTTCTTAAGTAAGTTTTCCAACTCATTGATTCTCTTAGTCTTGCAATGATGCTCATCATGATTTGGTTTCTTGCAATATGCACAAAATAGTTTATCCTTCTTATCATTGTTTCCCTTCTTTTTGGAAGAAGAATTGCCTTGCTATGAGGAGGAAGATTGTTGTGTCTTTGATTGTGATTTTTGCTTCCACTACTTTTTCTTGTTGTTGGTAGAAATTTTTCCACTTTGATTTGATTGGTTCTCATTAGTAACCACCAATGCTTTGGTCTTTGATGACTTGAGAATTCCCATATCTATCAACTTGGATTGTTCCAACATCAACATTTTCACAAATGCATCAAATGAAGGCTTAGTGAAGGCACTTTGCATGGTCAACCTATGAGTGTTGTAACTCAAAATAAAAGATGCATACTTTGAAGGTAGCCTCTTCAAGATGTGATGAATCAATCGATCATCCTTCATGGGATTACCACAATATTTAAGTAGTGCTCTCAATTCATTGGCCTTTTTGACATAGTCTTGAATTATGTCAAAATTCTTAGGATCCATTAGAAGTAGATCATCCTCAATTTGGAATACTTTTTCCTCACCCACCTTACCATACAACCCTTCAAGTTTGTCCCAAGCACCCTTGGCTTCCTTAAAGTTAGAAATGTGGAAGAAGAGATCTCTATGAACACAACTCAGAATAATTCTTAAAGCCTGATTGTCTTTAATTTTCCAATCAACTAGAGCTGTGGGATTAGTGGGTTTTGTAATTGTACCATCAACATATAGATTTAAACCTTTTTCCATTAATCTACTCCATACAATACCTTTCCATGTAGTATAATTGTGTGAAGTTAGAAGTGGAGTTTTAGGTGAACCCATGATGCAGAATTAAAAGAGCACATGAGAGAAAGAGAGACACAAAATACAAGACACACCCTCCCCTATTCACTCAATCAAAGAACCCCCCCAAAAATGATGCTTTTGACACTTTATATGTAGTGCATTTACAAAGGCCACTTGTCAAAATGGACAAGAGTGGGTTTTTGATTTTGCTATTTACAACTATCTTTTGAGGTTCAAGTCTGGTACTTAGCACTGTATCTTAGATGTACAACAATTTTGAAGAGTAATCAAAGTAATATAATGTAGAAAATGACCTAATTCTGAAAGTGATATTTTTTTCCACACAACCCTATAATCTAATTGCAGATCTAGAAAGTAGACAAAAAATTAAGCCCTTTCAAAAAATAGAACCTCAAAATGTGTTTAGATGAGCTCGTACAGAGCGTTTGAAGTTGCAAAATACAAGATTGGACAAGTACAGTTGCCAAAAATATTCAATTTCTAACAAATCCATGCACCAAAACCAAAAAATAACAATACCACTAAAAAGTTTAATTTTTTTACCCAAAATAAAGAAAATTGCACTTGATTTGGAGTCTGAATGACTTAAGTTATGGCCTCCCAAAGTTAGACTGTCAAATCAAAAGTGAATCTGGAGAGGGGGTCTGGGCAGAAAAATACTGGGTTAAATTTGACGTCCAAATAGTTGTCGCAACAGTGTAATTTGGCCTATAGATGATGGTCAAATGATTATCAAATTTAATGTTGTGAAAAGCTAACGTTAGCAAAAAATCCTACAATTGACATGGTAGTACAGACAGATTATTTCAGTGTACAAATATCTAACATGGTAGTAGGCGTGGCAGGTTGAATTAGTGTATAGAATTTGGTGACATGTACTGTACGAACATGTATGATTGCTTATGTGTCCACTAATGTCACTAGGTGAGCTGGTGTTGACTATATTCTACTTGCGTGGCAGTCCGATGTGGTGGGGGCTTCATCAGATGCCATGTGTGCAATGCTGGGTAGAAGCGTCGAGTTTTGCAATGTTGCCAAAAAGTCTTCAAAGCGTGAGCCGGGAGGAGACAGTTCAACGTTCGAAAGGTGAGTTTAAATGGCCAAAAGTTGAAGACGGGTGGTGGCTTTTGAAATGGTTGGTGAAGATTGATGCTACCGGAGTTGACAGAATCGACTTCGGGAGGGTGTACCATAGTGGCTGAAAAAGGTGCAGTCATTGATGTGGTCATGTGGCATCAGAGAGTAGGTAATTTGTGGTGATCGGCAAAATCTGTAGGTTGCCAAAAAATTTAAAGGTCGACAATGTATTGAAAATAATCCCATATGCAATGGGTGAACAATTTTGAATGTGTTTAAAAAACACAATGCTTGCTAGTTTAAATAATGAGCAAACTACCTAGGTTGGCCACTAAGAATGTGGAATTAGTCAAATTTAACTGATGTCATCGGGGTTTAATGAACTCTCCAGGTCTTGCCTTGCCGGAAGTATGTGTGGTTGTCGGAACAGTGAAGGAATATTCCAAAATTAAAGTGAGTATTCCTTGCGGGGGCCGAGTTTCACCACCCAATTCCTACAAAAACATTTTCTCTGCAGGCCTAATGGCCAATTGCAAAATAATCTGAAAAATGCAGAATTTTTTTGGCATTGAAAATAAATATCGATCTAAAATTAAATTAAATAGATTTGAAAAAAGATCATACGAAATTTGCAAATCGGGCCTTTGGGTGCTGGTTTGGAAAATTTTTTTGCCTCAAATTTGACTATGGCCTAGGCTAGGCAAATTTATAGTCAAATTTCACCGAATTGATGCTTTGGATGCAATGGCAAGGTCTGCTTTAATGGCAAGGTCTGCTTTGGCTCTAAATGCTCTCAATGACTGCGATACTCCAAATCTGAGTCGAGGTCCTCCAAGAGGTGAAGCAAGAAAATGGTCTCCAATGGCTATGTGAAGAGAAATTCCCTAAGCTTTGATACCATGTAAGAATTTTCCTTAGGGAAAAATCACAAGGAACTCAAGCATAAGCACAGAATGAACCAACAAAGTATGATCAGAATAACAATATGAAATTGTATTCATGTAATGTCATGTACATACACACTAGGAGTGCATGTATATAAAGGCCTCTAAGATGCATCTAGAATGTCTCTAGAATGAGCTAGGAGATAAGCATTGCAACTAAGCATACATCCACCAAAAGTGGATTATCCTCCATTGTGCATGAATATACATGCATCAATGAGAGGATAAGTATGATAAGGTGTATCTGATATAGACATGTTGTAGATAGCATGTGCTTAAATTAGATTCTAATTCCTATGTTGTAGACACCATGTGTATAAATTAGAGTGCTAACTCCTATGTTGTCAACAAGACAACTCATAAGAGTATGCATACTCCTAGGTGTCAAACTAATAAATAATAAAATAATGCATTGACCTAAGTAAACTTAAGTAAAGTGTAAATAGTGAATACTTATTTACACCAACACACTCTTAATCTCAAGGACATGGAGATGAGGTTTAAAGTGAATGGGAAGACATAGATTCTTAAGGCAATCAGGGATAGTGATTTCAAAATGGTCTCTTTCTGGAGGATGACTAGATTGATTCAACATAATTAGGTAGAGTGGGCAGCAAACTGCATGTTAATGCCATCATAGGCAGGACAATAGAAGACTGAATATCCTCCTAATATTTAGGAGCTTAGATTTAAACACTCTAAGGTGTTCATTGACATTCCACCAAGTAGAACACCAGACAGGGGTATTGAGCACATCATTGAGTTAGAGGAGGGGGCTAAGCCCATCATGATTACACCTTATAGGCATCTGAAGAGGTTGAAGGATGAAATTGAAAAAACCATAAAGTAGTTACTTGTTATGGGCCACATTAGACCAAGTAAATATCCTTTCACTTCTTTAGTGGTGTTTGTAAAGAAGAAGGATGAGACATTGAGGATGTGCATTGATTATAGGGTGCTTAATAGGAAAACAATATAACATAGGTACGCCATTCTTAGAATCAATGCGTTGATAGATGAGCTTCATGGAGCTTGCTTTTTCTCAAAGATAGATTTGAGATCAGGTTATCACTAGATCAAAGTTAGAGAGTAGAACATCAAGAAGACAACCTTTAGATGTCATTGTGGCCATTTTGAGTTTGTAGTTATGTCATTTGGGCTAATTAATGCACCTACTACTTTTCAGGCAACAATGAATAGGGTTTTCCATTCAAGGTTGAGGAAATTTGTACTTGTCTTCTTCGATGATGTTTTGTTGTACAATAGATCTTGGGAGGAGCACTTGGTTCACCTTGACATGGTGTTGGATATATTGGGCAGAGAGTCCTTGTATGCAAAGGATTCAAAATGTGATTTGGGTATGACAACGTTGTTGTATTTGGTTCACATCATCAGTGCAAAAGGTGTATGTATGGATCCTAAAAAGATTCGTGCCATTGTGGAGTGGCCTTCACTGGTGAACCTTACATAGTTAAGGGGCTTTCTGAGATTATGTGGTTTTATAGGAGGTTTATGGATGGATATTCTAGGCATGCAACACCCTTGATAGATTTGATGAGAAAGGGAGCTTTCTTGTGGACTCCTGAGGCATAGGAGTGTTTTGAGAAATTTAAGGAGTTGACGAATTCTTGTCTAGTGTTTGTGTTACTAGATTTTAGCAAATCTTTTGAGCTACACTATGTTGCTTTCGGAGAGGGCATTGGAGTGGTGCTTATGCAAGAGAAGCACCCTATTGCTTATGAGAGTAGGAAATTAAAAGGGCCAGAGCAGAGCTTCAACCTATATGATAAGGAGATGTTAGCCATTATGCATGCTTTGGCTAAATTCAAGAAATATTTGGTAGGTAGCAAATTTTGTATCAAAAGCAACCATAATAGCCTAAAACACTTTTTGGGGCAGCGAGATCTCAATGATAGGCAATAGAAGTGGGTGAGCAAGTTACAATCTTATGACTTTGATATTACATATTTTAAGGGGACACAGAATGTAGTTGCTAATGCTTTATCACGTAGGCCCCATTTGAGATAATTGACAAATATATCAGAGGATTGGAGAAACTTGATCCTTGCAAAGTATTCAAAGGATGCATGGACAACCAGATTCACAGATGGAGCTATTCAGGATAGTAGATACACCCTTGTAAATGAGCTCATCATTTACAAAGGGCGAATATTTTTGGTTACAAGCTCAACAGTGAGGATGGTTCTAAATTTTTTTCATGATTCACTTATGGTAGGACATCCCAGTTTCTACAATACATACCGATAGATTAGAGAGCACTTCACATGGAAAGGGCTCAAAGCAGAGGTACTTCAGTATGTTAGGGAGTGTCCCACCTGCTAGCAGAATAAGAAAGAACACTCCTATTCAGCCAATTTACTTCAACCACTTCTAATTCCTGATAGGAAGTGGGAGTGTTTATCTATGGAATTCATCACAGGACTACCTAAAGCCCAAGGTAGAGACTACATATATGTGATTGTGGATCGCCTTATGAAGTTTACACACTTCTTTCCGATCACTGCTACATACACTGCTATATAGGTGGCAGAGTTGTTCTAAAAGGAGATATTCAGATTACATTTCTTACCTCAGAGCATTGTGAGTGACAAAGACAACATGTTTATGAGTCACTTTTGGCAGGAGCTATTCAAGTTGTGTGCGACAGAGATCACTCTGAGTACTAGCTACCAACCTCAGATAGATGGTTAGATGGAGATAGTGAATAAATGGGTGGAGGGATATCTCATAAATTATATAGCAGGGCAATAGAAGGCATGGGTAAGGTAGATTTATCTCTATGAGTATTTCTACAATACCACTTATCACATGTTTGTTCAGATGCCACCCTTTATGGCCCTGTATGGGTATGCAACACCCAATTTTATGGATCTACTTTTGAGTGACAGTAGAGTGCCCAGTGGAGGTGACTTGTTACGGGAGAGTCATGCCATTGTTAAGACTCTCAAGGATAATATAACCAAGGCACATAATTAGCAGAAGTAGTATGCAAACCAGAAGAGGATTGAGCAGACTTTTGAGGTTGGAGATATGGTGTATCTTATGTTGCATCCTTATCGTTAATCCACTCTCAAGAAGAGTGGTGCTGAGAAACTTAAGCCATGATACTATGGTCCATTCAGGATTGTTAGGAAAGTGGGATAGGTGGCTTATGAGTTAGATTTGTCGGCAGAGAGCAAGGTGCACAATTTTTTTCATGCATCACGCCTCAAGAAGGCACTATTAATCATATTGTTCCTTCTACAGTGCTTCCACCCTTGAATGATGAGGGAAAATTGGTATTGGTGCCAAAGCCTATCGTTGATTTCAGGGAAAAAAACTTGAGGCGGCATACTATAAGGGAGTATTTGGTGAAATAGAAAGACCTTCTAGCAGAGGATGCAACATGGGAGAATGAGGAAATTTTGCAGCATCTAAACTTGAAGTTGCTTGAGGACAAGCAATTTCAAGGAGGACGGATTGTAATGTCCCCATCTTTTTAGCATCTCAGTGGAGTTCTTAGCCTTTACATTCTCCAAAGGATAAATGAAGAAATAAGGAGAAATTGATTAAATTAATTTCTTATAAAGTCATTAAAAAAATTAAAATTAAAAAGGTGACTTCATATTTAATTGATTTAATTTTCTAGAAGCATAGTTAATTATTGTATTGCAAGGGAGAAGCTTCTAGAGAGTACAGTTTCTAGAAATACAATTAATTATTGTATTGGAAAGGGGGAAGATTTTAGAGAATGAAATTAAATAATATTTTATTTCCTTCTAGAAGGGTGAAGGAAAAGAATAAATAGAGGGGAGAGCTTCATTGTTAATCATCCGATTATTGTGAATTGCATTTGATAAACTTTGGAGAAGAAACTAAGGTTTCTAATTTTAGTCAGCCATTGGAGAATGTCAACTCTTCAGTGTTGTAACCATTTGAGGTGGTGAAATACCCACTAAATTTGGTATTCAGGAGAGCTTCATTCTAGAGTTGTATTTGTGCTTAAATTGGATAATACATTTTAGCTGCTACAATGCGCATGCACGATGCTGCGCTATAGTATTTATGTTTGATTAATTTTCCATTCTTGGGCATCATTATTATTAGGTTCCTCTCACAATACAATAATTAATTGTGCTTTTAGAAAATTAAATTAATTAAATATAAAGTCACCTTTTAATTTTAATTTTTTAAATGATTTTATAAGAATTTTTTAAAATCAATTTCTCCTTATTTTTTCACTTAGCCTTCAGAGAATGTAAAGGCTAAGAACTCCACTAAGATGCTAAAAAGATGGGGACATTACATGTAATCCTTGAGGATTTCCTTATATCCCTTTTAGGTACAAGTGTGACCCCAATCTCGGTGACCACTTTAGTTGGTACATTTGGGACCTCAAGTGTTTGCACATCTTTTGGATTGTCTTCTACCATCTTATTAGTGCTAGGCCCACCAATTTGCACCTTCTTAGCTTCTCTGCTTTCCTTTCTTAGAGTGGCCATCTGCTCCATAGAAATACCTTCTTTTTCTACAATATTGTCATCCATTTTTTCATTTTTTCTTTTCCTTGAACTTTTGTAAAGTTCTTCTCTGACTTGACTATACATTTCTTCGTATGTTCCCCATCTGTCTCCATTAGGGTCTTTCGCATATGCTAAAATTACTTTATTAAATTTCTCAACCATGTCACATTCAACCTCACAACACATGAGATGACCCCATTGCAATCTTGGCTCAATTTATTTCATGCTAGTATAATTTATTTCAACCATGAAACATATATTATCTCCATACTTATCAATAATTTATGTAGGGATTCTTACTCTTTAATTCATCTCTCTTTAAAAACATTTGAATAAGCTAAATAGATCATTGTCAATCATATTTCTGTGTTGCATCTTACAATTATTTGTGATCAAATATGCAATAGGTATATCATCTCTCCATGCATGTGGGTACATATATGAGAATTTGTGAATGATGTGGAAGAATAAGTGCAAAATCAATGATGCACATTTGAATACTGGAGACTTGTCATGTTTAATTGTTCTTATGTTTTCTAGTATCATCTTATAGGCTATTTGTATCACCCCTGCTAAAATTGAATTGTGTCTACTGTTGTAATGTATCTTTTAGCCAATAATCTTAGAAATCAGTCTCACAACATGTTGTCTATTGTCAGTGAGGGTCATATCTCAATTGTCCCACTTCAAACTAGTGTTAGTTTCAACTTCCTTCTTAACCATCTTCATCGGAACATGTATTAGACCAACATTATCAAGTCTAGTTACCAAATGTACCATTTCCTTAGTTATCTTAATTGGTTGATCACCAAGCTAGAATAATTCATCATGAATCTTGCTAAGTACTCTCTTAATCCATTTGGTCTCCTCAAACTCCTCAAAGCCCATTATATGCACTATGTTCAAGTTTTTAAAATTTTTGAATTTATCTTTCATTGACCTATCATTGTTATAAACCTTTCACAAATCTCCTCAAATGTCCAAGTTTCTAGTAACCTCATACTTGCAGTGCTTGTAAGCTCTAATATCTTCAACATGTAAGACTTTGTCAGGAGTTTGCAAAAATTGTCCCTTTGGGTCATCCTCCATATACTTCAAGGGGTGTTTCTTAGATTGGTACCTAGGTCTCTCATTGATATCATAAATATGTGGTTTATTCATGTCTTGCAAATTGAATTCAACTTCAAATACTTCCAAACAAAGCTCACATAGAAGTTGAATACCTTTTAATAGTGTCAAGGTAGGGTTTACAAAAAATTACTTGGAATCTTTGTTCAAACTCGTAAACCATCTTTTACACTCCTTCTAGCTATGGCAACTCAAATGGTGTGGAACAAATTGATTTTATCTATTAAATGCTTGCAAAAACAATATGTCATTAATGTGTTAGGTCACATTGTCCAAAAAGTTGATACATAGGTAGAACATGCACAAACTTACAATGATCTCACATATTACCATATAAACATCTTCAAACAACAATATTGAATCTCTCAATTTTGATACTCAGTCTAAGCTCACATAGCTTAACTTTGCGAATTTGAGGCCTCAATATTTTCTACTTAAATTGGTCCCCCCTAAGGCTATGGTAGCCAATTAGGTTGATGAAGGTGGTTCAATTCTTGACATTGGTTATCCTTTGTCCAATGTAACACTATATTCCTATTCTTCTCAAACCTTGCAATTTGCACTTTTTCTTTCCTTTACAAATGCCTTGTTTATATTCTCATATTGTGATATTGCTATCAGGATTTAACTGTGTAGTTTTTGAATCAAACTCATTGACCCATGTTTCATGAGTAGAAATTCACACAAATCCATTTCTCATGAGAAAATGGAACACATATCACTCATTTGATCTAGGTAATGCTCATAGAGGTGAAACATCAGAACTTCTTGGGAGGTCACCCATCCCATTACTACTCCAGCTTGAGTATGCTTAACTATGAAGTTTCCTCCATGGTTAAATCCACTCTTCTTGCAACCCCATTTGCAAAACCTTCACCAAGTGTTGTGCCTTATGAACCATTCATTAGAAATCCCCTTAAGCTCATCAATTGATAAGTAGGAGATATTTTCCACAACAATTAAAATTGTGATATTATATTAGGATTTAACTATGTAGTTTTGAAGTCAAATTCATTGACCCATGTTTCATGAATACTGATTCACACGAATCCATATCTCATGAGAATAAATGGAACATGTAGCACTCATTGGATCTAGGTGATGCTCATAAAGGTGAAGTATCGAGACTTCTTGGGAGGTCACTCATCCTAGTTTTACTCTAGCTTGAGTGCATTTAACTAAAAAGTTTCCTCCATGTTTAAACCCACTCTACTTACAACCCCATTTGCAAAACCTTCACCAAGCATTGTTCCTAATGAACCATTCATTAGAAATCCTCATAAGGTCATCAATTGATAAGTAGGAGATATTTTCCACAAGTCAAATTGTGATATTGTTATCAAGATTTAACTATGTAGTTTTTGAGTTGAACTCATTGACCCATATTTCATGAGTAGTGATTTACATGAATCCATCTCTCATGAGAATAAATGGAACATATAGCACTCATTAGATCTAGGTGATGCTCATAGAGGTGAAGTACCAAGACTTTCCAAGAGGTTACCCATCCTAGTTTACTCCAACTTCAGCATGTTTAACTAAAAAGTTTTCTCCATGGTTAAACCCACTCTACTTGCAATCCCATTTGCAAAACCTTCACCAAGTGTTGTGTCTTAAGGAGCTTTCTAATGAATTGTTGAATCCATTCTAAAAATAACAATATGACTTTGAACACCACCCCCCAACTCACATTCCTACCTAGAGGAATGAACCTAAGAGAGGAGGAAGGGGTAGAGAAACCCATGACTAGTACTATAGAGATTGTAAGAGCATATTCAACTCTATAGCCTCATATTAGAGAAGTGGTATCATTCAGAGAATGTTATGAAGATAAATGAAGGGAGATAATGAGAAGGATTGAAAATGAATAACTCAAACATAAAATAAAATAAAATAAAATCCAATTTTTGATGGATCAAAAAAGATTACAACACATCAATGGTTAATTAGAAAAACTAAACATTTTTTTAATTCTAAATCCAATGATGGAAGAAGACACCCTCTAATTTTCCACAATCCATGTAGAAGGAGAAATACATGATTGATGTACCCATGGAAGTATCTCATTAGGACATAAAGATGTAAAATCCTATGAAGAATTCTCTCAAAATCTCATGAACAAATTTGATGATAAGGACATCGAATGGTATTTCCAAGAACTAACTCAAATCGGATAAATTGGAATACTTGAAGAATTCCCTCACAAATTCCAAGGGTTATTAGTCATGGTTCTAGACCTTTCCCAAAATAGATACTCATATGTTTATAGATGGATTGAAAGACTCAACTAGACACTATAAAACCAATTGAACCTCAAAACTTAGAAGAAGCCATTAGAAAATAAAGTATGGTAGAATCAAATCCTTCGAAAGAAAGATCTATGAATTTTTTAAGAAAGATAGAACGTAAGCATGGAAACTCAAAGAAGGATCATTGAGGAAAAAAATGTTATGTATCTAATGAAAAATGGAGTACATAACATCAATGTCAAGTGAGAGATGAATTAATGAGGGAGATTTTATGTTTTAAATGTAACGAACCATGGAAACATAATCATCAATGCAAAAGAGGACAAATAAATAAGGCAGAATTAGAACCTCATAATAAAAAAACACCCAACAAGAGATCATGGCATTCTTAGTGAATGCCAAAGGCAATCTTAGTGAGTGTCAAAGATTTAAGGCATTCTTAATGAGTGCCAAGGACATTATTAGTGAGTGTTAGAGAGTCCAGGTGTTCTTAATGAATGCTAAAGACATTCTTAGTGAGTGTTAGAGGTTCAAGGAGTTCTTAGTGATTTCCAAGGACATTCTTAGTGAGTGTCAAAGATTCAAGGCATTCTTGGTGAATTCCAAAGAGACACTTAGTGAGTATCAGAGATTGAAGACATTCCTAGTGAGTGTTGGACATTTAATGGCATTCTTAGTGAGTTCCAAAGACATTCTTATTGTCAAGATTGGATCAAGAGCCTTCACAATTAATATAGTGGTTTTTTGAAAGGAATTGAGACAAAGACTATAGATATATCTGAAGGCTTAATCATTTGGGAATAAAGAAACACCCAACAAAGGAGATAAAAAATTCTACTATAAAATAAGATAAGTTCTAGCTTTGAATTATCCTTATGCATCTTTAATTTGAATATTGTGATAAAACATCTTTAAATTTAATAAATTTATATATGATCATTCTAACCTCATGTTGAGATTATGTTTAAGGATCATTGTATCTGATATTGGTGTGATATTAAAAGTTTTCATTGCTTGAGGACAAGCAATTTTGGGAATGGGTGGATTTTAATGTCCCCCTTTTCTAGAACATAATCTACTAAAAAAAAATTTGTTAACTTCTAGAATTTGCACCCGGTACTGAACTGAATGAGTTCATTAATTCTTATATAACATGGGTCACTTCTATGTCAGACATGTAATTGAAGTGAGACCTTTGGTTTCCAGGCCAATTCCTATTAGATGTTTCACTAAAACTCATGAACTTTCTGAGGGAAAAAGGAAAAGGGAAGAAGCCGACATAAAATTAAAACTAAGATATGTTGATCCGCCCAAAGTTTCAAATGATGATATTCAAATAAACTTTAATACTTAGAACCCAAAAATATCATAATAGATTCACACAACTTGCCTCTATGATGCATGCACATCAGTATTTTGCAGAAAAGTTTAAATGCATACTTGCTCAATAAAGGAAAATAGAACTTTCACAATATTGAACCTATGACATTCATGTAACATAATCTACAACTTGCACATTACACTTTTACAGAATAGGTATAATAGTGAGATAAAACTAAAGGAAAAGAAGAATTTCACTAACAATCTGATCCAATCACATTAATACACAACTCCATAATTAGCAAGAAGGTGATAAAACTCATCCAAAAATGGTCTCCAAGGTGATTTTTGCAAATATCATCAACTGAGTTACAAAATAATACAACAAAAAATGCTCAAAGGATCCAAAAGAAGTCACAAAGAGCCCAAAACTACATAACTGAGAACTCCTCATTTAAAAATGAAAAGTATATAACAACGTCCAAACTCAACAACATGCCCATAAAATTAGGAAGTGTAGGTCAGCTAGAATTAGAAACCCTTGAAAATAGGCCTTTTAACCACTCCAAAAAACCTCCAATCAATATCAAACTGTAACTCCATAATAGCCACATGGTGACAAGTCAAATGGAACTCCAAGATCTCCACATATTTCTCCAAAAATGACTCAAAAAGTCCCTAATCAAGACTCAAAATGCAACACAACTTCTAAAACACAAGGAAACAATAGAAGCTCTCCCTTTACAGTTTTGAAATTGACTCCAACCTTTCAAGACTTCGCAACTAGTAACACCAACTCTCTTACTGCAATTTAGACTTTGACAATTATTTTATAAGTTCCAACTATCAAGCTTTAAAATTCTTAAATTTTACAAATGTATATGGTCACAATAAAAATTTATAACAACATTATTGTTTTAAATTATTATTTATAAATTTATTTTATTAAATGATATTGATAATTCACTTAATAGACATAATTTTAAATGATGTCTTATTAGATAAATATATCAATATTATCAATTAAAATAAATAAAAGAAAATATTTAAAACCTTATTATTATTATGAATTTTATTTCCAAATAACCAATAACATGTAAAAAAATAAAATTAGAAAGTGAGCATGATGGACCCGAAATCTCTGTCAAATTGAAAACAATATGTAAAGGCCAAAAGGAGAAGCTAAAATACATTTGCTCATTTCTATTTGCTTGATCGATGAAAATGGTTTCCAAGGGTTAGAAAACCATAGCCACAGTTTGTGAAGAAAATTTGGAATTCAATGGCTGAAAGCATGAGTTGAATCTGCTATTTTTGTTGCTACTATCATGACACCTTGACATCGAGTTTGCTTGCGGTTTATTCAACGTCTTCAAGATGCATATTTGGCTTGACTTCTAGCCGACATATGTGGAGAAACGTGGGCCTTTGCTATAGTGATTTCAATGTTGCCTGATTTTGCTACGAACTTAACACCATTTTGGAGTTTGCTAAATCTTACTTGATTGAATCTCTTTCTGAAACAAAATGTGACCTTGCATCCTAGGTATCTTCAATGCCATTCTACAGACTTTAATGCTATGACTGTGGCTTATCAACTTCTATACATAAATTGTGTCCTCTTGCTTTGAGAAGCAAAAGCTTCATTTTACACATTTAATGGGTACACTGCATCTACATTTTTCCACTCTCTTATAGGCACACTTTTATGGAAAGAACTCCTAATTGTTTATGACTTTCTATGGATTTTATGTGAACTCCCCGTTTGTGCACCACATATATATATATGTAGCTTGCTCTTGCATTACCTCTGAGTTATCAATAGATAACACATTTCTCATGGTTCTGATTAATAGTCGTTGTTCTGCTTATTTATGTTCACTTTGCCTTTACAAACACCATACCTTTACCATTGAAGCCTCTGTCTTACGTTTTCTCTATACCTACCTGACTTGATTCTCTTTTCCCTCATCTTTTTTGGGCATTTTGTAGATAATAACTCTGTTGTTAGATTTGTTCTTTCACTTGCACATATTCTTTGTAGTTTCCTAATCATCTTCTTACATATGATCACGTTTCATACGTGTCTCAATGGTGCAGTGGCACCCATGAAAGAATTAATTTACCATTATTATGGTTTAATATTATGCACAAATGTAAGCAAGAAATGTGACATGGGTGGAAATGTGACATGGGTGAAGCATCCCGAGATAATTAATATCTTATCATTATTATTTAAGTTGATGCACAAGTTTAATTCAATGGGTAATGTATCTTATAAAGAATCCTCAAACAAAAGGATTTTACACTATTTTGTAACTGAATGAGAATCAAATGAATTATTTTGGGTAGTTGTAAACGGTTTGTAAACTGTTCAGATAGTCTTTAAAAGACATCTCATAATGTACTGGAAAGGGATAGAGAAGAGAATCAATAAGAGGGGAAAAGACAATAGGTTTGAAGAAGAGTGAATTGAGAAGAAACTCTCATGGTTCTCTGGTGGTAGCCACCAGAGAGCCATACGTTTGTAATCTATCATTAGTATATAATGGAAGTGTGTTTTAATTTTAATAATGTTTCAGTCTTCTCTATATAGATCTTTTGTACTCTGAAGCATTCAGTTACAATTCATTGGTTCATTGAACAATTTGGTTCAGGTTCCAAGTTAAGAACACTCAGTTTCATATTACCATTATTTTATTGTCATTATTGTGATTTCTCCTCATCAGATTGGTATCAGAGCTCAGAAGATTCTGAGCATGTAGATGGAAGATGATCTACATCAGGCAGTGTTGGGTTGTTTTGGATTCTTGTTTTGAGGTTTGTGGTTTCAGAATGGTGTCGGTTCGCTCAGCTGCAATGGGTGGACAGAAGAGGTCTACCAAAGGATCATAGGAGATGATGTAGGGCTAGAGAGGATGGTCCTTTGTGTGTCGCCAATAGACTGGGGAGAGAGGCATGACGTGACTCCTAGGCGAGGGACATGAGGTTGTGATGCGGCAAGGACGAGTGGATTGTGCAATGGCTAAAGCACCATTGGAGGTGACCATCATAACTCCATTGATAGGAGTCAGTTAAAAGAGATAAAAAAAGCAGAGGAGGCATTGAAGCAATGATGGTGAAGAGGAGTAGATTCTCATCAATGCATTTCCATGAGGTCATGGAAAAATTTGAAGTTCGGGAGTATGGTGCAGGGACACCTCCCTCTATTAATTTTAAATTGTTTAAATTCATCTCTGAAATGATTTATTTATTAAGCCATTGGAACCATAATGTGAAATGGTTTATTTATTATGTTATTTTAATCGAGATCATATGAAATTTGTAATGAAAATCCGAATATGGATAGGAAGGGACATGGGAAGGTAAACGGTTGTAACCGTTTCAGGTTGTCTTTAAAAGAAAGACATTATTGTAATAGCAAAGAGAGATCGACAGAGTGGTTAGAGGAATAAAGAATAGGTTGTGAGAGGAAACTGGGCTCTCCGGTTTTAACCAAAGAGCCATTGATGTTTTGTTGACTTTGACATTAAATGAAATGTATTTTTATTAAGTCTTTATGTTTCCTTCTGTCGGCTTTTGATCTCTCTCAGGAAGGTTATAACAGTGAACATAAATTGGCTTCTCTATATTGTTATTTGCAAGAAATGTAAATGATTTGTTGTCATGACAGTCTGAAGAAATGGTAATGGAAATGGTTTTATATAAAAAGATAATGAGATAAATAGATTTGAAGATTACTTGATGCCCTCTCCTCATCACTCAAACCCCATGTGTAGTTTTCATGAGCAATGTTGAGATATCTTTGAAACAAGGGGGACTTTGTGATTATTTCTCCTTTGTTGAAATTCATTTTTTTAGCAAGATACTTCTTTGGATTTGATAAAAATGCATAGAACTGTACCATTTATGAGGAGAATTTGGGGATTAATATGAATAATGACATTTTGTTGCAGATTTTCAGAAAACTCTGCCCTCTTTATTGATTTGTTTTCCATTTTGAGAAACCTCCAGACATCTAAGAATTTGCAAGGAAACACCTATGAACTGCTTCAAATATCAGCAAAACTACTTTTATTTCCTTCATTCAGCTAACCCACCTGTCAGCATTCTTTCTTTGTTTACTCTGTAGAATTGGTGTGCAAAATGTTGCAAATTCAGCAGAGGAATAATACCTCTCCTGTAGTATTCTTCCTCACTTAGTTTCCTAGAACACTTGTCATACATTCTTATGCGTATTTCATCGTATTTAGCTGTAGATTTCACTCTCTTGTTGCTTTCCCTAAAAATGATTCCTTTTTGTTGCTAGTGTGATCATGTTGTTCTATTATCAATAATTCACTGTTTTGTTATTTCAGCATATTTTGTGAATATATTGCTGCTGTCATTCAGTAATGCATTCATGAACCTGAAGCTCTATCTAATTGTTTGTACTTGGACATAATGTAATGAGAGAGATATTTCATTTTCCTTTCTATGCAAGTGTAATGATGTGATAGTAAAGTAAACAATAAATGAGATTACCTCCATTGCTTAGATTCTTTTGATCTAGCCCATTCTACATGCTTGCGAGACACAGTCGATGAATCAACTCAATGTAGCAACAAGAGATCTGAATCAGAAAAAGAAGATAACCAGTCATTACATCAGGCAATGGCTGGTTCCCCTTGACTCTCTACATCTTTGTTTTCTTTTCCTTTGATGTCTTGGCATTTGCATAGATATGAAGCATTAGTATCAATAGGCTACTCTTACAGCCAATTGTGTGAGAGACTTTTACTTTCAGCATTTGTATATATCAGTTGTATCTATCTTGATGAATAATACAAGGGCATTCTTGTATGAAATGAGTGGCATTCATGCACTTTCTTTGTCTTCATACTTAAATTTTACACATTGTACAAAATTTCAGTAACAAAAAAATATAAATATAAATTAAATATCAAAATAATTAACAGTAAATTGTGATATAATTTATCAAATTAACTAAAATATAATAATTGAAAAATGACACTATAACATAATCGATTGAATATAAACATTGAAAATTGCAATATAAAGTTAATCAAATATAAAATGATTTAATTCATCAAATAAGTTAATTGATCATTTATAAACTAAGATTTATCCATTTAATCAATAATATTTAATACTTCATTGTTGACTTAATAAGACCTATCAAAATCTGGTAAGTTTATGGCTTTAATAAAGCCGATGATATGAACTTTGTTATGAGTGAGATACGTGATCTTAAATACATACAAATTGAGGAGATACGTGTGGAGAAGAACAATAAAAGTCTATGGTCATAATTCCTTTCCCTCATATTGTTGTACCTTGCTAAGCATTGAGTTCACCCAAACTCAGAAAGTATTATGTGGAGGAAGAAGCCGAAGTCTACAAACCATAATAGTTAATACGATTAAGTGAAACCCATAAAAATATTGATTATCAAAGGCTTAGGTACAACGGTTGAAATGGGGTAGAGTTGCGATCATTTATTCTCCCATGAAAAGGGAAGTAAATAGATACTAGGGATATATAAATCAGTCAGCACCAAATACTAATGAACATTGAAGCCAACAAATTCATAGTTGCATTTAGACCAAGTCAACACTCAATCATACTAATCCAGTCAGTACATCGATATCCAGAGAACACAAAAACATAGCAGCAGGAAGGGTCAATTATAAATAAATAAACAATTTACATTCAATTGATATCCAACATCTCCAGGTACAAAGAGAGAAGAAAATAGATATATTCCATTGATACTTGGAGTGACTATATACTGGTAGAAATACCGTATACTTACGACATTCTGTAGGCAGATTGTTGCCCTATTATAATTTTGGGAGCTAGTCTTACCTAGCAGCAATAGTGCGGGCTACACTTACGTGCAAGAATAAATTACCTAATGAAAGACAACACATTGTAATATAAGGTACATTATATATTATTTGAAGAATTAAATAGTAACATTCGTCATTCACAATAGGCCAGAACGTTATTGATCATTGCATATTGAGGAAGACTAAATTGAATACAATATTTTCAACATTACAACAATGCTAAAATTATATTCATTTTTCGACGCTCATGGTCAATTTTTCTATGCTCATTGGTGGATGTTTCTACAAAAGGCCTTGTCATAAAATTTTGGTCGATTGATTGATGACCAACTTGTGCGTCGAAATTTTGACACATCTTGGCATCAAAAAGAGTCAAATGCTTGTAAAACATGGCATTAAAAATATGATTTTCGATGGTGGCTTACGTCATACTTCAACGAGGATGCTATGACATCAACAAGGTCCTCATCAAAAGTTTTGTCGATGTTGGAGTCAACTAGACTCATTTTTAGTGAGATCAATGTCGAATTTGTCCATTAAGTATCAAAATTTTGACCATTTTGGCATTGAAAAAGAGGTGACATGTAATGCCTACCTCTGGTTGACTTTTCTTGTTAGATTGTTGAATTCTTTCAAATCAGTTTTATGATTAGCTGTACTTGGTTACCAAATTTGATTAGATGTTATCTCATATTCAGTTGATATTTTGATGAGCTACTTGATACTCAGTTATTTCATGCATTCATGATTATGCTTTCGATGATGATACATGTATGTTCATATAGTAATTTCAGTTATTTCATGATGTTAGCTAGATGAGTGAATTATATGCAGTTTTCTATGGTTACTTGCCCCATACTTGTAAGTGTATGGTATACTTGTATGTTTTACTTTATGATTAGTGTTTCTGATGTGGTTAAAGAAGGAAGTCATAGTCACCTACTAGTCAAGATCTACACGATGCACCACTTCTCGTTATTGCATGTTAAGTTTAGATTATATGTGTATGTACATGCTCAGATTTTATGCATATTGCAAGTACTGGGTATCGACTTCCCTGAATTGCCAAGATGAGTGTCCTATCACAGTATCTCAATAGTAAAAGAGGGGAGAAAATTCTTGAGTCCAAATCTTAACCCTAAATTCATAATTGTGACCCTTGAGTTTGATTTAGTGCTATGTTCTTTATTTGGATTTCCGTATTTAGTTTTGTGGGTCTGGTGTGAAAATTAGTGATAATTAAATCAAATTGAAAGATAGTTTAACAATTTAATTTAATGAATTTTTTATAAAAAAAATTCAATATTTAATTATATTTAATTAATTGAGAAATTAATTTTTATAATAAACTCTAAATAATATTATTAGTTAAATTAATAAATATCTTATTAAAAATGTCTCAAGAATTAATAAAAGAGAGAAAGGAATTGGTTTAATAAAGTTATTTTAATTAAATTGCAAAATTTTGTACATGAAAATTAAAATATAATAAAATAATTAAGAAAAAGGTTTCGTGTGATTGCAAAATCAAAACCCTAATTTGGAGAAAGCTTTTTATTAGAAAATTAGAGCTCATTTCTCCATACCAAGATTTAGAGGAGCCAATTTTTGGAAAGAAAGTTTTCACAAGAAGGGGAATTGCTTACAAGCTTCGTGCATTCGTTGATTTAGCATCAGATCCAGGTAGGATTTTGTGGATTTTGTGCAGTAGTTTTTGTTCTTTGATTTCTCTATATTCTCCTTGTTTGTTGTGGATTGTTTTCATAATTTATTTGGGTTGAAACCCTTGTTTGTGAATTTATTGTTCTTCATTTCAGAAACATCTATGAATAAATTTAGTGTTGAAACTCTTTTTTGATTGATTGAAAATCGAGACGAGGGTTTGGAAAAGAGATCGAAATTTGATATGCAAAATTCAATTGGTTGTTTGTGTTTTCCCTATCAGATCTATCATGATATATATATATATATATATATATATATATATATATATATATATATATATATATATATATATATATATATATATATATATATATATATATATATAATAAGAATTACCACAGTAAATAATTTATTGTGATAATTTTTATCACATATTAATTTTGTTGGTAATCAATTTTATTTTATTTTTTTAATTTTTTTTTTGGGGTGGGGGGGAGGAGGATAGTTTTATGTTTTTTATTTATAAAAAAACATATTAAAAATATATATGTTGAAAGAGGGAATCGAGGCAATAACCTCCATGCCCCCCTTCTCGTACTACTATGAAGTTAGCCAGGGCTACGACAGCCAAGGCTACCTAAGCAGCTAGCACTGTCGTTAGCAGCAAGGGCCTATGTGCCTTTGTAAATAGGATGTTTGTGATTGTTTTTATTTATTAATATTTTAATTAATTAAAAATGCTAATGTTGGTTTCAAAATGGTTTTGACATTTGAGTGTCAACACACTTAACCAAATTCTTAGTCAATGCCAAGTGTAATACAGAAGCCGAGCTACAGTGTATGCTGAGCCAAAGAATTCAACAGGTGTTGAGCAAAGTATAGGTGTCATGTGAAGAGCAAAGTATAGGTGCCACGTGAAGTTCATGTGTTGAGTGATGTATAGATGCTGAGAAAAGTATAGGTGCCGAGTCACTATAGATGCCCAGTGAAATAGAATTGTTATAGGAGCCAAGTTAGCCAGTTTTTCTATATGTGATGAGCATCAACAACTAGTATGTACTGAGTAACATAGAAATCAACATATGATTTTGTGCCTTCACAAACTCAGATGTAAACCGTTTTTGGAGCCGACATGGATGAATCTCGAAGGATCTTGAAGATAAGATCGAATCTTTCACATTATCTATGCAATCAGCATGCAACCAATAAGAAAAATGGAGAAGGCATGCAACCAATGAGAAAAGTGCAAGGAATGAGTGGGAAATGAAGATTTAATATTAATCGTAGATTCATACCTAATCCTAAGTTTTCAAAATCTTTAAAAGGAGGACGAAGCCCTATTATGCAAGAGAGAGGATGCGATGGAGAAGTGTATGGGTCAAGTATAGCGAAGTGCAGAAGGGTAAAAGACTTAGTGAAGAATAGAGTAGCATTGCAGAATCCAGTTATTGAAGAATAGATTATCAGAGCCACATAGAGTGACTTATCAGATCAAGCAAGGATCAAATTAGCAAGAGCAGAGCAAGGATCTGGAATCAACAATTGAAGATTGCAAGGCTATCAGGTCAAAAACTTTCTAATACTCTCTAGCAATTGTATTACATATGAAAATCCTATGGACTTAGGTTGGCCTAACAGCCATTTGTAAATCCTTTAACAGGGTGGCATTCCAAATGAATGTACAAAAGTCCTTTAAACAAGCCTACTTTTAGCAGAGTAGTGAAATCCTTTAACTTGGTCACTTTTAACAGAGTGTAAAGTCTTTAACAGAACATGCCTTTCATAGGGCAGACCATTGGAAGTGGTCAAATATTGTAACCTTGAACAGTTACACATTGTTGCAGTGATATTTTGTGGGTTTCATCCCCACCCCAGTTTTACCTTCTCATTTTGGAGGGTTTCTGGGTTACCAAATTTGTGTGTTGTTTATTCCCATGCATGTCTTTACTTTCATGTTTATTAGATAGACTTGATGCATGTGAATGGTTTCAGTTAAGTGAATTTGAAAAGGTTAAAGTTAGTTTCTTCTGATTCACCCCCCTCTCGGAAGTAAATCTTCCCACTTGTTAATTCCAACAGTTAATATAGTTTCTTAATTATTATTCTTAAAAAAATTTATTATATATCAAATGTTGTTTATAAGTTTTAGTAAATTTTAAAATATTAATTAGTATTAAATATTAATTGTAATAAAGATTATAATTAATATTATTATATTAGTTAATTTAATAATTATTATTAATAATAAATAATATTATATATATGATTTTATTAGTAATTTAATAATTATTAGTATTAATAATTTAATAATACTTAATAAATTTTAATAATAGTATTAAATTATAAAGTGTTATAGTTGTAAAAAAATTATATTAAATAATTAGAATAAACATGTTTTCGGTTTGTTAGAATTTCCATTTGAGATTTGGAGATGTTATTTCTAAAAGATGGATTCAATTTATACAAAATTGATTTTTATTTCTTTTAGGAACGTAAAAGAAAACTTTATCAATTATGATTAATTTTGGAAGAACGAAAACATGAACCTTGGTTGTAATCGAAAAAACCTATCAAAATGTAATACTTGAAAACAAAAATGAAAATTTGAAAACCTATAGTGAAAATTGAACTTTTGTGTTTTAAAAACCTAATGAGTTATGAAAGTTACATTGTTTTATACTTTATGTGATGTGGTTTTCGGGTTTAACTTAGTTCATTGACTAAACAGGATGTTATACCAGAGGCTTGGGGAGTTTTGTTCTGTGATGATGTTATCTATATGATATTTTATACTCGACCATAGTGATGTGTCACATATTTTCTATGACAACTTTTTTCAGATGTTTGTGGTGCTTTCTAGTTTATTGTGTAGAATTGAGGTGAATGGTGTGACTTTTTAGGTGTAACCTTTGAGTCTTCGATGAGTTATATTTTGATGCTTTCTAGTTGCTTGTATAGGACTAAGGTGATTATCTTGATTTTTCTTTGGGTGCTTTCTAGTTGCTTGCATATAAGTGAGGTGATTATTGTGATTGGTCTTTAGGTCCTTACTCTTCTCATTATCTTCTTCTTCCTTCTTTTTAGTTGCATCAGTAACTTATCCAACTTTGTCTTCACCTCTTCCAAGGCTACTTCAAGGAGCCTATTTTTTTCCTTTTTCTCATCACACTTCCTTAGCTAGCTTTGCATTAGTCACCATGCTTGACTCACCCACTGACTCTCCAATAGCTATAGACATACACCTCCTTCTCAAGTCTTTAACTTGCTTTAATACCACTATGATGTGACAACCAATTTTGCTTCTGCCCTAGCTTTCCTTAGGGACACATTAGGTCTTCCATTTGACCTAATAGGGTTGCTAATTACCCTAATATCCTTAGGAACCTAACCGTTTGGTCCTAGGCCATTCAACTAGTGCACACCAATTAGTAAGGTTAACAACTCTTCAATACTACAACCAACTCTAGATGCTCAAATTACACCCCAATGGTTGAATGGTCACCTAAAAAGGCATTTGGACTCCTCTCAAGGTTCACAACCACCAAAAAACTTGAAACCCTAATTGAGTTCCAAAAATCATGCAAGACTTCACCAAAATGCTTGAAACAAGGCTACAAGCAATTAGCCCTCCTAATGAAGAAAATCCTAAATATGTTGAAAAAATCTTTAAGGGGTTAAATAAACCACTGATCTAGAGACCCTTTTCAAAGACCTTAAGGATTTTGGTGGTCTAGGGTTCTCAACTTGTCTATACAGTACGGGCAAAAATTTAGCCTTAAAACAAGGGTTTTAAGGGTTTAGCAGACAGTCTAGTGAAAAGATGGTTTTGCCTCCCATAGAACTTCACTCAACTTCTCTCACTGTAGTTGGGGCTTCACCACAACATCCTCCAACATATTGTAAGCTTTGGTTGAAGTATCACCAACATTCAACCGCTCTAAACACCTCTGCACTTGACTGTGATCCCTAGCCATACATGACTACCTCGCCTAGGGCATCACCACAAAAATGCTCCCTCAACTTTCCAGGGCCCCTCCTTCTCTATACAATATTTACAAGGAGTCATATCCCAAATCTCAAGAGGCCATATAGATCCTACAGTGGGAGAGGGTGTTATGGCTCCATTTTGTTCAAGCACTTAGTTCAGAACAACAAGATAATAGAAACCAAATTTTTTTATTTAAGCAACACAAACTCCACAAAAATACAAACTAGAATTGTACAAAATCCAAATCAAACTCCTCTAACTATTCAAGCAATAATAGTTCCTAATCTAATCCATTAAAATGCCCATAATCCTCAAAAGCATAAAATTGTGATTATAATGTGTTCAGTCTGTAGATCCATAATTTAATCCAAGCTCCAACCCTACCAAAAGGTCGAGGATGGCCTTATAAAAACATCCCTACACAGATCCCAACTACTTCAGCCAGTTACCAAGCCCCAACTAAAAGGTTTCTTGATTGCAACAACAACTTTTACATCTTTTGGAGTTTGACTCAAACTTGCTCCAAATGATGTGGATTTTGTTTATGTGTTACATTTAATATTAATAAAACTTGTACGTGTGATTCAACACCATGGAACCCTTAAGAGATGTAATCTATTTATGATGGTTGTATGTATGTGAGTTATTTCTTTCGCTATATTATTTGTTGTTGTTTATTATATTTATATTAAAAAAAAAAGTTTAGCAAACTTAGTGAAACTTTAGGTTAATTTCTTTTGGGTTCCCTGGCAGGGCGTTACATGAAATGTTTTAAAATGTGGCATTGAAAGATTTGAATTTTTATGTTGGCTCACATCATAGCTCAATGAAGATATTATGTACATGATGACGTCCTTGTCAAAAAGTTTAGCAAACTTAGTGAAACTTTAGGTTAATTTCTTTTGGGTTCCCTAGAGGGGTGTTATATGAAATGTTTTAAAATGTGGCATTGAAAGATTTGACTTTTTATGTTGGCTCACATCATAGCTCAATGAGGATATTATGTACATGACGAGGTCCTTGTCAAAAATTTTGTTGATCTTGGAGTCAAGAAAACTCATTTTCGATGAGAACAACTTCGAAAGTGTCTAAAGAGAGTCAAAATCTTGATGACATTATTTTATTTAAAAAAAAAAAAAAAAAAAACTTTTGGTATGCAATTTTGAGATGCCAATTTTGGTATGCAATTATATATTTTTGTGTATCAACTTGTTGTTTATCAAGAGTTCAAATAATATGTAATCAATTTGAAACTTTGATATAATATTGATTAACAGTAAACTTTATCACTATCCAAGTTAGAAGTTTATCATTTTAAATATGTCATTGTTATATGATTTATTATCTTCTTGATCATGTTTAAAGTTTTTCTTCTCTATTATTCATCTAAACATTTATCATATATTGTTAATTACAAACATATAGCGAATCTGAAATAGAAAACACCACATTAAATTTGCAAATTTTATCATTATTTGTTTTAAAAACCATTTTAATGACTTAATTTAAGATTTCCTATAAATATTAAATTATAATTTTAAAAAAAATTGAAATACAAGTCATACCCACGGCATATTCTACATTGAGATTATAAAAACATTCAGCCTTGGGTTACTATTGGCAAAAAACTAGACATAATTAAATGACAAAAGTTTTCAATATCCTAAGTAAGCATAAAGAAGACATAATGCAAAACAAGGGTTGATACTCCTAATAAAATCATCAAACAACTTGTCAATCAATTGAGCTTCCAAAACCACCATCCATACAAGGAGCTGCTTCCCAACCCCTTCCTAGGAGCACTGCAGATTTTGGCCTTGTAACCTATAGATAGATCACTTCAACTTGTAAGATGATGCATAGTCAAAGAACTTGTCTATAAAATAATTCATGTAATAACACAATGTGGCTATCTAATTCTAGACATAATTAACTTAGAGGTTTTGCAAATTTAAACCTTTTGTTTTTAAATGTATATTGGTGGGACAAACTACTACATCTTTTTTTTTGTTATGCAGGGTCCTTGTCCTGTAGATACACCTACTCTTTTGCATAGAGTCTTTGATGATTCAAATGTCTTTCTAGTTCACTTTGAATAATGAATTCTACCTAAAAAACTAGAGGCATTTTGATATGGGTCCATTAGCCTCTAGTTGTTCAGACATAAGGCACTATCAGTTTGAAACTTTGATACAATACCAATGCTCCTTAACCTCTTGGAAATATAGTTCTAAATATTTCATGAGAGGACTCAAATATTTCCTTGGATGTATTATAGTAACAAAACTCCTCTTGTAAAGAAGTCTGCATTAAGACATTGTAGCTGCCACTTCCAGTGTCTTCTCTCCTAATAGAGCAACCCTGCTTGGAAAAAAAAACCCACCTAATATCAACTCACCATAATCATTACTATACAAAAAAATAAAATTTTGGACTATATGTGACACTACTTTTATAAGAGAAAATCCATGGATACTGACCATTTACACTAAGTGAGAACTCATTGGGATCAATTGTTTTGAAGTCTTCATGTGAATCTCACGTGAAAGCTCCTTCTCCCTTGTTTTCACTAGGTTTTGTATAGTTTCTTCTAGGAAACCTTTGGACCATACCTACACAAATCATGAAATCCTTGATAAACATCAGTTGATTTTGATTCTTATGGCTATAAAAGTTACCGATCCTCTTATCAGAGCCAAAAAGGATATACACAATACAACACACTCTTGATAGATCTATAATAATTATGAAAAAAAATCTTAGATCTAACATATGAGTTAATTTTGATTGTGAAATATTTGAATACATCTTATACCATCAAAAAGATCTGAAAAATAACACTTGATAGATCTAACATATAAGTTGATTTGAATTGAGACCAGCTTGAAAACATTTTACACCATCATAAATATCTGAAAAGGAAACATGAAAGATATAACATATAAGTGAAATTCAATTGAGAAAAAACCAAGAAAATCTTAATTACTTCAACCCATGACTATGAAATCTTGAATACCATAAAATTAGGAAAACAATTTGTCGATATAAAAATCCTCGGTTCTAGTTGTTTCAAGAGGGTGTTGACAAGTGTAAGAAGGATGAGCTCCATGCCTCCACACTATATTATTTTAAACTCCCCATTAATATTCACATGAAATGGGTATATTCTTTCCTCAATCCCATACTTGCTACTTTCTCCACCAAGTTTTCTACCAAGGACATTAGATTCAACATAAAATTTAAAGCCTAAAGCAATTATACTAATGAGCAATTGTCTAAAAAATGTATTATGGATCTTGGTGTGATTTTTCAGAGGAACATATAAAGGCATTCAAACAAAAGATAGGAGTATTGGTATGGAAACCCTAGTCATAAAATGATAACATTAAAGTTATCTTTGGAGCACTTCATATTGGACTAACTACTTTTGCAGAGTTTTTAAACCCTTGGAGGAGGTTGAATGAATGTAGGAGCACAAGAAAATTATTCTAATTATCTTTTTGGTGGTTGATACCAAAATCATGATGGAAAATAGTGCCTTGTAACATTGGAAAATGGGTTGTAGTAATTTTGAGGAGTTGATGATATAACTACAACACTTCAAGTATCTGCAATTGACATGATTAAAGGTATTATTTGAGATGAACTATCCATGATAGATTAACCAATTTGAGAACTAGTTATACTTTGGTTAATTAGATTTTTTGAGATTCCAAATTTTGATTGAGTACCCCAATCTGGATGAGGAACTAGCTTGCACTAACATGTAGTATAACATAGTTTAAGAGGATGAAAACATTATCCGAGAGACTATAATATGAGTTTGAGGTTGTGGAGTTGTGTTAGGTCCAACTAATAGTTTCTCAAGCTAGATTTTAGAAACATAAGACCCAAGAGGAAGCTTAACTCCTTTTGTCAAAAGGATCACTAAATACTTCAAGGGGTCTTGGAATTTTTATGATGTCGTAGGAGATTGTGTGATACACAAATGGATATATGTGTTCATTGGGATTGGTTTATGATTCTTCTACCCGAGGAAGGAATGGGTTGATAGAAGGTTCTGCTAGTTGGTTTCTAGTTTTTGATATGTGATTACTCTACAATCAATGGTATGCAATGGTAGATCCACCTTTATATTAATTTAAAAGATTAAGGAGAAGTAATCTAAGATAAACACAAGGGATAAGCTTTTTCTAACTACCTCTAACTTCTATTTAGAAAAAGGTCATTTTAAGGACTAAAATTTGACTTTTTCTTGATCTAAAAATGATGACAATGAGGTATGGTGTGACTCTTGTCTTAGATGAGGTGTTAGTCTAATGTAACTTTTCAAATTATCTAGTCAAAACTAAATGGGTAGGTGTTGATTGGTTTAGTTTGAGCTTCACTTAGTTTCAAGAATACTTTAATATTCTCACTCTAAATTTGCCATTAACATCTAATTACATATTTCACTCATTCATCCATCCATTTATGAACTATAACATTCAATCATTATAATCACATAACATTCATTAACATGACATAAAATTTATTAATATATAACATTCATTAATAATTCATTAACACATCAATCATTATAATCACATAACATTCATAAGCATGACATAAAATTCATTAATATGCAACATTCATCAATAATTCATCAACAAATTATTTAACTCAATGTTCTTGCATTATCAAACAAGGTTTATAACAATAATTTATTTTTTGGTTTTTTCTTTGATTTTTTAAGGTAAATTATAATAGGAACATCAATATATTCGACATTCTCCTCCTCTTGTGGTTCTGATTTTATGATATGATGGCTCCTCATCTTTTTTGGAGCATGAGGGTTCTACAAAAAGGGGGGGTCCATTGCAATGACGAATAAATAGGTTAAATTCACAACATTTTTTTATTAATGTTACAAGTATTTAATTAATCAATAGAATGTAACATGGATTTTTGTTTACCTCATAGTGTCACATCATCTACAATCACATTTTGTTCAACCCCAACCTTAACATGTTGAACACTAAAATCATGCTCCACTCCATCAACATGACATTTTGCATGCTCTAAAATATCCACAAAAAGGTTACACCAATTGTAATTAAGATGTTAAATTATATTTATAAATTAAATTAATTTTCAATAGAAAATGAATAACTCCATCACTATGATGCACATTAGGACCTTCTTCATCTGTAGGTTATGTGCCAAGATTAGAAGACTGCAGTGAAATGTCATGCACATTGTTATCATTGTTTGCTTTATAAAAATAATACTCAAATTTGTTCTAAGTTAATAATAAATAGATTATCACCCAAGTACTCAATTTGAATTATTTTTCATTGGGCGTATTTACCTATGTGTGAACTGGTGCACCAAAATCTTTTCTTTGGCGACATGATTCCATACGATAGCATGCAACCACAACTTTATAGCCTTTCTTGAAGGAAAATTGGTTTTGTGTTCTTCTGTGGGTGCAACATTAAATCAAAGCCCTATATTTTTGTCTTAATATTGTCAATGTTGCATGTATTAGTTGATTAAACATTTTTTTTTGCAATTTTATATTAAAATTTTGATTCAAAATTTCATTTATTGCTACTTGCAAGTCATGTGTAAAGTTTCATATATCCACTAGAGCCAAGATGGTGTTGGCCAAACTTATCTTTTTTGGTTTGTGTAGCCTTTGATGTTTCCTATAGTATATATGTGAAAATTTTGAAATATGTTAGATTATATAAATATAAAGATCACTAATTAGTTCATAATTACATTAATACTATCACATACCTATTTTTGCCCTTTGATGGTTGAATTCCTTTATCTTTGAGCCTTTTCTCTTTTACATCTTCAACGATTTCATTCCACTCCATCTCTAGAATTATAGGAGAATTGTTCATACTATGGGTTGAGGTTTAGAACTCTTTTGTATTGGTCCCTCACATACTTTGAATGTTTGCAAGCTTTCTGAAGAATCCAACTTTGTTAGATTAAAAAAATAGTTGAAGCTATGTACCTTGAATATAGTACAATAAATGGAGAAAAGGAAAATATTGTAACAATGATATGAAGCTACGTATCTTTTATGTATGGTGGGCCTAAATAGCTTCAATGTCATTTCATAAAGAGTTTCATAAAAAAAATCATGGGATCATCAGTCCAAAATGAGTTATGAATAAGTAAACTACAATTACACTATAAATAATAATAATTTTAAAGTACCTGGAAGCTTAGGTACTTTTAAGGGAATCATATCTTTTTTGGCCAACAACAATGATGCTTGCAACAATCTTGTACTATCAACATGGGTTGATCTAGGAAATGATGGTAAATTATCACTAGTCCTAGTCTTTGTTCTATCCTAAGGAGGTGTATTTGTCATTGCACAAAGTTAATCAATGACTATGATCAAGTACACCCAAGATAGTACAAATCAAATCATTATTAATACATAACAAAATATAGAAAAATAAGGATTTACCAACTCTAGTCGGAGTGGATGTGTATGTTTGCATGCTTCTTATTGTCAACCCTGCAATCAACGTTCTCAAAGTGGCAGTTGTCCTAGATAGAAGAATTTCCACTTCATCATGACCTAAAAAACAATCATATATATAATGTCTTGTCTTTTTTTTAATATAGAACTAATCAATATACATAGTGGATTATTGAATTTGATAAAAAAAAATGTTATAGTCAAACACAAAAATAATCATATATACATTATCTTAAACTTTTTAAATATGGAGCTAATCAATACATACAATTGATTATTGAGTTTGATCAAAAATATTATAGTCAAACACAAAAATAATCATCCATACCATGTATGTCTTTTCAAAAACATACAAATAATAATACTATTAGTCAATCTCAAAAGGGTTGACTACAGAGAAAATTGAAAGGTTCAAGAGACAAATGAGTCAAAAAGAACTTGTCTAAATGAACTTATAGGTTGCAAGGTTTTCCAAAAAAAAAAAAAATCAAATGAGAAAAGATAATATTTATTTCACATGTTAGGAGGCTTGGATACTTGATCATATTTGTGGACTTAAAAAGATATATTGTATCCAAGTGGTGATGAGGGCAAATATAGAAATGAGACTGGTGCCATGACTCATGAGGAATAAACTAAAACTACAACTTTGAATGCACTTGTAACTAGACATGATGATTGTAAAAAGAATAATAATTTATAATCGATTAAGTTTGATGATGTGGAGAAATAGTCAATTGCTATATGTGAGGGGTATTCAAAACTTTATATTGGTGATTTGCATATAATTATTGATAAAACATGCGAGGAGAAAAATATTATGTGATGATGAATGCATATATGATCATAATTTTGTCCGATTAGTGTCATGTGAAGAGTGTATGCCATCATATAACATTAAGAGTGCATGAGATCATCTAGAGAGGTAATTTAGTTCCATGGTCCATAACAAAATACCTTGCAGCCTTGTGACATTGTTTGAAGAAGAATAATTTGAGACACCATGAACTCTAATGACATGGGAAGGACATTAGATGAGTTCATATTTGGTAATTTTTGATGATTTCAAGGGAAGAAAAGAGGAATATTGAAAAAGTCTAAGTTGGAACAGTGATAGTCTACATCCTCCTATTGTTATTGTAGATCTTACACTAAGGAATACACATGAAGACAATGTTACAAGTGTTGATAAAAAAAATTTCAATGATGATGCACTTGGAGGAGGCAAAAAAATGACTCAAACACATGACAATAATTCTCATTTGAATGATAGAAGTTTTACTTATTTTCCTCATCAAGAGGAAACAACTTTGTTATGTGGGGGTGGATAGTGTTAATGACTCTTTCTATGATGGTACTTAAATTATGTGTGACTATGAGGAATATAAGGTGGATTCAAGCCACAATGTTATGGAAATTCTACATTATTCCAAGGGAGATATCATAGGAAAGGACACAAGAGTTGAAACAATTTTAACTTTCAGTTTAACAACAATAGTAATATACTTCATCTTTCTTATAAAATTGTCAATAATAATCATGAAGAAAATAATGGTGCAATTTGTATTATTAATGGACTACAGTAGAGAAGCATGGTATATGGTGATTTTGATGATGTCCCTTATCTTTGGGCTTATTTTATACATTTTGTTACAACTCATGTATGAAATTTCCAATTTTTGAAAGAAGAATCACTAGAGAGACTTAAACAAACTAATATTGTGGCTCAACAAGACAAGCTTCAACTTCAACATATTTTTGATATTCTCCATCCTTTTGATGATGAGAGACATGAGTTGCCTAATCTAGAATTTCTGATTGAGATATTTGATCACTCTTATTATAGTGGTTTGGTCGATGACTCTCTTAGTGGGTCAACCACTCAAGAGTTATTTTTGTTGAGTAGTGATGGCATACACACTTTTTTTTGAGTTTTTTACCTATTTCTCTTGATATGATAGTCTAATCCTTGTTAATTGGAGACTTCATATTCTTTGATTCCTTATGGATTAGTGGTTTACTAGTTGGAATTAGATAGACCTTTCTGATTTTGCATTGATTACAAGCACTTCAACAATAGGGGAACATAAGGGGTATTCATTTTGGATAGAAATGGAGTGTGGAGTTATTTTCTTTGATTGACATTATTTTGATGACATGTTTGATATCACCTATGTTACTGATCAGAGTTATGACATCAAGGTTTTGTGGTCATGTTGTTGGTTTATAGGCATATGGGAGCTCATCTTCACATTGTCTTGATGCCCTACCTGCATGGATGGATACTTCGGGGTGATTGGTTGACAAACTTCTTCATCTATTACAAAATGTTCTACATTTTGATATGGAAGGATATGATCTCTAAAAGTAATAGTTGTTCCTACTACCTCTTCTTTTAGATTTCATAGAAGTCCATTTTAATTCTTACAAATGAATTGGAGAGAGAGATTATGAAAAAGACTTGGTTTACTACCAATTTGGTGATGCTTAGAAGCATATTTCTAGCCAATGGTATAATTAGAAGCATATTTGTAGCCAATTTAGTGGTTCTTAGAAGCATATTTCTAGCCAATTTGGTTATTGCTTACATTCAACTTGCGCTTGTATTGGGATATGAAATTAAATTATATAAAACAATTTCTATGAAAGAGCACAAGTAGTTGGTAATTGTCAACATGCTTTTAGCACCCGAGTTTTAAAATTCTAAAACTAATTTCATGAAAAATATTTCTAAATTCTCTCATACTATGTAGTGAATTTTGTTAATAATGTTTTTGTAAAATGATGTTTTGTAAAAGGATAATGTAGTAAGGAGTTATTGAAATTGAACGTTGAACCTCAAAGTTCATAATTCAAGCTCAAGTTTCAAGTTCATTGGTTCAAAAGTGTACAGTCAAGGGATCAAGTATGCAGATCTAGGTTCACTACTAAATTTTAGTGATTATGAATTCAATATTGGCCATCATTCCAAGGACCACCATTCCAATTCAAGCTTGAAGTTCAAGTTTATTGATTTGAGCTCATAGGTTCAATGTATAGGCCCACAATAAGAATTTAACAGTTCAAAGTTCAAAGATCTAATCAAGTTTAGAATTTAAAAATTCAAATTCAAAGTGATTAAAGAACTAAACGTTGATACCATATCTTAGATGGTGGATTATTTAAAGTGACTAATAAACTTGGTGGATCTCTAAGTTTGATTCCCATCGATTCATCTTACTATTGGAAATGAAAAACCTAAAGCATGAGCTGAGTCATGGTCATGGGAAGATTCATTCTATTTTCAAAGTAGTCAAATCAGCCCACAGGGATTATAAAATAAATCTAGTAGATTAAACAACAAAATATTAGGAAGATCCAGAGGAAAATATTTGGCACATTGTTAATCTTGTTATTGGCCAAGGTGTCTTTGCTACTTCAACCCAAAGAATTCTAGTGGAGAAAGTTATCTTGTAGAATGAAAATGCACCCCAATATTGACAACAATGGACAACACTTTGGAGAAATTAATATAGTTATGAGAAGAGTGTAGATATGCATGTAAATTGTTTGACATAATGTTTCCCCAAGCATGGCAATGGTTGGCACATTCTTAAGGGTATACATGGCACATATAAATGGAATGAAAATGGTAACCACTTTTGTTATGTCCAACCCATATGATTATCGGGATTTCATGACAACAACAAGATATAAGTCTTTAAAGAGCCTACATGGAGAGTTGCAAAGGATGTGAAAGTGGTTGGAAACTACATTTTTCCAATTTTGATTTTATAAAATTCATATCTACCCACACTTGGTAGCTTGTATATTTTGATTCGATGATTATTTTTCTAATCGCTCCAATCAGGATTTTAAAAACTAGGATTGGGAAAACATATTTGAAAATGAGGTTGATCCAATGGTGGACAAAAAGATATGCCCCCCAAAATGTGACCCATTTTTACTGGCAAAAGTATTCTTCTGTCTTCCCAGAAAAATAAATATTTAGATTTAGATTTAACATATTTAAATGCCATTTGTTCAAATATGATTCAAATATGTTAATAAATAATCTTATAAATTTTAAAATAAATAGTTTATAAGTATATGAGATTTCAAAAGAGAAAAGAAAGGAAATGTTACAAAGAAGCTATACTGGTTAAAATGAATACCATTTCAAGAATCAGTTATTGAAACCGAAAGAGGTTGTCAGGCATAGGAAAGATAAATATGTCAATGTAGGGAGGTCAGGGGTTCTTCTTTCGACAGTCTTAAGGATACAGAAGGGGAATACATTTTCAAATGTTATTGTAATAGAGGAATATAAAAATATTATTTTTATTTTCTACAATCTTATTGTAATGGAAGGGACAAAGTAATCTTATGGTCAATTTGTTATGTTTTGGACATGAAAAGGAATGAATATAAATATGTAAGTATGTAAGTAAGTAAGTAAGTAAGTATGTATGTATGTATGTATGTATGTATGTATGTCAAATCCTAAGGTTTGAATATTTAATTTCCTGATTGAACAAGATCTTATGGTCTTTTCTCTCCTATTTCAAATATGAGTTTGCGTTATTATCTTTTGCGAAATGAGATTCTTGATTCTTTCTATTTCCTTTGTAATGTGAAAGGCTCAATGAGTGGTCTTATGGTTATCTATTGTTCTTTTCTTCATTATCCAATTTTAAATCTATTAATCACATTCATTTTGTGTTGATGGATGAGTGTTAGTATGCCTTCTTGTCTTCTGGTTAAAGAAATACCAAGTTCTTCCATTCATCGTAAATATGAAGAAGGGAGTTGATCCTTCGTATTAAAACTTAGAGAGTACTTGCACATACAATTGCAAGTGACTCAATTGTTAGTTTAGTTTGTCTTCTTGTTTTGGGCATTTAAGGGTCATTTGCAAAGTTGTTTCTGAGAAGACAAATCTTTTTACCATTAATAATGATAGAGATATTCGTTTTAGATTTAGTCAATTTTACCCTCTTTCCAAATTAGTGCCAATAATATCAAGAAGCTAGTTACAAATAAGATTTAAAAAAATACATACCAAGTGAAATAGATACCATTTATGTCAAACAAAAAAAGTTAAAGGCCATATTAGTGATGATTGAAAATGGAAATCATATAACTAAAGGAATTGCAATAGTACCCTCATCATGTCGAGCAACCCATTTAGGTCTCAAAAAATCCTATAAGACCACATACATATTTTAGTTCATGATGTTGGATACAATTGTTCCAATTGTGTGTTGTCTTTGGTGTCACAAAAATGTCACATCAATCATTAGATAGTGTCTACTAAGCTCAAAAGGTCAGCAAGGCAAAGGATAGTGTCTACCGAGCTCAGAAGGTCAGCAAGGCAAAGGATAGTGTCTACTGAGCTTAGAAGGTCAGCAAGGCAAAGGACAGTGTTTACTGAGCTTCCAAGGTAATCAAAGAATTTTAGTTCTTACCAAGATCACTCGGTAATCAAAGAAAATATGACAATAATAGTTCTTACCGAGTTCACTTGATCATCAAAGGAAATTCGGAAGATTTAGTTCTTACCAAGCTAACTCAGCAGCCAAAGGATTTTAAGGATATTTTAATGTTAACCGAGTCAAGAAGGTTAACTCTGGAAATTCCTAGAAGCAGTACTTACCGAGCAGGGTCGGCCAGTAAAGGATTTTATTGTCTTATGAAATAACATTTATTTTATTAAGAGTAATATCTGTAGCTGATTGATAAATGGATTATTGATAAATGTAACATGTAAATGGGCTGACTTGACAATCTAAATGGTATAAGTAAGAAGTCAATTTGCAAATTCAAAGTAGCATGATGTGGAGGTATGAGAAGTTAATATGATATGAAGACTGATTATTGTGGAAGCAAATTTGAAGGATGATCAGAGATCATTGAGGAGTAGCAGAGTCATATTTGATCAAGGAGGATCTAATGATGTTGAACAGAGACGTGTATCCAACAAATTCAGTTGCATCTTGTTCAGGTCAATTCATTGTTGCTTTCTAACTATTGTAGTAGTGATTTCAAATCTGTTAACAGAGTTGGTTTAATAGCCATTTTGTAAATCCTCTAACAAGGTGACAGTTCAGTTGAATTGTTCTAAATACCTCTAGCAAGGCCACTCCTAGCAAGGTGATTAAATCCTCTAATAGGGTCACACCTAACAGTGTGTATTGTAACCTTTAAGAGGGTTGGGTCCTAATAGGGCTCACTTTAGAAGAGTGAAAAATTGGTGACTAGTTACTTGGTGGTTTTTCCCATATTGGGTTTCCACGTTAATCTGGTGTCTCTTGTGTTCACTTTATTTTCAGTTACATGCATGAATGCTTAAAAAGAAAGTAATAGTTTAATTTACCGAGTTACAATAGTTGTTTACTGAGTAAAAGCAGTAACTAGATCATTAAGACATCTAAGGGATTTGTGGATTAATTTTTGTGAGTAACTGATTCACCCCCCTCTCATTTACTCTATCTTTAATTCCAACACATGATCCATAGAATAGTATAAAATATAAAAATTTATTGAACTTTTGTTATATCTAAAGATTCATTGCTGCTTACTTCCAAACAACGTGCTCTCAGCATCAATTCATTTTGCACTGCCTCTATCTCCTCAGTTGGATTTAGATTTGTCACAATGGAAAGAATTTGTAAATTAATTTTTTTAGGCTCTTTCTGACCATGCTTATGGGGTTAGTGGTATATACGATGTCATCATCACATAATATTGTTGCCTCCATATCAAAAACTAATTTCTATTTTGGTCAAAGACATCAATTTTCCACAATCCATCATGTAGCAACTATTTTTGGAAATGATTATGTTAGAGTTTTTGCATCAACATTTCATATCACACTCTATGATCCATCAACAGGACAAAAAGAGTTGAAGTATCACATGACATAGAGTGTAATCCTTCAACTCTTTTTGTCCAGATGATAGACCAGAGAGTGTAATCCCAATGAAAATAATATAATAATATAACATTTTTTACAATTAATTACACTATTTTTTACACTAAAGTTTACCTTTTCTAAAGAAGGGATGGAAGGAACATCCCAACCTTTGTCATATGATGGATCCATGTCTTCCTATGACATAGATTAAATATAAAAACATTAACATAATGAAAGAAATAGATGACATAACAAAAAATCTTATTAATAAAATGGTATTATTGTATATTGGACTTATTAATTGGAGATAATCAATTTAAATGTTATATATATAGTACTTACCAGTCTCATGATACTAAATTTCTTTGTATATATGTGATTCAAATTGTAATCTATTAGTAGCTCTTCCCCTGCACCTATTGATTTTATCACACATATAAAAACATGATTTCCCTCATGCACCTCAAAAATGCAATTGGGTCACTTATTAGTTAACCTAGGACACTTACTATTTATAAAACCTACAATGTTCCCTATTGCTTTTCGCCTTCCGTCAATGTACATAACAATTCTTTTACTTTGATCATTTTATTTCCATTGTAGGTAGTTTTCTGACAGTGCATACTTTTTTTTATATTGAACTATCTGCATCCAATTACTGTGATTGTAACTAGGTCCCACATACTCCATCAATTTAATGACTTTGTTATAATTGACCTTTATGCCATCCATGGAAAATAGGCCCAAACCATGTAATGATGATGGAGCTATGTGATATATCCTCTTGTTAACACAAAAATAGTGTTAATTGGAGGTAATTCCTTGGGTACCCATTCTTTCTGAAGATGTGTGTACCTCAAAAAAACCTTGATGTCACCTTTTGTCTCATCATCAATAGAACATGACCCCCCTTTAGCAAAGAAATTTTGCATGCATTTAATGAATTTTCTTTTAATCTTTTTGCCTCTATTTGATCTCCCTATTGCAGACCTACTACAGGTCTCACTTTCATCTTCTATTCTTACATTTCCCTCACTCTAGGAAGACAGATCTAATAAATACCTATTTGGTGGTACCTACAACCCATCAAATGAGAGATATGATTGAAGGATTGACATATTTTTCTAAATGAGGGTAATATTGTGTTGGTTAATAGTTTGTCCTCCTATTAGATTTTATAACCAGACTCTTTGATACCAAATGTTTTGGAGAGACAAGGATTTTTACCAACAAATGGGTCGCTGTATGTATTTTATCATTGTCCTGTAAATTACTAGGAACAACCCCCTTATGATTTGCAATGATATGCAAAGAATGCATTTTTATTGTTAGAGTAATTATTTGTTATGCTTATTAATTAGATCATCTTGATTTATTTAATTAAATTATTTATTACTCTAGTTACTTAAGATTTCTCTTAGGTGCATATAATTAATATTTTATATTAATTATAATGCACAAACCTAGTTTTCTTACCCTTTAGGGTTTCATTCACCTTTAAGGTTGAACGTTTATACTTTTTGTTTTCATAACTTGGAATACAATTTTTCTCTCACACCATTGAGATTTTCCAAGCTCTACTTTTTCATTTTCTGATTTCTCTTCAGTACAAGTTATTTGCATGCAAGTGTTCTTGGCGATCTATGAATTTGGTTTTCACAACTTCTACATGGTATCAAAGCATCCTTGTTGCTTCCTAGTTTGAAGAGTTTGAAGTCGCAATTCAAAGTAAAAAACCCTAGCTTTTTAAAGATTTTTTTCTTCAATCAAGAGGACATTTTTCAGCTCACTTTGGGCCCAAATGGACACTGCCATTATGCTCAAAAGGCCTTACAGTCAAAATCTATATAATTTTTTTGTTTTTCAGCTACTATAGTGTTAGGCAAGTTTTTTTGCCTCCTCGAAGGCTGTATAGACACATTTATTGCAAAAAATCAAAAAATTAAAAAAAGTTTAAAAAATGGCCACATAGCCTACTCCACCCAGTGACCACCCACTAGCCACCCTACCACTGCCAGAGTGTAGCCTGCACTCAACCGACATCGGTCACGCAGTCGTGGTGCCACCCGCTCCCAGTCGTTGCCAATAGGCTGCCCTCCAGCCACCTCTCCTCAACCTTCTACCACCGACACTAGTGGCACCACCCAAATCTGCCACCACCATTGCAACCTCTGCCAACAACACCACTGATAACCCCTGCACAAGCATGACATCACTTTCAGATTGGATTATGTCAACATCCTAGCTGATTATGTCATCTTTCTGGTGAGCCACATCATTTTTTGGTGCCAATTTTTTGACCTTGCTGACATCATCATTTTTTTTGTTGATGTCATCATTTCAAAAGCTAGTTTTTTTTAGTGATTTCTAGTTCATGACTGTACAGTTGTCAAAAAAAAATTCGTGTTTGTAATTTTCCAGTGAGCTTGTCTTTTGGAGTAGTAGTTGGTTTTTTGGCCATAACTTGAGGAAACATAGGTCTTTTTTCGATCTGAAAGAAGTGATGGAAAGCTAGTTCTGAGATAGAGACAATGATGTTGGTTTCATTTCATTCCATGTCTATTTGAGCTCCCATTTTTGGCATTGAAGAATAGACTTTAGTTTCCTCTCACTCTACATCCTAAATTCAAGTTCTTTTCTCAGTTTTTGTGCTTTCAATAGAAGTTGCTTTGGTTTTTGAGGGAAATATTTATCCATTGTGCGGGGAGCATTTTATTTTCTATAATTTACTTCAAAATTGGCCCTTCTACTTTCATCTTCTTCTCTTAATGTCAGACACCTCTATGGCCTGACTAACGTCGCTCAACTATCACAATTGGAAAGCACACATGACTTGGCTTCTTATGTCACCTGGCTTATGGTCATGTCTAGATGAGAATCAACCTATCTTGCAATGCCCTTTTGAGGTTCTTTAGCATAGGACCAAAATGGATGAAGCCATGGGATTGATTGCACTGAACATCTCTGATAGTCTACTATTTCACCTAGATGGTTTAACCACTCCTCGAGCTATTTGTACCAAGTTTCACAATTTGTTTGGCATAGTGAATGAGTTTTGGGTACTACAGCTTGATACAGAGTTGACTTCTTTGACACCTACTAGCTTCCCCGCTATTGAGGACTTCTTAATGAAGTTCAAATCTCTACATACAGTTTTGTAGGGATGTGGAAAAAATAAAATAGATGATGAGTGTATTTTTTTTTATACTCTCAAAGTTGCAAGGATAGTATCAGATCTTTTCTTCCACTTTCTACTCTACTATGGATGCCTTGGGTAACAGACATTAGATGCCTTCTTTTGAGACATTTTGTGATTGGTTGACACATGAACCAACAAAGATCCAAAAGGTGGATGCCTTTGGCTCTTCTAGCCAAGAATTGGTTGCTCAGACTTCTCAAGGGAAACCTAAACAGAAAGCCAAACCAAAGAAAGATACACCAAAAACTAATGCCAAACCTTTAGCTAACCAGGTTCTAAAGGTAAATCTACTTCAAAGTCTATTGAGTCTACCTCCTAGACTAAGAAGAAATTAGCTAAGGCATGTAGTTTTTATGGAAAGGATGGACATCCCATTTCTAGGTGTTGGAAATGTTTAGAGGCTTTAGAAGAAGCCATGCAGGAGCATCACATTTCAACTCCTAAGTGCTGCAATGACAGAGAAGAGAAACGCTATAGGAGGCAACATTGTTGAAAATGTAATAGGGAATTTAATGTTATGTTTTAAATGCTTTTAGTTTTTGAAGTTTGTAATAACGTCCTACATGTGGTGGCATACCTAGAGTAGCAGTTCGATAAGCTCTCCAGATATAGCCACCTAGGACCAGGTGTATGGATCTTAAATTAGAATTTTTTTTTTTTTAGTTCGTAGGTGGAGTGTTTAATGATTTTTAGAATCTAATAATAGGTAGTAGGCAATTTTTGGAATATTCATGACTTAGAAAACGACTGTCTAATATTGGTAGAAAAACGTTTCAGATTTTTATTCTTTTTTTGGATAGAAGACATTCTTCTTTTCTAAAATAAGAAGAAAACGTTTCACATCCTTTAATAGGAAAAAGAAAATTAGTTTTAAAAGAGAGCCAGTCAGCCGATATGGAACGTTTTTTTATTTTGTCTTTGTGCAAGTTTTCGATGGTCTGAATTTTGAACGAATTTTTCTTATCTTTTCACTGGAAACAAGTTGATAGTTTGCAGAAGATTAAAAAGTTTTAGTTTTGGGTCGGATTTGGTATGTTTCCATAAAATTAGTCTCAGTGCATAGGTAATATCTCCCAAATGCACCGTTGGATTTTCATGAGCTTTGGATATGTTATTATAGGCCTAATTACGCCCATCTTCACTAGAGGGATTGAAGAGTTTTGATCTGGTTCAAGAGTTATTCATGTCTGAGTGCAGGCCTATCTAGAGATAGCAAGAAGTAATGTTTTGCAGAAAAATGTACTTTGATGCGTGGTCAATATCTCAAGTTTGAACCGTTGGATCTCTCTAAAATTTTTATATGTTGTTTGAAACCTAGTTATGCAAAATCTCAATGGTTGGATTGAGTAAATATTTTTTGGTTTGAAAGTTATTCATGTCTGAGTGCAGGTATTTTCGGAGGCAGCAAGAAGAAATTTTTGGGGGGATTTATTTTCAAAGTTTTGTTTATTGAATCTAGTGAACAGTTGGTTCAAATCACAATGGGTGGTTATAATATATCGTGTGTGATCCTGAAGGTTGTAGATGCCCCTTGAAGCAACTCAATTGAGTGTTTGATTCCTCTTGAGTTTTTCAAGGTGTGGCTCTGCATCACTAAGTCTTCATCCACCTGCAAGGAAAGGTCACACTCTTACTACACGAGCTATGACTTCTGGGCCTACTTGGATTCTTGATTCTGATGCCTCTCACCATATGAAAAACATTCGGCAGTTGGTCACCTCACTTGCTCCTTGTGCTACTTCACAAATTGCTATTGGAAACTCATCACATCTTTCATTCGTGGGTTCTGGTTCTATTGCATTAGTCGGGGGTTCTCTTTAGGATGTTCTTTTTGTCCTTGACATATCAATGAACCTATTGTCTATATATCAGATTTGTCACTCTGGCTCTAGTAAGACAGTTGAGTTCTCACCACATGATGTGGTTATTTGGGACTTACTTAATTCTAAGTTGATTATGGCTACTGGGAGTGTTGATTTTGCATCTCACCTCTACAGATTTGATGGATTTGATTCTTCTCATGACACAGGTTCTTCTCTTATAGCACATGCAAATTCTATAAGCATACTTTGGCATGAGCATTTTGACCATGTCAATTATAGATATCTTCATCAGGATGAGCACACATGCATTTGTTCTTGGGCTTCCCCAGATTTCCTGCACAAATGGTGTTTTTCAGGGTTATGCTCTTAGAAAACAACATAGGGATCCTTTTCCACATGGATGAGCCACTCATGCTTTGGCACCATTGGAGTTGATTCATAGTGACCTCATGTCATTTCTCACTCCTTTTTCAGGTGCTAGATATGGGCTTACTTTCATTGATGACTTCTCTAGACATACATCGGTGCACTTTTTGAAGTACAAGTCTGATGGCTTTGATTCATTTCAAGTCTTTAAGACATTTGTTGAGAAGCAGTCTAGTCTTTCTATTCAGTGGATATGCACAGATAATGGGGGCGAGTATGTGAACCAAGCTTTTAGGGATTTTTTCTCTAAACATGGTCTTCGGCATTAGTTTTTAGTGCCCTACACCCCTTAGCAAAATGGTGTGACTGAGAGAAAGAATAGAACCCTTTGAGAGATGGCTAATTATATGATTCAGTCCAGGTCCATGGATTTGTGTTTTTAGGCAAAGGTAGTCAATTGTGCCAACTATATTCAAAATTGGATGCCTCACATGGTAGTTTGACATATGACTCCTAAGGAGGCTTGGTCTCATGTCAAGCCTGATGTATCTTCATTCTGAGTTTTTGGTAGTGAAGCATGGGCATTTATACTAGATGCTCAAAGGAGAACAATGGAGTGAAAGAGTTGACACCTCATTTTTGTTGGCTACTACGAGGATGTTAAGGCCTATAGGTTGTTTGATCCTGATTCTAGAGAGGTCCTATTTCGATGGGATGTCTAGTTTGATGAGTGCCTTCCTATAGTAGATACCTTATCTCCAGAATCTACTTCACTTACCATTACTCCCTCATCCTTTCCATTATCTTTTTCAGATGATGAGGATGATGATCTTGGTGATCCCCATTTACCTCCACCACAGGATCCTCCCTAGATGCCTAAATGGGCTTGAGCTATAGTTGAGGCTATAGGATCTCTAGTTGGTGACCCTTTCACTTCCCATCGCACCTATTCTCATACAATGGGTTCTAGTCTTCTCAATCATGTTATTTGTGATGATCCTCAGACATTTGCAGCAACAATAGGACATTTTGAGTGGGATAGTGCAGTGGAGGAGGAGTATTCTTCTTTGATGAAGAATCATACTTGGGATCTTTGTTCTCTTCCTAAGGGAGGAAAGTTAGTGTGATGCAAATGGCTATATCATACTAAGTTTTTTGTTGATGGTTCCATTGATAAGCACAAGGCATGTCTTGTTGTGAAGGGTTTTTCACAAGTTGAGGATATTGATTACACTGAGACATTTTCCCTTGTCACCAAGATAAATTCTATTTGCCTTGTATTATCCCTCATAGCTTCTTAGGGATGGCCCATTTTTTATATGGATGTGAAGAGTGCATTCTTGCACGGTGATCTTACTAAGGAGATTTACATGGAGTAGAATTAGGGATTTGTGTAGGATTCCTCCTTGGTTTACAGACTTTGATGCTCATTGTATGCTCTTAAACAGGCCCCTTGGGCTTGGTATGAGAAGATGGACTCTTTTTTGCTTTCTACAGGCTTCACATATTGTCATTCTGATCCTACATCTACATTCAGCATCTTGAGGTTGAGGTTTTGATCCTTGTACTATATATTGATGATCTTCTTCTCATAGGTAGCTCGTCCTCTATGATTATAGATGTTCAAAGAGCATTGATGGGACAGTTTGAGATGACTGATCTTGGTCTGCTACACTATTTTCTTGGTCTCCATATTGTTTAGTCCTCTACTGGAATTTTTGTTTATTAGCAAAAGTATGCTCTTGACATGCTTCACCCCTTTGACATGCTTGATTGCAAGCTTGCTCCAACACCTTTTCAGTCAAGTGTTACCTTGTCTACCTCTTTCTCTTCACCTTTAATGGATCCTACATTATACTGGCAGCCGGTTGGTAGCTTGTTGTACCTAACACACACTCATCCTAATCTCTACTTTGTAGTGGGTCTTGTCTCTCGATTTTCACATGAGCCTTATGAGAGTCATTGGCAAGCTTCCAAGCATATTTTGAGATACATTTAGGGCACACTAATGTATGGAATTCATTACACATCAGGGACTCCTCACATTGTTGGCTACATTGACTCAGATTGGGCTAGTGATGTTAATGATCAGAAGTCTACTTCTAGCCTTGTTTTTTTGTCTTGGCTCTAGTCCTATCTCATGGTTGTGCAAGAAGCAGCATGCTCATGCACTTTCATGTGCAAAGGCTGAGTATTGAGCATCAATACTTGCTAGTCAGGAGATTTTATGGCTTCAGCAGTTGATGACTGATTTTGGTTTTCCTCCTGATCGTCCCACTGTTTTGAAGTTTGATGATCAGAGTGCTATTCATATTTCTCGCAACCCAGTGGAGTATTAACACACTAAACACATTGAGCTTCATATGCATTTCATTTGTCATTTGATTTAGGATGGTGTTCTCTCTTTGGATTATATTCCCATTGATGCCTAGGTTGCCGACATCTTCACCAAGTCATTTGCATTGCCTCGCTATCTTCAGTTGTGGTCTATGCTTGGGGTTATGGAAGTTGTCCTTAGGAGGTCTTCTTGAGGCCTTTCTTCCTTCATGTTTTTTCAACATGTTTGTTCTATCTCTTTTTGGAGAGGGGTTTTTCCCACTGGGTTTTCCCCTTTATCTTTGATTTACAGAGATTTCCTTGTTTTGGGTACCTGATCAGGCCTTGTTGTCGGGACCCATTTTCCTACTTTCATAGCTTTGCTAGGTTAGCTTCCTCCTAAGCTTTGCTTAAGGGGGGATTTTAGAGTAATTATTATTTATGCTTATTAATTAGATCATCTTGATTTAGTTAATTAAGTTTTTTATTACTCTAGTTACTTAAGCTTTCTCTTAGGTGCATATAATTAATATTTTATATTAATTATAATTCACAAACCTAGTTTTCTTACCCTTTAGGGTTTTGTTCACCTTTAAGGTTGAACTTTTTAAATTTTTGTTTTCATAACTTGGAATACAATTTTTCTCTCACACCATTGAGATTTTTCAAGCTTTACTTTTTCCTTTTCTGGTTTCTCTTCGGTACAAGTTATTTGCATGCAGGTGTTCTTAGTGATCAATGAAGTTGGTTTTCACAACTTCTACATTTATCAGATTAGAATTTTTGACATTATAAGCTCTTAACCCAAGAGTAGTAAAGGATAACCCAATTGTTTTTAGACACAAACAATTTAGGAAAAATATATTTGAATAACCTGTCACACCCAATAGAATGACTGTAATAGATTATCTTGAGATTTCTGACTCTTCTATTCTAAATGCAGATTAACCATCTAAATTTAGATGAGGAATGAAGACAAGTGGAATTTTTTAAAACTATCAACCTTGAATAAAATGGAATCCAACAAGTAACTAATAGATTCATACATATTTATCTTTCACTTCCCAATGAAACTATCTAACATGTTATGAAACCAACAAGAGAGGAAACAAAACCATATATAATAAAAGTAAATAGAATCACCTTCACTGTAATTACCAAAATGAAATGGAATCCATATAATTATCATAGAATCACGTATGATTGTCTTTCAACTCTTAATGTAGAACTAATCTATGCATGGGCAACAAAACATGACAAGAAAATAGAGTAAATAAAATTACAAACCAATTCACCATCAAGTTTGTCAACCTTTGTATTATCAAAAGAAAATACATTTATAGTTTTCTATCATCCCTTAGTTCTGGTAGAGTAACAGTCACAAAATAAAAAAGAAAATATGAATAATACACGAAAAATATATAATCTTCAACATGATATAGATGTGTGACACCATTCCTAACAATGTCTTGATCACATGGAACCTCTAAAAACACTTGGAAACCATTCATCTTCATGCGGCTTCAGAAAACCTTGTTAAACTCTTCATTTCCTTCATATTGTATTATTTTGTGCCAAGTCTTTATAATTCATAATACAATGGTCACTGTAGTTTTGAATTTCTATTGTTGATCTCAAATCAATAATCAAGATTAAATCATTATAAATATTTTTGTCTCTTCATTTACATTTTCCTTCTTGAGTCTCTTTGTGCACACATGTTGAACTATCATTATGTCACTATAATTAATAGTCAAGCAACTTTCTCTAGCAACACAATAATAAGTGTTGATTTCTTTTTTATCTGATAGTGGTGATAAAATATTTAAGTATTTGTTTTTCTCTGCACTGTGGATCCATTTTCCAACTATGCACATCATGGCGAACAGGTGGCACTATTTCATTGCTTGGAGAATTTGACATTGACCTACTTTGCTTCATGGCACTTCATGAATAGGTTTTGAATGTATCTTGTGGAATGTAATGGCACACAGGGACACATGTTGTTCTATCATTAAGTCACTATAATTAACACTTGAGCAACTTTCCATAATGACAAAGCGACAGTCATAGATCTTGTGTGCTAGAAAATGTGACCTATTGGGAGCACGAATCAACAAGAAAACATTAGTTTAAAACTCAAATATGCATCAAAGACTCAATAAAATGAAGAAACATTGACTAACTAATGCTTTCTTGAGTTTTGCAACTCTAAGCATCCAAAAAAACCAATCTTCTAGCCACCTCTACAGCTCAACAAAGGCACCCATAAGAGGCCTTGTTGGTGTGTTAAGATGGGGGGTATGTTTGGTGTGCTCTCCCAAACACAACAAAATGATGAATCTCTTGAGTGAATGTGAAAATGTGAGTGAGGATGCAATATGATCCCAAACTACATGAAATGAAAAATACTTCAAGAAATGGCTATGGAGAAAGCCATACTTGAAAGCACTCAATGGTGAAAATATGAAATTTAACAAAGAAACTAACTAGATATACAAACTAAACTAAGATGTAAATGAAATGGAGATGAGAAAATGCATGTAAACTAGAACCAGCTACCAAATGGTTAGTATTCACTTAGAAATCTCTATGAAAATTCAAACTACAATGAAAAACCCTAGCATGAAAACTCAAGACTCAAAATGGCATGGTAACAATGCAATAATGGGAGATGCAAATGCTTGATACAAGGCCTCTATTTATAGGTTCAAGAGAGGGCTTGGTGAGGTGGCATCCATGTAGATGCCACATAAGGTGACATGCAAGCCATGCAAATGGTCAAGAATTCAAAGTTTGCTCACACATTTGTGAGCAAACTTGAGAAGAAGAGTGGGAGACAAGAGTGCAAAGGGGAGTTTGTAGGCATGCCATCTCACACATGTGTGAACACACTCTTATGAGGGGGATTAGGGAGATGATTAGGAATGATTAAGTGGGATTAGAGAAGAAGTAGGCTTAAGAGGATGACAATTATGGTTATAGGCTAGGCTCTAGGTTAGGTTTAAGATTAAATTAAATGAAATTTAATTTAATCATGAGTTTAGAGGAATTAATGGGATGTGAGGGTTTAAATAAATAAAATGTATTTAAAAATGGGGAAACATGGAGGATCATGTGTTAAATTAATTTAACACATTAAGACTAGAAGTATTTAAATTAGATTTAAATACTTAAGAGAATGAACTCATTAAATTAATTAATTTAATTATATAAATAGAAGAATGTGAGCAATATAATTAATTACGATGTCACGTGCAATATTAAAATTAATTAATATAGTGTTTAGGGACGATTTTAAGCGTCTACAAATCTATCTTGAGATCAATGATCCATATTATGTTTCTTGATTACTACACATGACTAAAAGGAGGTCCCACCTATTCCACATGTCACACCATCATTATGTCACTTTGGTTATTCTTTGCACAACTCTTTATAGTGACATAGCAACAAGCATAGATCCTTTAAGATCTGACAGCCATGGAAAAGGTCTTATTTGCAAGGTGACTTGACTATTCAAACTGATGACATGGATGTTCAGATGTGTTTTGAACTATCGATTCAATTTCAATTTAGTTTTTGCCACCTTTGATCGTGTTCTTTGCCATTTCTACATTGAATTCAATTGCTATTGTTTCTGGCTTGTTCTCATGATCTACATATCATCTTTTAGCCTTAGTCTTTGATGTTCTCTAGTACTGTTTACTCTTAATATGCCTGTGATGTCTTTTAAATGTATCATTCCTTTAGATAGAGACCTTTGACCATGAAGTTACAAATTCTCAAAGAATTATAACTACTTCCTTCTCATCTCAGAATGGATTGATACTTACCCTCCCACCTAAATCACCAAGCAAGACTTGAATGCACTTTAACTTGATTGATTCCCACCAATATAAACTTAGGAAAGAGATGAGAGAAGAAGCCCTAAATGGATAACTAGAACCAAACAAGACCCTAACCCTTGACTTGATATCAACCTTAAAATTTTAAGAATAGGGAATTGAAATCATGGCAACAACTAGCTCTGACAGGGGAACTAGGTATGTTAGTGCCTAGGTAGGAACCTAGCAATCTCTTATTTCACAAAAAGCTTGGCTAAAACACTCACATCAATAAACTACTTGCTTCCTTTATTATGCAAAAAACCAAATAGAAAATATTAGTACCTATTCCATTGGGTTGTTGAGTCTAAAGTAGCACAGGGAGATGTTATGCATTTGGGTGGTAGGGAAGTAGGGCAGCCAAAACATAGGAAAAGAAAACACACAAAAAAAATAAAAGCAAGGAAAGACAACTACACTAAACACACACCTAACCTAACATATTTACAGAGGTGAGATGAATCTCACCTTATGAAACTAGTAGCAAAAGATACTCAAGTGAATCCACTTACTAATTGACTGAAGTAGGATCCCCTCCTCCAGCATTGATTTTGATCTCTAAGTAGGATCCCTACATGTAGCAACAACAACAACATGGAAAATCCACATGTTTATTTGATTACATGCACTAGCTAGCTATACATCCATTTAGGTTTGAACAACCATACTTGGTCATATACTTCATTATCTCCCTTTGCATTTTTCATGTCATTCTCCTGATGGTCTTCTGTTGTGCCAAAGACATACACCTCTTTTAAGAAAATGAACTCATTCTTGTAGTGGTTTGAACTTTCTTCATGAGCCTAAGAATAGGAAGATGTCACCTCTACCATGGAATCCACTAGTTGATGATCAGTCACCTCATTACTTTGAAAAACTAAATCAATTTCATCCCTTCTCTCTTTCAGCATATTATCACTACCTTCACAATTTGAATGTATAGAAAGAGAATCAGAAGCCAATGACCCTTCGTCAAGTTTTAGTTTCATAGTTGGGTCATCTTGAGAGGGTTCATCCATTTGGAAGGGTGAAAAGAAACCAAAAACAATCATTTCTTCCTCACTATAATGGAAAGTTGTGTCTACCAATGGAACTAATTCTTCTACAAACTGACAGTTGGTCTCAAGACTCTTTTCTTCAATCACATATTTATCAAGGATAAGAGTCTTACCAGTGGGTTCGTAAAGTTCCTCCTCATGCTGACACAACCATTCTTCAGGATGAACTTCATTGTTTCTTTCTTCAAATGGAGTCAGATTTGTGACTATTGGTAGATCACAAGTGGAATGAGTATTTTCACCTTGATTTGTAACATTAGGAATAGCCTCTCGTCTACCAAAGACTGCAATAATATGAGAACTAGAATAGTGTGACATTACCATGGGAGTTTCATAATCAAGTGTAGATGTTATCTTCAACTTTAGCTCCTTTCTCTTGTCCTTTTGTTGGTCCTTCAACTGGTGGAATCGGTTGTAAAGGTGATCCCATATCTTCCTTTCTTTGGGTTCATCTCCTTTGTTGAGACTCTTTGCAAGATTTAACAAAATCTTCTAAAAGACCTTGTCCTTAGTTGTATGGAATTCTTCAAGAGTAGGCTCAGGCCTTAGCCTTTCCTTAGTGCACACATTAGGAATATTTACCTTCTCTTTAAACATCTAAAAACCATATGGAATAGATTTAGGTGACCTTACCAAGGGTTTTTCATGTTTAACTATATGTACTTGTTTTAGCTTCCTTCTTTCACTTTCTTGTAGTTCATTGAGTCTTCTGAAATGGGCACATATGTTATTCAAAAATATCTTTGCATATGATCATCTTTTATGCTAATGTTTTCTTAGGCTGCATAGGATATGCTTACTCTATACTATTCAAAAATATCATAAAGAACCTTGTTATTTTTGGTGTGAAGTTCTTCAAGAGTAGGAATGAGCTTCAACCTTGCTTGCTTCGACCTTAGCTCCTCTCTTTGCATGTCTTTCAGCTTGTAGAATCTAGAGCACACACATTTCTGAAGGGATGCAAAAACATGATCATCTTTAAAGCTAATATTCTTTTGGATAGCATTGGATATTCTTTCTTTATATAGAAGTACAAGCTCTTGCAGTAGCTTGTCAACAATCTCATTAAGTTCTTGGAGAGTGGGTTTAGGCCTTGGCCTTTTCCCAATCTTTGAATTTGGCATGGCCATTGAGTTACACTGGACCTTCTTAGACTAAAGGGAACAGGTCCTTCATATAGAGTTTCTAGTCTTCAGTATAGGGAAGACACCTTTATATTTCTGAGAATGAGAAACCAAACACTAGGCTTAGATTCCAATTCCCTAGCAGAGTCACCAAAAACTATTGGTTAACAATTTGTCCTCCTATTAGATTTTATAACCTAAATCTTTGATACCCAATGTTTTGGAGAGACAAAAGGATGTTTACCAACAAATGGGTTGATGTATGTATTCTATCATTGCCCTTTGAATTACTAGGTACAAGTCCCTTATGATTTGCAATGAATGTATTTTTATGAGATCAGAAGTTTTGACATTATAAGCTCTTAGCCTGAGAGCAATAAAGGATAACCAAATTATTTGTAGACACAAAAAATTTAGGCAAAATATATTTGAATTATCTATCACACCTAATGGAATGACTGTAATAGATTATCTTAAGATTTTTGACTCTTACTTCTATTCTAAATGCAGATTAACCATCTAAATGCAGAAGAGGAATGGAAGAAGAAATGCATATGAAGACAAGTGGAATTATTTTTAACTATCAACCTTGAATGAAATGGAATGCAATAAGTAACTAAAAGATTCATACACATTTATCTTTCACTTCCCAATGAAACTATCTAACATGTTATGAAACCAACTAGAGAGGAAACAAAACCATATATAAAGAAAGTAAATGGAATCACCTCCACTGTAATTACCAAAATGAAATGGAATCCATATGATTATCACAGAATCATATATGATTGTCTTTCAACTCTTAATGCATAACTAATCTATGCATGGACAACAAAACATGACAAGAAAATAGGGTACATGGAATTACAGACCAATTCACCATCAAGTTTATTGACCTTTGTATTATTAAAAGAAATTGCATTTATAGTTTTTTGTCATCCCTTAGTTCTGGTAGAGAAACAATCACAAAATAGAAAGAAAATATGAATAATACATGAAAAATATCTAATCTTCAATATGATATAGACGTGTGACATAATTCCCAACGATGTCCTAATCCCATGGCACCTCTAAGAACACTTAGAAACCATTTAGCTTCATGCAACTTCAGAAAACCCTGTTAAACTCTTTGTTTCCTACATATTCTATTGTTTCATGATGAGTTTGTATAATTCATAATACAATGGCCATTGTAGTTTTGAATTTCCATTGTTGATCTCATATCAATGGTCAAGATTAAATCATTTTAAAACCTTTTGTCTCTTTCTTTACATTTTCCTCTATGGATCCATTTGAGCACACATGTTGAACTATCATTATGTCGCTATAATTAACGGTCGAGCAACTTTCCATAGTGACATAACAACAAGTGTTGATTTCTTTTTGATTTGACAGTGGTAATAAAATACATTAAGTCTTTGTTTTTCTCAACATTGTGGGTCCATTTTCCAACTATCAAATTGTGTTGAATAGGTGGCACTACTCCATTGCTTGGAGAACCTAACATTAACCTGCTTTGCTTCATGGCACTTCGTGACTAGGTTCTAACTATATCTCATGGAATGTAATGGCCCACAAGGACACATATTATTTTTTCGTTATGTCGCTATAATTAATACCCAAGCAACTTTCCATAACAATAAAGTGACAACCATAGATCTGTCTTGAGATCAAGGATCCTCATTATGTTTCTTAATTATTGTGCATGACTAAAAGGAGGTCCCACCTGTTCCACATATCACACTATCATTATGTCACTTTGCTTATTCTTCATACAACTCTTTATAGTGACATAGCAACAAGCATAGATCCTTTAAGATCTGACAATCGTAGAAAAGGTCTTATTTCCAAGGTGACTTGACTATTCAACTTGATGAAATGGATGTTAAGATGTGTTTTAGAATATCAATTCAATTTTAACTTATTTTTTGCCACCTTTGACCGTGTTCTTCACCATTTCTGCATTGAATTCTATTGCTATTATTTCTAGCTTGTTCTCATGATTTGCATATCATCTTTTAGCCTCGGTCTTTGATGTTATCCACTGCCATTTTCTCTGAATATGCCTATGATCTCTTTTAAATATATCCTTCCTTTGGATAGAGACCTTGGACTATGAAGTTAGAAATTCTCAAAGAATTAGAACTACTTCCCTCTCATCTAAGAATGGATTGATACTTACCCTCCCACCTAAATCACCTAGAAGGACTTGAATGCACTTTAACTTGATTGATTCCCACCAATATAAACTTAGGAAAGAGATGAAAGAAGAAGCCCTAAATGAAAAAACTAGAACCAAACAAGACCCTGACCCTTGACATGATATCAACCTTAGAAGTTTAAGAATAGGGGAATGAAATGATGGCAACATATTGATGAAGACAGTCTAAAGTTGACATTGAGGGTAAAGAGAAAGAAAGAAATTAATAAATTATTTCTATAGGGTGTATTTATTTATACATATTGATCCATGCCACTATGTAGGATCCTCATCAAAGGGGTTAAATTTCTTGCATATTTAAGTCATTTATCTTAATTTAGTTAAAAATTACATGATATGTATGCTAAAAATTGCATTGAACATAACATGAACAATATGCATACATCATAATCAGTTGTATTTTTTAATTTGTTACCTCTACTTTATGTGTGCTAGTTATGCAAGATCCTCAACAGAATAGGTGACGATGTCAACAGTCCTTTGCTTGTTTTAAAAAATGGTGACAATCATGCCATTTTTATATATATAAGTAATCAACACCAAAAATTGAGCATCATAACACATATTTGAAACATGTGTATCATAAATCACCTATATTTTTATCATTAGAATTGAACACAATGAATTAATTATACCATGCCATTAGACTTCAACATGAATAACAAGTTAATCATACAATCAAGGCATTATGATAGAAATTTATGTTGATTGTGATATATAATATGATCATCAGGACATGCATGTATTGTTTGATACTCCACTCCAATATCTTTCATAATGGAAGATAATTCTCAATACAAGTGAGGTAGAATGTTTGATGGTGGAAACAAACATTCACCTATCAACCTATGGAAAAAATTAAAATTTGTTAATATAAAGAATATGAATGGTACACTAACATAGAAGATGACAAAAATGGCATACCTTAGCATATGTGAGAATTCTACATTGGATAAACTATTCATAACCTTGAAGTTCACCAACAATAATGCAACAAAGAGAAGAGTTGTTTGGGAGCCTTGGTACAGGGGCTTGTATTTCTTTTCAAGCATAGGTATATCAAGGTTATCTTTATCATCATGATTAGATGTGCTAGTATCATCATCTTCGTCATCTTGATCATCTATGCTAGTACCATCTTCTTCAATCCTATTCTTTAGCACATGATCAACAACACCAATACCAACATCTCCAATTGTGTTATCTTACACAAGATTATCTTATTCCATAATACCATTACCTTTTTCTTTGAGATTTACACCTCCATGTTCCTCTGTTGGGAATCCACATTCACTAATGGACGAAAATCATTTCCTCCTTCAATGTGACCATGTTGCCTATAATGTCTATCAACTATTGTGATTAGAATGTTGAGAGATTGTTGGAAGCATGAATGTTGATGATATTCCTATGGGGGAGTATTGTAGATATGTTACTATGATTATATATTACATTCATGAGTGAGTTTGTCATTGATGTCAACATAGCAGTCTTCTATGGTATTTGACAGAAGAATAGTGGAAAGATCAAGTTGGTACGGACGACCAGTTGAGTATTCTAACTATCCAAGGTTATGGGAGATACTTCTAAGCATCTAGTAAATGCAATTAATGTGAAAAGAAGAAATGATAAGTCTAGAAGAAGTTATGTAAGTTTTGGTGACATTTGATCTGAGATAGAGTTAACAAAGGCATGTTCTAGTAAACTTGTTATATCTCTTAATAGAGTTGTTATTCTATGAATTGAGCTTGAGGATGTGAAGAAGACATGTTAGTGATGATGTGGCTAATTTTTCTCATCATGATATTACGTGTACGAAAATATAATCAAGTTGCAAGACGGAAGATTAATGTTATCGCTAAGTGTAACATGTTCTTAGTGTGGTCCTATAATGATTAGTTGAGAAGGTCTAACAACTAACTCAGGGAATTATTTTATGGAATTGGTATAAAGGAAGGACATTTTCCTTTACTATGAAGAAGAGAGATATGACATGAAGAATTGATTGTCATTAGCAGAGATAGAGGAATGCAAAGTTAAGCAGAGTAGAGCAAAAGTGAAGGAAACTTCATTGCTGAGTGATCTGAGGTTTGATATTTGGATATGAGGTTTGTGACTTGATCTACAAGGTCTAACAGTGACTAGTTCAGCTGATAGAACAAAGGAAAGAAGAACATAACAATAAATTACATGTTTGAGCAGTGAGCTCTTCTTGTAGTTGAAATTACATATTGGGCAGGGGGCCCTTCTTGTATACATTGTACTACAACTCCTAATAGGGTTGGCATAACTCCTAATAGAGTTGGAACCACCTAACATGGATTCAAAGTCTTCTAACATGGACTCATATGTACTGAATGTTGTAAAAAACTCCTAACAAGGTCCATCCTCTAACAAGGAACTTATATATCAGTATATCATCTTGTGAGCATCATTCCCACTGAGGTTTTCCCTCTAATCAAGGGTTTCCCTAGTTAACATATCTGGTATAATTGTCTATGTGCATCTTATTATGGTTGTTTACTTTGGTTAAATGGTTAAAGAAGATAAATGTTTTAATTTTTGGATAACTTATTTAAGCCTCTCCCCCTAGTTATCTTGGTGGACTATTGTTTCTAACAATTGGTATCAGATCCTCAGGTCCTTGAAGATAAAGTTTAAAAACTTTGGGAGATCCATTGAGAACATGTTCAGGAAAGATAGTCTAAAGTTTGATGGAAAAAATTATGATAGCTAGAAGGAAAATATGAAGACACATCTATTGTGTATGGGTCCGAGATATTGGATCTTGAAAAAATTAGCAAAGACAATCATTGATGAAAAGGATTTGGAAACTTGTACCAAGCCAAAAAGAGATCTTTTTATGTGTGACATGAGAGCTAGAGAAGCCATATTGATTGCACTTCCTAAAATTGAATACAATCAATTAAAGTCGCTACTTCACATTTGACTTGGAAAACTTTGGAAACTAGTTTTGAAGGTGATGCACATTCTAAGAAATTGAGATTACAAAGTTGGATTTGCGCATTTCAAGATGCTAAAATGATAGAAGATCAATATGTAAGAAAAATTTGTAGGCAGAATATTAGAAATTACTGCAGGCATTAGATCTCAAGGAGGAACCAAAGAAGATGATGAGGTTATACGGAAGATATTGAAGAGCTTAACACCACCATTTAAGCCATCAGTTCAAATGATACAGTTGTTGATATCTTGTACCAAATATTTCATAAAGGAGACATTGCTTGGAAGACTTGAAGTAGTAAAGAATGTGCTTAGACAATCTAAAGAATTAACTAGAACAGAGACAACTTGTAGTGCCTTAAATATTCAACCTACTGTATCAAGGAGCACAAGTGCTAGAGGATATTTTGCTAGCAACAACAGATCTGAGGAAGAAAAGAAAATTGAAGGAGTGGCCCTTCTAGTAAGAAGAGAAAAAGGAGGTAAGAAAATCTTTAAATGTTGGACTTGTGATGAATATGGTCATTATGCATCTAAGTGTCCTAAAAGAGAGAAAAAGTATAAAGGAAATTACAAACCTAGAAAAGATAGAGAGTGTCTATATGCGAATGAAAAAAAATATTCTGATGAACATGCAGTAAGTGCTAGTGATGTTGAAATTAGATTTGTGGCAATTAAAAAAGAAAGTCTAGAGAAGGTAGCTTTGGTGTCACAGGTTGAAAAGAAATCTAATTGGATAATTGACATTGGTTGTTCACATCATATGACTGGTGATATGAAAAAGTTTGTTGACTTCAAAAATTAGGATGGAGGCATTGTTAGAGTTGGAAACAATGTAGCATGCCAAGTTAAAGGTATTGAATCTATAACTCTTGATGATAAAACTAACATTGAGCATGTATATTTTGTTGATAGTTTAAAGCACAATATTTTGAGTGTTGGACAACTAGTGGACAAAGGTTATCAATTACAATTCACAGAGAAGACATGCATGATCAAAGACAAAGATGGAAAGGTAATTGGAATAGGAACTGGATCTAGAGGTAATGAATTTCAGTTGAATCCTACTGAAATGACATATTTGGTTGCAAAGGTAGATGATAGTTGGTTATGGCACAAGAGATTTTTTCATATAAACTTTGACAGTATTGTGAAGACTAGTAGTATGTTTGCAATTAGAGATTTGCCTAAGATTGTGAAGCCAACTAACACAATTTGCAAAGAATGTGTGTTGGAAAAGAATAAAAGAAATTCTTTTCCCTATAAGAAGTTTACTACTACAACAAAATTGAAGATTGTACACAGATCTCAGTGGTCCTATGAAGACTAAAGGATTCTATGGAGAAAGGTATTTTATGATTCTAGTTGATGACTTTTCTAGAATGATGTGAGTTACATTTCTTAAAGAAAAATATGAGGCATTTGATAAGTTCAAGATATTCAAGAATAGAGTTGAGAATGAATTTGGTATGAAGATTAAATGTTTAAGATTAGATAGAGGAGGAGAATTTATTTCAAATGAGTTTAACATGTTTTGTGAAGAAAATGTAATCAAAAGATAGTTATCAGCTCTAAGAACCCCTGAACAGAATGGCATTGCAGAGAGAAGGAACGGGTCAATTATAGAAGTAGCAAGAGCTATGCTAGCAGAGAATGATGTATCCAAGATGTTTTGGAGAGAAGTTGTGAATACAATAGTCTACTCTATGGATAGTGTGCAAGCTAGGAAAGACACAAACAAGACTCGTTATGAACTATGGTTTGGTCACTCACCTATAGTTAATTATTTTAGAATTTTTGGGAGTAAGTGTTATATCAAAAGAGATGATGATATTGGTAAGTTTGATGCTAGAAGTGATGAAGTTATGTTTCTTGGTTACTCATTGAAAAGTAAGGCTTATAGATGTTATAATATGAGAATTAAGACTATTATGGAAAGTGCAAATGTGAGAATTGATGATAAATTCAAGATACAAGAGAGAATAGTTGATTACAATTCAGATCATGATTTTGTTACTAAGCCAAGGAATGATGAAGTATTTCTTGAGACTATCAATGATTTGCAAAATGAAGGAGATTCGAGGAACGAACAAAGCTTGGAACCTCTAGTAGAGCCAAGAGTTGAGATAGCAACTCCTACTTTAGGAAAGAATATGATAAAGAATCACTCATTTGACCAGATCATCAGAAGAAAAGATAACGGTGTGATGACGAGGAGCAGAGTCAATGAAGAAATATGTTTGATATCTCAAGTTGAACCTAACAATTCAAATGAAGCGTGTAGATATGACTTTTGGAAACAAGTTATGAATGAGGAACTTAATTAGATAGTAAAGAATGAGACATGGGAATTGGTCCCCAAACCAGTAGATAAGAATGTGATAGGAATTAAATGGGTATTCAAGAACAAGATGAATGAGCAAAGTGAAGTTGTAAGGAACAAGGCAAGATTGTTATGTAAGGGTTACTCACAAAAAGAAGGAATAGACTATGATAATAACTATACTCCAATGGATAGAATAGAAATAGTAAGATTATTCTTAGCCTATGCAACACAAAAGAAATTCAATGTGTATTAGATGGATGTCAAGCCAGCATATTTGAATGCATAACTTGAAGAAGAAGTGTACATTGAGCAGCCTGAAGGTTGTCCTTTGACAGATGATAAGGACATAGTATGCAAACTAAAGAAAGCATTGTATAGCTTGAAGGAAGCACCCAAAACCTGGTATGCAAGGTTGGACAAGCATTTGACAAAGCTTGGATATAGAAAAGGTATGGAAGATAGGAATCTCTATTGGAAAGAAATTGATGATGGTTTGATGATTTTGGTAATATTTATTGATGATATCATATTTGGAAGAAATGACGAGGAAAGTGAGAAGTTTTTAGAAGAGATGAAGAAAGAATTTGAAATGAGTATGATAGGAGAAATGAAATGTTTTCTAGGATTATAGATTGTATAGAATAAAAAAGAAATCTTTATTTCTCAAACTAATTATTTGAAGGATTTACTAAAAAAAATTGGTTTAGAAACGTGTAAACCCGTTGGAACACCTATCATAACTAGACATAAGTTATCTTCAAAGGATTAGATGCCTACTTTTGAGCAGAAGAAGTATAGATCTATGATTGGAGGTTTGCAATATCTGACTCACACAAGATCGAATATAACAAATGTAGTTGGAATTGTTGCAAGATTTCAAGTTGATCCCAGAGAAACACATTATGCAGCAGTGAACAGGATATTTAGATATATGAAAGAAACATCAGAGTTTAGATTGCGGTATGACAAATCTAATGATTTCACTTTATGTGCTTTTATTGATGTTGATTGGGCAGGTAGTATGGATGATATAAAGAACACCAATGGTGTAGCCTTCTTTCTTGGAGGAAGATTAGTTTCTTGCTTAAGAAATAAGTAGGATTGTACATCACAACGTACAATAGAAGTAGAATATGTTGTAGCAGGAAACAATTGCAATCAATTTATTTGGATGAAGCATATGTTGAAGGATTAAAAGATAGAAATCAATGAGCCTGTTGTCATACATTGTGACAACACAAGTACAATAAATATGTCTAAGAATCCAATGTTGCATTCAAAGACCAAGCACATTTCTATTAAGTATCACATGTTGAGAGAGAAAGTTACAGAAAGGGAAATTAGATTGGAGTATGTGAGCACTAAAGAGAAGATTGTAGATATATTCACTAAGCCTCTTCCCAAAGAGACTTTTGAGTATTTGTGAGGTATGTTAGGGGTTATGCCCATTCCTACATCAGAATAGATGATGCAAGAGTGCATCAATCCAGTGTAATAGAGCATCATTATTTTTCTAGATTCAATGCTAATGTTTTCTGTATGAGGAAGTATTTGTGATAGACAGAGTCATCTAGGACTCTTGTTGGATGTAGTTTTTGAACAATGTCTTTGGACACTTGAGCTAAGTAAGAATTAGTTGTTGCAGATTTTGATGCAGTAAAGTTGGTTGTTGAAACCTTTGACATTGATGTCAATGGGGGAGAATTTTAGCATAACAAACATCATGAGGAAAAGACAAGCAAGAACAAGTACAATATGTATGGAAGAAGTACAACATGGAATGACAATTTGATAAGAACCACATTGAGGTATATCAATGGGGTGAATGATTGATGAAGAGGATTTGAAAAGAAAAGATGAACAAAATTTTGTTGGTATTCTTGGAACTAGATGTTTTTCATCTATGTTGCTATCAATGCCAAAGGGGGAGATTGTTGGAACCATGAATGTTGATGATATTCCTATGGGGGATTATTGTAGATATGTTACTATGATGATATGTTACATTCATGATTGAGTTTATCATTGATGTCAACATAGCAGTCTTCTATGGTATCTGATAGAAGAACAATGGAAAGATCAAGATGGTATAGATAGCTAGTTGAGTATTCTAACTATTGGAGGTTATGGGAGATACTTCTAAATATCTAGTATATGTAATTAACATCAAAAGAATAAATGATAAGTCTGGAATAAGTTATGTAAGTTTTGGTGATGTATAATCTGAGATAGAGTTTACAGAAGCATGTTCTGGTAAACTTGTTATATCTCTTAGCAGAGTTGTTATTCTAAGAATTGAGGTTGAGGATGTGAAGAAGACATGTTGGTGATGATGTGGCTAAGTTTTCTCATCATGATATTACATGAAGGAAAAGATATTCAAGTTGGAAGGTGGAAGGTTAATGTTATTGCTAAGTGTAACACGTTCTTAATGTGGTCCTATAATGATTAATTGAGAAGGTCTAACAACTGACTTAGGGAATTATTTTATGGACACAGTATAAAGAAATGACATTTTCCTTTACCATGAAGAAGAGAGATATGACATGAAGAAGTGATTGTGAGTAGCCAGAGAGAGTGGAATGTGAAGTTGAGAAAAGTAGAGTGATAGTGAAGGAAACTTCATTACCGAGGTTTTGTTGAATGATCTAAGGTTTGATATTTGGATCCAAGGTTTGTGACTTGGTCTTCAAGGTCTAACAGTGATTGGTTCAGTTGATAGAACAAAGGAAAGAAGAACATGTAATGTCCCCTCTTTAGTTCAACATGGCATTGATCATGGATTTGCCTATTCCATACTCTCGTAGGCAAATGGTGTGGAAAGAGAGTCAATTCTGCGGATCAGATAGTCATATCTTGCTCTTGAAGAAGTGTTAAGAGGTTATATTTTATCATTATGTGATATTGGGGCCCACATGTTATAATTTTAATTTGAGTTGCACTTTTTATTTTATAAACTTACTTTATTATAAAAAAAGTGCATTATAATGAGAAATTATAAAGGATGTTTCTAGAAGTTCTAGCAACTTCTTAGAAAAGTGAATAAATAGAGGGCTGGGCCTCTCATTTGGACATGCTTGGATTGGAGAACTCTTCTACTTCTTCATTGTGAAGACATTTGTGGACTTTGGATCTGCAAATTATTCGATCTTTGGGAACGAATCACTCCCTTGGATTGGTGACTTTGAGGGTGTGAAATATCACTTGAATTGTTGCATAATTGGAGTTGGTATTCAGCCATCTCATTGGAGCTTATTGAAAATTCATTGTTAGGGTTTGTTTTTTGGTTGGAATAAAGATTTCAGATTTGCCCTATCATTGGAGAAGCATTTGACAAGAGTTTGAAGACAGAATAAGTGCATTTTCAGAATTGGCAAAGCAGGGTTCGGAACCACATAATTGCTCATATCTCCTCAACCCCTTGGAGTTATTTTTTATGGTTTTACAGGGTTACTACCTAACCCTAGGTGCCCATTTTTCTTGCATTTGGGGGTCCCAAAACCCTAATATTATTTTATTTCAGCAACCGTACAGGTACGGCCTGGTACGGCCCTGCTAGTTTGGGCAGTAGCAGCAAATTAAGGATAGTTTGGGGGTGCAGTTGGAGGTCTTCATCAACGATCTGCAGCAAAAACGTGGTGTTCTTCCATAGTTCTTCAAACCAGGTTCTTGCATTCTGAAATATATGTCAATTTTTGGGTAAATTTGCTGTCATACAATTATTGTAATAATCAGTCCAGAATTGGTAATAAAAATAATTCCATAATTTATTGCATTGTAATTGAAATATAGTTCAATGGCTTTATATATATTGTAATTCTGTGATTATATTCTGAAAGTATCAAATCTGAAATTACCATATTCTGAATATTGTTACTGTTACACGCCAAGTGTTTGATAAAATTCCTAAGTCTAGTTTGAGGGTTTCTGTGGCCTTTATAGAGAGGGTCACTACAGTGGTATCAGAGCTATAAGTCCTGCCATCTTGTGGAGGTCTTATAGGGAATTTGGAACAGCTGGATAGGAGGGAAAGTGTTTGACGAAATGTCAAAACACTAAAATCAAAGCATGCGACAAAGGCCTTATAATTTCCGCAATACCAAAGCAAGACAAGATAGGATTTCTGACCTGCAGAGCAAACATTCTAGCTCATCTATCTAGGTGGACATAGAATCCAGTCATACAAACATAGGGGAGGTATTTTTTGATCAAGACTACGACTACAATATGGATAGAGGCGGGAATGCCGGTCCAGATCCGCAAGAGGAAAGATTTTTACAGTTATTAGACACCCTGGCACAGGGATAGCGATTAGCTGAACAAAGAGCACAAGAACAGAATCAGAGAATGGAGCTTATGATGCAGATGATGGCTCGAAAAATGGGGTTGAACGCTAACATAGGTGGAGGAAATAATCAGAATGGTCACAATCAGAATGGGAATAATCAGGATGAGAGACATAATGGAGGCGAACAAATTGGGAACAATTTCGGTCATGCCCCCCAGCAAGCTCGGACAGTAAGTTCGAGGCCTATGATTCCTACGTTCCTTCCTAGAGCTCCAGAGCAGCCGGTACCAGAACCCCAGATCACTGACATACAGGATCAGCTGAGGAGAGATTGGGAAGCAGGAGGACCAGATTGTACAGCTGCAATCACCTTTAGAGAGTATATGGATGTGCGGATGAAGCATATGTCTCGTAGACAAGACAGGACTCAGAACTATGAGCTACGAAACAAAGTAGGAAAACTACAGTTACCATATTATGATGGCTCGAGGAAGTCTACAGCAAGAGCTTGGGTTCAAAATCTTGACACATACTTTCAATTGAATCCTATGTCTGAGGAAGAAGCTATTAAGTATGCAGCAATTCACCTGGATGGGTTAGCACACGAATGGTGGCATCATGGTATGATCACTATGGGTCATGCACACATTACCTCATATGTGGAGTTTACAAAGAGACTGATTGAACGTTTTGATAAGAAAGATCCAGAACTCCATTTCAAGGAATTAGCCCAGCTTAAACAGTGGGGCTCATTGGAAACATACATTTCAGAGTTTCAGAAACTTGCGGTGTTAGTAACAGATGTATCTGAACGAAGGCTATTGGTTTTATTTATGGATGGGTTAGTTGATCCGTTGAGAGGGTGGATTAAAGCTCTCAACCCTTCCACTTTGCAGGAAGCCATTAAGAAAGCTCGTGACATGGATTCCTCTTCAGCTTCTAAAAATAAATTTCAGGCAAAGAGTTTCCCTTCAGGAAAAGATAAGGACAGGAAACCCTTTCATAGAGAGGCACAGCTACCTAAGGAAGAAAGTAAGAGGCTGGACAAGGAGACACTTAATGACTTGCGTAGGAAGAAGCTATGCTTCTATTGCAAAGGCCCGAATGAGTACGGCCATGATTGTCCTATGAGGCCAAAAGGGAAGGCCAACCGGGCAATGTGGGCTTATTACGAAGGCTCAAATTCAGATGGTTCAGAACATCATGATGAGGATCCTGGAGAGCAGAGAAAAGCAGCTTCGTAGAAGGGTGATCAGAGAATACTTGGTTAAGTGGAAAGATTTACCTGTTGAGGATGCTACTTGGGAGGGGGAGGCTATTTTGCAGCACCCGGCGTTGAGATTGCTTGAGGCCAAGCAATTTCAGGAGGGGCGGACTGTAATGTCCCCTCTTTAGTTTGACATGGCATTGATCATGGATTTGCCTATTCTAGACTCTCGTAGGCAAATGGTGTGGAAAGAGAGTCAATTCTGTGGATCAGATAGTCATATCTTGCTCTTGAAGAAGTGTTAAGAGGTTATATTTTATCATTATGTGATATTGGGGCCCACATGTTATAATTTTAATTTGAGTTGCACTTTTTATTTTATAAACTTACTTTATTATAAAAAAGTGCATTATAATGAGAAATTATAAAGGATGTTTCTAGAAGTTCTAGCAACTTCTTAGAAAAGTGAATAAATAGAGGGCTGGGCCTCTCATTTGGACATGCTTGGATTGGAGAACTCTTCTACTTCTTCATTGTGAAGACATTTGTGGACTTTGGATCTGCAAATTATTCGATCTTTGGGAACGAATCACTCCCTTGGATTGGCGACTTTGAGGGTGTGAAATATCACCTGAATTGTTGCATAATTGGAGTTGGTATTCAGCCATCTCATTGGAGCTTATTGAAAATTCGTTGTTAGGGTTTTTTTTTTTGGTTGGAATAAGGATTTCAGATTTGCCCTATCATTGGAGAAGCATTTGACAAGAGTTTGAAGACAGAATAAGTGCATTTTCAGAATTGGCAAAGCAGGGTTCGGAACCACATAATTGCTCATATCTCCTCAACCCCTTGGAGTTATTTTTTATGGTTTTACAGGGTTACTACCTAACCCTAGGCACCCATTTTTCTTGCATTTGGGGGTCCCAAAACCCTAATATTATTTTATTTCAGCAGTCGTACAGGTACGGCCTGGTACGGCCCTGCTAGTTTGGGCAGCAGCAGCAAATTAAGGACAGTTTGGGGGTGCGGTTGGAGGTCTTCATCAACGATCTGCAGCAAAAACGTGGTGTTCTTCCATAGTTCTTCAAACCAGGTTCTTGCATTCTGAAATATATGTCAATTTTTGGGTAAATTTGCTATCATACAATTATTGTAATAATCAGTCCAGAATTGGTAATAAAAATAATTCCAGAATTTATTGCATTGTAATTGAAATATAGTTCAATGGCTTTATATATATTGTAATTCTGTGATTATATTCTGAAAGTATCAAATCTAAAATTACCATATTCTGAATATTGTTACTGTTACACGCCAAGTGTTTGACAAAATTCTTAAGTCCAGTTTGAGGGTTTCTGTGGCCTTTATAGAGAGGGTCACTACAGAACATAACAAAAAATTACATGTTTGAGTAGTAAGCTCTTCTTATAGTTGAAATTGCATGTTTGGGCATTGGGCTCTTCTTGCATACATTGTACTACAACTCCTAATAGGGTTGGCACAACTCCTAATAGAGTTGAAATATCCTAATAGGGATTCAAAGTCTCCTAACAGGGGCCCATATGTATTTAATGTTGTAAAAAACTCCTAATAGGGTCCATCCTTTAACAAGGAACTTATATATCGGTATATCATCTTTGGGGCATCATTCCCACCAAGGTTTTCCCTCTGATCAAGGGTCTCCCTATTGGAAATTTGATTGAAAATATCATTGTTGAAGAGTGAAGAAGATTGATTGCAAAGAGGGAGATTGTTGTTAAAGAATGTTTTCAATCATTATTTTGTCATTGATGTCAAACCTGCTATTTGCTGGAATGACAATTGCTTATAAGATCCAAGTACTATCACTTCGTTGATCGATGAAGAGGATGTAATCAACAAGATGTAACAAAAGCACCTAAGGGAAAGGTTGAGTTATGGTTTTGTAATGAAGTGCAAGGATCAGTTAAGACAATGGTTAAATGATGTATTGATAATATACTTGAAGATATAGAGGTTGTCCATACTTAGAAACATTGGAGGAATAAGTTACAACAAGGTTGATTGCAAAGCTTAACTAAGTTCATTAGTGAGTGTTAAGCAAGCTAGTGCTAGCCAAGCAAATTTTCTAGTTGGAGCCGAGTGATACAGAAGGAGCCAAGCATGTTTTAGGTGCTGAGCAAAGTAATAGGTGCCAAGCATCAAAAAATCTTAGTGGATGCCGAGTGAATCCACAGTAGGTGCCGAGCATTAGTAAAACATAGCTGATGCTAAGTAACATAGTATGTGTTGAGCACTAGAATTTCAATAGTGCCGAGTTGCTACATTATTGAAAAAGTCAAAGATTCACCAAATCTGAACCGACAAGTTTATTACCTTGAATTTTCTGAACTAGATGGAGGATAAGGATGATGAGCTGGAGGCACAAAAATTTAGACAAACCATTTTTGAGTGAATTCAAAAGGATTCTTCATGATGTTTCTAGAAGGAACAAGATGTGGGTTAGATTCATTGAATCCTATCTAATCCATTCGAACTAAAATTAAAGGAGGGAAGAATTGAGTAGGAAAAATAATTCTAGACTTCTATTTAAGGAGTCACAAGCCAAGAAGCACGAGTTGTTGGTGTGCCAAATTGTGAAGAGGTTGAAGGGTGTCAAGAAGAAGGCATTTAGGAGAAGGAAGAACAGAGCATAGAGACTCTACTTCAACAAGTGGTCATAGAGGAGATTGCACTGGTATATCGAGCATGGAGACTCAAGGAGACAAAGCTTGAAAGGAGGACAAGCTATTAGAGCTACAAAGACTGAAAGCCAAGAAAATTGTGAAGAGTTGAACAAAGATTTGAAATCTGCAAGATAAGTTGTGAATTGTAATCAGGTCAAAACCCCTTATTGTTACTATCTAGCAATTGTATTAGTTAGGGTAAAATCCTATGGACTTAGGTTGGTTTAACAACCATTTGTAAATCCTTTAACAGGGTGACATTCCAAGTGAATATTCTAAAGTCCTCTAACTAGGCCCACTTCTAACAAGGTGATTAAATCCTTTAATTGGGTCACATTTAACAGTGTGTTGTAGCCTTTAATAGGGCAGGCCTTTCACAAGGCATCACTTCAAAAGAGTGAGAATTGAGTAGCATGTTACTGGTGGTTTTTCCCAAATTGGGTTTTCACGTAAATCACTGTGTTATGTGTTGATCTTTCATGTGTTATGCTTGCATGTTGATTTACAGTAACTTGCTAAGTAGGAAAGTTTAAGCTTGGATGAATGAACAGTTTAATAGGCTCATCTTACTTGATGAAAAAGTTTTAATTGGACATTTGGACCTTGAATAACTAATTCACCCCACCTCTTAGTTATTCTAAAGCATTTCTAACACTCTCTAGTTAACATATCTGGTGTAATTGTCTATGTGCATCTTATTATGGTTGTTTAATTTGGTTGAATGGTTAAGTTTGTTTAAAGAAGATAAATGTTTTAATTGTTGGATAATTGATTCACCCCCCTCCTCTCAGTTATCTTGACCTGGACTATTATTTTTAACATAGAATTCTTTGATTCTTTAAGACCTTATAATTTTTGCAGGGACAATAACATTTTCCATCACCTTTTTTTTTTAGCTAAGACCTCAATCTAGCAATTGTCTCCTTATTTTGTTTTGGGTTCCTATTGTCAAGCATGGTCTTTCTTCGTAGACAAATATTTAGGCTATAAAATTATATCAAATATAAACATACAAGAATTATTGACATCTTGTATATATTAAAAAATAATTAAATTGCACATTTAAAGCATGAATACTCTTGTATCTTACTTTACAAAAAAAATTCAACAACAATAGTAGGGGTTTCCCTTAGTTTGGAAAACTAATCTTATGATTTCTCTTTTTAAGAGTGGTAAGATCAACATTATCCCTCAAATATTAGGGCCAATATGATAAATCCTTTGTTTCTAGGGTTATTTTAAAGTATGATAGAAAATTGAATTATCAAGTGCATGGGAAAAAGGGAAAAGCATGCTAAAAGGTAAGCAAATTTTAGATCTAAGTATTTCACAATTATCTGAAATAAATTATCGTCTGTAATTTTTGTCTATAATTTAAACTTTCTTCCTAGTTTAGTATTAATTTGTACTCCTTTTTGTGGGATCCTATCATTTTGTTGTAGTATCCCAGATCAAAGTTCATCTGGGATGTTAGGAAAGAAGATACGAATATGTAGTAATTAGAAGTTATTCATATTATTATCATGATGATGATGATGTGTGACAGGGTGGACCAAGAACATTAATCAATGAAGTTCCTACACACTTTTATATCACAAGCATTTTTATTAATAATAATGGACTCTGAAAATATCACACCATAAATAGTTTCTCGATTGAATGCCCTAAGCATGTATTACTTGAATAAATATACCATGACATAATCTTTTAGATTTTGTGGTCATCATAATAAAGGGAAGATATGGGTTGGTTGAATTGGTAGTTAAGGGAGTTTTCATTGGTTCCTAGGAAGGGAAAATCTCTATAAAAATGTGTGTTGATCCAAAATAGGGGGTGGTGGTCTAATATCCAACTTCGATTTGGGAACTATAAACACTTGTTTTAATGATATCAGAAGTTATAATGTGTAGATCTAGGAACTAAATTCAATGCATGATTTTTTTCTAAAATGAAAGTGAAATAAATGCCAGGAAATCTCAGTTCAAAGTTTGAGATAAGTTGTTTTAGTAATCAATTAAATGACAAAAAATTGTTGTAAGACTCTTAGCAATAACAATTTTTCCATGAGTTTAACCATAGATGATCTATATTCAATGACCATTTGTAATTGAGAAGAGGGGTCTAATTTAATATCATTATTAGGAATTAAATGCTAATGTAACTACCATTTGACGGAAAACTTCAAACTATCCCTATATAAATTGAGTTGCGTAGTAATTTAGAGGTCATTTTCATCACAAACAAATGTAAAATGGAAGCTAACATTTGAATTCCAAGTGGAAATCAAAAGAATTTTTTCTATGATTAGCACCTACAGTAGGGGTCTAATCCACATTTTTTATGTACATCTACAATATGATTAGCACCTACATTAGGGGTCTGATCCACATTTTTTATGCACATCTGCAATAGAGGGCCAACATAAAAACACATTTCACTCTTTTAATACTCAACTATAGACAACCTTCATCAAGGAGACTTCATTTCAAAGCATTCAAATTCTAGTTTTGATCTCTAAGACCCTTCAAATAGGGAATTTAACTTTTTTGCACGTATGATAATTTTAAAAATTCTACAAAATAATACCTAGTTCAGGCTTAGGGTGGACATCACATCATTCTAATCATATAAAAGGTTTTAAATTTTTAGAAGGGGAGGTGTTCTTGTTTTCATTAATTTTATCATCCATAGAAGACTCGATTTTACACTTTTATCAAACCCTCTTGAGAAAGTTTGGTAAAAAGTTAAGGTTAACATTACTAACAGTAGGACTCCTAGCATTAAAGCAAGTTAGTTTGTAAAATATTTTAAGTCATCAGGAGTCAAGATCAGTCTATTTCTATGTCTGATATAAATAGCATAAACTTCTGATTTGGTGACTTGTGCTAAGTATCAGATTTGATTAAGGTAAGATGCAACCCTAATTTTGTTGGTTGTCACTAGCTAAGCATGGAAGAAGGAATTGAAAGAGTTCCAATGATGATACCTCAAGCCAAGATGAGAGGTCACTAGGAAATAGCTAGCCCAAATGCAAGGAAGATGTTTCCAAGATGGATATGAGCACTAGGCACATGACTAAGATCAAATGCCATGAAAGCCAAGAAGATCAAAAGTGTCCCTAGTCATCGAGAAGAAGATGATATGAAGTGAAGGATGAGATTCAACTCTCCTGATTTAATCTATGACAAAATACTGTCTCCTTGATTCAATGTAGGGTCCAATTGACATTATCTAATTTATTAAACTCTAATTCTTTCAATTCAAGGTCTTTGTCCACATCGTTCCCTAATGCCTATTAACAAGTCCAATCTATGATAACAATGTTCAATATCCTTTTCTTTTACAAATGACAGTAATATATTTCTCTGAGTAGTCAACCTACTACCCTATCTTGGATACACAACCATGTCCCACCATGTGATAATATTCCATGCCTTCCTATCTCTTTAACATAACAATTACAATACCCCTACTCAACTTGTATGGACAAAGACCAAACCAATTTTTCTCATTACTCTTTTGTCAGCATAGAGACAACCTATTGGCACCTTTCCTTGGTCAAATCAGATGCTTGATCTTGGGTGAAGACCTAAATAATTTGGAAAATATATAATACATCATCCCTTATCATTATACCAAATTTTGGGTTGTACTACATGTGTAAGAAGTAAAATTATATTTTAATAGTGCATGCTTACCCTAAATAAGGGTTTGGATAGCTTTGGTTCAAAATAAAATTTATTTTACAATATGAGACCAAATAAAGCTCTACAAGAACTACAATGCTCTAGATTTAGAGTATTATCATGTCCAATTTGATATGCTTAGTCTAGGATTCATGGTGAAGGGTATTTAGCAAAACTTTGGAATATGAACGAGGAACATGTTGTCATGTGAATATTGATATGCACTTGTTGCTAAGAAACGTTAGGCATTAGAGTATTTGGAGAAAAGTGGCTATGAGTTTTGAGTGACCATAGAAGGTCTTTTTACTACATGATGTATGAGCGATTGAGGGAACCTTGATATTCTTCCTATTGTGGGAAGTTGGTTAGTGTTTTGAGCAGGCTTATTTGATGTGAGAAGTTGCCAATTGATAGGACTTTGGATTAGCCCACTGAACTTTGCATCATTAAAGACAAAATTCCATAAACTTTTATGTTTAATAAGTATTGAAACTAATCCACTTCAATCTTGAATAATTCACTTATATTTTTTTTTGAGGGAGTGTCATTTATATAAAGAAACTTTAGTTGTTTACTACCAGAGAAAATATGGAAGGTCATTTGCTCAAATTCTCAACAAATACAATGTTTGGTGCAATATTAGTACACACATTTACTTTACCATTCAATATTTTACTAATGAAAACCATTATTAAACACATTGACAAAAAAAGGAGTTGTGTTTTGTACCAAGAATCAAATTATAGAAGTTGATGGATCACTAAGGACTAATACACATGCATAAACAAGGCTAAATTAAACCATGTGCTTAGAGGAAAAATGGATATGTCAAAATGGTTATAAGATTATAACATTATATGAACAACCATAAATATAAACAGAATTGAAATTCCAAATATATGTAAAAATTCTTACTAGTTTTACTGCATCCCTTGCTCCCATGGAAATCATATTGGCACAAAATACAACTCTAGGGCACATAAGAAAATGAATACAAAAGAATTTAGAAGTTTGGAAGGCCATCCATATATTCATTTAGTATGTTTGTTGACCTTGATTTTTGGGGTTTTTATTTATAAAGATAGATGGGATTTGATGAGAAATAGCTAGGATTTGATAAGAAATAAGTGGGACTTGATGTAAAATTCCCTGACTAGTTTTCCCATTCATTCATTCATTTAAGATTCAAGAGTGAATATTTTTTTTTTCTCTTGTTATGCCCTTGTCATCCATGTCTCTACAAAAATCTTTTTTAGTGAGATTCAACCATTAGAATCATAAAATTTCAGCTTATTAGAGTGTAGCCCAAATATTTGAGTGTGTGATCATCATGGGATTGGAATGCAAGGGTGTAGAAAGGTGTGAAGTGACTAAAGGTTGGTGTTGGGCTTCTTTGAATGTAGCTGTTTTAATTTTTATACATAGAATTTTTTTGAAAAGGTCAAAATGCCAAGTTCACTAATTTTATAGGAACAATTCACCTCAATTACCTACTAGTCTTTAAAGATAAAATGAGATAGAGTATTAGAACACATTTTTAGGTGAGTAGTGTGGAATTTTAAGAGTTGTGACAATTAATCTACCATTATGGAACTTGCCTTATTTGTTTCTTGTGTATAATAAATTTTTGGAAGTCTACATTGTCTTTCCATATTTGGGAGGACATTTTTCTCATCTAGTTGACGGTAGTAACTATAGTGTTTCAAATTTAACCTTGTGCATTTATAACAATAGAGCTTACTAAATGCTTGTACATCTGGACCCATATTTGTAAACTAGATAGGATTCTATGTGTCTTTTTTATCTTTGGGAATCTCTCAAAGTCTAAGAGACTAATGGGATACTAAAAGATGTTGCATCATCAAATTGGTATGTAACAAACATGTCTGATGGTTTTATGACTATCGTTGTCCCTTCTCCTAAGAAGGTTAAATATATTTATGGTTAAGAATTTAATAATAATTCTTTGAAACTACTCACTAAGTTCTCTTGATTCAGAACAATTCTTATAAATCTTAAATACTAGAAGAAATAAGCTCACATTTAATCAACCTAGCACAAATATATGACCTTCTCAAGTAGACCTTCCACAAGAACCTAAAACCACAAGTATGTAATCAAGTGGCTATAATCCTAATGAGCATATTTGGATTGCACCTATTATGATCTCACTTAGGGATTTGCTACACACTTCCCTAGTGTACCTAAAGATCATATTGCCCTCTTTTTCAAGATCAGTGGATGTGATTGCATTGGCGGTGAATATGCAAAATAGTATGTTCTATCCACATGAACTCTCATATCTAAATAAGGAATGTTGTTGCCCTAGGAAATCCAAATAATCCTTATTTTTCGTAGCTTTTCTTGTGCTCTGTTCTAGCTCGATGATCGTAGTTCTGCATTCAATTACTTTCTACCATTAGTAGCATTCGCTTCCTTTGTACAGTGGTTAACAACAAAAATACAGAGACTTACCACTGTTTGGATGTATGTCGTATCTCAATCCCTTCCTCATATTCATGATTTGGATTTAAAAAATGAAGTGAGTTTCACTTTTTTTTTATATCCCAATTTTGTCAAAATTTAGACATTTGACTTAAGTGACGTCAAACTTTTGACCTTTTCGGGGCATAAACAAAAAAATTGAAAATCAAAATCCAAATGACATTTGCTAAAAAATGAAGGGAAAATGTACTAGTGCAAGAGTCAAATATCTTACCAGGGGATCAAAAAGGTTATATTCTACCATTAATTTGATAGATTTCAAGGAAGATCTATATGCACATCCATCATCATTGCAGAGGGATATTTTTATATCAAATACAAAATATGACTACTAGCTGCATTATAACACAACCTCATAATTACACATTTTTTATAATTTGTGTATATTGATAAGTCATAATATAAACATATCTCACATCACATGGTTATAAACTCCTACGCAGTTGTTATTAGAAAAAGTTATAAGAATCCATAATTATTTTCCATCCCTTGCTTGATAAACATCTAATTAAGATAGTTAGTGAAATATTATCCCATACAATCCTCATTTTCTAGAAATAGAAAAAGAGGGGACATTACAATGAATTGTTATCCTTCTCTTCCTTAGATGGTTTTAAGGTGATAGGTACACCAATTATAAACAAATCGGGCTATTGGATTGTACTAAAGAATTCACATCATCTCTATCATCCTTACTCTTCTCTATAGTAGTCACTATTGTATCTCTAATTATGATACCTTTAGGTTGTGTTGCAGGTGCTAACACTCCCTTTAATAAATATACACTAGTACTTGAGAGAGATCTCTCTCAATATCTTCTCCAATATCTCCATATTTGTGTATTTTCAACCTAATAATTATCCCCTTATCTTTGGCCTTATTTCATATTATGTGCATCTCCTCATATGTGATCAAAGCACAAAGATCATGTAGAGTCTTCTTTCTTATCTTCTACTATTGTTCCAAAGCTTTTTGTACCTTTATGTCAAGTATCTCAAATAGTTCATCAGAAATACTTCCCTAAATCTCAATTAGTTTTCTTTTGAAGCTTAAAAACTTTGTAATAAAAAAATCTTCTAATAATTTTTTATCATAAAACTCGGACCTATTGATGGGCCTCCAAAAGCCCATTGTTTTAAGTCCTTTTTATCTTGTTTTCAAGCATTTATCTTGTAAAAACAATCAAACTTTATGGTTTTAAGCAGATGAACTTATGTTTTTATGTCTATGCTATATATATGTTAAGACATGAAGTAGAAGTATGGATAGTTTACATATACTATAATTGCTTGAATTGATGTACAAAAATGGTATACTAAAGTAATGTTGCATGCTAATAAATGTTTCCTCATTCATACTATGTCTGGGGTAGTTTTCCTCCTGTAGCCATAGGATTTGCAAGAGTGATAATTTGAACTTTGCACTTTTTCTCTAATATTGATGATGAAATAAATATATGTATGTGGAAGTTGTGTGTGTATTGAATGTTTTTTGGCTACTTTCCACAAAGATTCAAAGATCAAACACCTCTATGCTAAAGTCAAAGCCAACTAGATTGCTAAACCATCACAAGTGGAACAAAGTCATTAATATATGCTTTCTGTTGGTACAACACATGAATATGGAAGCCCACAACTTGCTATATTCCTGGAGGATTTATTCATGGTTAATGGCAATTATATTTCAAACTTTATGGCTCTGTAATTGATCCTCATTAATGGAGTGATCATAGAGTTAGGAAGTAGCTATAGTTTCCTTTAAATAACGACTGTTGTAGCTTTGTGTGTAATTTTTGAGAAGAATAGGATAAGTTGATTTTCATAACAATAGTGTGATATAGTTTTTAATCAAATATAATTCTTTCACCATGAATGAATAGAATGATTAGTTAAAGTTTATTTCCCTTATCTTGATTGTCTTCTATGTTCACTCACCCAAGGGGGGTCACTTGGTGAGTGAATTGTTCCGTCAGAATAGATTTCATTTTTCCTTGTTTGTTTCTTTGTAAGATAGAATTTTGTTGCTCTTGCATCCATTTATAACAAAATCAATGAACCGTTCCTATAGCATAGGTGCACAAATAGGTTTACTATTTACAACATTACTTTGAGCTTTGAGTTAAGTTGCTGTTTCAGTTGCTAGCATAAATTTCCTTTAGCATTGCCTTTGCTTTAGTTGTAATGACTTAAAGAAGAATTAGAGCATATACTTTGCAGTGACCATATCAAGTTTATGCTCCTAGGTTGACAAATTAAATGAAGTTAGTATACTATTTTAGGAAAAACACATGAAGTTGTCTAACCATAGAATTACTATGAAAGGATTCCCAATTCTTTGTTACTAAGGTATTAAGCTAACTAGACACCTATCATAATACTTGTTCAAATGACTTATTAATCCTCTTAATTCTCTATTCTTTTTGTGATCTTCTTCATATTGGGTTTTCGCTTGTTTTTTTTCATCTATCTTGACTTTGGTCTGTATTTTTATCTCAATTCGCTTCTTCGGCCCAATCACCTTTGTCTTCTTAGGAATAGGTCCCCAAGCCTTATCCTTGGGTCTAGGAGTCCTAGAAGGCCTAAATAATGGTGCAATAATAGGATCTTCCTTTTCCTTAACTTCCTCAATCTTTTTAAACAGATTTCTTCTTGTAGACTTCCTTGTAGCTTGTTGAGGTGCAAGGTTACCTTAGGCTCCATGACCACTACTAGTGGTGCATTTGACACTTTTAGTGGTTGTTCCTAAACTCTTTCATCTTCTTCTATCTTCATAGGTGTAAAGGCTTCAAATTTTTCTTGCTTTACAAGTTCACTCTCCTTCCTTAATGTTGTCATTTTTTATTTTGTAATTTCTTCCTTTTTTGCTATTTTGTCAACCAATTTTTCTATCTTTCTTTTCTTTGAACCTCTAATGAGTTCTTCTCTCACTTTACTATAATTTTCCTCATCTTTTCCACATCACTCTACTTTGGGATCTTTCTCAAATGCAAGGATGGCTTCCATATGTTGGACAACAATGAAAGGATCTACCTCATATTCCATAGGCGGAATCCATTGTACCTTGGTTGTACTACTTCTATGCATGTATAATTTGTTTCTACCATGAAGCATAGTCTCAACATACTTTTTTGTAGTTTTATTAGGAATTCTTACCCTCTATTTCATCTCCCTTTGGAATCCCTTGAATATTCCAAACAAATTATTGTCCATTTGGTTTCTATCTTGCATTCTATAATATTTTGTGATCTAAAATGCAGTGGGTACATCACTTATCCATGCACAAGGATGCATGTTTGGAAACTTAAGGATGATATAGAAGAATAAGTGAACCAAATATAAATACCTATGAATTATCATGCTTGATTCTTCTGATCTCCTTGAGTAATTATTGTTCAATGATCTCACAAACGTCAAATTCTCATGCTCAACAACCATCTTGTATGTTGTGTTAATAATCCTTGTTGAACCAAGTTATACCTACTACTATAATTCATCTTGTAGCCAATTATCTTGGAGACACGTCTCACATACTTCTGTCTAATATCTGTAAGGGTCATGTATCTCTTATCCCACTTAGAACATCCAACTCATGATAGTTAGATCTTGAATATTTAAGTTATAACTTTACTTCTCCAAGATGAGTATTGAAATCATGGCATTCTTTTGATTTCCTCTTTAGATTTGCTTCAATTTTGTCCTTATACTCTTTTCCATCTTCAATCTCTTTGGCCATCTGAAGAGTACTAATCTCAAATTCACATTGAAGTGATCCTATTTCCTTTAGAAGTTTCTAAATTGGATCTAGTTCCATCTCATCTATCTTAGTACATACTATGGTTTGTAGACACATAAAATTGTCCAAAACCCATTTCCTGACCAATTAAATAAATATTTATTATTTATTTAATCCCCCTACCCTTAATTAAATAAATGGAGGGGAACACTAGTTCTCAACCTCCTAACATATAGCTACAAGAAACAGAAGCTGAAACAGAGCGAAAAAAATAAAACGGGAAGGCCCTACCTGGTAGCGAAAAGGGCAGAAACCAAAACCCACACAATAAAATAAATTACCCAATAGCAAAGCATGAACTCCCTAAGCTGAATCCAACAAGACCAACCTCGCGCAAATCCCACACTCACAGCTCCCAGAATGAACAAAACAAGAATCCTTAAGAAGAGGATTTCCAAATTTTCTCTCCAAATTATATTTCTAAAATGTGAGAAGTGAATAATGAATTCACTTTTCCAACACTTATTCACTTTTTGAGTGAATAGTCGATTATGGAAAATAGCCAAATATAGTAGCTAAAATCTAAATCAACCCAAATGAAAATAGGTTATTATCCATAATGGAAATTCACCTAAGGCAAAGCTACCAAAAATTAAATCTGAAAAGATTTAAAACCCGAAAATCAAAAATCACATAAAATCACTTAACACTTTTGCGACAAAAGCAAACTTCTAAATGCACAAACATGCTCACTAGTCTAATCACATAATGTAGATGAGTTCGAATTTACTAATCACTAAAAGATTTTAATTTAAACAATTAAATAAGGGTACGTCGACCATACAAGGACGACATTGGTAATTATGAATAACTGAATCACTAACTCCATGTGCCACTGCCAAGGATATAATTATTGCACACTAAAACACACGATTAAGTGCAATTGCATATAATATCATAATCAAAGAAACATGTATTAAAATACCTATTTAATCCATTTACATCACTCACATTCACAAAAAGCATAAAGATACAAGAATGAAGTAAATAACCATAGCATAAAATTCATCTGATGACATAATCAACAAATATGTCCAATAAGCCACATAACCAAATATCATCATAGATCTATTGTCATCTCAAAATAGCATCAACATGCAAAATGATAAACTGAACAACATAGCAATAAAGCATCTATGGTACTAAATCCAAGATAACATCCAAACCTCAGGTCAACCTAAGGTACAAAATAAAAGTATCAAGTATCTCTCGAATCAAAATAGACAAGGTACAGACTGCAAACACGAGAGGCACTACAAGGCTCCCTTTGGGTGAATCTAAGGAAGAGAATGTTGATCATCTCTTCCTCCTCTTCCCTTACTCTTCCTTGTGTTGGTAGTGGTTATGCTCTCAACTAGACTTGTTTGTGGCTTTCCCTAGTTCCATCACTAGTATGCTCTTGTCTTGGTCCCTCTTAAGATCAAGCAATATCTTTCATAACCTTTGGATCTCCTCCCCTTCCATAGTTCTTTGGGAAATTTTGAAGGATATGAATTGAATAATTGGTCAAGACAAATAGATGAATGTTAAACAACTTATAAATAAGATAGAAATCTCAATCATTGAATTATCAAATAGCATGTTGCTTAATTCAAACATCAAGTTAGCCAGGATGTCTTATTGGGATGAGAAGATGTGCAGTCGATGGAATCACTACAATATTTGGGGTCAAATTACGAAGGCAAATTGCAATGAAAATGTGATTTGTTTGTGAATTTTTTTTGCAAGTGTCCTTGATGTCATTGTTATACTAATGTTGGCATCATAATTACAATGACAACGTGATTATAAATAAAAAGAAAAAAGAAAACACGACATTAATCATTCTCCATTTGATCAATTGTGGAGAGCTGTGTGAAAGAGTGTGGAGAGATCCAAATGAGGGTGGAGAGCTCTAAATGAGGGTGGTGAGCAGGTGTGAACAAGTGTGGATCTAGGATTTTGTTGTCATGTAGTGCCCTTGCTCTACATTTCATTGTCGTGTCGTGCCCTTGCTCTACGATTTCATTTCCATGTTGTGCCCTTGTGATCTTTGTGCCCTTGCTATACATTCTCCCTACACAAAAGATTGAGGAGTCTCTAACTAGTAGGTGTATCTGCATTCTCCCTACACAAAACATTAACAGTTTGCAAAACCATGCAATTCTAGAGTGAAGCTTTCGGGTTCAAGTGGGGATGTAATTTACATATAGTAAACAACACAATAATATGTGAGAATATAATGATATTTTTGTTGGAGATTCCTTTTACTAAATGCACATATACATTCTAATTGAACCCTAAGTTGAGAAAATAATATACTTAATGCAAGTCATTATGAGATTTGTTTTATTTTATCCGCCTTAGTGAATTGTGGTTGGATTCAATGCATTTAAAAAATGTTATTTTGTTTCAGGTCAACCAGAGCCACAATGCCAAGTATGAGATAGGATCTACTTTTATCTTTGATGCATGACAACAATAGCTTAGTTATCTTATAAATTAGCATAACAATGCCTTGCATCCATTTTTTAGTTTGCTTGAATATTAAGCTCCCGTATTTTGTTGCATTGAATGAATTGTTAGTATCAACTCCGAGCAATGCAAGACTGATTATGTAGAGCTGACTCCAAATATTAGAAAAGGGACAATAATTTGTTAAATCTATTTCAGGAATCATCCATGTTTGAGCAATTTATCGTGAAGCTTGCATAGACAACCCATCCTTGAGCTTTGTTGAGCACCTCAAATAAGTTCACTTTTGTTTAGTTGGTAAGATTTTTTGAAGCCACTAATTTTTTATATGACACAACATATAGAAGGCTGAAGTCATGCTTGTTTGCTTTGTGTCTATGTTGATATGTGTAAATTAAGGATGTGTGTGTGTATTAAATGTTTGATGATTAAATAGAGGCAAGTTGTTGAGGTATAATTTTTTTCTATTTAGAACATGCATCAAATAATGAGAGAGGCTACATACGTGACAAATAATGAAGCACATCACCCAACTCATTTTTATAGGTTATTGCTACTAGAATTCAATCATTTTCCTAAGATCTATACTTCATGTTAAATAATTTCAAATTTATTCTAAATATAACCTCCAAAACATTTAGTCATTTGTTTAATTAGATCCAACCCTCTAGAAAAAAAAATACTTAACTACATATTTGAAACACAAGTGACACTTCTATTTGTTACTTATACTAACCCATTTTATGGTGGATTTTAAATAATTTTATGAATAAAACTAACTTCACTAATCCAAAACCAATAGCATCTCAATATCATGACAACAAAGGTACAACCACATGATTCAGAAACTTGTAACTAAACCTAAATATCTCATCTTCAATACTCTAGTGACTTAGATTTATTCTCATCAAAATATCAATGCTTTGAATATTATACTGGCACACCCAAGAGAATATATCACCACATACAACTCACTAGAATACTTTATGAGTTATGTAGTTAATTTTATATTGACATATTATTCCTTCAAAGGGTTTCATCTACAATTCATCTTAAAAGATATTCATAATAATAATTTGAAGCTCTTAAAACATAGAATATGATTTCTAGCTACAATTCAACTATTTTCCTTAGCACATGGTGATGCTAATTCAACTTCATTATCTCTTACCATACTAATTTATCTCTCCAAAGAAAAAACTCTAGACTTTCAATTAATCTTCAAGTTCAATGGTGTTCTACATTTGGAATGCATGCATCCATTGTAGCAATGTACTTAGCCAATACTTGTAACTAACACTTTAAATTGGTACTGATTATAATGAATCCAGTCTAGATGTAACATCAAACCATTAATGCACATTTGAAATTATCAAATTTTGAATGATCACACACTAGTAATCTCCTACGCATTCAATACCAAAATTATCACACAAGTTGATCCTAGAGGTGATTTCCTTGGCAATTTACCCCCACATCAACCAACAATAATACCACTCATCTCATGCATCTAATAAATGTCTTTCACCTCTTCTCTAAGAATATGAAACTTTGGCTCTAATATCAAACCATAGGGAGATAGAGCATGGAGAATAGATTAAGTAGATAAAATATAAATAGTGTTTCCTTCAAAATATTTTCATTGCACTTACTTCTAATTTGTTGATAATATTTGGTTTGATACATAATATTTTGTTTTAGCCACTCGCATGCTATGACAAAGGGTAATATCATCTTTATTGAGTCATAACCAAAAACATAACAATGTGGAGATAAAAAGAAGAGAGAATATTTTACAAAGCATACATTAATACTTGGAAAACCTTACAAATTATCCAAAATGAGAGAACTCTAACTTCTTACAATATGAGAAAGCTTCCAATATAAGATCTTAGTAAATGAAATGGTCATTTTCTCTTTTTTTCCCTTCCATTTTTTGTCACTTTATTTGCATCATATTGTTACTTAGTCTATCTATGCCTCTCCTACTTAGGCTGACAATGACTAAATATAACTAATTTAGAAAAAAAACATATTTGTTTTAGGTACTAAAATCTCTCTAGTTAATCCTATTTAAATCTTACTATGATTCAGTCCTAGAATCTCACAAGTGTATAACAAGATAAATTCATTACAACCAACTATATCCATCTAGATCCATGACTCGTCCTCTCTAGAAATTATTTATCAACATAGAGAACACAATTATTTACATCAAGAAATTAGAATTCCTCATAAATACCAAGACTACATTTTTAGAGCTTTTCCCTCCAATAGATTGATGACTTGGAATGGATAAGCTTATATAAATTGAAGTCAAATTGTTTTTTACAAATGCATATAAAGATTGAATTTTAGAAAGAAAGTAGAATATCATTTCTCTTTTATACTTTTAATTAATGTTAGGGGATTTTAGAAATATGATTTAAAACTTGATTTAATTAAATTTAATATAAATACATGCATGCATATATACATACAAACATACATACATACATACATATAATACATACATACATACATGTACACACACACATGTATACATGCATACACATATATATGTATGTATGTATATATACAGATAGATCTTTTTTAAGGTGCTTATTACATCTTAAAGAACAATAGAAAAATTGATCGAAATGCATACATATTCCAAAATCCAAATAATAAAACAATATAACTCACTCAACCTGTGCTAAGTGACTTACCTCAAGATCTTGCATAGAAATAATGAAGACCTGGAAAAATGGGCAGAGTTCACAAGAAATTTTTCAAAACATAGCATAGTACATATTTTTAGAAAGAAACAAGCCATAACGTAGTTAAATTGGTCTAGTTGTTGATTAGTTGGGTTGATTAAAAATACATGTAGAATTGTCATCATATTAGGTACAATAAAAGGAACAATCAGTTGTTCCCAACTAGTAGGATCAAATACAATTTTTCAAGGTGATAAAATTGCATGCACAAATGCATCACTTACATGCAAGACATGAAGCACATTCCCCAATTTATAATGAATGGTTGGATATAAAGGCTCCATACGCTGGCCCAACAATGGAAGCCAATGATGTAACCATGCATATATTGATATAGTATCCCTGCGAGGATCCCAAGTATCTACTATTATTGTTAATTTGGGTATCACATGATCCAAAATGTTATTAAGTATTGAAGCCGGTAGTAACTTTTCCCATGTCTCCAAAAATGTAGCATAGGTTCAAGGTCCCTTAGCTCCTAGGAATTTGTAGCAACTATTCTCATTGTTTGAAGAATAACTTCAATGAAGAGTTGAGTGTAACGAGTTGAAGAAGCAAGTTTTGCTTATGTGTAAATGCCATAATCATGAGGCCCATTCCCTTGCAAGAGCCTCTGCCACAATGACATTACCTCTAAACCATGCAAAGGATGTTGAAGTGGTTCCTAACCTTGAAAAACTCTTATAAGCAATGGAAAATAAAATGCATATGACATGATAAATTGCACAATTTGTAGTCCTAATATTTGGACTATAAATTCTCAAAAGAAACTTGCAAGTGATTTCAATGTCATAGTACCTACCCCAACACTTTCCTAGATTCTATCTAGTGCTCCCATAATATCCTCTATGTTGTCTAGTTGTTTCTATTGTGCAGTCTCTTTCTGAAGCTACTCTTTCTCCTTCTGGTATATTGCCACAGACTCTCTCTCATGCCTTAAATTCTGATCAAAATTCTAAAAATCTGCCTTTACCATATGTAAAATCAACTTCACATTGTGTTGTAACTCTAGCATAGGTGTTTGATCCTCAATGGCTTTCATTTTAGCATTCAAGTTTTCAAGATTGGTCAAAAACCTCACTTGCGGACCTCTCATGTCAAGCACTTTATGAGGGAAATCAACTCCATGTTCTTGCTTCTGAACTAATAGTTCTTCAGGTGCATTTTCTTGTAAAACATTAAATTTGTTAAACAATTGTAAACTCTTATAAGAAAGTGCATTGTTATTTTCTATTAGTATTGACGGGCTTCCCTTGAACAAAATCAAAATGAAGAGGCATAAATGAAACACAAATTATGAAATTTCCTTCATTGCACCCATATCTTCTCTTTATGTCCCTAAGCTAGACAATAATGTCTATTGGTTCTCATCAACAACTAAGATAATTAGATCTTTGCCACTATCAGAACTTATCAATGGGAGAAAGATAGTCCAAAAAAGTAATTAATATGAAATGGGAGTTGTGTTGATGTGGTAGATGGAGATATAAATGGAGCATATTTATAGGGGTGAGATGGGTCAATCATTGTGTGAGAAATGTGATGAATAGGGATGAAATGCAAAGGTGGGATGTTGAAAAGGAATAATGGTGAACTTGATTTTGTGTCAGCTATTGATCCAATGGTTGCATTACAAAAGGTCCTTCATGCACTATCAAGAGTGTTAACTCAATTGGCATCAATTCAACCTCAGAATCCACAAATACAAAAAAGAGAGGATGAGTTGTTGTACCTAGTTGAGACTTATATAAGTATTAATGTAGTTTTTAATTATAAGAAAAGTTCAATAATGGTTTTTATAGTATACTCTTTTATTTATGTCATTAAATAAAATGCATATGTGTTATTTTTATAGAGGATGCCAAATAGGTTAAAGGACCATGCCCCAGATGGTGATACTTTAGGTGGTTCAAGTACATCAAATGTTCTATCCTACACTTGTGTTTTTCTCAAACAATTTTTTTTTAATAGCTCTAACAATCTTGTTTTTTGTGCTCTAACAATCTTATTTTTCAACTCCTAGCATTTATCCTATGTTCACTATGTCACCTACTACAAGGAACATAACTGAAGAGGTAATGCTAATTGTAATGTTGGCAACATGAAGCATGGCCACAAATGCAATGGAAATGCCTATTGGTAAGTAGATTCCTCTTTTTCTCTCTCATTTTTCATGTGTTTATTTTACTTGAACAATTATTTCTTAGGGGGCATTTGTAATATTGGATTCATTTTATGCAAGAGGCAATAAGGACATTCTTGAGTGTACTTGTGTTAGATGTACATGAACACTAAATAAATGTGATTAATTTTTGATGAGAAATGAAGATGGACTTCCCCTAAGAGTAGCCCAACTTCCAGGTACTTTAAATATTGATCCTTTCTTAAAGATTTTAGATGTTAACAAGGAATTTAGATGTTGGAGGGGTTGGGGCCAAATGAGCTTCCATCTTCACATGGTTGGTCGTGATTAATAGAGAATATTAAACTATTCTTAGAACCAAGGAAATCTCAAAATTAACCTATGATTGTAAGACAACTAACTGTGTGAATCTCTTTGTTTTAGGAAATGAAAAAGGAGGCCATAGTTCAATATGCAATCTCAATTCATATACATACAACATCAAGCAGAGCTGAAAATGCAACATGTTTATATTTTTGTTCAAGGTCTTTAATTAGGCATTTAAAGTTATAGACCATCACGAACATTGTAACTTTGGCTCTTATAGGCAAGGGTAATGTCCTTAACATGCAAGCAAATCAAGACTTTCTATGTGTTGGCTTGTTGAGAACATTCTCTCGGCCATAGCAGCTAGAGTTCTAATGTTCATGATGGTCTATAATTTTAAAAGATTAATAGACCTATTAAATAAATGTAAACATGGTGCATTTTTTTAGCTCCACCTATTGTCCATGCATATAGAACGCACCAGCACATGCATTATCAATTCATAGTGGTAGAATCTTATTTTGGATGCAACAAAAAAATGACATACACCAAAAGATGGGAAAATGATGTCACTTTTTCAGGTTTGGAACCTTTTTTTGCTATATTTTGTCACATGTATTCATATGAATATGAATATTTTGTCACACATATAATGTAAGAACATTCTTTTCTTCATATTTCAAGTTGAAATAGGTGTACTTTTTTCCATTGATAATCTTATACTCCCTAGATAGCTAAGGTAGCCCGCTTCACCAAAGAACATGTGTTACAAGGTACATGTTCAAGAGTATGTTTTTTTCATGGATGATGTAGGAATTCTTAGACATGTATGTTCTAGAAGAACCAACTTATCAATGTTGTATTATTTGGTTTCTTTTTTCATGTATAATTTCATCATTTGATTTGATATGGGAAAGACAAACAATCTCTAGATACACATAATTTATTTTCATAATTTTAAAATGATTGTAGGCATAAAAAGGTAAATGGGTTCTATTAGAGAGAAGGTACCATTCAAATGGCCCTCAAATAAATATTTATATGTAGGAAAAAGTGGGATCTCTGAGGGACATGTGTTAATTACCCAAATGAATATTTATGTGAAAGAAAATGTGGGAGTTTTGAGGGATTGTCCATGGACTATCCATGGAAGATCACAAATCTACTCATTTTATGTTTTCAGCCTCCTAATGAATTTACTATTTTTATCTTGGACTATGTGATTTGTAGGAAGATTTGAAACTAATGAAGGACATGGGCTTGGATGCATATATGTTTTCCATATCCTAGTCATGGATATTACCATGTGAGCCAATTTTTTAACCCTTAAATAAAAGTGACTAGCAATAAGTAGTGCCTTTCTTTAAAAAAATAAAAATAAATTGGTGAGAACATATGGCACAATCAAAGGTGGAATTGACAAAGTTGGAGTGGCCTACTACAACAACCTTATCAATGAACTCTTAAAACATCATAAAAATTAATCATGTTTTCTATTATGGACATAGAAATCTCTATAACTTTATGCAAGCCATAACCCAATCATGTTTGCAAATATTAAGCCTTTTGTGACTCTATTTCATTGGGACCTTCCACAAGCTTTGGAGGATAGTTATGGAGGCTTTCTCAATGAACAAATTGTGTATGAAACCCTTCCAAGTCATGAAATCCTTTTTGCATCTATGCCCGTATAGTATAGTATACTTCTTGATCTCATTCATTGATTACTCATTTTATGAGAATAAGGAGACTAGTATTTTAAATTTATAGGAAAGATTCTAGATCTTACAGTGATTCATGCTTTGAAGAGTTTGGGGATCGAGTGAAGCACTGGATAACTCTAGATGAGCCTCATTCCTATGCCATTGGAGGATATGAGATTGGTACATTGGCACCAGAAAACCTTCCCTCTTCTCATGGAAATTCAAGCATAGGAAATTTAGGATGAAAGCCTTACATTGTGGCCCATAATCTTCTTTTTTCCCATGCAGCTGTTGTGGGTGTTTACAAGACCAAATATCAGGTGATTCATTTTTTCCCAAAAAAAAATCTTGTTCTATATACAATTGTTGTTTTTTTAAAGATTTATTATTATTATTATGTGTTAAGTTCAATTAGACTTGAATCCAAGACCTCCAAATGAGAGGGTCGCAATTTACCATTATATTGTAGGTTGCCTAAAAGATTATAATTTTCTTTTGGTATAAAAAGAAATACATAAATAAAATAAAACGAAGTCTTACATAAATGGTATACTCATCAGATAAGTGGTAAGACTCACAAAACTCATTTAAAAAACAAAAAATAACTATTTAATTAAATGAAATAAAGAACATTAAAATATAAGTTCTAGATGGCGAGTGAGAGAGGGGAGAGTTTGCATGGGAATCGGAATTTGAATTCCTTTGTACGTAGTTCTGAGGATTCCCCTGTCGAATCTGGGGATGTTGATGATGGCGGGATTTTGGCAAACTCGGGAGGGGGGCCCAAGTAGATTAAAAAATGGTCTAGTCTATTTGGGGTACGACCTACTGGAAAGTCTGCTTTCCCACCGGTTAAAGATATCTCTATGAAGGATATAGGTGAGTTCTCAATCAAAATCCTTGATCAAATTATTGATAGAAATATTTCCTGCATGGACTCTACTTTGGTTGGGCGTTTCATTGGACCTAGACCCAATATTGAAGATGTGTGAGCTTTTGTTCAAAAAAAATGGTGTTTGAAGGGCCAAGTTGATATCTCTACGATGGCTAAAGGTTGTCTTTCCTCTTGTTTTTCTTGTGAGGAGGATAAATGAGATATCCTCTGTAGTAGTCCTTGGGTTATGGGGAGATATACCTTGCTGCTACAGAAATGGACCCCCAACCTTTACTCTCTGGATGATTTTGATATTCAAGCCCCTATATGGGTAAAACTTCATGACCTCCCTCTTGAGTTCTGGGTGGAAGATGTGTTCAAGGGCATTGCTAATACTTTCAGGGAACTCCTCTCGTTAGATCATGTGACTATTTTTAGGAGGAGACTGAACTATGCCATATTTTGTGTTGGGGTTTCTCATGGTGTGGATCTACTTGAATCTATCTCTTTGAAATCTAAACTTGGTATTTGGGACCAAAGGATTAAGTATGAATCTATCCCTTTTGCATGCTTCTATTGCAAGAAAGTTGGTCATTAGGCTAAGATATGTCCTTTTCTGAAAGGAAAGGCTAAGAAGATTAAGAAAGTTTGGGTGAAGAAAGATCTGTCTAAGGGTGTGGGGGCAAATGTTGTGTTGGTTCCTGTTGGGTGATGCGACGCGCTCCCCTGCCCACAGGTGGTTAATTATATGGTGTTCCATGTTCACTAACAGTCATGGCTTTTGGTGCAACGGAAAATGGGCCCAACAATTGGTATCAGAGCCTGGTTTTGGCCTGGTCATGGGTTCAAATCTCCCCGGTGCCTTCCCGACCCGTGTAAGCACCTGGTATGCGCGTCGAGGGGGAGATTTTTGGGTGATGCGATGCGCTCCCCTGCCCATAGGTGGTTAATTATATGGTGTTCCATGTTCACTAACAGTGCAGGATTAGTTCCTGGTTTGGTTTGGATCTTCATATAGGAGATGGATTTTATGATGCCATAAGTGACTTGGTACCACGGTTGAGTGGGAGTTGTTGGCATTGATATATTTATTGAGTATTTGCAAATGTCGAAGGTTTGTCTTAGATCCTGTTGCTGCAAAAGCGTCTTTGACATTTGCATGGTGCACTTGTTATCTTCATGGTGTGTGAAGATGGTTAGATCTTGAGGACTCATGGAGTTCTTGGTTATCTTCATGGTGTGTGGAGATGGTTCTTCCTGATATGTGCAGATGGTTTTCTTCATGGTGTATAGAGATGGTTGCATCTTGAGGACTCACAGGGTTCTTGGCAAAGGTGTGGTTTATATATTTTATTTGGCATGTTATCCTTGGTATGAGGATGGTTTCATTATTATGTCATGGTATACTCTTGATACGCGTTTAGAGTTGTGACATGTTATGATGTGTTCATATGGAGCATGTTATCTCTTTAGTTGAGATGGTAAGATCATGTTGTCATGTTTATGTTCCTAAGGCCATGGTTGGAACTTTGACATTGATCTTGGTTTAGTTTCTTGGTATTGAGTGCACTGATCATAAGCTGGATACTTCATGATATTGCTATGTTGCATTTGGAGTTGGAATGGATTGATTGGTTACAGGTGCTCATGGGTACTTAGAGACGGTGGTGACGCTGATTTCTCTTGGATTAGAGAAGTATTTGTTGGGATGGTTGATGGTTTCAGCAGGAAGTTTGAGGGGCAGTCACCTGATATGGACTTGAGAGGAGATTGTTCTTAGATGAGTCTTGGTTGGAGACTTGGGTATCTTGATGAGCATTCTCATTCCTCACTCTTGGTCTACTCGGTGGTTTGCTACTTGAGAGGTATAGCCCATTGTTTCTCTTAGTTGCATTATATTTATGCTTGTCTTTCATGGATATGGATCTAGAGCTATGGTTTTATTATTGTAACCCTAGATTGAATCCATGGGAATGCATGAGAGTTGTTCTTGTAGGATATTAGTTTATGTATTGTGGATGTCCTTGATACTATATGGATTCACTTCTTTGAGATGTTGTGAGTGGATTGGTTATAGATTTGACATTATCTTTTGCAGTGGGAGCTTCTTGGTATATATGTGGTAGGTATTGCTCTTGAGGCTTGTGATTGCAGGTTGTAGATTGGATATGTCAGTGATATGAGATTCACTTGTTATACCTTTTGAGGTATGCATAGTTGGATGGGTTTGGCACTTGATGTGGGTGTTATTTCAGCTATGGATATTTTGACAACTACGGATACATGTGATTACCTTTTGGATCAGGTTTTTTTTGTGCTCAAAATTTTAGTTGGTATAGGATTTTATGATCTTCTAATGTGACAGGTTGGGTGGCTTTCTCTTTGGATGGCTTCTATGTATGTCCAGTGGGAGTGGCATACTAGGAGGTGAGATCATTCATGTTTGAGATACCGGATACTTTGATTTTGTTGCAGGTACCAGGATAGAGCACTTGGTGTATTTTGATCCATGATGGTGGATGTGCTGGGAGGGATTGTTCCCTTGTTCATTTATGTGGCTATGGATTGACCCTATGCAATGTATACAACAAGTGGGAGATTGTTGAGATAATGGGTGTTGCACACATTGCATAATATTGTTATTTTATTATTTTATTTTTTATTATGTAATGTTGTACCTAGATGGACGTGCAACATGTAAAGATTCCCATGGAATATTCTTGATGAGTTGTATTGTAACATTGTGATAATATTTGATGTAATTATTTAATATTGGGGGAAAGAATTAAATGCCCAATATTAAATGTGGGGTTAGTGGGTTAGGTAGCACATGGTTTATATAATACCACTTAGTGGTTTTGTGGGACTTACTACTATATAAGAAGCCACAAGGGTAGTTGTTGTATAAAGAGAAAAAGAGTGACAAGAAGATAAAAGGCAAGAGTCAAGCGGGACAAGGCTTGATAGGTTAGCCAAGGGAGCATTTGTGAAGGTTGAAAGCATGGCATGGGATAAGTGGATTCATGCTTGTTCACATAGTTTGCTCGGTTGTGGCTATGGCCATGAAGGCTTCCATGGATGTATGGCAATGGTATTTTTGCTGAATAATACATGATGATGGATGCTTTTGGAGGCTGGGTTTTTTCCCTCAATGAGGGTTTCCCAGGGTATATCTTGTGTCACAATTTTATGGGTATGTTGTCTATTCTCTTGCATGTGGATTTTAATTCCGTGTTTATTTTAGATCTATTATGGGTTATGTGGAAACGGTTATATTCTTTATTGCCAAGTGGCCTGGTCATGGGTTCAAATCTCCCCGGTGCCTTCCCGACCCGTGTAAGCACCTAGTATGCGCGTCGAGGGGGAGATTGTTGGGTGATGCGACGCACTCCCCTGCCCACAGGTGGTTAATTATATGGTGTTCCATGTTCACTAACAGTCATGGCTTTTGGTGCAACGGCAAATGGGCCCAAAAGTTCCCTCAAAGGACCAATCTAAGTGCTCTAAGGATGATGAGGTGAGCAATGTTCCTATGGACATTTCTAGTGAACCTCCTGAGTTCAATGCTCCCCTTCAAGATCTTGGTGTAGTCTCACCTTTGGAGAAGGAGTCTAGTGTGATCACCTCTACCCGGGTCCTACCGAAGATTCCTAATAGTGATAGCTTGTAGAGGAATTAGGAAGATATGGTGAACATTTCTAAGGAGGATAGGGTTTCTATTAAAGAAGGATCTCAAAAGGAGATATGTTTGCCTTTGCCTTTGGTACAAAAAGCCCTAGATCCTATAATGAAGGATGGTAACTTTGTTAGTGGTGAAGTCAAGGACCTTCTTATTGTTTCTTAGGTTGAGGAAGTAGTTTGGGAAGAGGATAGTTCTAAGGCCAATTGGAATGTAGTTAGAAAATAGTTGAAAGGTAGGAAGAAAGGTAGTAAAAAAGATGAAGACTCTGCTCCAGTGAAAAATAATAAGAAAGGAACCAAAGTCGATTCCAAAAATGGGGATTCAAAACCTTCTAAGGGTAAACTTGGTTCTTTGTCGAAGAATGGTGGAGCTAATTTCAAAAATGGTGATGTTGGCTCTTCTCCATCTTTAGTTGGAAGACCTTCTAATTTGCACAAAAGAACAACTGAGGCTAATAGGAGCATTGCTTATGGTAGTCAGAGAACCATCCTTGAATCAAAAAAATTTCTTAAATTATGAAGATAATTTCTTGGAATATTTGAGGGCTTAATAACCCTCATAAACATGACATTGTAAAAAATATGAATAGGGATAATAGGCCAAAAAAATTTGTTATTCAAGAAACTAAGATGCTCAAGGATAAGGTGGAATGCCTTTCTATTTTTAAGGGAGGAAAGATTATTGGTAGTGATTCTAATGGAGCATCAGGTGGTATGGCAGTTTTTTGGATTAGCAAATGGATTCAACAGGAACTCATTTCTCAAAGCAGAAATATGATGAATGTTCATTTTTCTAATTCAAAAGATAATTTTAGTTGGGTCCTTACTAATGTTTATGCCCCTTATTCCAAATGGGGAAGGAAGGCTTTGCGGGAAGAAATTTCTAATTAGAGAAAGCTTTTTGTTGAGGATAATTGGTTGATTATAGGGGACTTCAATACCCCTTTAAAGGATTCTAAAAAATGGGGAGGTAATCAGACCAATCTGGATAATAGATTAGATCTAATGAACTTTCTTGATCTTCGTCTTCTCCATGACCTTGATTTACATGGGATTAAGTACACATGGATGAATAGAATAGCTGGTAAGGATCTTATTCAAGTTAGGCTAGATCGTGCTCTTATTAGTAATGATTGGTTTCTAAATTACAAATGTGCACTCAATGCTCAAGTTCGTGTAGGATCTGATCACTACCCTATTTTCTTTGTTGCTGAAAAAATTAATTTTCATAAGAATTTTCCGTTTAGATTTGAAAAAATATGGACTCTTCATCCTAATTTGGAAAGCCTCATTAAGGAGTGGTGGGATATCAAAGTTGAGGGTACATCTATGTTTAGAGTGGCTACCAAATTGAAAAATGTTAAGAAGAATATTAAGATATGGAATAAAAATACCTTTGGCAACATTTTTTAGAAAAAAAAAAAGATTTTGGAGGAGCTTAAAGACATTCAAGATAGGATTCAGGATGATGGTTATGAGGAGGTCTCTAGGGAAGAGGAAAGCAACAAACTGGTTGAACTTCATGATCTTATTACCAAGGAGGAGAAGTTTTGGAGAAAGCATTCTCAAAAGGTCTTTTTGAAGGAAGGAGATCGAAACACCAAGTTCTTTCATTTGACAACCTTAAAGCATAGGATGGCTAATAGGATTTCCAATCTCAATACAAATGAAGGTTTGACTGATAGTGAAGAGGTTGTCAAAAGGGAGGTTGTGGAGTTCTTTGGTAGATTGCTGCAATGTGACCCTAATTTGAACTTAGATAAGCAAAAAATGTTCCTGGAGAGCATTCCTTCCTGCATCTCAAAGGCCAAGAACTTATCCCTTACTTCCATTCCTTCTTCGGATGAGATTTCTAAGGTTGTTTTCTCCTTTGAGGGTGATAAAGCCCCTAGTCTGGATGGGTTTCCCCTTTAATTCTTGCATTAATATTGGCATACCATTGGGACTGATGTTTGTAATGGTGTGAAGGAATTTTTTGGCACCAGAAATATCCTAAGAGAATTAAATGAGACCTTTATTGCCCTTATTCTTAAGAAGCTAGGTGCTAATAGTATGGATCAATTTAGGCCTATCAGTTTGTATAATTCTTTTTATAAGATTATATCTAAAGTTCTTACTCTTAGAATTCTTTCCTTTCTTCTGTCTATCATCTCAAGGTAGCAAAACAGGTTTGTTTCGGGTAGATAGATCTTGGACTCCATCATCTTCAATCATGAAAATATACATTCTCTTGTGGTGTCTAAGAAGGAAGGGTTTCTTCTTAAGCTTGATCTCTCTAAAGCCTATGATAGAGTGGATTGAAATTTCCTTCTCAGGGGCTTGGAAGCGTTTGGCTTTAATAAAAGATTCAAGGACCTTATCTTCATGTTAGTTTCCTCGGCTTCTTTCTTGATGCTTGTTAATGGTTCCCCTACTTCCTTCTTTAAGGCTTCTAGGGGTCTTAGATAGGGGAACCCAATCTCTTCTATTCTTTTTGTCATCTTGGTTGAATGCTTGGGGAGATTTATGAATAATATGGTGGTGAAAGGGGACTTTGTGGACCTCAACCCTTCTTCCTCTTCTCTTGTGTGTTCACACCAACAGTTTTTTGATGATTCGATTGTCATGGGGGAGACTTCGGTGAGGAATGCTAGGAACATAAAGAAGGCATTAACTGATTATGGTATGGCTATTGGTCAAACTATTAGCTGGAGTAAAAGTGTGATTTACTTTATCAATGTTAGTGAGGCAAGACAAATAAAGATTAAAAGGATTATTGGTTGGGAGAGTGGATCCTTGCCAAGAACCTATTTGGGTTTACCTTTGGGCTTATCTCCTCCTGACAGCTTTTGGAACTTGCTGATTGATAAAATACATTTGAAACTTGCTGGTTGGAAGGGTTCTCTCCTCAGTCAGGCTGGGAAGGTTATTGTTTTGAAATCTATCCTTCAAAGTGTCCTGCTTTATACTTTGAGTGTTTTTTAAATTTCAAGAAAGTTTGCCCTTGCTATTGAGAAAATTTAGAAGACTTTCTTGTGGACTGGTATGGAGACTAAAAAAAGACTTCCTCTTATTGCTTGGGAGAATGTGTGTATTCCTAGGGGGAAGGGAGGGCTTGGCTTGCGTAGGATTTAAACAAATAATGAACTCTTACTGGCTAAATTACTCTGGATATGGCACAAGGAAGAGGGGGGATGGAGGAATATTTGGGTTGATAAATATAATAGGGACCACTTTGATTTTCAACACTTCCTTTCTTTTGATGCTGATCAAGGGGGTTCTCTGATCTGGAAGAACGCTCAGAAATTTAAACATATTTTAAGAAGAGGGGTTAAATGGAAGCTGGGAAATGGAAGGAAAGTTATTTTGTGGGAAGACATTTGGATCCTAGATTACCCTCTTTGTGATGATCCAAGGTGGAACGGGTATATGGAGTAGTGCAAGAATCAGTATGGTACTTTTGTGAGTGATTATTGGAAGGATGATTTGTGGGTGAATCTTCTTAGGGTGGATCAAAATTTGGCTAAGCTTGCTAAGTGCTTGAATGCTTGCTTTCTTAACAATGAAGAGGATGTTCTGATCTAGAAAATTGATCCCAGTGGCATGTACTCTATTGCCTCAGCCTTTGCTAAATCTTTTGATGATCATGATGAACCTTGCTGGGCTAGGGCATGGGTGAAAGGTTTGACTCCCAAATTTAACATCTTCCTTTAGATTCTTTTGCAAAATAAAATATTAACTCTTGACAATCTTAAGAAGAGAGGCTTCATCATTGTTAATCGATGTGTTCTTTGCAAGAATGATGGGGAATTGGTGGATCATATTATGCTACATTGTCCCTTTACAAAGAAGGTTTGGGATAAATTCTGGAGTTTACTGAATGTGGATTGGGTTTCCCATGCAACCATCCAACTATTCTTTTCTAGTTGGAAGGCTCCTTCCAAGAATGTTTTGATCATTAAATTGTGGGACTTTATCCTTCCTTCCCTGTGTTGGGGTATCTAGAAGGAGCGCAATGATAGGATCTTTAGAGGGGTGGATTCCAATCCTGCTCAAGTTTTCCACAAAGTTAAGGTCCTTTTGATTGAAAACATTAAAATTTGTGGTTCTAGATAGCAACCTTGTAATGAGTGGGAAGATGGGATGCTTAATAACTGGAATAGAAGGAGTTTCAGTATGAGTATAAAGGATTCTAACCAAAGGGATAATGCTAGATGGGATTGTCCTCCACTGAATTGGTTTAAGATTAACTTTGACGGGGCCTCAAAAGGAAACCCGGTCACTGCAGGATCCAGAGTTGTTATTAGAAATTCTAATGGTGACTTTATTGGCGGTATGGCTATACCTTTAGGGAGTCAAACTAATCATGTTGCTGAAGCTTCTATTTCTCTTCATGGTCTTATTTATGCTAAAGGTATGAATTTGAAGAATATATGGATTGAAGGTGACTCCCTCAACATAATTAATTGTTTAAATAAAATTAATCCACCTTTGTGGACTATTAGTAATATTATTTCCAAGGCTTTTAACATTATTAATTCATTCCAAAACTGCATTATATCTCATAACTATAGAGAAGCCAATGGTTTAGCTAATTGGACTTCAAATGTGGTATGTTTAAATGATCATATTATCATTTGGGAGTCATATGATACCTTACCTCCAGATGGCCGCAATCATGTCAATCAAGATAAATGGAGATCTCAGCAAAAAATCTTTAATTATGATGTTGTTAGTGAATTATGAGATTTAGGTTATATTTTTTAGAAAGGTGGGCATTTCTCACGGATTCTAGGTTGTTTCTTCCTTCCCTCTTTTCGATAGTGGTGTTCGCAGAGAGTTTTGGGGTTTTTAGAGAGAGAATACCAGTGAATTCGGCTCAGAGATTATGGGGGGAAAGAGGAAAGGGTGGAGCTGCCTAGCTGCACAAAGTGGAAGAACAAGCCAGAGGTGTGGGACATTCTAAGGCATGGCAACTTCACTAGTTACATGGAAAGGCTCAAAGGAAATAACCCTACAATAACACACCAGTTTGTTAAATCATAGAAGGATGGCTCTGTGATGGTTAGGAACCAGTGTATGGATGTCATCGAAGAGGTCATTGCAAAGGCTATAGAGTTGGATATGGATGGGATAAATTTTTATAGGGAAAGGAAGCTCTCGGATAAGGCTATTGATGACTTTATTGAGACAAAATAGGAGAGAAATTGGTTGGTTAAAATAAGTAACTCGTATTATAACCTGGCCTCTGTTTCTTGTCCTTGGCATTTTGTTCTCTTTGTGATTATGGAATACTTGAATTTGGATGGGAGATTCACAAAATTGTATGGTTATCACTTTATGTTGGCAAATCATTTCCGACATGATTTTAGGATCAATTTTCCTTTTTATCTTCTGCAGTCTCTTAGTGTTTCTACCTAGGCCATTCAAAATGACCCAAATGGAGAGCATGTTTGCCATGTGAGTCTTATGGTTTTGATTATGAATTTGTTAAAATCCAAAAAAAAATTAAAACCTAGGACTTTGAAAGGGGCTAATTAGGATATGGAAGGGAGTATTAAGGAAAAGGGCTATGATTCTGAGACACAAGATGAAGCTGAAGAGGGTATGGCAAGCTCAAAAAAGGGCTTGGGTGGAAGCTCAAAAAAGAAGAAAAATACTATTGAGGATGTTGATTCTGACCATGACTGGGAAAGTGGCTTTGTGGAGGAAATTGTCAAAGACCATTACAATAAGAGGAGTGGTGGCAAAGGAAAGGGAAAAGGCCGTCAAGATGAGTGGGTCTCTCCTCCTTCTAATAATGAACCTCTGGATCAATGGTTGGAGAGGAAAAGAAAATCCTTAAGGTGACATGAGGATATGTATAATACAAAGAAGAATGGGGAATCCGACAATGAGGATGACGGAGAACAGGGGCATATGTTAGATTTGGGTGATAAAGCTAAAGGTGGGAGAGGGTCTTCTAAGGGTTTATTTGGCAACCCAGGTTCTATTCTAAAGGAGATTGGTATCCTCAAGCAGCAAATGCAATTGTTGGGTAAGGAAATGGAACAATTGAGCAAAACTTCCAAAGGGGAGCAAACTTTAGGCCAGCATATTGACAAGCTCTTGGAGGTTATAGGGAATGCTAAAGAAGTGAAAAATCTCATGCATAAGGTTCCAATGATCAAAGCTAAACAAAGGGTCATGGATAAGGATATTAGCAACATTTAGGGGAAGTTGTCCAAACTGGAAACTAGGATGGGTAATATGGAGAAATTGGTCAAACAACTGGTGGACAATGTGATTATTCTCTTGAAGAGGAATGAGCTTGATAAATGCCAAGATTCCCCTCCAGAGGTTGATACTCAAGGACCAAGTAAACGTACCCATGCTTACTCTAAGAAGAATGAGGAGATTAGTAAGAAGGATGAGGTGAAGGTTGTTGCTAAAAACATGCAAACTCTGGTGGATCAAGTTGTTGACCTAATAAATACTTCTTAGCTGGTCGGTTGTTGTTCCTTTGTTGTACTTTTGCTATTTTTTCCAGCTCTGTCTTTTGTGACCTCTTGGATGTTTTTGTTGGAGGTCTATCTCATGTTGCTTTAGGATACTTTTCTTTGTTGTTCTGTTCTCATGATTTTCTTTAGACTTCTGTTGATGTAAAGGTTTCAGGTCCTCTAAAACCTATTTTTACTTAATCAAAACTATTTAATTAAATGAGTAAAAATATTATTGAAGTTCGTGGTTGCTAACATTGATTTTTTTCAATTGATGGGACAACATGCAACATCAGACTAGCTCTACATATATCCACGTGGAATAGGAGAGCTATTAAACTACATTAGGCACAAAGAATGGTAAGACATTTTATATGATTGAATATATAAAAAAACATTATGGGGGATTTGCATTAATGGAAGCAATATTTAATGATGTTTGTTGCCAAGTTTAAATTGTATAGATTAATGTTTAATTTGTGCAGAAGGTTTATTTGAAATTGGATTAATGTTTTTATATGAATTCATATGAACCATTATAACAAATTAAAATTTCTAATATATATTTTTTATGATGGATTATAGGATTCCAAATCTAGACCAGATTTGAGTCATGCCTATATCTAGCTAGGTTTCAACTTTCAAAAAAGCCTCTTTATTCCTCTTATAAAATGAAACAACCTAGAGAAGATTTCTAATTTTCATTCACAATCTGATACGAACAACTGAAAAAAAAAGTTCAAATCATTAAGTCTTCAATCCATTATAGGAAATAATGAACTAGTTAAACTCAAAGAATGCAATTCTTAACAAACCAATCACAAAGGTACAAAGAAATTGAATATTCTGTTTAATTGATTTTGGCTACTACATGACATGATTTCATCCAATTTGATCCAAAGCTTCTTTCTTTGAATCATCGAGTGTGACAATTGATCTATGAAGCTTACAATATTGTAACAATCACAACCTTTATCTTAATTGGGCCAATAGCGATACTTTTTGTACTACATATTTTCAATAGCAGAATGATGATGAGTTGCTTGACAATGATGATTTGCTTGATGTTCCATGATGATATTTTTTCAATGATGGTTGATTATCAATGTTGATATTATTATTTTTTAACTAAAATATTGACATGGTGGTGTATTTTGCTATGTTGCTATAATATTAGCATAGTGGTGTATGAACTTATGTACTAATGCATCTATGTTATCTATATACCAATGGAATATATAAAATCTTTCATAAACAAAATAAAAGGATTATGTATGTGCCCATATTTAGTTTGACATGATGTTCGATCTATTCTTCTTTATAATGGAGATATTGAAGAATAAGAGTCTACTCTAGATCGCAGTCGAAAGACTATTTATTCTATTATGAATAATTCTATGTTTTTAAATTTTTGTATTTCCTCTTTACATTTTCTTTAATGATCTTCTGTATAAGTCGTCAGTTCCTTTAAATAAAAAATAAATTTGATGCTTTTTTTTTCATTTAAAACTAGTATTAGATCGTAGGGACAATATGAGCGAGAAAACATATAAGAGTTTTCTAATTGTATAGGGCTATACGGGCTTGAACCGTAGACCTTCTTAGTATAAAAGATCAAATTTCTTATTACCAAAATGATTTGGACTATTCTAAGAACCTAACATGCATTTTTATTGCATTAGGCTCTTTCATTAATTGATGGAAAAATCAATTAGTCTGCCATTCTTTTCCAGAATAGATAATAAGATGGCTCCGTTTGCTTGAAACAAATAATTTTTCAAAAGCAATCCCAAAGTGCTTCAAAAGATTCCCTTGACGTATATAGGTCTGCCATGCTTAGACATAGATTCTCCAAATGGAGTCTCTCTCACCCCAAAATAAGAATATGAGACTTCATACACCTAAAAGTTCATAGAGCAAAAATTTATGTTTTTTTGAGATCCTCATATGTATTATACTCATTATGTTTGACATTGAATGTCCCTGAGATTGACCATATCAACTAGATCTATAGTTTGAATAATACAATGAATTTCATCTTTGTCATGTTATTGTTCTCCTAATTCATAGAGTAAGACTCAAATATATTTTATGAACCGAATGAACCAATAAACTCTTCTAAAAACCATTGGCACACGTGTAAATGAGGTGCTCTACCTAGCTGAGCTATAGCCCTTGACAGTTTAGTCTTAAAAATATACTAATAAAATAGATCACTTTCTATCGAGATGATATTTGATTTAATCATTCTTAAGGGCATATCGTCTAATTATGCCTAGAATTTAGGTATGACTCAATAAAGAACCTACTTAACTCAGTGGTTAGAGTATCACTTTCATACACCTAGAGTCATTGGTTCAAATCCAATAGTAGGTAAAACTTATTTGCTACGATTTATTACTCAACTCAATCAAAGAAAATAAGTTTTTCTCTATTTTGAATAAAATAAATTCGTTAATAAAAAAGAAAAATTCATTCCATTTTAAATAATGATGATGAATCCATTTTGAGATCATTATCGAAGTTGAACTTTACAAAGAAAGAGATTACTAAGTAAATTGAAGTTAGAATTCCAAAATGATTATTGACTGATCAACTCATTACAGAGCATTTGTGCTTTTTTAGGTTTTTTTTTTGCTAACAATTAGCAATTGGAATCAATATCCTATTTATTATTTATGAGAACCAAACCCAAAGAAATTAGTGTGAATCTTGAACCTGAATCCAAACTGACAACTTAGCCAAATTGCTTGACCTCAAGGAATTTCAAACTAGGATGCTAAAAACTCTCCACCCCTTCCCACATTGCATCCTCATGTGAAAGATTATTCCATTTCACAAGACACTCCAAAAGAATCTTGTTCCTCGACCTCTTTTCCCTTGCACCCAACACCATTCCAAGTTCTACGATCTATTTTCCTTCATCATCCACAAATGGAAGCACTTGTGAAGGGGCATTTTTTTGTTTGAGGGCTTTCTTCAAATAGGAAATATGTAGAATATTATGAACTTTGTTGTTAGCTGGAAGATCAAGCTCATAAACTACCTCACCAATCTCTTCCTTAATACATTGTAGGGTCCATTAAATTGTAGATTTGGGTACTCAAATCGATTCCCTTTGATGGAACACCTTATATGTGGTGTAGTCTCAAGAACACCATGTCTACAACCTCAAAAAATCTCTTTTCTAAGTGCTTATCAACATATATCTTTTGTTGGGTTTAAGCAATTTTCTAAGTTTTCAAGATATCTGTACTATGTTATGTCACATCCTTTGCTCTTGGGACTCTACAATCCGTAAAGAACAAATCTGAATATGAAGTAGCATCATGAAAATTAACCATAAACAATATTAAAGGAAACACAAGCTTTCCCATGCAGCAAGTATGATCTAAAAACAAGCAACTTTTTGTGTCATGGCTATCCATTGGTCTTGCAATGGCACAAAAGCTATATATATATATATATATATATAATTTGACAAGCTGTCCCAATTGTGACAATCTGTTCCATCAACTAGCCATCCCTTATACAACACAATTGTTGCAACAATGTCATAACTATGATGACAAGATCTGATAGATAATCGTCACTTGTACAATAATAGTGTCGCATACATGGCATAATCGTGATTGTTGACTGGAAGTTGAAACCATCACAATTATGATAATGTACTGTCGCAATTACAACATTGTAAACATGAACTCTTGTCCCTACCTTCTTCTAAGTTATGATAGTGTCACTCATTTCCATTATGATAGATGCCCTCGCTATCACAATTTGCGACAGCAAAAGTTTGACGACTATTCAACAAGAGCCAATTCATGGTTCTTTCGCTAGGGTGATGGGTAGACCTCGCAATTGCAATGGCCTGCCATCAAAAAACATGTCAAAATGTAGTAGTGAATGGTTTAAAGATCCCTCCCTTCTTGGGAAGAGGGAAAACCTAGGAACATCCAAAAGGGATGAATGTGTTTGGCAGGTTCTGAAGAAGGGATGGTTCAAGCTCAATTTTGATGGAGCTTTAAGGGGGAACCCAGGTAAATTAGGGATAGGATTTTGCATTCACAATGATTAGGGGGAAGAAATAGCAAAAATAGTGAAATATGTAGGGGAGACTACAAACAACTACGCAAAAATGTCAACTCTAGTGGAAGGACTCTCTTTATGTAAAGTGCTTGAATTGACTAAGTTGGAAATAGAAGGAGACTCTACTGTTATAATAAACGCTTTAAGAAAAGGCTCTCTCTACAATTGGAGGTTAGATGTGAAGCTATCAAAAGCATTAGAACTTTGTAAATATTTGAACATATAATTATTTAACTATAATTATATGGAGGGGAATATGAGGGCAGATAAGCTAGCAAATTTGGGGATTGATAATTCCCTTGCAATCGATTAAGAAATATCAATAATCCAAACTTTGGTCTTTTAGTGGCATACTATTATCTCTAGGGATAACTTTAAGAAACCCCCATTAGGAAAAAAGTATAAAATCATGGCAAAACCAACATTAATTTAGGGGTAAAAAATTAATTTCTATTGGTGATTTTTTTTCAAACTAGGAAAATAATTAATTTTATTGGCGGTTTTATTTCCGTCGCATGAAATTTTTGTAAAAATTGTGGTGAATTTTTAATTATTGAAGAAACTCACGACCAAAAGTGCAAATACCTAGAAACCATAATTTTATATCATCTAAACAAAATAACCCTATTTAATAGCTGTCAAATGATGCTCAATCAATGGTATAAATCATATTTCAGGCCAAAATATTTAAGGAGAACAAGTTTTAAAGAAAGTATCTAGAATAATGACACCTATCCACAACCAAACCTATTTTGGGCCAAACATTAAAAGGATAAAACCTTACTTGATATGTCTCTGGAATAGCGACACATGTCAAGTATATGTACTTAAAATATAAACTAACTTAAAGATTTACTACATATTGGTTAATGTGTCCATCGAATAAGACAAACCTCAAAAATTGTAGGCAAAAATATTTGATTTATCATGTGGAAAGATTAAATTCCATTAGCAAAGTCACCAAAATAAAAATAATTATGTATCATTATTGGCGATTGGTCTAAGCATGGGACCCAATTTTTATAAATTGCATATGACATGAGCACCCTAAAAGTGCAAAATTTTCCCCCAAATTTAGGGTCCCCAATGAGTGAAATTTTCCGCTAAAGTTATCCCTGATTATCTCTAAAAGTTATAAAGTAAGTATAGGGTAACATAGATTTCCATATCTTTATTAAAATAAATCTAGATCTCTTTTATCCATGTAAGATCCCTTTCGCACACACTTAAATCTTCTTAGTGGAGGGAAAGTGTAATGTCCCTTTACTGATTTTGTATGATATTTCAAGCCTCTAATCAGATCTTTAAGATCAAACAACCAATCTTTCAAAGATTCACCAATTTCTCAATAAACCCCAAATCGGGTATGCCGGAAATAGTGCCAAAAACTTCAAAGCTTCACATATTATTAGTAAATCTGAAAGTGGAAATTTTTATAGAAATTTCAGCAGCATAACAGACTACAAAATGATATTTTCAGATCTGTATAACATTTACACAATAGCTCCCAAACGGAGGATAAAAACAATGCTCATTGGGCTCCCGAAAACAACATAGAATAGCTCGGAAACACCACAAAAACACTAATAATCTATCACAGAAGTATAATCACGAAAAAATACATATATTCAGCTCTATTTTAATATCTAAAAGTCTGAAATACAGAAGCAACCCAAACTGATATGAAATACTCAACCGGAAACACCAAACTCTTACAAAAAACACACCCGAAAAACCACAAATCTGCACTGTTCAGCACAAAGGAAAACTCTGCATGAGAATTCACATGGAATGGATTCAAACGCCCATCCTTAGCTTTCCTAGAAACCTACAAACTCTCCTTCTTGGGTCTCCTTCTCCACAGGTTTGGCAACCTCTAAAGAATAACAAAGAAATGAGCAAAAATCAAGTTCTGGAATGAGCCCAAAATGCCTCCAAACTCCTTAAAAGAGGGCATAACCCTAACTCATGTCCAAGAGGGGTTAATAAAACATATTTTAATAATAATTTTCATTTATTAGTCCATTAGCTTCCAAAGATTATCCCTTTTTTCCGAAACTTCACCTTTTTGGGCCTGCCTACCTTAGAAAAGATTATTATTTTTAATTATTTGAAAAGGGGACATGACAAGTCCTCCCCTTCCAAATATTGTTTGTCCTCAAGCAATGGCTGAACAATAAACCAATCAATCCACCTGGATCCCAAATGTAGTCATGAACTATACTATTGTCAATTAACACAGGCTCCTGCAATATCCTCTGCAATATAACCAAGAGTAATCCATAATCAAACAGACAATTACTGCTCAACCAAACTCCAAAGTCACAACTTCCACAGTCAGAGACCCACGAGACACAAACTCTTAGGATATCAAAACCCAAGTAAATTGGACAAATCAAACTACCAACATAGTAAATACCATCAACGCATCCCACTGGCCTATACGAAATGTACAATCCAACTCTGCAACAATGGTGAATGCTCCCGAATGAAACTGTACCAAGTATGGAGAATCCACACACTGTACAACTCCTGTAGTCAACACAACTCTGCAGATCACCGGCCACTGTCTCATAACCATAACTCCCATGCACCCCATGAACAAGTGATACAACCCACTATGATTGATCACCAGCTAAGTCAGGAGATGTCATAGCCAAAGGAGTAGAATCAATAACAACACCCGCTGAAGCATCACTCCAAAACTCCTGTTCTAAGTCATGTATTATCAAGCTATAAATTATAGAACCTATCACCATGTCGTGCCCATCACGACTCTCATCTTGAGGCATCAAACTATCCCATAACTGATGATAAGCACTAGGAACCAAAGTACATCTCTGTATCATCATCTCATCAACATGGTCATCAAAGGTAAATTGATGAACATACCTCACAATGTAATGCCGATAGAATGCGCCAATCTTAGTCAGTGGCTTAGACTACAATCTAGATGTAACTAATTGCAATCGATCACTAACCAAGTTGGAACTGACTACTACCTCTGAAGACATCACCAAGGGAGTAGTATTACTAGCAGGAACCATGCCAACTGACAGCTCACCAACATCACACATGGTCTTTGATACAACATCTCTAGTCTCCGTGCCATTAGTACTAGAGGTCACCACCATGTCAGGCATACCACAACAATCTGCTGCAACACCCAACTCAACTGAACCTAACTCTAGTGGGGACAAACCCGATATGGCAATATTAGTATCAAGGATGGATGCATCCCCATCTCCACTATCTTTGACAATCTCGACCATGGACATCCTCGGATCTCCAGACACCATAGCTTGTGACTGTACATAATCTAGTAAAGACTGTAGTTGCTCTAACTCCATGGTTACCTTAGCCAAATTAAACTGTGACTCCTTGAAAGCCAACTGTGTACTCTCAAGAATCTCAGAAGTCACCTCAAGCTACTGAGTAAGCTCACTCACCTCATCTTCCTTGGCCAACAATGCATCGTATGCTGTACTACCCCACTCCATAAGATAATCTCTGTCGGCTACCAACTGCATATAATCCTGTCTCAAAATTTGGGTAGCCTCCCATAAAGAGTGGAACTCTGTCAAGGAAAGATAACTGCCTCCCTACTCATCACTAGTAGGAGAACCCCATCCATAAACTGCTAACAATTGATGAGTAGCATTGAAATGTTGGCAAGCGATAGCAATGTCTCGCTCACTAACTCTCAGCTGACTAGACACATGATGGCACTGGCTAGACTGTATCCTACAAACCTCCTCCAACACACTGTCTAAAGGAGCATCCTCAAGGTTACTGGTCTCTAGAGTATTACCATCCATATCATGCGAATCAACTCCAAAGCTCATATCAACATACAGAGTATCAAAAACTGTAGCACTACTATCCAACTCCTCTGTACCAAAAGAAACCACCAAGGAAACTAAGTCTTCAAAACTGCCCACTGCATCCTCTTGGATGTCATCGATGCCAATATGATCTTGGGACTCATCTGTACACACTACCAAATATGAAAGATCATCAACAAATTTTAGCAAGTATGGTCGACTGGATATATGAACAAAGCCCAACACCAGTGTATAAAAACTAATACCAGCATCAGACAAGCTGTTGGCACAAGAAAAGACAACACCGTGCAATCTACTAATCAAATCCATGATAGCACCCAAACAATCACTGCTACCAAAAAGTGTTAAAGATTTCCAGTCAACTGAATCCCAAATGCCAATATAACAATCTCGAGTCCATATCTGTAAACTATAATCAACTGGTAACTCGAGCAAACTCCTCACCTGAGTAATATGACCAATACCAACTAATTCCACATACCTGTCTGACATTGTCCCTATATCCTGGATGTGAATGCAAGATGAACTCACAACATTATCAATGTCCACATATGATCTACCATTCGTAGAAAGCTGAGTATTAGGAGTGCAAGATGAAGCTAAACTCAATTCCATGCCATGCTTATCCCCATGTCTCTCCCAGTCTTGTAATGCCAATGGAGTATTCACCAAAGAAACTCGAGTGTCCTCAAGCTGAGAAAGCCTGTCAACTTCCTCCTCCTTCCTGCTCAAGGCACCTGAATAGTCTCTGACAAGGCTAAGAAGATGGTCACGATCTGATAGAAGATGTAAATAACTTAACTTCATCGTTCCCATTCCTTCCCTAATCGCTTGTAAGTCACAACAAGGAGACTTTGCCTGAACTCCCTTATGTCTACCCTGTAACTGAATCATCTGAATGTGATCCTCTATCATATCTTGCATCTTGTCATGATGAGATAATGAAGTCACAATACTATCTTTGTTCACCTTCAGCTGGCTAGACAAATCATGTGAAGTACTACCTGCCTCAACCTCATGTGATGAAGCATCTAACTGTGCCTGGTACTCTTTCTCAACAAAGTCATGAATGGTCAATGTCTGCTCATCTCTACCAGGTATCTCACCATCATGCACAACAACATTCTCATAATCATCATCTAAACCCACTACCTCCTGTAGCAGAGTAGAATCTGAGACCTCTGCTTGGCTATAAGCTAGTTTCTCAAACTCCTCATGCAAATTCTTAGTAATTGTGTCATCTGCCCTATGAGAAAATTTGCCAAATAGAAATCCAATCAACTTATCCACCTTAGCTGGGTCGGACAACATGTCATTCATCATACGATGGTGCTCAACCAACTATTCAGACATGTCATGGCTTATTTTCCTAAGTTTATCTCAAATGTCTAAATAACCATCCTTTCTACTGTTCTAACTCTGGATATCAATTGTCCAAGATCGTGTCCTCTGAGACTCTGTACTATAATTGTCCATTCTGAATAAAGTAGAGTGCAACCCCAATAGGTTATAACTTCTTCAAACACCAAGAACTAACATGCAACTGATTAGAAGTAGCATGCAACCATAGATTTTGACATGCAACTGATTAGAAGCAACATGCAACTACCAAATTCACCAAGAACTAACATGCAAATGATTAGAAGTAGCATGCAACCATAGATTTTGACATGCAGCTAATTAGAAGCAACATGCAACCACCAAATTCACCAAGAACTAACATGAAAATGATTAGAAGTAGCATGCAACCATAAATTTTGACATGCAACTGATTAGAAGCAACATGCAACCATAAATTATGTCATGCAAGATTAGGATAGTTGTCAAAACTGACATGCAAACTTCTACAAACCCTCAGGCTGGCAAGATCATAGCTCTGATACCACTGTAATGTCCCTTTACTGATTTTGTATGATATTTCAAGCCTCTAATTAGATCTTTAAGATCAAACAACCAATCTTTCAAAGATCCACCAATTTCTCAATAAACCCCAAATCGGGTATTGCCGGAAATAGTGCCAAAAACTTCACAGCTTCACATATTATTAGTAAATCTGAAAGTGGACATTTTTATAGAAATTTCAGCAGAATAACAGCCTACAAAATGATATTTTCAGATCTGTATAACATTTACACAACAGCTCCCAAACGGAGGATAAAAACAATGCTCATTGGGCTCCCGAAAACAACATAGAATAGCTCGAAAACACCACAAAAACACTAATAATCTATCACAGAAGTATAATCATGACCAAATACATATATTCAGCTCTATTTTAACATCTAAAAGTCTGAAATACAGCAGCAACCCAAACTGATATGAAATACTCAACCGGAAACACCAAAATCTTACAAAGAACACACTCGAAAAACCACAAATCTGCACTATTTAGCACAAAGGCAAACTCTGCATGAGCATGCACATGGAGTGGATTCAAACTCCCATCCTTAACCTTCCTGGAAACCTGCAAACTCCCGTTCTTGGGTCTCCTTCTCCACAGGTTTGGCAACCTCTGAAGAATAACAAAGAAATGAGCAAAAATCAAGTTCTGGAATGAGCCCAAAATGCCTCCAAACTCCTTAAAAGAGAGCATAACCCTAACTCACGTCCAAGAGGGGTTAATAAAACATATTTTAATAATAATTTTCATTTATTAGTCCATTAGCTTCCAAAGATTATCCCTTTTTTCTGAAACTTCACCTTTTTGGGCCTGCCTGCCTTAGAAAAGATTATTATTTTTAATTATTTGAAAAGGGGACATGATAGAAAGTATTGCCCGTATGATGACATTAAAATCTATCTTTATTAGGTATCAAGAGATAGCCAACATGACTCATAAGATGAATACCATCATTAAATTAAAAGGCCCTCCCTCTCAAATTTCCTTTGACGAACCCATAACATGTATTCATCTTAGAGAAGTCCTCCTAAACACACATGTTCTAGTGGTCTAGGATTTCTTTAGGATTTTGGAAAATAATTTATTATGAACACAAATTGGTATAGGGTTCATAGTGATATCCCAATGATGTTCCTTGTTATGACCAGTTTGATTGACATTAATAAAAGGAAGTTTGAATATGATGGTTAAGCATTTTTTCAAGCCATAATACTTAAGGAACTTGGATAAATTTTTGGCCAACATGAGAGAAGACCTCCTAATTTGTAGACCTTATCTCTATGACATTCCCCAACATGGACAACAACTAGTTTTGCTTTATCCGATTGCTTCTTCTTTTGATTTGACTAGAGTAATTGAATGGTTTTCTATTATTCATAGGAATGTTTATTTCCTCCTCTACTTTTTCTAGGTCAAGAGGACTCAGGTTAGAAATTGGATGGAGAAGTATGTGGCAGAAGAGTAGATTAGAGCATAGGAAAACAAAACAGAGGCGAGCTTAGAATGTTTGGAATTTTGACCACTAGAGGAAGAGGAGGTTTCAGAAGTGGAGGACTCACCATCCTCCTCTCATATGCCTGTAAACTAATCTTCCACCCCTATGTTCAAATGAGTACTTCAATCTAATGTCTTTAAAAATACTTGGGCCTATTGAATGGATGGAATAGGAGCGTTCAAGCCCAATATTACTATTTTTTTTGTAATCAAACATAATGTTTTTATCAGGTTGTTCTAAGCTCTTTTCTTTATTAACAGTGTGTTTTATTCTGGTGTTATTGTCTATATCTATTGTTTTATGTTTTCTTACCCTAGCTCTCTTAATTTATGATTTCTTTTTCTAAATTAGTATACATTTCCTTAAGTATCTTTATGACATATAATTGTTATCTATAGAACCTCTAACCACCTAACAAGTAGTATAAAGTATTGGTTGGTGGATGGATCTGTGTTTTTTTTAGGTAGCTCTAGAAGAAAGGCACATCATGTTAGAATAATTTAGAATAACTAAGGGGGGTGGGGTAAATTAGTTATCCAAGGTCCAAATGTATAGATAAAACTTTTTAGTACTCAACAAATATATGTGCATGCATTGGTTAGAACATCCAATATCTCAAACCTTTGTATATTATTGTCCTAGTTCAAATGAACTTTGCAAAAATGTAAACATGAAATATCACAAATTCAATCACACAATTTGACATAAGGATTTAACGTGAAAACCCAATTTGGGAAAAATGACAAGTGAGCTATGTAAGGAGCCAACCTTGTTAAAGGTTACAATGCACAATGTTAAATGTGACTTTGATTAAATAATTTCAATCACCCTATTAAAAGTGAGCCTTGTTAGAGGACTTTAGAACATTCCATTAGAATGTCACCTGATTAAAGGATTTACTCATGACTGTTAGGTCAACCTTAGTCCAAAGGATTTATCCATACTAATATGATTGATAAAAATTAATAGTAGGACTTGATCTGATAACAAAACAACTCACTTGCAAATTTTAGATCTCTCATTCAACTCTCCATTCTACTTGGCATTCATTCCCCTTCATCTTTGATTGCTTGTTCACCCTTCAAGCCTTCTTGCTTAGTATGCCAACTACAGGTTCATTCCTTCGACCACCATATGAAGCAACACCTCCATATTCCTTCTCTTTCTTGCTCAGACTTTGCTTTTGGCCTTGTATCTCCTTAAATAGAGAATTTTGATCTTTTGTTGCTTAATCACAATCATCCTTCTTAGGGTTAGGTTAGATTCATTGAATCATCCCTTCTTTCATTATGTTCCCTCTAGAAACTTCTCTTACAATCCTCATCAAATTTGTCTTCAAACAATTTATCCTGAATTATGTACCACCAGCGCATCAAGCTTATCATCAACACAATTCACATAATTCAAGAAATCAACTTATGTCGGCTCAGATTTGTCAAATCTTCATTCAAAAATTTTATGCTGTCACTCGACAATAATTGACATCTAATGCTCGGTCAACACTAGGTTGCTCGACATAAACTAAATCTTGCTCGATCAATACTGCCATTTTTTGACACTCGACACATACTGAATTTTGCTTTGCTTGGTAATAACCATCTTTTTTGCTTAGCTTGAACTAAATGCTCAGCTTACACTGTTTGTTCGGTCAAGCTTTGCAAACACATTCTTTTTGTATAGTCTTCTTCTTGTCTTTGCTTTAGTATCCTTTCATTGTAGCCTTAAGTAGATAAACAATACACTATATCATCAAAGTCTCACTTGGTCTTAGTGCTCCTTTTATACACCATATAACTCAACCTTTCTCTAAGTACTCTTGTTATCCTTTCTTTTCAAATCCTCTTTATCAATCAATCAAATGATAACATTCTGATCAAAGTTACCAATTGTCTTACTAGTACGTAATAGGTTTGACATTAGTGACAAAATAATAATTGTTCCCATGATAGGTTTCTATACTTCAACAATCTTCTTTTTCAACACATCGTTCATGAGAGGATTATATGTATTATCCCCCGAAGTTCTTAATCTTAATATTTTTATTGTAATTCATTAGATATTTGGCTTTGTAAAGAGAAATATTGAAGGACTATCACCCAACTCTCTCCTCTCAATGCCCCTCGTGTTGGGTTGTATATATTCTATTCAACTTAATTAATTGGCTTCAACCTTTTATTTGTCAAAAAGGAAACCATAAGTTCGTTTTTGAAGAAAAAATATCAAATTGCTTACAAATTTTTATATTGAAGTAAAATTCTAAAATCTTTTTATTTTATAATGTATTATAATATATCATATAATAGTACATATCTTAAAATTATGTTTAAAAATCAAATTATAAATAAGATAATGCACTTTTTAATTCTTAATCATCATTTAAGTAATATAATATTATTAAATAAAAATTAATACCTCTTGACTTATTATATATATATTATTAGTGATATATAGTAATATATTAATTGAAAATAAATAAAATTTAATTAATTGTAAAAATCTAATATTTAATTATTAGACTTAATAAATTTAATTTTAATAAATATAATCTTAAAATTTTTAATAGAAAATAGTGTAAATTTTTCATAACTTTTCAATTATACCTTAATATTAATTGATCTTAATTATAATTTTAATTAAACATATACCTATTTAAACTTAATTGTGAATATAGTAAACTACAAATAAATTGTAACACTAATTGAATCATAATTAAATAGCAACTCTAATTATAATTAAACCCTTACTGGTACCTATAAATCGTAATGAGTGTCTAGAACCTCAATATTAACAATAAAATTTGGGTAATGACTAGTAATCATTTTTTTCATATATTTATTATAGTTTTTTAATATGCATCGAAATCTCCTAAATTTTCTGGCTATACATGGAACTAATCAAGCATTCTTTGTCCGAAATGAAAGGGATTTAATGATATCCACTAGATATTAACAAATAGGTAAATGTAAAAATCTCATGAATTTTCTCACATACATGAAATTAATTAAAGCATCTTTCTCGAGCAAATTTTAATGATGAGATCAAATAAATAATTTTATTTACCTCCACCAAACCAAATGCCATCTATAACTTAAAATAAAGAACTTTTTAATAATGTCTTTGAACCAAACGAAAGTGATTAGAAGCTTTTTGATTTTTTATTGTAAACAATTTTAACTATAACATTTGGATCAGACTTCATGATCCATCAACTAGATCAACTAATGAATAAATAAGAAAAAATAAATCTTGATAACAAACGTCAATTGTTAAAATTGTTTATATAATCACAACGATCAGCTACTAACAATTGACACACCTAACAAATTTCCTATATCAACTTTAGCACAAATTAAATTAGGGAGAATATTGACCGGGTACCTGAAAATATTTTAATGGAAACGATATTGAGATGAAGCTTCTTAGAAAAGAAACAAAATAAATTCAAGTACAAGAAACAACGATAATAGAAAACTATGAAATTGGGTGGAAGTTGGAATTAAGCGAAAGGACGTCGAATTAATGTAAAATGAACTGAAATGCAATTTGCAGCTAATGCCTTTAAAAATCCGAATTCAACTCCTTGACGGTTCATTATAATTTTGCTCGAGTCGAAGGGATAAGAGAGCTGTGGCTGCTCTGAATCTCTGCAGAACTTTCTCGTCGCGGAGAGTTTTGCTAAAATTTTGATACCTATTGCCTTTTTAGCGGAAATCTAATTCATTTATTGATCAAATTCGTAAGAGGGCGCTCTGACCAGAAGAACAAGGAGACCCAATTCACAGATTTAGAAAAGGATTTGGTGAGAAATTATTTATCAATGGCGTGCTAAACTGCGGCTACACTGGCACTTCATTGCTAGGCCCAAACAGAACACTGTATCGATTGTTCAACTTGATTTCCAAATACACAGGTATGGCCGTTCAATTGACTATTACTTGCCCTGCTGCCTGGGTCGCTGCCTCTTTATCGGGGGCATGCGGATTCCAGCAGAAGGGCGGGGCTAATTTATCCTATTCCCGTGACAAAAGGTGCAATTCATACAAATGCTTCTGGACAAGGAAAGTAGCGGCGGTTCTGAGGGAGTGCAAGCTCCAATACTGCCCTTCATGGAAGTCAGAATTACAGAATATAGGGGCTTCTCTTGTTCAGGGGCAGCTAAAATCCCCCTCAAATTACTGCAGCAAAATGGGGGTTTCAAGGGTTTTTCCATCAGACTCGAGGACTTCTATGGTGGGAGTTTGTGGAATTTCTTCGATTGGAGGAGCCTCTATGTTCAGGGTCAACACCTCCCCCATGTTGCCATTTCTGCAGGGCATGAAATGGCTTCCCTGCAGCGAATTTTTTCAGGGTCCTTTAAGAAAATGGAATACTGCAAGGAATAGCCTCAGTAATGAGGATCACGGAGGTGGAGACTTAGATACCGATCCTCAGCTGGAAAACGAAGCACCCAAGCTTTCAAAAAATGCAAAGAGAAGTAGTGGTGAGAAAATCAGTTGGCTGCCTGAGTGGGCACAGTTCAGTGCTGACGATGCCAAGACTGTTGTAGCAGCAGTTGTTATCTCGGTGGTTTTCAGGTCGTTTATAGCAGAGCCCAGATTCATTCCTTCGTTGTCAATGTATCCCACCTTCGATGTCGGAGACCGGATTGTTGCAGAAAAGGTACTTTTTAACTAGTGGGTTATTAATATATGGGAACTATTCATTTAATGGTATACTTGTAAAGCATCGGGCACTCTCTAGTTTTATAAAATGCTTGTTACATGTATTAATTTTGAGTGTGTATTTTTAGCTGTTGTATGTTAATATGTTTTTTACATCGTGGATTTTTTCAGAAGTCAGGTGCTGCATTGCTTGGTAAACCTGCGTTATTAGTCGCAATTAACATTTACCGGTAGTTGCTTGGTTTAGCTTCTTAAGGGTTGTTTTGGGTAGGCTTGAATTACATCTCAAGTTGGATTTGAGTAGGCACGAGTATTTCTCTAAGGTTTGTTGTCTGCAGGTTTGGTTAAGGTTCTTAAGGTTTCTTTTGGGTAAGCCTGTATTATCATGCCCTTCACGATTGTTGACTAGGATTGGATCACCTCCTTTACACATTTGTAAGGTTTCTTTTGGATAGGTTTGAATCAATTTATAAAATTTTGTTTTTAAGCCTTCGAGCACTTGTTTTGTATAAGACTCGAATCTCGTTCTTAAGATTTGTTTATGTAAGCATTGAACCAGGTTAATTCTACCGGTTGTGCTGTGGGTTGTAAGCTCCAAATTGAGATTAAGAATTAAACAAACACTCCACTCATAAGTGCCTTAAATAATAATTGAATGCCAGATAGCCCATGCCTTTGGACATCACAAATACTTTGTAGGTCCTTTAAACTTTTTAGTTGTCAAACGTGGTTGAATTTAGAGGAAGGGTAAAGCAAAATTTATTGTACTTCTACCGTGTTCAACATCTGGTAAATTTATTTTGTCTTATGTTAAAGAGAACAAAGGCAATCATTTCCTGTTTTCTACTTCTCTGAGCATTAAAATGGTATTAGAAGACTATCGCTAATTATTACAATTTTTGCTGTATCTTTAATTTTGCAGCTCTCTTATTATTTTAGAAAGCCACAGGTGGCTGATATAGTGATCTTCAAGGCTCCCCCAGCTTTGCAGGTAATATCTTGTTTTCTTTGGAGGTCTTTGATTACCATATGTAGTTTGTGAGTTTGAGTAATTCCTTGATTGAATACATTAGTTCTCTTTGTGATTTGTATTCTCTCTGCAGGAAAAAGGATACACTTCAGGAGATGTTTTTATTAAAAGAATTGTAGCGAAATCAGGAGATATTGTTGAAGTAAGTCTATTAGCGTTTTTTCAAATTAAAAAAAACTAATCATGCATTATCTTTATATTTGTTTGATATTCTTATGGTTCTTGTTTTGGCACTAGTTTGTTTGCAACTTTGCGTAGCTCATATATTGTAACATCTCAAGCTTTTATTATTTGCTTAAAATTATGCAATAGCTTTCTTATTATTAAGATTGGAATTAATGAGAAAAGATTTTCACAGTCCATGATAATTTTCTCTAAGAATTTTCGGATTCGATTGTGTGTAGTTTTTTGCTTCGATGTTTCGAATTACACTTTGTGATCCATCATTTTTTCTTATGCTCTTCCCATGCTTTGGTTCATTCCGATGATGATCACAGAGTGCAATTTGAAATGTTGATGCAAAAAGCTATACACAATCGAATCCAGAAATTGTTACAGATAAGATTGTAATTCTCTGCATATTCTAGGGTGATGAAGAAAGAAGAACTCAGATCTTATTTTGTCTTTTTTGTAACCTGAGTACTATGCTCTTGAACTTAGCAAGGTGGTGGCACCCTTAGTTCTCTCTCATCTTCCTACTTTCAGTCTTGTAGAATTTCTTATATCATTGAAACCTTAGTGTGTAATAAATATAATAGAAATGAGAAAGCATTCACTGATATTCTTTTGTATTAATTAATAGGAGATTAGACCTTGTACCTGGTGTCAAAAGGAAATCTATTGAAGCTGTTGACAGAAAAAACTTGACTGGAGTCTAAGGTTATGTTATATGTAGTAAATCTTAGTGTGATGTAATAAAAAAGGAGAATATATAAATGCAACAGGTATAATCAATGTGCAATAGATTACATTCATTCATATATATGCATTCATAACATTATATTTGTATATTTTGATGTCTTACACGTCTTATAATTCATTTATCATTCTTCAATGTTCATCCATATAAATATATATCACATATATCTTGTATGCCTCCTATCACATATTTACTTCATATCATTTCACACATGTTTCGACACTATTCCACACTCTTATTCTCACTTTTCTATATAGCCTCCTTATGCCTTTTCATAATGCCTTTCCATCATATCCATCCAATAACTCTTAATATTCTTTATTCTTATGACATACTCTTTTATTCTATAATACTATTCTGAATTTTCTTTTATAGCTTGTTTAAGCACGTTATAGTTTTTTTAAGACTAAAGTGGTATATAATGGATGCATTTTTCTAGAAATGAGCCCAATGACATTTGTGGTGCCTCACAGCCCTATATCCTGCTAATATTTTCCTCAGGCCTAAAAACAGTGTCTTGTCCTCAAGACAACTTAGCAAAAACACTTCTTAGTACCAATCCTCTTTGTTTTTGTGACAGGTTTGCCTTGTAGTTTACCCTTATTGTACCTCTTCTTTTTAGCAGCATCCACCTATGAACGCTCTATCTCTAATCAAACATTAAAAATTTTCTGGAATGCTGTCATTTATTACATATGAATATTTATGCTTATAACACCTCTTAATTTTTTCGGGAATGCTGTCATTTTTTACAGATGAATATTTATGCTTAGAACACCTCTTAAACATATATGTTATTTTTTTCTAATTAGAATTGTGAATCCATTCACAGTTTGTATACATTGCTTCTTGCAATTTCCATTTCAATGCATTTTCTCAAAAATGAATCTTCGTCCCCAAGGATGAAGATTCTAGATTCTAATGCATTTCTTTACCATGTCCTTTTCTCAATAAATGACAACATTGTATTTCTTGAACAGATTTGTTAGAACTCGTTGTACTTATAACATCATCTTCTTTCCATTTTAAGGTACTTCATTTATTGTTCTCACACTTAGATTCAATAGGCTTTTTATGAATTGCTGTTATACATCCTATTCTTCCCACTGTCTTAATATCAGCATTCTTTGGAGAACAGAACTATCAAATCTTCTAGATTCAAAATCATAATTTTTTGCCACCTTCAACTTTTCATCAAGGAAGCTTAAGCCGTATCACATTTCTTAAATGGTTCATTAAGTGAAGAATACAAATTGTTAGTATCACACAAGACATTACACAATGTAGGCTTAGGCATTGATTTTCCTTTTGACACGTTGCAAGCAATTGTTCCAAATGATTATTTCTTCTTTCGATATTCATGTAAGTTACGGGATTTGTACCTACAAGCCCCAAACCGAGTTTTGAGATGCACCTGGTATAGGTGCATTTATGTGTACTTGAAAATTTGAAATGACTTATTTGAATATTTTTCAACTATCAATTGACACTTATATTCAAACGTTAGCATTTGACATTGATCGATGATCAAGTATCATTCTATGAAACAATTTAGTTTTACAGTTCTTTGTATTTCTCCAATTTTTTAATGTACAATACATATATATTCATACACCTATTCATACGCACCCAAACCCCCTTTTTCCACGTACCCATGTACCCACATAGTGCACCTCTCCCCAGACCTGAATGGATAACTCAGATTAAATGACACCATAGTTTTGTAAATGGTTTCCCTTTGACTGGAGTCTTAAGGTTTAACATTCTGTTGTATTTACTATTTAGTAAATCTTGACATGATGCTATAAAATAGAGAACTTCTAATTGTTCTAGGTACAAATCAATTTATTAGATATATAAACTTTATGACTATCATATATTCATATATGATAATGTCTTACATGATTTTTCATCCACCTACATATATATCACATATATCTTTTACACTAACTTATTCTCACATATATTTATTTAATATTATTGTACACATGTTTCTACACTACTCCACACTCTTATCTCTGGCTCCACACTTTTATCTCTGGCTTTCTTTCTTTATATAGCCTTTTTATGCCTTTTGATAATGCCTTTTCATTGTATACTTTCATAATAACTCTTAATTATCTTATTGCCATGAATTTGCATTCAATTTCATAATGTTTTACTCTTTTGTAGCTTATGTAGATATTTGGAAACCATTTAAGTAGTATATAATAGATATATGGGTGTAGAAATCACCCAAATGATATTTATGGTACCTCACAGCCCTATATCCTTCCAACAATAGCTGTTTCTGATTTCTTAAATCTGTTCTTCTAGGTGTCTTATTTTCTGTTGATATTCTTAATCTGAGCCTTATCTTGGTATTGCAATTTCACTTACTGCCTTATTATAATAGAACTGATATATGAGTTTAATCAATATAATAAATTTAACTATGACAATAAAGTACATTATCATGGTGATATGGTATAAGACATACTTTTCTATCATTTTCCAATGCTTAGCTAGTTGCATTCTTTCTGCAGTGGCTGTTCCGCTGTTTCTGTCATAACTGTTGTTACTGTTGTGGTTAGCTCTAGCATCTCAAACTTGAGTGCAACTCACATAAAAGAACTTGTCCAAGTAATTAAATATCTTGCGCATGATTTTTACTTTACATTTAATTAGTGAAGCAAGTAGCTCTGCAAGTTAAGGCAGCTGAACATAAACTGATACTTCGGGGAAATGCAACAGGTGAAGAATTGTAATCCATCAATTAAAGTGTGTTAATGTTACAGTGATCATCATTTGAAGTTTTTGCATTGAAAGACATGATTATTAGGATAACATGACAAATTTAATAAAGCAAAAATAGATCTACCCTAAAATAAAGCCAAAAAATCTCCCTGTTGATGTATGCCATAATCTTTTTGAGTGTCTGGAAATAATTTAGTTGATAATTTCTGTTGACGTGCAGTCTAGCTATAGGTTCGATAAATTAAAAATTCCATCTGCTTATAAGTTCAAAAACTGCCTGGTTCATGAACGTTAGTACAAAATACTTGATCGTGGTTGGTGGGAAACATTTTTGATAGAAGGCTCTGGGTTGCTGCAACCTGTCAAAATACTGAAAAATTTAATGTCATTTGGGAAATTTGAGTTATATTTCGAAGTTGAAAAAGCAGTACCTTCGGGGAGTATGAGTGGCTTTTTAATTGAGAAAGGAATTTTAAAGAGGCAAATTTCCCCCGTAAGATAATCCAATGCTCTAATTGTTTATCGTCTCATGAAAAGGTATTCATGAGAGGCTTGTACAAGGAAGGAGCATTCAAATATCCAAGGAGATGAGAATGGAAGGCCCTTTCGTAGAATTACGGTGTCCTTTTTTGATGGCCTGGAAACAATTTAGGTAGTTCTTTGATTTAGTTATATAAATTTCTGACTATGTTTAGTTTTATTGTTCTATGAATTTCTGAATATGTTATCCTTTTTGGCTTTTATAAAACTAAGCAATGTTGATGTTCTCACCCCTTACGTTAAATCTGAAAGGCCAAAGTGTGTCAAAAGATTGCAACTACTTGTGCCCAAAATCTTTTCAACGTCATCGGTAACTCCTAAATAAAAATTAATGCAACTTTATTGCTTGTTTGACCATTTTCCCATGATATGCATCTTATAAAGATATGTTATTATGTTGAAACTTGCAACACTCTTTTGTTTTGACACTGAGTTATTATTCACATATTGCTCTTTTTTATCAAATTTCCAACGCAGGTTCACAATGGCAAGCTAGTCGTCAATGGTGTTGTCCAAAATGAAGACTTTATTCTTGAGCCACCTGCATACGAGATGAATCGAGTGGTATTGTCTTTTGGCTATCTCACTTTTCATTTCTAAACTTTGAAGGGAAAGGAAAAATGTTCCAAGCTGAGTGGAGGCAATTGTGGATGATTTTTTTCCTTCGTTTGCTCTCAGACTGTGATCCTTCTTTTGGAAAGTGGAAAGTTTAATTGATTGTTATTTTTTCATAAAATTCCATAGTGCGTTGTGTCTGTCACTGTTTTCTGGAGTTTCAAAAGTCACAGTTCCTAAACAATGGACTGGGACAGTTTTTCGAGGAACCTGAATTTTGATTTACAGAGAGCACTTTTAATATTGCTGAGAAGCTGCACCCGTACATTTTTTTGTTTGTGGCATACTTCTTGTTAGGATTAAACCACGGACAGAAATAACAATTACATGCAAATATAAACAATATTAGAAAATAATAGATCACACAGAAAAGAACACAAGACACTAAGATTTAATGTGGTTCACCCAATCCCTGGGCTATGTCCACCAAACAGCAAGTTTGATATTATTACGATCCAGTGATTACAACCTGATTACAATCTGTAATGCCTTACAGCTCAATACCGCCGCAAGAACCAATTTTCGCATCACAACACTGAAACAATCCCTAACCCTAAGCCCTTTTTATACAAGTATTTTTACCGTTTTAGGGTTATAATGAATAATTACATGTCGGCTCAAAATCCTGATAAAATAGGGCCCAAATTTTTTTTTCAAAGAATTTATTAAGTATGTACTGTACTTTCCTAATCAGTCACCACAAACTAACACTTCTAAAATGCCACATGATGCTTTATGATGCAGGGAATCTATGTTTCACCATTCATTTATGCTGCAGATTTAACACTAAAAACCAGGGGTAAATAGTTACATGGCACCGTGACCATGAATCCATCTTTGGAGGATTTTGTTTTCATTGGGTAAAATGTTATTGATAACTAAGTTGAACAGATGGATCGTTGAGAAATAGTTCACCTATGGCTCTTGCTCCTCTCTTATTTGACTATTCCTTGGTGACATTTGTGTAGCATTTACAAATGGTTTGAAAATAGCTATTGAATTATGATAATATTATTTGGATTTCTTTTTATAGTTCTTGAGTTATATGCATTGGTCTATGTTTCATGACTTGTGTTTCACAAGAGCCCATCTTTCATGCAAATGAATGGTACACTTAGCACTCACTGTATCTAGACGATATTCACAAAGATGAAGCATTGGGCCTTTTCAGGGGTCACCCATCCACACCATTGAGTTTCCTCCAAGGTTTAGTCCACTTAGTTCACTACGTGCCTTATGAAACACTCATTATAGAGCCTTATGAAACACTCATTATAGAGCCTCTTTAGCTCATCAATTGATAAGTAGGAGATTTCTTCCAAAACAATTCAAATCATGACATTGATGTTAGGATGTGCCAAACTCATCGACCTTATTTCATGAGTGGTGGTTTACAAGAACAACTCTCTCATGAGAATGAATGGCACACTTAGGTTGGGATCCCATGGAGGAGTTCTTAAAAATAGAGTTGGAGCTGCGAGCATTTTTAATAGTATTTTGAAGTTGGTGGTGCCATGAATTTTGTAGTGTAGTTCAGCTTAAAAAGTGTAAGCTTCTAAATTTAGAGAAGCTGATGGTCTCATGAATTTTTCTTCTATGCCTAATCAAGGTGAAATTTTATCCGTCTTTGTAGTGTGAAAATTTGGCAGGACTCATCTCTTTTTGCTGGGAACCTAAATATAGATGATTGACAAGTAGCAACTGATATCCCTAAGCTGGTGGGGCACTTTCCAGCACCACTCTTCTTCACTTGCTCAAATGTGCAGGCCTAAACGATAGGAGCTCTAATTTTCCAAGTAATCTTGCCGCTGAAATAAACACTCTTCATGAAACCTATTCGTTGAAAATAAAAGCTTAAGCCTTCCATAAAACCCTAACCTTGCCTGTCATGCTTTACTGTTCCTTAACGACATTTCTGTAATATTCATATAAAGTTTGAAAGCCGCTATTGAATTATGAAGCCTCAGTGCTGGTCATGATTGACTATTCCTTGACGACTTTTGCATAGCATTTTCAAAATTCTAAAACAGCAGTTGAATTATGAAATGTCGTACTGGTCATGGAAGGATTCACTGGCTTTGTAGTCATTCATATGTACAGTGTCAACTTATCTGGGTCAGTGTCAACTCATCTGGAGACCCAGTCAAGGGAATAATTCTTAGAGTGGGCCTGTCTAAACCTTAAGCGCTATGAAGATTTTGAATTCTAGCTTAGTATGCCTTTTGGGAATGTCTTTAAGTTCGATTAAATGGGAAACATAAGTCTTATATTTACTTTCAAAGGATATTTGAATTGGAGCCTAGATATAGTCTTTACTGTGAAGTTGCGCATACTTGTAATTTTTGGTAGCAGCCTTTCTCGTCATTACCACTTTGATGATAGTTTTGTCCTACTTATTAGTTAAATAAATAATTGACAACAAGAGCCATGGACATCTTTCCTTAGAAATGTTGTTTCTGGGCGATGGCTACCTGGGTCAAACTCCTTAACATGCATACAGGACTCTGATTACCTTTGTTTTATAATCTAGAACATGTGCATTTGATTCTATTTTAAGGGAGGAGTTAATTATATCCAAATTGTAGGCATTTATGTGCTTGTATTGTGGAGGGTGATTCAATTCGAAATGGGCGAGCTGCTGAAGTTCCTTATTTCTTCATCAATATAATATTTTGAAGTTGATTTTGAGCTCATTATCGGCAACTCGTTATGCTTAATGATGTACATATTTTTATTTGTAGATATTTTACTTTTAAATTGAAATGAGATGGTCCGGGAGATTGATTTGTGTGGCAACAATATCATTTGTTTGCAGTCTTTGATTTCTTTTTAAACTAGCTATTCTTTGCATTTAGTACCACTTTGACTAAGAAACTTTTCTGCAATGTTGTCTAGAATAGTTGCAAATAAGCACAACTAATGCAAATTTGTGATGATATGTTGCTAAAGAAGTTAAATCTGTTTATGCAGATTGTCCCTGAAGGCTATGTTTTTGTAATGGGTGACAACCGCAACAACAGCTACGACTCTCATGTTTGGTATGTTCTCATGTTATATATGTTTATCTCAGCTCATTAATCTAATTAATTAATTTTTCTACGAGAAGGTGCCATTATTTGTCAATCTGTATCGTGCCATATCCCTTATTTTAATATTCATGAAATATAGTGCTAGAAGTTTCAACAACTTGCAATTTTTGTTGTTAGTTACAATTGTCATTCATTACTTCTTTTTCGTTGAGGATCGGGGCATATGTCTCCAAACTGTTTTTTCAATATTATTTCCTTTTATCTTTCAGGGGGCCACTTCCTGTGAAGAATATTTTGGGAAGATCTGTTCTCCGCTACTGGCCTCCAACTAGAATTGGAAGCACTGTTTATGAAGCAGGGACAACTGCATTGTCAGATGAGAGGGTAGCAATGACAATTGCACTATCAGATGGCAGAGTAGCTGTTAATTCTGCAAAATAATATTTTTCATAGATTTTACTTGAAGACTTGAAGTCTTTCTGAATCGTGCTCAACTGGAAAAAAGAATCAGCAGATGATGTTGAAGTATAAAGTTTTGACGAAACACAAAATTGCATGGTCTACATGGCGCTGATCAAAAGCGGCATTACCTTATGTGGCTGACTTCACTGGGTGTGAAGGTATTTAATTTAAGCGTTCCATGCGGATCTGCAGTATATGGTGGATGGCAAGTTGGATTATTTTGTTAAGGAATCAACCTGAAATACCCCTCTGCGACTCTGAATAAAGTGGGAGTAGATCTTTACATGTGTTGTCAATTGCCAAATTTTGAAATTTGTAAAGAACATATTGCTGAATTAAGGTAACCAAATTTTTTTGTGGCTGCTGTTTGGCCAAAACACATCAAAGCAGATGCAAACAAATTTTGATGGTGATTGACGCTGAAAGATGATGCTTTTTATTAGCTGATTGTTTTGCTTATTTACAGTGAAACATCTTGATATTTCTGTGGTGTCGCTATCCAGAATTGTTTCACCAAAACCGTTGTTGATCACATTGACTGCAGTCAAGTATTGGATTTGAGCAACATATTTTGCTTAAGTGGACCAAGTTCAGGTGGAACTACTTTTCTGCTTCTGTGATTAGTTGCAGATCTTTATTTGTATGTGGCTTTTTCTTGCCATCCAAATTAAGCAAGTGCTTTTGAACACAACAATATTTCATTATTGGATGAGAATATTGAAAAAAACTTGAATTATTATTTACCGAACATGTAAATGGTGAAAATCTTGGGCTGCTAAGAAATTCAGTTTGGTAAATGTCTAGCTATTTTGTGTCTTTCTGTGCTTTTTGTTGGCTGAATTGGTAGTTTTACTCACTTCAGGAGAACCATCTTGATATTTCTATGGCAGGAAGAGTAATTATTTCACCTGAAACTGGCTGCATTTGGGTAGGTAATATTTTCTGATTTCGGTATGGATGTCCACAATTTATGAACAAATTTTTGTAAACCACATTAGTTGTATCAATGGTTCTAGCAAGCTGCCTTGCTGTTTCCCTGTCTCCTTTTCTTTATTAGATTCTGCCTTTGACAGAAAACTAAAAATACAAAAATTTGAAGATATACTAATGTTTGCAGAAGTTATATTAATTTGCATGCTTTTTTAAAATTGAAAAATACAATTTTTTGAAAATTGCATTGGTCCATGATAAAAAAGGCAATGAAAAAATTCAATTTTCTTAAAACAAAAATACAATTTTTTTATAATAACTCTATTAATGAATGCATTGATTACAACTTTATCTTTTTCACATTTGTGACTAGTAGAATTGATAAAAAAAATAAAAATTTATCTTCCACCTCACAAATGAATGTCTAATCAATATTAATAATCCCTATTTATTGATGTTTAGTTTTTATAATTTGTAAAATGTTATTCAAATATAGATATTTTAATCAAATATAGAGTTAAATGTTTTATATTTCTTATTTTAAATACATTTATTATTTAAGATAGTTTATGAAAAAGAAATCATATGAATTTATAGAAATGAATATTTTTAAAGTTGTATAATTTAGATATTTTAATGAATGAATGTCTAATCAATATTAATTATCACAATTTCAAATATAAAGTTAAATATTTTATATTTCTTATTTTAAATATATTTATTAGTTTTACATTGATTTTTTTTTGCCAATTGTAAAATGTTATTTCTTTGAATTTATACTATGCTTTACTAGCTACTATTTTACAATCTTGCTCTAATACTACCTTTCAAACTTACTAGAGATTTTGGTAGTTTGAATAAATTAATCAACAATTTTTTTTTTAAATTAAATATTTCAACTTATAATTGAATTGGTTCATATAACATAATTTCTATTGTTATTTATATCCCTTTTTATTTTTCTTACTAAGTTCAAGTATATAGTTAAATGTTTGATATTCTTATTTTAAATATATTTATTATTAGTTTTACATTGATCTTTATTTTTGTAAATTGTAAAATGTTATTCAAATATAGAGTTAAATGTTTTATATTTTTTATTTTAAATATATTTATTATTAATTTTACATTGATGTTTATATATATTTCTTATTAGTTTTACATTGATGTTTATTTTTGACAATTGTAAAATGTTATTTTTTAAAAGCTTACACTATGTTTTACTAGCTACTATTTTACAATTGTGCTCAATTTTTTCATACCATTAATACTACCCTTCAAACTTACTACTTATTTTGGTACTTTGATTTAAGTAATCAACAATTTTTTTATTTTATAAAATTAAATATTTCAACTTATAATTGAATTGGTAGAAATGAGTAGTTCATTCATATAGTATAATTTTTATTGTTATTTATATATTTTTTAAAATAATAAAATTATTAATATTTTTCAAATTCTCTTCAACTTTCTCTATTATTCTACCTTTACTTGTCCTTATAATAACATATCATTCTCTCGTTTAGCTCTTTCCGTATAACATTATATCCTATGGGCCATACGCATCCTTGATATCAACACTAGCTTAGTTGTATATATACAAAAAAATGTTATGAACGTTTCCATTTTAAAAGACACTTCAACATTTTCCATTAGTTCCTCACTAAACACAAAAAACTAATCTTAAGCCATAAGTTTCCATTAGTAAAACATAGAGGCATTGACAAGATAGAGATCATTGCAAAATACTTTAGTCAACCATAAAAACATGAAAGTAGGAACTTTGGCGCATGCGCCCCTTGTTTATATGGGGCTCTCGTATTTCTTCTCAAATAAAGGAATAGACTATTGGATGTTAATATTTAACAACTTTAGAACAAATTATAATGAACTTTGAGCGGTTTTTGTCCACATAATAAATATGTCGAAATTGTATTGTTTGTAATTTGGAGCTACTATACTCAACTAAAATGCCCTCCAAGAAAGGTGTAAAGGATACATAATATGCCTAGGCCAATCTTTTTGAAAATCCAAAGTTTGGCGTAAAATGTATCTGTTTTTATTTCTTAAATTATATGCTCTAATTTTTTGCTTTTGTTCTTTATTTGTTTTGAGTAGGGAAGAGAGGACTCGTTCTTTCAAATACTTAACTTCGACTTAACTTTGTGTTTATTAAAATTTTACATGACACTAATAATTTTTATAGCAACTTACTTGGCAAAGTGTTTGCTTATAATTTAGGTTTGAAGCCCACATCATCAATTATGATGCACCATCAGAGCATTTTTTTGTCAAGTTGTCCGAAACAGACCAAATAAAAATTGGACCAATGATTATGCAAAAAAAGTACTCATACTTGTTTAGTTGATGTGGCATCATACTATTGGTCACTTTCTAGTATTCTACAAGTAAAGATGCATTTCATTCAATAATGGGTCGTCATCATTGTACTAACAACTTTAAATTTAGAATTATTAGTGCAATATCGTCAAACAAATTGGACATTAAGACAATAAGTATGGATATTAAATTGATAAGTGTGGATATCAAATGAAAAAACTCCCATCACCACCATTAGAGCATGTGTAAGTTTTGTCATGCCCTAAAATTTACAGGGTAAAACACCACTTCTTCTTTTTCTGAATTAGGTCAAATTCACACAAGACAAGTTGTGGTTAGGGTTTACGAATTAGTAGTCCAATAAGGTGCCTTACCCATGTTCAAACTAGGTGATCATATCGGGTCTCACTCATCACACTTAATATCCTTATCCAAGTCGAAGGTGATACCGTAATGGTTCAAAAAGAAAGTTTAACGTTACTTCAAGGCTCAACCTAACGAGTGCCTTAATTGGCGCAACACTGCTAGCACTAGAATGCTTTGCAACAACACCTTGATCAGATCCTATTTCGATAATAAAATTACTACTGGGGTAATCCTTCCCTATCATGAACAACATTCTTAGGTCTAAGTTATGTTGGCATAATTTTAATTCTTTTAGGTTGGCCATGGTGATCATTCTTTCAAGGTATGTTGGGTAGCATGTGATATTAAAAGAAGTTGAGATCATTGTAACATTCCATGCAAGTTCCTAATCGATGTGATTCAAGTCATATAGGTGAATTAATAGATGACCTATTGACATGAAAATCTTTCTTTCAAATCGATGAATTAAAGTGGTCCTAAGACACAATGACAATACTAGATGGGTATACAAGAAAAGAGGGAAACACAGTTGAATTATATATGGTTTGGTACCCTTAAAGGATTTACCACATTTAAAGATGTTAAGTTCTGAGTACAGAACATATTAAAAATCGTGTAATGAAGAATAAGATAGATATGTAGAAACCCTTATTAGCGTCTAAGCAGAAATATCCTACAATACATATTATATCATCGTTACATTAGCTTTATACCTTTGAGTGAATTGATTTTGGGTCATGATACGTATTAATTGTAATCTAATAAATTTTAATAATAAATTAAGTACATTAAAAATTATAAAGCACTTCAATTATAACATATAATATATATAGATACATAACATCTTATAAATTCCCCACCAACTAAACATTTACTAACCACTAACTAATAACCAAAAAAACTTAACATCTATGCTTTCCACTAACAATGAATAATACTAAACACATTATTAATTCCTAACCACATCCCAAAACAACCTTCCTAACCACACTTCATATTAATCCCTTTTACCTTTACCCAATACTAGCTCCTTTCTTACATGTTTTTCTAACACATAACCTTATTAATTATAACACTCATCTTATCCTAAATAAATAATAAAACACTCCACTCATCCTAACATTACAACCTACACTCATTACCAACCCATACTCTACTCTATTATTTATTTAACTAAAAGAAAGTATTATGTTTCAACCTGTCTATTAACTTCCCCCCCACCTTCCCAAAGCATAGTCCCTCCTCCAAACTTCATGTGGAACTTGAGAGGAGGCGCCTTTTTCCATGTGGCCTACCCTAGGCGCTTACTTGCATGTCCCAAGACAAAGGTGGTCCAGTTTAGTTTGTTTAGTCTTCTCCCCCCCAAAAACACTTTGTACCGTATTTTAAACTCCCTAGGACATGCTTTTGGAGGAAAAGGGCAAATTCCAAAGAGGCAAAAGCCTTGACACATTGGGGAAGAGGGTGATAGGTATTGTGGTCTAGGGTGGTTGGCTAGGTAAGTTTTTTGTTTGTTTGTTTGTTAAGTGTTGAATGTATAGTATTATAGTATAGGGTCTTTTTTCTAAGGTGGGTCATATCCCATCACATTTTATCTTATCTTATATATATATATATATATATATATATATATATATATATATATATATATATATATATATATATATATATATATATATATATATATAATGTGACTCCTGTACCAAACTTGGGTCAGGTTCATTATAGGCTATTCTTTTCTTTTATTTATTTATTTATTGTTGTCTTTGACCAATACTTTTAGCTTATTGTTTATCTATATTCACAAGATTCTAAAGGATATTCTTTTGATTATTTTAATGGTCTGTATTAGGCAATGGAATTATTTTCAGCTCTCCATACAAATTCCAGAGAGCAAAAGTTCACCTACAACCTACTTTCTCTTATGAATTTTTAAACTATGACATATGAGGAGTTATTCTCTTCTATGACATCAAGGTAGTTTGTTGGTGATAAATTAATGTGATTTCTTGCATCCATGTAGTCTAGGGATTCATTGGTTCAGAATACTCAAAAAATTATACATTGTCTATATTCCATTAATCAGTTATAAATCTTCTAAAGATGAATACACTCACAAGGAGATTATTAATATTATTTTTAAAAACATGTTGAATCACTATCTATGCATACATATGAACTATTCAAAACATAATATTTCCTTTGCATCAAAATGCATAACAGAGAAACATAATATTTAAATCACTCAAGTCTTCATTGAATCATTACAATTACACCCCTTACATAAATATTCCATTAGGTTTATTTATGAATTAAATACAAGAATCTAGGGAAGGACAAGGAGCTAAAATACATAACTTCAATATGGTTTCCACAATATTAGATCTTCTCTTACATGAAATGATCCTTTTTCTTCTTACCCAACTATGACAAGGACACAATCTTACTTTTGCAAAGACAACTATCTACAAATCTCAAATTTCACCTTACACATCTGCAACAATTTACGATAGGAAGGAAATCCCCTTTCACATTTCAACAACACAACAATGAAAAAAAATACATTATGAGATGACATGGAAAAGATTTATCTCTTCACAAAACACTTGGTTCTTCAACATCGTCAAAGAGTGAAACCCTAATCTCTTCATAAGGTCTGCTTTCTCAAAGACCTGCAAAAAAACATAAGACTTTAAACCATGGAGGCTCACCTCCCATCCTTGGCTTCTATGAAGCCACCCACCAAGCAGGGGAAACAAGACTCAGACGGTTTACACTCAAACATGTCACAATGCATGCAAAACTCAATTTCACAATACATTTGCAAAACCCTCCAAGGTTTTAACACAATGATTCACCATTGGAATCATGAAACAATGGGTGAAGGTGGGCTCTCCAAAGAGGAGAATGCCATATCCATATACACATATACATTTGCAATAACATAATGCCTCTTCAAGGCTATCAAATACATCCTCCTCATCACATCAATACACTTATACCTCTCATAGTAAAAATGCCTCTTCAAGGCTATCAAACAAGCCATATGGCTTCAATGGAGCCCATACTCCATGAACAACAAATCCCTCTCCAAGAGGAAAATTGCTCAACTTCAATGTTGAGCCCAACTAACCCCTTCACCCAAAGCTTATCTTCCCTCCTAAGGGTGAGTGAAGCCTTTACACCCATAAACAAATTCAACATTCAAAACAAAACAAAGAGATTAAGGAAGAAAACCAAGAAAATGCATGAAACTCATTGGACAATCACAACACAGCACAAAGATTACCATAACAATCCATGATTCCAAAACAACATTCCATACTTGCAGGTTCATTATGCAATAATAAAATAAAATGGTCATGGTTTGAGAACCTACCTTGCTCTAAGCTAATGGTAATGATAGTTGATGAAGAGCTCCCTTAGCCTCTCTCCAAAACCCTAACTGTCTCTAAACTTAGAGAGTGGGTGAAAACCCCAGTAGTTTATCCAAGACTCTCTAAAAAGGCATTCCCACTAACTATTTTAGCAAAAACACCAAGCCACTTCCTCTTACAAACTTGTCTCCCCCTAAGTTTTCTATTTTTGACTTAGTGGAAACATGGGAAAGATCTCATGTGACAACTCCATTTTCGAATTGATGGAAGAATGCATTGGTAAAAGGCCCCCCTAGGCTATCTAGACATTAATATGGTCAAAATTAGGCCTCTAACATGTTATAATATCATATGGGTAGCTTATTTTCACACAAAGGGCACTTTGGGACCACCTAATGACCCTTCAAACCCTTGGTCAAGTCTAAATTCGAATTTTCTTGTGATAGTGACCCATCCTACCCCTTGTCAAGTGGATTTATTTAATCATTAACAAGGTAATTAGTCTTAGGGTAAAATGCCACCATAACCAAAACCCTAGATGACATGTCATTAACACACAAGATCCACAAGTGTCAAGTGACACATAAAAGCACATTCCACATCATCATGACATGTCCCTAATGCATCTTTGTGATTAAAAATTTCACACACAAGCAAGCTTACATTTACAAAATAAAATACATCACAATGAGGCTTTTGAATCTTCTGAAGATCCGCCTTGGCTAGTCGTGTTCACATAAGTTTGGAACTTGTTTCCCCCAAAGATTTCCATGGTTCCACTTCCTGCACACTAAACTCAAGCGTCAATAGTCCAAGGAGGTCATATAAAATACATATCATAAATGCATATGAATTTAAATGTTACGTAATCCATATTAACATAATTCAATGAAAATTATTTACTTAGTCGTTTCAAATAAGACATTCAAAATGTTAAAATATCAAAATCTGCACATCACATTTAATCATAAATCATCATAATCAATTTAACATTTCACATCACATCATAATCCATTCCTATCATAATGACAAAATGGTGAATCTATATTGCTAAATTAGCCAACATGAAAATTAGTCCTAATTACATACTTTAGATCAAAACCACCAAAATGTAATCATTACGACTAGTATACTTGATTCAATTAAATATAGTTTGATTACTAACACTATCTTGTTATCATTATGAGATATTACATGATAAGAAACATGCCTCTAAAATCACTAATGTCAGGAAATCAAGGTGTATTCAAAATCATGTCTGCATAGGTTCAAAATTGGTCATTAGGTAAACCCGTCATATCTGTTAGTCAATATATTATATTTTCATCCTAATCATCATTTACTGTAGCCTATCCACCTAATACTACTTGTATAACAATTGTCTTATATTATTTACATTATGCCGAGCTCTACCGAGTAGGCGTTTATCTAAAGTGATAACAATTTCTGTCTATAATTATTATTAGTACTCACAACAACTATCCTAGTAGATCATAACATACTATGAACCCATTGCCATAGTTTTCTAAGTTATAACATCTCGAGTCTTTATTTCATAGGGTCTTAGCTTACCAACCTAATAAAATTTTGAATACGATACTTATGACAATAATGACTACAATTTATATCGGTCTTAATAAGATCTCAAGTCCAATATTACTGAGAAGGATGCCAATCATAACATGCATAAATCCGAAAACCTACTTATTATCATTCTATCATAAGATGTATGGTAACAATCCATAATTCACATACCATGCATGAGAGACAAAGACATGACCTCTCACCTCCTTATGCTTCCTAGTTCTAACCGTATTCGTGTTATTTAGGGTTTATAATATGGTATTGGGGAAGGGGCATTACAATTCCACTATTGGGCCCTTTCCCCTAGATATATTTTTTATACAACTATGAATGTATAAATAATGTGATTTTTATTTATAATCATTTTTATACATCACTAGTATAATAACATTTTTATACGTCACTTGTCTCTGCAACTTTTTTCTTGTTTTCTCACTCGAGAGATATTTTGAATTTTGGATGAGCATGGATGCTCCCGAGGGGCCAGGCCTAGCGTCGGATCCATGTCTGGACCTGCTTCTCATTTTGACTGTGACTGGGGTTACCTAGGGGAATGTCAACGACGTTCGTCTTGTTGGGGGGATGCCGGTGGAGTCAATGGCTTTGCCAATGGGCCAGGAGATTCAAACAAGCCATAACAAGGCTCTGGCTTGGAAGGAAGTGGCCCTTGGTGAGAAGGAGGCTCTCATCCCGATGCAAGCTCCCAAAGTAATTAACAGTGATGAGTGAATGGAAATTGCGGTTCTAGATAGCTTGGTCTACAACATGTCTACTAATCTACAACTCTACCTTATTGGTAGATTTGTTTCCTTCCACCCATCGATTGAGATGGTCCAGAAGTAGGTGAGTCAGAGATGGAAGTTGAAGGGAAGTGTTAGGTCTCAACCATGTCAGCAGGCCTATTCTATTTTAAATTCAAGGTAGCGAAGGATATGACAATGTTGATGGTAGGCTCTTAGTCATACAGAAAGCATAGCTTGGTGGTGATTAAATGGAATCCGAAGTTAGATCTGACAAAAGAACTAAATAAGATGGCTCTAGTCTGGGTTAGGTTACTAGGCCTTCCTCTTGAGTTTTGGGATGAAAGGATCTTGAAATCCATTGGGGATTCCTTTGAGCACTTTGTGGCAACAGATTTGGTTACTTTGCAGAGATCCCAACTTGTCTTTGTGAGGTTCAGTGTTAATGTGGCAGTGGGTACTTCGTTACTAGAGTCTATCATTCTGAGCTTGAAATGGGGTAAGAAGATTCAACCCATTTTTTATGAGAACGCAAGTGTGTTTTGTCAGAAATGCTTGTCTTTCGAGCATTTTTTTGTCAATTGTAAGAAGTCAGATAGAATGGCTAAGGAGAAAATTGAGGGAGATCTTGTATCAAGAGCCCCTCCTCCTCCTACGAACTCAAGCGCGGTGGATAGGCCTCTTGAGGGTGACAAGGAGATGACTCTCTCTCTAAGGAGGGAACTTGAAGAAATGAATCCTCAAGAGGATAAGGATAAGGAGTGGACTCCCCCCTCTAGGAGGGTGTTGAATGATAATCCTCAAGTTGGGATAGGGAGGCTAAGAATGAAGGAGCTAGAGGGGATGTCTAGCTCAGTCCAGGGTTCAGAGTTACTCTGCACACAAGAAGGGGAGATAGAGGGTTTGGAGGAAGGAGAAATTGTTTCTTTCCCCTTTTTACAAGGTATTGAGGAGCTTCTTAGTACCCCTTTGAGGAACCTGGTGATTGAGGAGGTCTTTCGACGGGGCAATGACAAGGCTATGGAGAAGGGAGAGGTGAATGACGGGGTAGAAGGAGAGGTTGCCAGTGTACTTTTTTGGAATGAGGAGGAGTTGCCAAATAAGATGGTGGATCTGGCCCAGCTAGACAATAAAGAAGAGAAGTGGCAAACACAGAGAATACAAACAAGGGTTTCAAGGAAACCTAAAGTGATTGTGGAGTTGAAGTTGGATGTAGGAAAGTCATTTAAACAAACTAAGAAAGCCAAGCAGTTGGCTAGGGAGGTGGCAAGTGGCAGGCATGCCACTTTGGAATCCTTAACAAAAGGTAGGAAATGATTTTTCTATCTTGGAATATGAGGGGATTGAACAACCCTCATAAGCAGTTTGCCCTCAAACAGCAGTTGGCAAGGTTAAAATGTCTATGGTTAACTTGGTGAATATGGAAAGTTTTGTTTGGCCTAGGGAAAAATCTCGTTATAGTTAAGTAGAAGGTGCTTCAGGAGGGGTGATAACCTTTTGGAACCCAGATGTTGGTAATGGTAGTCTTGTCTGTAGCTCAAAGTTCTATCTTATTACTAAGCATAGGATAGGTGATAGGAAATGGAATATTATTAATGTTTATGCCCCTAACATGAGAAATGATAGACATAGCTTATGGGAGGAGTTGTCAGTTTTTATTTCTCAAAACAAGAATACCTTTTGTATGGGAGATTTCAACTCGCCCCTGTACCCTTCGGAGAAAATTGGAGGAATGATTGATTTTACTAGTAGCATGAAGGATCTGGCCGACTTTATAAATAATAATGATCTTTTGGATATGGAGATGCGTGGTGTGAAGTTTACATGGTCAAATAATAGAAAAGGGGTTGACTTGATCCAAGTAAGATTGGATATACTTTTGCTCCTGTTAGGGTGGGAAGGATTAACTTCTTCCTCTCTTATGGGACTACCCAAGACAGTTTTAGATCATGCCCCAATCATTTTTAATTGGAAAGAAGATTCCTTGGGGGTCCCAAGACCTTTTAGATATGAAATTATGTGGCAATCCCATCCTGATTTCAGCTCTAGAGTGGCTGAGTGGTGGGGGATAAGAATAGAAGGGACAACGATGTATAGACTCTCTGTTAAACTAGACAATGTAAGGAGAAATGTGGTTCCCTAGAAAAAAGGGTATTTCAAGGACATTTTTAACACCAAGGTGGAGGTGGAAGGGAAGTTAGTTGAACTCCATAAAGCTATGGGGGAAGGCATACCAATGGATAACATGATCCAGGAAGAGGGGAATTATAAGAAAGTTTGGAAGGAAACTTTGAGTAGAGAGGAGATTTACTGGAAATAGAGATCAAGGGAGTTATGGCTTAAAGTGGGGGATAGGAAAACTATGTTTTTTCATAGATCCTCTTCAATCCACAAATGGAGAAACACTATTGATGGAATTAAAGATGACAATAATGTGAAGCAGAACAAACCTAAAGAGATAGGGAACTAGGCAATGGCTTACTTCAGTATTTCCTTTAAGGAAGAGCAAAGGGACTTCAGAGAGGAGGATCGGTAGTGGTTGATTAAGACTATGCCCTTGGTGATCTCAGCTAAAGAGAATGAAGAGCTTATGCAGTTGGTGACTGAGGAGGAAGTCCATAGAGCTATGTTTTCCATGAAAGCTTATAAATCCCTGGGTCCTAATGGTTTCCCACCGGTGTTCTTTCAACACTTTTGGGAGATTATCAAGTTAGATCTCCTTTGGGTGGCCCGCGACTTCTTTAGGACTAGGAAGCTTCTCAAATAGCTCAATAAAACTTTCATCGCTCTAATTCCCAAGGTGAAAGACCTGAAAGTTCTCTCTAACTTTAGACTGATAAGCTTTTGTAACACCACCTACAAGATTTTCTCTAAAATTTTGGTGAATAGGTTGAAGCTGCTACTACATAAGTTTATTGGGAAAATCTAGAATGGGTTTGTCCTAGGATAACAAATCCTGGATGCATCAATAATGGTGCATGAAGTTTTGCACTCTATGGAGAAAAGTGGTAATCCCGGTATGGCCTTGAATTCTAAAGCTTATGATAGGATTAATTGGACCTTCATGGATAAAGTTATGGAAAGGATTGGCCTAAGTTATAAGGTTGTTAGAATGGTAATATCAATGGTGGAAACTATTAACTATTCTGTGATGGTTAATGGGTCATCTTGGGGAAACTTTGTGGGGGGGGGAGAGGTCTTAGGCATGGTGACCCTATCTCTCCCTACCTGTTTATTATGGTGGCTGAAGTTTTGGGGAGAGCATTCATGAGGAAGTGGGAGGGGGGATAATCAAAGGGATTAAACCTATGTCCACTTTACCTCTTGAAGTGATCCAACAATTTGTGGATGACACCTTCCTTAGTGGGGAGTCCTTGGTGGGTGAAGCAAGAGCTTCGAAGTCGGTGCTAGAGATATATGCTATGAATGTGGGACAGAAGATCAATTTTTGCAAAAGAAAAGTGTTCTTCTTTAATACCCCTCCAGACCTTCAACAAAGGATTGTTGATATTCTAGCTTGTAATGTTGTTGAGTTACCAGATACTTATTTGGGTCTTCTTTTAATTGTGAAAGAGGTTAGTATTAACTTCTGGAATAGAATTTTGGAAAGAATGGAGAAAAAATTGATTGGATGGAAAGGCAAAACTCTGAGTAGTGCAGGTAAACTGCAATTTCTGATCTCCTCTCTCCAAGGATTACCAGTGCACTTCCTATCCTTATCCAAAATTACTCAATGTATGGCTAATAAATTGGATAAAATTAAATGTAACTTCCTTTGGTCTGGGGGAAGCAAGAAGATAATATTAAACTTGGTTAGTTGGGATACAATCTATAAACCTAAGTATAGGGGAGGATTGGGAGTGAGGAAGATGACTGATCTGAAAAATGTGCTTCTCACAAAGATGGGGTGGAATCTGATGAAGGGAGATTCTTTTTGGTATAATATTATAAAAGCTAAGTACCTTGGTAATCTTAATCTCTCTCACTGTACCTAGAGAAATGATCTTCCGATGGGCTCTAAAATCTAGGGTAACATCATGAAAAATAGAACCCTTCTGAAGGAGGGAGTAAGGTGGCTTGTGGAGAATGGTAACCAGATCAATTTTTGGGAGGATCCATGGCTTATAGATAAACCTTTGTCAAAATCAAAGTTTGGGTCTCTCCGATATAACCTCCAAGACATGGGGGTAGAATGGTTGCAGATTATATTGGCTCGACAAGAAAATGGAAGAAGATGAGGTTGCAATGGAATGCTTTGATAGTAAGGGACCTAACTGATGAGTTAAATTCTTTGCTGGAAGAGTACAAGATCCTGAGAAGAGATAGGACTAATGAGTTCATTTGGAGGGCCAGCTCGGCTGGAGAATACTCAGTTAAATCTACCTACTAGCTAATGTTCAATAAATCTCTTGAACCTAATGAGTGGGGAAATGTTTGGTTTAACCATTTAATCCTAAAAATCAACATTTTTTGGTGGACCACTATCCATGGGAAAATTCTCACTATTGACAACTTGAGGAAGAGGGGGTTCCAAATACCTAATAGATGTTGTATGTGTAAGAGGGAGGAAGAGAGCATCAACCACCTATTCTTACATTGCAACTTTGCGTCTAAGGTGTGGGGGAAAATTCTCTAGAAGTTAGAGGTGAATTGGGTGTTCAATGAGGATATGGGGCATTTGGTGAACTGGTAGGGCCCCTTCACCCATCCTCTACTTATCAATTTGTGGAATATTATACCCCCCAGGTGTGCTGGGGTATTTGGAAGGAGCGAAATAACAGGGTGTTAAGAAATGAGGAAAGGGAGGTGAAGGTCATGGTTGATATGGTCTTCAAATTGATAGTTGATAACATTAGATGTAGCAATTGGAGAAAACCAATGTTCCCCCCTTCTACCTTGGAGGTTAGAATTGTGAAGTGCTAGTCATTGATGGATGGGATTATGGAGATTGACAACTCTAATCTTATGGCTAGAAAGAGAACTCGATGGAAACCTCTACCTGCTAATTGGGTCAAACTTAATTTTGATGGTGTTGCTAGAAAGGAGGGATCGACGGGGGGAGGGATTGTCAGGGACTATAAGGGAAGGATGTTGTTGGCTTATGCTGGTCCGTTAGGGAAAGTTTCAAATAATTTTTCCAAAGTGATGGCTCTATACTGGGGTATAAAGTTTTTCTTGAGTGTGGGATGGCTGGATGTGCAAGTTGAAGGTGATTCTAAAGTCATTATTGAGACTGTTAAAGGCAATATGCAGGAGGGATGGGCTATCAAAAGTATTATTGATGATATCAAGTACCTATTATCCACCCTCAATAGGTTTGATTTGAATCAATTTTTTTTAGAGGGAAATAGTGTGGCTGATGGTATGGCCATGATTGGCTTAAAGCTGGAAAGACTAAGAGGTTGGAGGAATTTGAACGCTCTGCCAAATTTAGTGAGGGAGTTAGTGAATAAAGAAATAAATAATGATGAATTCTAGTTGGTTACTTTGTATAATGTTGTTGAGCTGGTGAGGATGAAATGTACTTGATGCTTATGTGGTAAGGAGAAAAGGCTTGGGTACAAGCAATAATTATAACTCATGGCCTGAAAATTGGAAGTTTGAAATGGGGGATTTTTAATTCATTTCCCATTATGGATCATCATACATTGTGCAGAAAAAAGATTTATTTTTTATAGATTTTTGGTGTGTTGGGAATGATGGAAACAATTGGGGGAAAGATCATGGCGACTGACTTGTGATCTTTCTCACCAGTTTGGTAAGTTCCATTATTACTTTTAATTGTAATTATCATCTCTGTTTAAGGGTTTATCTTTCGAAGAGTGAAGTATTTTTAGGGACTGGGATTTGAATAGAGAGAGAGAGAGAGAGAGAGAGAGAGAGAGAGAGAGAGAGAGAGAGAGAGAGAGAGAGAGAGAGACGAGAGAAAAAAATTATAGAGATGGGAGGTGATTTGATGTGCATTGAATCGGCTATGATCAATGATAGTGTGAGGAAGCCCTTGGTTTGGTACATACTAAAGAAGGGCGATTTTGTCCCATTCATGGAGACTCTCAATGGTCACAATGAGAATTGTTCCATGTAGTTTGTTAACTCATGGGAGAATCACAAAGTGACAATTAATGGTATCTTGTTTCACATTTCAAAGGAGGTGATTGCTATGGCGATGGGCATGGCGATGAGGGGAAGAAAATGGTAGAAGGTGATAGGGGTGACTAATGAAACAAGTCTGCAACGTTTCTTTGTGGAGGGTGAGGAACCGGTTCAGCACAGAGGGGGTTTCATGAGGGAGAAATTGCCTGACCTATGGAACAAGTTTTGTCTAATTTTGATGAAATATCTTACCCTGGAAGGAAGGTATGGAATTTTCTACTACTACCATTTTCCTCTTCTTAATCATTTCCAACACCATGATTTTCTTTCACTTCCCTTCTTCCTGCTACATGATCTTGAGGATATTGTTGTTGATGTGAAAGATAAAATGAGAAGGGGGGTTAATTTTACTATTCTACACTAGGGTTTAATTTTTTAGGTTGTACCAATTTCACCTTGCCTTGGTCCCCCCTAGGATTGTGGAAGTTGATATTCCTATTCACTTGAACCCCAAGCCACAAATGGTCCCGCTTAGGATTACGGCTGATAGAGCCCCTACCCCTTAGCCCTCTCCCAATATGTCCCCAGTGAATCCCTCCCCCAGGGGGAAAAAAGGAAAAGGTAAGGAGAAAATGTAGACGGAGTCAGAGGATGAGGGGAGAGGGGGAAAGAGGAGGTCAGGGAGGTTGGCTAAGTCTCAACCTAAGAGGAAGTTAAGGGAGGGAGCCTCGCAAGAGGAGGAATTAGATTCTGAGGATTTGGGCTACCACAAAAGAAGAATGAATGAGAAAATTGTTAAATTTGGTGTGGGAGGTACGAAGGAGGTTGAAGAGGAGATTTCTGATTCCTCCAGGTTGAACTCAAGTAATGGCAAGGAGAATAAGGAGGTGTCGCATGTCTCGATGATGATTGTGCCCGAGTGTGTGGACCTAAAAAAAGATCAATTCCCCAAAATGGTGGATAGGATGCCTTCCCCCATTACGATATCCTCCCTTGTTAAGGCAGGTTCTAAAAAAACCACTAACCCCCTTATTGTGCAGGATACTCAGGCTGGTAGGGACGAACATCTGTGTGATTCGGATAAGGCTGGTAATGAGTTGCGAGAGAGAATCCAAGAATTGGAGGAAAGAATGGGATTGTTAACCAAGTTTACAGTTAAAGTCACTCATGCAACAACTACCACTCTATGCCTATTGAAGGATGCCGAAGGGGACCTGCCCAAGGAGGACTCCAAGCTACTTTTTGACTTCCTAGCTAAAGACTAGGTGAATCTCCTTCTAGGGAAGAAGAAGGTCAAGAAATCTTAAGGGATGCCCCCTTCTTTTATTTTTGCATGTTGTTAATTTGCTAGTTTATAGACTTTTTCGATTTTAAGGTTGTTATGCCTTTGTTTTTGTTAAGTGACTTCAACTTGTTAATAAACATTTTGTTTAAAGCCTGTAGTTACTTGTATAATTGTAGTATAAACTTTTAAAAAAAAAAAAAACAGCATTAGGCGTTAGTTATGCTCTAATGGTTATCTATTGGTAGTTGTCCAACTAGTTTGTAATGGGCTAGCCCCCTTGTTTTGGCTACTTTTATTTCAAAAACATTCATAATTTCAAAACAAATTGTAATTCATTTTCAAACTTTGGATCCACTCTTATTTGTTTGTTTTGTTTTTGTGTTAGTTTAAATGATGAAACATGCTACTTGCATATTCAGTGTTGTCCTTCAGGGTCAATCTTATAAGCTTATGGAATGAGTTGCATTTATTTTAGGAGATATTGCTTTTTTTGTTGTCTTGGATCAATGTTCAAAACTAACTTGCTAATCTTATTAGATTTAAGATATGAGAGGAATTATCTCACATGTGTAAAGTCTTGATAGTAAAATGAATGTTTTTAGGTAGGTTCTAAAAGTGAGGCAAATATGTTTAATAAGTTTTGTACAAAAGAATAGAAATTGTGATCATAAGATCAATTCTATATTAGGTTTAAGATATGGGAGGAATTTTCTAATATGTAAAGTCTTGATGGCATAGTCATTGTAGGATTTAAAAGTGAGACTTACATGTTTAATAAATTTGCACAAGAGAATCAAAATTCTTATCATAAAATTAAATTTTATAGTTAAGTTGGGCAAATTTGCATATTTAGTAATGACAAAGTTCTTTGTAGATCTTTATGCACTTGATTGATAGATCATAATTTGATGATGTGAGTGATGGTTCTTTTATTTGATAGTATTTTATTAAAAACTTAAAAAGTAATATAGTAGTTTTGGTTGCAACCCCTCTTTGTCTGATAAGACTCAAAGCTTTTGTTCTACATTAAGTGGTACCATAGTGAGCATCATTGTGCTTAGAAGAATACCTACAAGCAACATGGCCTAGGGAGGATGGGGCCCAAGAAGAAAAATAACCATAAGTGAGGAGCCTGAGCTTGCACTAAGAAATCAAAGGTCATTGAATGGATGTTGTGTAACTAATCAAAGAACATGAGACTGCATATAGGATATTAGTCACAATGAGGAACAACAAGTCATTGAGGAAGATGAAGAGTTACAAAAATCTAGCTTGGATCTCAAAGAGGAAAGCTTCATCAAACCCTCACTAAGTTGAACACTAAGCTTTAGCTCAATCCTCCAATTCGTAAAGGGGATTCTACGTTGAAGAATTGTTGGATTGGATAAGTGGAATGGATAAATATGTTGAGTTTGAGATCATTGATGAGGAGAAAAAGGTTAAGTTTTCCTGCACCAAGTAATGCAGTCACCCAGTTTGAGGGACCTAAAAGAGATTTGTCCAATCATGTGACAAGACTAAACACAATAAAAACAAGTATACAAAGAGAAAAAAGTGAGATAAGATAAGATAATATAATTTATTAATGTCCAATAGGAAACCACAAATGGGTCTAAGGGACTGAGAATACAAACAAGATTTGGAGGGTAGACAAACCACCAAAAGGTGTCAGAGTACGACAAAACAAAATGGAAACAAGCTGACCAAGAAGTAAAGAAAGAGGAATAACAACAAAAGGGGGGTTAGAAAACTACAAAACTAGTGGTTCAGAAACGTGGAAAAGTAGCTCAAAACAAAAGGATAGCTAGTTGTGTGTAGAGAAGTATGAGCCTGATGTTGGGTAGAGGAGGTACATTGTTGTTGGTGGTGCAAGTGATCTCTATGTGGTCTCTTCAATTTGTTGAGAGTATCCATGGATGAGCACTGAGGCCGCTTGGTTCCCCTAGGAGAGGTAACTAGAGTGAAAAAGAAAGTGATAAGAAGATGCAAAGATGCAAACCTAGGGGTGGACAATTCTCGAAGGGTGAAATCCTAAAGATGGAAATCCTCCTATAGAAAAAGAGCAAGGCATCGCAAGTCATCATACCTAAAAAGGGAGGAAAAGGACCTACACTTTCTAAATAATCAATAGAACCTACCTCTAATCTCATAGTATATGGGACAATAGAATATAAAGTGTATCTCATTCTCGACCACATCCATGCCACAAAATTGACAAATCCTCTCAACTATGTTGGTTTGATGATCTGTTTGAATACAGAGCCGGTGAGAACCCACTATGAAAGAGCCCAAATAGATACATAGGGCATGTGGCCATCTTCAAGAAGAGTAGTAGGGATGTACAATGATACCATCATGAATGTCAATAAATTTCTTCAAATAGAAGGCCATACGAGGATGGAGACCCCCCAGTGGGTTGACTTAAGTCACTTGAATATACCTCCTATAGATGTCCATTCCAATAATCTCGTTCAACTCTGACCAAGAAGGAAGGAGATGAATGAGAGCATCCAACGAATGCTAAAAAGGGGGAAGGTGATCAATATCAATACCAATAGTGTTGAGGAGCCTAGAAACTTGAGCATACCAGCAACGAGCACGACCAGTCAAATTTGAGGTAGAAATCAAAGCCGAGGAACAATAGGCTAAGTAAGAATAACGATATCTACCATCAAAAGAGTCTAAAAAACCCTTGAGTCTGTGAAGTAACTAAACTAGATCAAATATCATGCAAAGTCTAAAGGGATGGGCACCAAACTTAGCCAAAATAATACTGGTAGGGGTAGTCGGCTGACAATAGATGAGGCACTACAGAAGAAGAGTCTGAACTCTCTCCACCGAGGCCTAGTTGATGATCAAGAGGGAGGGACCCCAAATGGTTGAACCATAAAGGATAGTAGGTCTAACTAGGGAATCTAAGATAGGTATCTTAGATGTAGTATCTTGGAAATGGTGTCTAAAGCACTATCGCTCAACCAAGGCTAGTGAACCTAGCCCCTTGTTTACCCATGATGTCATGGTTGGTCTCAAACTTAACCATGGTCATGAAAAAAAAATGCCCAAATAGGTGTAGCTAGAGGTCCTCTCAACCTTAGTCCCACTAAAAAAGAATTAGTGATCAGAGGTTTTCGAGCTATTGAAAACCATAACTCGGGTCTTACCCAAGTTGACCACAAACTGTTGAGAATCAAAAAAAGAGGCCAAACCAACCAAAAGATGTTGTAACCCATTAGGAGGGGAGGACAGGAGCATCACATCATCCAAAAAGAAAAGGGTGGACACCCAAACCCCATGAAGATAAAACCCATCCTTAGGATGTGAAGAACCTCTCAGGAAAATCTCAAGCTCATCAATGTAGATGTAGAAAAGCATAGGGGAAAGAGGGTAGCCCTACTTAACATTGATATACGTCTAAATGAAGTTAGATAAGCCCTATAGAGTCCTAATATGTCCAACAACACTCTAGTAAAGTCTCATGATGGTAAATAGAAGAATCTTAGAAACCCTAATATCTCTGAGTCACTGAAATAACACTGCATGGGGGACTAAATAAAAAGCTTTGCAAAAGTCCACAAAGCAACAATAGACTTTCATAGAGTGGTGTCAAGCCTCCTCAATAATGGCCCTAAGGGTGAGAATATGGTTGGTAGTCTAAAAATATACTTTGAAACCAACTTGACCTCTAGCCCTGCAACCCAAACTGTCCAACTGTCTCATGAGAGCAATATGCAACACTATGGCTAGAGTTTGGAAAATGTATGCCTGATCATAATAGTCCTGTAGTTATCCAGATCAAACATCTGACCAACCTTATGGATTGGGTAGATAATATCATGAAACCAAGAAGGTGAAAAACTAGTGCAAACCACTCTGTTGAAAAGAACACAAAGAGATGACCCAAGGATCGAGATCCCCATCTTAAAGAGCTCTGCCTAAAATCCTTCCTCATAATCAACCTTACTATAACTCATTGTTCTAACAACCTTAGAATTGGTAGAGACAGTAAAGATGTGGTAGTGGAGGGGGAGAGTGACACAAAGAGTGGGCTAGTTAGGGATGTCATAAAGGGTGATGATGTGGGAAAGGAGGGAGCCAAAGTCAAGGTTCATGATAAGAGCGAGGGGGCGAGGAAAGAACATACGTCAAAAGTGTTTCGGGGAGACCCAAAGGGAGGAGTTGAGAGACCTGCATTGCTCAAGGTAGAAGAGACGCTTCTTCCAGTGAAGAAAGATACAATAAGAGAGCCTGACTAGGGGAAAGAAGGGATCTAGAGCAGTGTGCATGGAATGGAGCAGGTAGTGGAAAGACTTGTAGTCATCATCAAACCATTGATTCTGAGAACATGAACTAGGGTGGGAGGGATGAGCAGTGAGAGTGACAGAGGAGTTAGGGAGGGAGAAGGTGGTCAAATCATGGATCATCATGGAGATAAGGTCAAACATGCTAGAGGCACACATCATGTTGGTGAGGGAAGAAATCAGAAGGAGGAACCAAAGGTGTGTGAGCAAGAGGTCAAGATCAATATCGATGAAGGAGAAAGTAGTGCTAGTGGGTGAGGTAAGAGTCAAAGGGAAAAGGGGGTATGGGTGTGGGTGTATGGTGGGAGAGGAAAGTGGGTTGAGTAGAGGGGAATGAAGGGTGAGACAAAGGAGGGAGTGGTCTACCAACAGAAGGTGGAAAAAAAAGAAGTGACTAACAAGGGGGATGAAGGAGGTACAAACAATGACGTAGTCAACAACACTAGCCCCACCACAATGAGGACTACAAGTGAAGTAACCTGGGTCAGGGAAGCAAGAGATCCCATTAAGAACCACAAGAGAGGAAGATTCATAGAGCTAAAGAAGGTGTTGACCATACCATGTCAGTGGGCCCTCAGTGTCCTTGGATGAATGATGTAGATTAAGATCATCCCTATCAAACTCATAAGTGCACATAGAGTCTATCCACTGATCATGAAAATTGGCCTGAAGAGCCCTGGTACGGGCATTGAAGTCCCCTAAAATGATAAAGTTCCCTAGGGCAAAAAACCTATCAATCCAGCTACGAAGATCACCATAAGTGTCCCCCTTGGGATCATGGACCACATAAGGAGAGGTAGCCGGAGGGAAATAACAAACTACAATAAAAGGATCTCTAACCAACATGCCTCTAATACAGACCCACATGAACCTGGCAAGGTTGTCGAAATGCATAACGGTCGTTCTACTAACAAGATAGTCACAGATGAGGTAGGCAACCCCACCAGCTCCCTTGACACCTCTAGAAACCCTAACCTCATTACAATAAGTAGATAGCTAGTGAAATCTAGGAATCCCAAGAAGAGGGCAAGTAGGTCTCTATAACAAGAATAATATCTGCATTACCAGTGACATCCATAAAAAGACCAGGAAGAGACCAACGAATACCATTACCATTTCAATAGTGGACAATCAAAGAGTCCCTACACTCCTTCCTTTCTTGCACCTGCCATTGTCATTTAGTCTTGGGGGTTGACCCAAAAACCCAACCAGGAGGAAGACTATTTCTAATAATTGCCTTAAGGTTATGGATAACCACCCATTTACCCTCTAGGTGGGCTACTGCAACTAGTGTTTGGGTGTGTTTGAGTTTAGTAACCTGTGCTTAGTGAGATCTTAATCAAGGTTGATTTTTGAAGGCAATAGAAAGAGTTTTCTATAGGCCCTTAGGATGTGTAACATGTCTAATGTGTTGTGGAATCTGATGAAGAGTGTGGAATTGTACCCTATCCAAGACCTATCAATGAGAATCTTGGGGATCTCTAAATAATCATGAAGAAAGGTATAGGCCTTATCCACTGGGTCTGCAGTGGAAGGTGGGAGGCCACGAACCTTAAGGTTAAGTTCCCTAGCCCGCTGAGTCCGTTCATCCAAGAGCTTGAACTAAACAAGCTCCACAACACCTTCAATGGAGGTTGAATTTGATGTTGTTTTTGTTTTTGTTTTAGTCATTTAGTGTTGCTTTTCAACATGTTATGGCAGTGTAGGAGTTCATCTTGCATGTCCTTAATGTCTTTGATCTAGGCAGACTAGATGGGGATCTCCTCAACGTGTTGCTTCCACTGTAATTCAAAGATAGAGGTATTGTACTAAAGGATTTTAGTTTGGAGCTCTAAGTTCTTTGTTTGAAGAGCATCCATTCTCTATTTGAGTATTTTATTGTCATCTTCTAGTTTCTCTAAACTTCTAGCCTTAGAATCAAGTGCAAACACCTACTTGATTACCATGTGAGAGAGGTGGGAGAGAGAGCTGATAGTAGCTGTCAGATATTTATTTTTGATTTATGTAGCTTCTAACTGGTCAACTATCTATTGGAGACCACCATAATAAAAAAAATGAGGATTCATTCTATCAAATAGTTAGTGTGATACGCCTCAACTCGCTGTGAATTTCACACTATAAATTTCCCCCTGATAACCACTGTAGGCCCTTGGGATAACTACTTAGATATCACATGCCATATTTTATCAAACAATGCACCATTCTAAGCAATGGATCAATTCCTTTGACAGAGGTGTTCTATCAAACAATTGAAAAGTAATAGTAGATTGTTGTTGAGGTTGTTGGACTTCTAAGGGACCACTGCCTACTTTAGCATTATGTCAAATAGTTCACACGTCCTGTTAAATTTTTTGAGTTCTATAAATGCTGAGGTCTCAGCTCACTAGCCAATGATAGGAAATTTTTTTAATATGTAATGCTTGTTCATAGGGGAAATAGGTATGCCAAAAGTCTTGAGGATGAATGCAGGTGAGCACATAGTGGGTGACAAGTAAAGATGTTTGGTAGTAAACTTTCTTATATCCATGCTTGATTAAAATATTTTGTTAGATACCTTACAAGCCAATTTTAGTGAACAACTAATAAATTCTATCGAATTTTCAATCAACCTCTCACAATAGATATACTACATTACAATATAAAGGCATCGCTACACATAAGTCGACCTCAAGATCCACAACATTCCTCAAGAATAGAAAACATGTTACAAAAAATAGGCTAGTCCCAAACCATAAGGAACCATTTGAAAACTTGTGTCTCTAGATCTAGATCCACACATTATCCAAGAACATAGGTAGAAGTGCCACCAAAGATCCACGATTGTAGATTTCCATCACAAGATCAAAATCCACTAATGGTTATGAAAAAAAAACACTACCTAAGAGAAAACAATCTCAACTTGAGAAATATAGATCCAAATAAGATGCAAACCTTGCAACATGAACAAGAATATGTCCAAATCATAGTCCGAACATCAAGAATGTCGACTCAAAAAAATCAAGGATTATTGAAACAATCAACAAACTAAAATAAAAGGAAAATTGGAAACACCATATTTTTGGTTGATATAAGATTCCTTAGAACCTAAGATGTTCCTAATCAGACACCAAGGGATGATAAGAAAATGATTCTCTCACTTGGATGCCTAAGAAGAATAAAAGTGATCCAACTCCTAAGAAATCCATGAAGAATCTTCAACTAATATGTCCTTCAACTTGATCATATGCTTTTTATATTCTTTACCTTTAGTTCCTTCCAATTTTGTTATTCAATACTTTCTCTATCCTATCCAACTTATTCTTAGGCCATTGTTACTTCACATCTAAATCATCATCTAAACTTCCTTCAACTTCATGATAGTAATAAGGTTCCAAGAGGTGAAAAATAAATTTTCAAGCAAAATTCAATTTTCAAATCTCCTCACCAATACCAAACTTTGATAGCAAGAGCTTTGTCAAAACTAGAGGAAATGTTTATGAGCATTAGCCACAATTGGAAGATTATTAAGAAGGTTGTGTAGACAAGAGAGAAGTTCAAAAGACAAATTGGATGAGATTGACAATAGATTATATTAGAGCCTTTAGCTTACAATAACTGATTTCTAAAGATTAAATAGATGATGGCTCTATTATTATTGATAAAGTATATTAGAATATATCCCTTAGCTCTCTTGGCCAATTCTGATGGTCTAACAAAGATGTTATAGATATTCAAGCTAAGACATCTACTATCGTAGAAAGTATAATGAGATGGATTAAAAAAAAAAAAAAAAAACTTGCCAATTCTTCTTCAACCAAGGGGACTCTGAGCAATGAGAAATCACATCTCAAAGATTCCAACTAACTCAAGGTCCACAACACAAATAGTTTATTCTCAGTCTGGAGGAGATGGGGAATAACATGTAGACAATAGAAGGTTGAATCATTTTTGTGTAGAGGATGTATCAACGCAGATTAGAGGATAAGAAATCTAAGGAATTGATGCTTATATCTCCCCACTAATAAGATAAGATAAGATAATATTAATTTCCAACAAGAGACCACAACAGGGCTCTATGGGATTGGGACCTTACAACTAAGAAGATAGCACCAAATGGAACACCAAATGGTACTGATAAAAGAGAAAGCACAAAACCTAAAATAAAAGATGAAGAAGAGAGTCAGAGTCACCCTGAACAAGATTAAGGTTTAGGGATCCTTCCTCAAAGAGAAGAAGGACAAAAATGGATGAGAAGGATAGGGGTGACCAGGGGCTATGTTCTATCATTGAGTGTTGCAAGAGGAGTGTCGCTGGTGGAGATGAACACTATGAGGCTTCACTAAAATGGAGTTACCGGTGTTATGAAAACTATACTATCACTTCATACCCTAGGCAAAAGAATAGGGAGAGAAGAAGGATGTGATAAGTTGTACCTAGGTCTAACCTATGGGAAAAGTTATCTGCAAAGTGTGGTCACGAAGTTGTATGGATTCACGAAGATAGAGTGCAAGGAAAAATTGATATATGTACCTAAAGAAGTTTGAGAGGGACTTTCACTCTCTAAATAGACAATAGAATCTCTCTTTGATCTCACAGTATATGGTGCATATAAAAAGGAAATGGGTTTTAGATTCCGCTTCTACCATGGTACAAAGTCTACAAACTCAATCCTCTCTATCTATATGGTGGTCGATATGAATTTGGAGTCAATGAGAGCCCACCTTGAAGGAGCCAAGAGAGATATGTAGGGCATGGGCCCATTGTCTATGTAAGAAGGCTGGGCACCAAATGATCTTGTCTCAAATATCCAAGAAGTGTTCGGCATAGAATGCCATCCTTGGGCATAAACCCCCTAGAGGATCAACCGAGGTACAAATAATACATTGTTTGTAGATGTCAAGTCTGATATATCTATTCAGCTCCTACTAAGAGGGGAGGAGGTGAGATGGATCATCTAGTGAGAATTGGTAGGGAGGGAGATGGTTGACATCTATCCCGACTGATCTTAGTAGGATAGTAGCATGAGTGCACCAACAATGGGCCCTAGATGAAAGTTTAGAGTTTGTAATAGAAACTGAAGAGAAATATGCCAAGTGAGGGTATTCATGCTAGCCTTCAGCAGAGTCTACAAAGTGACTAAGGTTGTGGAGGAGCTAGATGAAGTCAAAAATGGCCACCAGTCTGAAAGGGTGGGCACCAAACTCAGCCAAAATAATACTATGGGGGGTGGATCTTTGGCATTTGATAATCTAATTGAGGAGAAAAATTTTGATGCACTTTATTGAGGCCCAATCTAAGTCTAAAAGGGAAGCCCCCCAAACCACCAAACCATAGAGAACTGTGGGTCTGAACTTAGTCGAGGTGTCTTGGAAATGATGTGTAAAGCACTATCTGTCAAGCATGGCAAGGGAACCCAATGTTTTTCAAATCTTAGACTAAATGGTTGGTCACAAGATGAAGCGAGGTCCAAAAAAATTAACCCCAAGGTATGTGTAAGATGAAGAAATCTCAACTTCTTGACCCTAGAGATGGAAGTGGATATGCGAGGTCTTCAAACCGTTGAAGACCATAACACAGATCTTCTCCAGGTTCACAACCACTTGTCTCAAGTCACAAAAAGATGCAAGTCCATCAAGGATCCTTTGAAGCCCCTTAGGAGAAGAAGCTAAAAGAGCCACATCATCAACAGAAAGGAGGACGAAGATCAATACCTGGTGTAGATGGTTATTGTCACCCAAGGGAGAGGAGTCACTAAGAAAGCTCTCAAGCTCATCAATGTAGATCCCAAACAAGGTGGGTGAGAATGGGCAACCCCACTTCACCCCAATGGTGCTCTAGATAGGATCAAAGAGGCCCTAGGGGGTCCTAAGTCTACTGACCACCTTCTCATATAACCTCATGATTGTTGTCAATAGAAACTGAGAAATACCAATATCTCTAAGCCTCTGAAAAAGGGTCGCACGAGGGATGGTGTCAAAATCCTTACAAAAGTCCACAAATCAGTAGTAGACTTTCATCTTGTGGTGGTGGGCCTCCTCAATAATAGCTTGCAGTGTGAAAATATGGTCCATGGTCTAGTAGTCTGCTCGAAGGAATTTTTCTAACTCTTTCTGATATCAATCTTGATAAAAATTCTCGTATCTTCAACCAAATTGGTCGAGATAATATTTCAAATTATTGTTTTTTGACAATTTTTATCTTTCTGTACTCTGTGAATATGTACCATTTGATTCCACCCTCATACCACATAGTAACATAATTGCTAATATCAATCTTGGTTCCTTTGTAATTAATTCCCTTGCCTAGTTGAAAGTTATGCCCCACTAATGGATGCTAAAGTTGACTCCATGGCTAAGTTTTGATAGGATACACCTAAGCCCATGACAACCAACAAGATCATAAACATGTCATTGATCTTGCTTCTAGTCACAGAATTCTAGAAATTGCAAATCTTGTTGGACTCAAAGATGAATAAGAACTTAAGGAACAAGGCTTCAATTGAGTAGAGTTCATATGGGCCTTGTAACTCTTGAAGTTGATATTTATCACGCAAAGGTCTCTATAAGTATGTTATCAAAAGGAGTCAAGGCTTATGAGCAAAATAATATAATTCTAAAGAAAAAAGTAAATATCTCAACCTCTTTCATTTAGACTTAAATGATCAAATAATTGAGCAAAGTCCTAGTATTTCCATATAAGGGTTGGACCATAGTAAGTTGAAACAAATCAAGAGATATCAATCTATCACCCAGGTAGTTGATAAATTATTACTATTTTTCATACTTGAATGTGGATAGCAAAATATCAAGAGATAAAAGATGAAGCCTAAATTAATATTATTTTTCATATTATGAGCTTACTAAGGTCTAACCCTATATTTTGAGGCCGACCAACCCTAAATTATTATTATTTTCATATTTTATTAAATTAGAGTAGGACCCAATAACTTTTAGATTTCAAAAGAAATTTTGAAGGAATTTCATTTATTTTCAATTTCAAGCAGACAACTTGCAGAGACCATAACTCATTGCTAGTCACTTGATTGACTATTATTACCCCTTTTTGGAAATGACACAACCCAATCTACATTGCTTGACTAGCACAAGCTTTAGTCAACTAAGGGTTGACACCTCTGGAGCCTCTAAAGCCTTCAAAACTAAGTTCAAAGTTGTTATACACTATTGTCAATATCATATTTATTTAATAACTTCACAAATACATTGATATTGCAATCAAACTTTTTTGGCAAGGTGATATATTTAAAATGAACATCGAGGGATGATATCAGAACATTTTGACCTCAAAAGACCAACTTACTAAAATAGTAAGCTTCAAAAAAAAATTCACTCTAAAATAACCCTTATTGAAAGACAAAACAAAAATATTTTTGGGTGATGCAAGAATGCCCTTACACCCATGATGCTCTGACATCACTAATATAACACAAAGTTTTAGAACACAAACTAATGAATAGTTTTTCATAGAGACGATATGTGAAACAACATCATAAACATTGGAACACAAAATTCTATCTTAACTCTCTCAAAAATGATGTTAAAAATATGCACCAAATTTGTAGAAACAAATTGGGAGATTAATAAGATTAGGATAAGGGTCGACATTACTAAAAACTTGAATGCCAAGTTGTTAGCACCTATCATTTTCACATATAGAGCATGTAGGGCAAGGATACAAAAACTAACAAAATAGGTGTATAGAAATGAAACAACAGAGGTACCATAAGGACACTAGTACATTATAGGTCAATTTTCAACCTTTTATTTCAACCATGCCCTTAATTGGCTTGTTGAATGCATTTTTTTTGTCTTTATGCTTGAGTTGGTCAAAATTTTGACCAAATTAGGTTTTCCCAATTTGGTCAAAATTTTGACCAAATTGGGTTCATAAACAAAAAGAAAAAGAAAAAAAGGCACCATCACTTTCTTATTTCATTGGAGGAGGTTTGGATGCAATTTGTGTATGCGGAAGCCATTTTAGGTTAGTGTGTTCATTCAGCTATCATAGTTTTTCTTTCACCCAACTACACAAGTAACCATTCATAGAGATTGTAGAAGTTTTGTCCACTAGATCATGAAAATACATTTGCAAAGATTGACTAGGGTGTCATGAATTATTCATTCACTCAACCACTACTTCCTCCATTGTCGACACACCTCATGTTGACCTATTTTTTGCAAATGTTTGTGGCTGTGATAGTGCACAAAATCATATTTCTTTAAAGAAATTAATCAAAATAATTCTCATGCCCTTATTTGTGCTTTGGAAAATGCCCAAATCTCATTCCAAATTCCTCCACCATTTATTGTGTGTGCAAGGAAAATGCTTACAAGAATTGTTCAATCTATACATAGGAAATTATTCCATGACTTTTGATAAACACCCAAATTCCATTAAGTGGTTTCCATTCACCAACAAGGACTGGGTTGAAAAAGGTTGAGGAATTGGGCATCATATTCATTTATGGGTTGGACTAGTTTGAAAGCCTCCAATATATTGTCAGTATATTTGTCTTCTATAGGCCTAAGGCGCATTCATTTGAGCACTTGAATGAATGGAATGCTCCTTGCCTCTACTTTCATGTGGGGTTTTGAGGTTCAATCAATTTTTTAACATGATTTGAAGGTGCCAACAATGCACTTCATGTTCTTTGATCTCAATGTCACGTGTGGTCAATATTTTATATTATTTCTTGTGTTGTTATTTATTTCTTGAAACCTACTTTGAAGGTTATTTAAATTTTTAATAACTAATTCAATTTTATTTGCTACACAATTTATCATCATTTAAAATTGCCACTAAAGTTTTAACTAGCTCAATAGATAAGAATATTCTTGTTTGAGGGCTAATCTACCTTCAATGGGTATTGAATGACATGAATTAGATAAACATATTTTTTCAAGTCTAATTGTACATTTGAAGCTTGTTGTTGCGTCTTTAATTTTGGTACTCTTATCAATTTGAATTTTGCATTTCTAGCTTTACTTGTAAGAATTCATTAATTATTTCTTTAATTTCATATTTTAATGCCCTTTTAATGTTCATTGTTGACCTTAACCAATTTTATTTGTTAATGCATGTGATTTAATATTGAAGTGACCACAAGATGTGAACTTGACGTAAAATGAAGAAATAGTGTGGTTGGAATGATGAGATAGGATCATTCCAAATGTTTTAGGTTGGTGGTGTCTTAGTAGACACTAATGGTTTTAGTACTTGGACTACATCACCAATTGTCAACTTATTTTGGGTTAATGAACTTCTACGTGACAATGCCTTATTTTTAGTTAAGGTGATGAGCCTCATTTGCATGTAAATGGATTGTTGTATTGGATTGGACATGCTTATAGTTTGAGTTGACATGTCTTGGTTTTTTGTATTGAATGACCTAATAAAGGGCGCTTTAAAACATGTCAGTGATGTGGATAGGTTGATTTTTTGAAGTGAAATGAATTGAATGGTTATTTGTATGCATGTATTAACAACTAGTATTTATGCAAAGTTATTCATTTTTTGGCCTTGTATAATTTTGAATCTAGATTATATATTTTTTACTTGTGGGCCCCTAACACATACTAGGGATGATGTGGCTAAGTGTGGGTCCCTAACAAGTTGACTAACATCTCATCTATTAGACCTTGTGCTTATATATCCTCTCCCTATTAGTATCAAGTTGCATCTTATGCAATTTATCATTTGAAAGTTGAATATTAAGGTTGTATGTCTTTGTTGATTTATAGAATCAAGTATTTATGTGTTCATGTACTCTGTTTCTGGATTCAATTGTGTATAATTTTTACATCAACATTTCGGATCACACTATGTGATCCATCACCACGATGAGAGAATGCAAGAATGGAATGGTAAAATATGCAGACTAAGCCTTACTCATGTAGAATAAAAGAAGGGTAAGGTAAGCACACAAACAGAGGAATATGAGGAAAAGGTCAAAAAACCATTAAAAATAAATAAAACAAATAAAGGAACATAAAGAAAGGAGGACAAGGGCCTAAAGTGAAAAATAGACAATGCAGACCCATCAAACCATAAAGATATAGTTGAAACATAACCCAAGAAAAAGTACAACATCTATGTGCAATGTGTATATATATAATATTAGAATAAGGTATGTAGTTGATATGTATATGATCTACGATCTAAAACTAGTTAAAGCTATATATATATACAAAGTGAGTATGTATGATAAGCTTTAAAATCTACATAAAAAATAAATAAATTAATTAATTAATTAAAATTAAAAACTAAAAAATAAAAAAAATTAAAAAAAGTAAATAAAAAAATTATTCTAATTTGTGAACAATTAGTTATGCAAGATTGTATGTATATATGTATATATATATGTATATATATATATATATATATATATATATGTATGTATGTATGTATGTATGTATGTATGTATGTATATATATGTATATATATATGTGTGTGTGTGTGTGTGTATATATATATACACACACACACACACATATATATATATACACACACATATATATATACACATATATACATATATACATATATATGTATACACACACACACACACATATATATATATATGTGTGTGTGTGTGTGTTTACATATGTAGATATATATATATATATATATATGTAGATACATATATGATGACGGGCCACACCACCCGTACCAACTCACAACCAAAAATGCAATAATATGGAGATGACAAAATGCTTCATAAAACTTCCATTAATATTTGAAATTCATTAGAATATTTTCCAAATGGAAAAACTCCAAATTCTTACAATATAAGAGAGATTGCTCGCTAAGAGCTTCTACAAGAAATTACATCCGAAGAGCTTCTACTTGAAGAGCTTCTATTTCTCCAACTTCCATTAGAAGAGCTTCCATTTCTTGAACTTCTTGAACTTGATTACAAATGATAATAGGCCTTTCTTAAATAGGCACTTACCACCCAAGGCATGATTTATCCACAACATTCTAGAATCTCCACAACCTTCTACAATATCTACAACCTTCTAGAATTTCCACCTAAATACAACTAAGCACCACTACGTGGCCCAATTAGAAAATTACATTTCTTTTGTGGATCACAACAAATATTAAATGCATGATTTAAGGAAATTTCTTCAAACTTCTAAGATGCCACCTACACACCTCGATTAATGGAATAACAACTATTTTTATTATTTTTCTATTTACGCCACCTATGCATCTTGAAAATAGAAATTCCTCTTTTCTCCTTTTTCTCTTATTTTATTTTTAAATTATTTTTCCTTCTATTTTCGTCACTTTCTCTCTCTTCCAAATTTTTTTTTTTTTTTTTATAAATTTTTTTTTACTTTTTTTTTCTCTTTTTTTTAATTTTTTTCTAATAATTTAATTTTCCCATGCAAGATGCTTCTGCATCAAACTCCCTTGGTAGATAGAAAAGTGTGTCCCACACTTTGATGTCAAAAGAAAGATATAGAACCATCTTCATCTCCACCACAAGCTTCCACCTCCATAGGGACAAGAAAACCAACATACAAATCTTCCACATTTTTTTTTTGTTGATGCATGATGCTCCTGCATCTGACTCCCATGGTAGGAAAAATTTTGTGAATATGGATTCACAAAATGAAGTAGCCACTGTTGACAGATTTTTTTCCTCTTCCTCCAACACATAGCTGGAACAAGTATCCGATGTCGATATATTTCCTTCTTTCTTCTTTTCCAACACCTAGCTGGAACAAGTGTTTGCTGCAAAAATCTCTCTTCCTCATCCAATCTTGTTGAATTAATCACACCTGTAATAAACCCATCAACACCATACCAATCTTCCTTTGCATACCATACATCACGAACAAGATCCTCATGCAAACCATCATTAGTATCTTTCAAAATCACCTCAAATTCAGCATCATATAATTCATAAGAATTTACCTCTTTGACATATTCATCTTTTCTTGCCTCTTTCATGCATGTAACTACTTCACTTGTTTGATCTCCAACTAAGGCACTATACTTCTCCTCCATTGCTGCAATCTTCAAATCATCTTGATCTACTTCAGGTTCGTAAGTCTTGTCATCTTTATGTTCTTCCTCTTCTTGTTCATCTTCTTCAACTTTAGGTTCGCAAATGATTTCCTCTTCATCCCCTTGCTCTTCCACTGGATCATCTTTCTTTTCCACATCCAATGAATTATCAACATCTCTTTTCTGGTGACATGCTCTTTGTTTCCGCAACTCAGCTTCTAATTCATTCACTTGCTTCTGCAAATCAACTAGCAATGATTGTTGATTTCTTGCTCTAAATTTCTCAAGTCGAGGAATAATCAGAATCCATCCAATCACAAAAGTCATCTTCTTCTTTCTCTTCTCCATAATCAAGTCTTTAGAAGACAAATCTCATGCAACACAAGAACCTCGTGCAAACTGCTTTAAAGTCGGCGATCTGTCTACACAATCAAGAACTTCTTGATAAACTTCACCCACTCAAGGTCCTGGTGCAAACTGCCTCACGTTCGACGATCTGTCCGCACACTCAAGAACTCCCACTCTGATACCACTGATGACGGGCCACACCACAATATAAGAGAGATTGCTCGCTAAGAGCTTCTACAAGAAATTACATCCGAAGAGCTTCTACTTGAAGAGCTTCTATTTCTCCAACTTCCATTAGAAGAGCTTCCATTTCTTGAACTTCTTGAACTTGATTACAAATGATAATAGGCCTTTCTTAAATAGGCACTTACCACCCAAGGCGTGATTTATCCACAACATTCTAGAATCTCCACAACCTTCTACAATATCTACAACCTTCTAGAATTTCCACCTAAATACAACTAAGCACCACTACGTGGCCCAATTAGAAAATTACATTTTTTTTTTGGATCACAACAAATATTAAATGCATGATTTAAGAAAATTTCCTCAAACTTCTAAGATGCCACCTACACACCTCGATTAATGGAATAACAACTATTTTTATTATTTTTCTATTTACGCCACCTATGCATCTTGAAAATAAAAATTTCTCTTTTCTCCTTTTTCTCTGCTCCTGCATATATATATATATATATATATATATATATACATATATATGTAGATACATATATATATATATATATATGTAGATACATATATATATATATATATATATATATATATATATATATATATATATATATATATGTAGATACATATATATATATATATATATATATATATATATATAGAAGAGGTTGTGTATTTTAATTTAGAACTTTAATAACAAGATCTATTATATATGCAAGTTCTAAATAAAGAATGTATTAAGTTCTTAAAACACACACACACACACACACACACACACATATAAGGAGACTTGCATATGTAAGTTCTAAATAAAGAATATGTTATTAAGGAAGCTGTGTTCTTTATTTAGAATTTACACTTATTAATCATATAATATATAAGAGGCTATATACTTAATTTAGAATGTGTGTGTGTGTGCGCGCGTGCATATGTATAGATATGTATGTATATATGTATGTATATATGTATATGTATATATATGTATACATACATGTGTGTGTGTGTGTGTGTGTGTGTGTGTGTGTGTGTGTGTAAGTTCTAAATTAAGTATATAGCCTCTTATATACTATATGATTTATAAGTGTAAGTTCTAAATTAAAATACACCTCTTTTATATATATATATATATATATATATATATATATATATATATATATATATATATATATATATATATATATATATATATATATATATATATATATATATATATATATATATATATATATATATATATATATATATAAACTATCTTCTATAACTAATTATTCACCAATTAGAAAAAAAAAATTTTAAAATTCTTTTATTTTCATTTTCATTTTTTAGTTTTTAAATTTTTTTTTTCTTTTTAATTTTAAATTAATAATTTTTTTATATAATTATATTTTTTATTTAGATTTTAAAGCTTATCATACATACTCACTTTGTATATATACAGCTTTAACTAGTTTAGATCGTAGATCATATACATATCAGCTACATACTTTATTTTAATATTATATATATACACATTGCACACACAGGTTACACTTTTTCTTTGGTTATGTTTCAATTGTATCCTTTTGGTTTAGTGAGTTTGCATCGTTTATTTTTCACCTTAGGGCCTTATCCTCCTTTCTTCATGTTCTTTTATTTGTTTTTTTTGTTTTTTTTTTTTTTTTTTTTAAGTTTTATAAAAAAGTTTTTTGACCTTTTCCTCATACTCCTTAGTTTTTGTGCTTACCTCACCCTTCTTTTATTCTACATGAATAAGGCTTAGTCTGCATATTTTACCATTCTATTCTTGCATTCTCTCATCCTAATGATGGATCACAGGGTGTGATTTGAAATGTTGATGTTGAAAACTATACACAATCAAATCCAGAAACAAATTACATGTAAAAATGGATTGTGGAAACCTGATAAAATTTATATATTTTTTCTTTTATTATTTTACGATATTAGCATGTGTTATGTAACCTATCATATTTTGGTGAATGTTACTTTCAACTAATTGAGACATTTTTCCTGGTTTAGAAATAAGAATTCATTTAGTTGGTTGTTGTAGTAAAGCATTGTCCTCTACACTACAGTGAACATAACAATCATCTTAGGTTGACTTAGTTGGAAGACTTGTAGATATAGTATGTCTTCTCATTGAAGCAATAAAAAATGACAAAACATATTTCTAAAGCACTAGCGAACTTTATAGCTTCAAAAGGTATCCTTGCCTGCACCATGCCAATTGAATAATAACCATATCAATTCAAAGAATTCAAGGAATTATCCACACCTGCCAATTCCTTGTTTGATTGGGAGAACCCTCAGCTATAGTTACACTAAGGTTGTAGGAAATAAAATGATAACAAACAGTTTTGTCCTCTTCTACATACACATCTCACATGCTTGCCTGAACAAAGCCCTTAAATGTTAGATGTGTAATTAACCAAGTCAAGGCTCATAATAAAGTGAGAAATTGAATACCCTCTGATGCTTTGCAAAAACAACTACGCCAAAATAAAACAACACGTGAAGGCAAAGAATGACCATGAAAACCTCTGCAAACACCGAAGAATGGCCATGATTAGGAAAACCCACAAAAATCAATAATTAAAATCACCCAAAAACACAAAAGACAAATACAAAACGTAGAGGCAATCACCAAGAATGACAACAAAAACCTAGATTATAGACCCACAAGCCAAAGTCACATTGAAAATCAAAATTAACGAATTGGTTGATAGCAGAGAGCTCAAAAGCTAAAACAAAACAAAAAACCAATTCAAACTATAAAAGTTATTTTTCATTTTTCCTTTCTAGAAGGAATCAAGTTATCACCATGCTATAAGTCTTAACTTTCAATGATGCCACTCCATAAACCATGTAGAAACTAGACCAACCAGTGACAATGCCAATTCAACATCAACCATGCTACTTTAAATGGTGAAGAGAAATAACTAGAATGGTTGCAATTGATAAGTATCATAAATAAGAAAATTATACTTGAAAGTCACAACTCACTACCATGAAAGACAGTGACATGGTGCACATGAAATAAAGAAATGGATCACATACACCAAACTGATTAATGAATCAAAGAAATCCTTAATGATTAATGATTAATAATTAACTAGGAGTTAGCCTAGGTGCTTCTGCACCAATATTGTCTTCTAGATACAATCATTACCTTGTCTTCATTCCATTGAGCCCTATCTTTGTGTTTTAAAAGAAATCCTCTCACCACATCTCATTCAATAAATTTTAACCACATCATATCATTCTTATCATACTCCATTACTTTTTTTATATATCATTGGTTGTCTATTTATCTAGTTGTTGTGGAGGTGGGAGCATCAAACTGAGGACTTGATTAAGAAAAGTCTCAAAGAAACCTCTAAACTACTTTCAATTTTCCTTCTTCAATTTATATTAAGAACCATAGAGTATCTAATTTCAATAAAAAAAAAGTGGTCTTGATCATATCTATATATCAAATGTATATTTGGACATTAGTCCACAATAGTCCTTAGAAAGTGTAGGAGCTTGGGGATAATTTTATTTTAGAGCAACTTAAAAGTATTATTAAAAATGAAATAATCAAATGACCCTCCAAAGTGAATAGTTTTCCATTACATAACCATGAAATAAAATTTTCATGAACTATGAACTATTGATAAATAAACCATGAGCTATTGGATAGAAGTTTTTCATTACATAACCATGAACTATGAAATGAAAATGCTAAGGATGTTAACAATGTAACACCTTTTACCACCACCCACTAATATTGAGAATTGTAATGTAAAAGTGTCATAGTCCACCTCATCATATGTTTCAAAACTTGTTTAGGAAGAAAATAACCCTTCATATACCATTTAATCTAAGTTCCATCACATTTAGTTCCATACATTTTCACATGATTGTACATTATATGTGTATGTATTTGATTGCATGAGCATTTTTGTGTGTGTGTGCGCGTGTGCGTGCACGCATGCATGTGTGTATGATCGCATGCGTGTCTGTGTGGTATTATAGAATGAAAAAATTCTTAATTACATGAAAACACTAAGTCCAAATTACGGTAGAGGAAAGATATTAGGAAAGATGATTTGGGAAGGAATGTTCAAATTGATTGGCCTTATCTTGTGAGCATGATTTGTGTGTGTATTTGTAAATCTTGTATAATGTTGTAATATTTTATTATTTTTTATTATATACAAGATACTACTAATGCTTGTGTGTTTACATTTTGTATATTTATAGCCCGAATATTTTTCGTTGAAGAAAGAACATGCCTAGCAATATGAATCTAGAACAAAATAATGAGAAAATTCCTAGATTTTGGTCTTAGTTCTGAAGAAAAGTTGATAAATGTAATTGTCCTTTGAAAAGGTGTAAGGGCTTATAGAATCAAAGAATTCTAATCACAACAGCGCAGAGTCATTATAGGCAACATGGTCACGTTGAAGGGGGCACAATTTTCATTGGTTGGTGAATGTGGCTGGAGGAACATGGAGGTGTGAATATCCAAGTTTAGGATAATGCTCTCTAGAAGGAGATGATCCTATAATAAAGAACACAATTGAAGATGATGATATTAGCGTAGTTGATAATGTGCCAAAGGACATGGTTAAAGAAGATGGTATTGGCACAACTAATCAAGATGATCACAATGATGGTACTAGCACATCTGATAATGATGATAATGATGGTCTTGATATACTTATACTTGAAAAGGCATACAAGCCCCTATACCAAGGCTCCTAAACAACTCTTCTCTCTACTATAGTGTTGTTGGTGAACTTGAAGGTTATGAATGGTTTAGCCAATGTAGCAATGTCACGTATGCTAAGGTATGCCATTTTTTTCATCTTCAATGTTAGCATACCATTACTATTTATTATATTAACAATTTATATTTTTTGTTGTAGGTTGATAGGTGAGTTTTGTTACCACCATCAAATTGGAATGAAGTATCTGACAATATATGCATGTCCCAATAATCACATTCTATATTATAAAAAATATAAATTTGCAATAGAATGCCCTAATTATCATATTAGTAGATATTGGTTAGATCAAATAACAAAAAGGTGCCTCACAAGGTTCTTCAGTACATTCCCATTATTCCACATCTTGAATGATTATTCAGGTGCACTAGCTTGGCACAATTTATAGATTGCTATGCACACAATAAAAGTTAAGATGATATTATTTGAATGCCTACGGATGGTTCTACATTTAAAGACAAAAAAAACATGACCACTTTAAAGAAGAACCTCATAATCTCAAGATTGCATTGGCAATGGACAATGTCAATCCATTTGGAGATATGAGATTTGTTTACTCAGTATGACCTATTTTTGGTATTAATAATAACATTCCTCCTTTGATGTCTATAAAGAGAAAGCACATAATGTTGTCAATGATTGTACTAAGTATTTTTCATTTAATAGTTATCTAAATTAATTTATAAATACTACATCAAAATGGTCATAATAATTATTTAATATTTCTATTCATTCAATTACTAGGTAAGTACCAAGTTAAAGATATGAACGTGTATATTGAGCCCTTATTGACGAGTTGTTGAAGTTATGGAATGGGGTCACTATGTATGACATCTCTAGACCAATAGGACAAAGACAATTTATTCCATATAATACTTGTATAGACAATACATGATGCCCCTAGGCTAACTCATTTTTGCAGTATGCCATATTGTTAAGGTCCCATATTTTTGGTATGTTATAGTGCTTACACATTATTGTTGTATGTTTAAGTTGCGCATGATAATTGTACATGGTCCAATTGTACATGATCTTTTAGGTCTTCAAACAAAAGAAAAATTTGCATGTCCAGTTTGCGGTCTGAAGATGAAATCTCATCATTCAAGAAGTTTACGAAAGCAGGTGTTCGATGAGTTTAGGCACTTTCTCCAAAATAAGCATAAGTATTGAATTAGTAAAAAGTATTTTTTAATGGAAAAGAAGAGACAACATCAAGGCCTTGAAGAATGACACCTCATTTATGGAGGTTGGAATACAATCGACTAAATCATTGAGGTAATGTTTGTCTGGTAATTTTTGTTTGAAATTTAGATTTTGATATTGCCTTTTATTTAGTAATGATGTAATTGATGCTCGTGAAGGTCGTCAAGACATCAATGACCAACTTCCTAGAGGAATAAAAAGTTATCCTACTCAATTTAGTAGGTTACCATACTATAAGGATCTCACAATTGTACATTTGTTTGATGCTATGCATATTGAAAATAATATAACAGAGGTACTATGGAAAATATTGGATAGAAGGCGTGATAGAGAAAAAATTGCCAAAATTTGTAATGACATTCATGAATCCAATCATGCACTGAAAAATTTCATTGAATCAACTAGCAATGGAGACCACATAAATATGAGTTCCCTTCCTTGGTTATTAAGGGAGTAACAAAGTGATGCATTAAAGGAATTCAATAAAAAAAAAAAATTTCCCACAAGATTTGCTGCAAATATAAGTAGTCTTGTATCAAAGAAAGATGATTTTGGGCCAAAGTTGAAAACACATGATTGGCATACCTTAGTCAAGGTAAATCATGTTCTCTATTTACAATATATTTTTAAAACTGCATATATTTTTTATTGTATTATTTTACAATATATTGAAAAGATCATTTTTTAATTATTGCAGTACGTCTTACCTCTATCCCTTCCACACCAGTTTGACAATAGAATTAAAAAAGTTATATATGATCTTGAAAAATACATGAGGTTAGAAGTGTTATTTTTTAGATTTGGTGTACATATATTATATTTATGACTTGTTATACTTTTTATATAATTTATTATATATTTTTTTCTAAAATTTTGTATATATGTTCTTGCGAGTTGAATCTCTTTTAGGTGGTTATCATCTAAAAAAATTGATAAAAAAATATTAAAAATATTGGAAGACAAAAATTCCCCTACTTATGTGTGAAATGCAAAAGTGTCTACCTCCAACTTTTTTCAATGCTCAAGAACACTACCTCATACATCAAGTTGAAGAGATTGAATTGTGTGGACTTATACAATCTAGGTCAATGTGAGTGGTTGAGAGGCACTTGAAATGTATGAAGGGTTTGGTTCGACATGAAAGAGCATGCCCTGAGGGTTCTATGGTGGAGGGATATATGGTATATTAGACCATGGTGTACATTAGTCAATATCTTCCTAAGTTTGTAGCAAATATCCATGTAGATTGCGTTTGAGATCCCAACTCTATGACTAAATTCAAAGGGGGGTACTTGATGGGGAAAGGTAGATTAATGAAAGTGAGAGGTAATTATATGATCTTATTGTATTTTATTAATTCTTATAAATCTTTAACATAAGTTGTTTCTAAGCAATCTATTTATTTTCTTTACAGTAGGTCATGAGCGGGATGTACTACATTTGTATATTGCAAATAATCTTGATTGGATGATAGTATGGATTCAACAATCTCAAGAAAATAGTTTCTCATTAAAATGGGATGGTGTTGCATCATTAGTTAAAGAAGCTCATCATAATGGAGATACAAATGTTACATCAATGGTAGTTGATCTAGCATATGGTTTAAGAGGTAGGAAGGTATGTATAAGTTTACTAACCATGACTAATAAGTTTAAAGTCAACTCACAGATCAATAAAAATAACTTGACATATTTGAATAATTGCAGATCAAACACCACAAAGCTATGTACTACCAAGGTTGTAAATTTCACATAAAAAAGTTAGACAACATGAAGAAAACTTGTAATTCTGGGATAAGTGCAATCTTTGAGGTCACTAATATTTCATCTAGAAATCAATTAGTTTTATTTTCAAATAATTTTATTAATTTTTTTAATGTTTGAAATCAAGAAAAACTATAGGCTCTTGAGGGTATCTTTTTTTTTTTTTTTTTGAAGACTTTTAGGTTTCTTTCAAATGGTCATCCTCAAGAGACCTTTATTTAAAAAGATAGTTACTTAGAACTTAATTATATGATGTAGGAGCATCCTTGGTGCAAGGAAAATTTTGCATCACCAAAAGAAAATTTATGTTTATGCCTTTTTCAATAAGGGTTGGTTCGGTGCAAAGTTACTATTTATGAAAATTTACTATTTTTAGTGAGTTGGTCACACAAGCTCAAAATGTTTTGATATCATAGGTGGAGTTTCATCTTAGATATATCAGTCTGCTAGTTGAGTCTTATTGTCATACCATCTGAATTGGTGAAGTTATTGAGCATTTTTTGTGTAAAATATTTGAGTTCAATTTTGAAGGCCTTAGAGGCTCTTAAACGAGGTCAAACCCCTGGCTGATGACACTTTACAATCAAAGTGCTATAGATCAAGAGTTATTTCTTTTGAAAAGTGGTTATCATAGTCAATCGGGTCTACAAAAGTTATGGAGTTAGCCAAATTTTGGGTGTCATATGGTCAAGGTTGGTCACTTTTGTGGCTTGTTAGATTTTGAAAGTCTGAAAACAAAATTTAATGAGTGGTAGGCTTTTGGGTTTTCAGATCTCTCAAAGTTTTGGGGGTCAAGGGACATATGACACTTCAAAAGTCTAAAAATGAGAAAAGGGGCCAAAGCATAATAAAAATAAATAACAAATGGACCTTCAGATCTTTCAAGGTTTCAAAAGTCGAAGAACCTCTTAAATTTCAAAAAGAACATAAAACAAAACAAAACAAACAAGAAGAAAAAAAACAAAACAAAACAAGCAACCCACCCAGATCAAAAGATTGAAAGGACACATGGAGACTACTAGAAATGACTAGAAAGATACTTGATTAATGGGAGCACCTAGCAAGTGCCAACAATCTAACCCATTAGGTAATTAACCTAGTGAGACCTTGAAGACTGAAAATCACAAACAAAGCCAAAAGACCCAAAAATAGGGGTCTCCATTTTGAGCAAGTGCTCAAAATGAGGCATGTGTTGTAGAATCACAATATAACTCAATGTCAATATCTAAAAAAGGAAAGCGTAAATCCACTATCTTATATATATATATATATATATATATATATATATATATATATATATCCTTTGTCAATAGAACAAGGATGCTAAATTCTCACTACAATACAAAGATAAAATTCAAGAGCTTCATGTCACATCAACCTCCATTGTAAAAGACCATACATGTTTAAATAAAATATTATCCATGAATTACTATACACTATAACATCAATAACTTGGAATCAAAGTATCAAACATGATATTGAGTTATACATGGCATCGCAATCAATAGCATTAACAAAAAAAAAATTGAAAGTGAATAGGGCTTTGCATGCATTATAATATATTGCTAAATTTCAATTGACAACTATATCAAGTATTCCCAAAAATATTTCCATACTACAATTGGCATATCAATATAATAACGGCGATGGAGAATAAGGCCAGCCAAACAAAATCTCAATAGCATGCAAACTATAGATAATCATGCTTTACATTTGGATTTTCAAGACTTAAATGTTAGGATCAATGTAAGACCCAATTTTCCAAAAAAACTCAAACTGGAGTAACCACTAATCAATAAGAACCCTCCAAGAAGCTCTAAAAATCTATAATTATCTTCATATATAACCCCTTGAATACATAATTATCACAAGCTACACGGCACGACTTTTGGTTAACATGTTAAACCTACAAAATCATCTCCTTACATCTAAAATACACTTCAACATGTAGACATTTGATTAATATAATATGAATAATAGAAAATGTAATAATTAAATGTAGATATGTGAACCCATTACTCTTAGAAACAGGGAAATCAAAAACTTGTCAAATTGTTTAGGAGCATTTAGGTCATAGGATAATCGACTCCACTACTCACAATAGAAAAAAGATAATCATCTAATGTTTTCATATGACTAAGTGGTGAAACCAAGAACCCAACATAAGCACTCCATACTATAGTCCAAAACTAAGTGTTTCCACATAACTAGGGAGAAAACTGCACACAACCAACATGAACACCTATTCACTACACATTACCAGATGGAAATGAGCATAACCACCATATAAGATAAGACTACCATATTGCCAAACTAGATCTACAAATCACTAATGTCTAGGAAAATCACACAACTACACACCCATAAGCATCCAATACCCACCATAGATTGCTAGAACAATATTTCATCGAAAGTTAAATTTGATGGATTTCATCCTCACAAGCTTGCTAGGATAAAATAAAGGAATACTCATGACTAAAACACCATGAATCCTTCACATATAAGCATGTGCAAGTTCAATGAAATACATGCAACTCACATATATGAGACATGGAACCCATGGAAGCTTTAATACCAAATTTTGAGAAATTAGTGGAAATCTCTAATCTAATAGAAGTATTGATGAGATTCAATATTTAGACTCTATCTAATAAAAAATTGTGATTGTATGTAGATCTCAAAATTGAAGTGTCTTAGTACAAAAGGTATAGAGAAATTATTTTTTCTTATGTCGAAAACCACCACTTTAACATGTGTAATAAACATATATTGGAAGAAGCTGAAACATCGTAGAAATGAACATTACTTTATCATAAGATAGCAACAATAAGGAACCATAACTTCAAAAGGAAATTTGATGGAGCTTCAAAAGGAAACCCTGGCCCATCGAGTTTTGGAGCATGTATTAGAAATCCCTCTGGCCAAGTTGTGGCTATCACAATTTCTCCTTTGCCTATTGACACTAATAATATTACAGAGGCTCATGCACTATTGGTTGGACTTATTCTAGCTAAACAGGGTTGTTTCCATAGGCTACATATAGAAGGGGATTTGTCAATTATTATTGATGCTTATATCCATAGGCGGATCATTTCTTGGAAACTAAAATTTGTTCTTAATCAGATTTGGAGACTTCTCGATGAATGTTTAGATATTAGCATTTCACATATTTATCAAGAAGGGAATAAAGTTGCATATTTTTTATCATATTTGGGTTGTGCGAGGATTACTACTTCTACTCTTCACCCTTTTCCTTTTATTGAGAAATACAAGGTCCTTCAAAATCTTATTCAAGAAGACTTGGATGCATCTACATCTATCCACTTGGCATCTGAAGTTCATATTTCAGGTGCTGAGTAAATGTCATAGCTGCCGAGTTTTGTGAACTAAATTCAAATGCCTCTTAGTGCCGAGCAAACCAAGCTTTATCAGGTGTTGAGTATGTTGTTTAGGTGCCAAGTAATCCAGATTTGCATTAAGTGTCGAGTTGTCTAAAGTTGTATCAAGTGTCGAGCTATCCAGAATTGTATCAAGATGCCGAGTAATCTAGATTTGCATTAGGTGTCGATTTTTCCAGAGTAGTATCAAGTGCCGAGTTGTCCAAAATTGTATCAGGAGCCAAGTTGTTCAAATTTTTTTCAGGTGCCGAACTAGTCAGTTAGATGGTGTAGTGCTAGTTTGAGTTGTTTAGAATTGTATCAGGTGCTGAGCTGGTCAGATAGAGGTGCTAAGTGATGCAGAGTTGTATGTTAGTTGGTGAAGTGCTTGTTTGACAATATTTGTATTTGGTGCTGAGTTGTCCAGATTGGTATCAAGTGTCGAGTTGCTCAAAATTGTATCAGGTGTCGAGTGATGCAGAGCTGTATGTTTTTTGCTGAGTGAAAACTTGTACGTGTCGAGTTTTGGTGCTGAGTTTAAGGTTTTCAGTTGTCAAATAAGTGCTGATTTGCCCTGGTAACAGAGTACACATTAATAAATGTCGCATGATTTACTCATAAACATTTATGATGACATGACTTGCACAATATATTTTAAGTGCTTCAATTCTGATTATTCCCTGACAACATTGAATTTTTTGATACTGGGATTCGATTTTCTCATGTGGCTAAATTTGAGTCATTAAAATACACTGTTACTAGTACTTTTTTCAGCTCTTGCAAGGACGTTCTCTTGTGCGAATATAGATGGCTTTTAGCATGTTGCATTGTATAATTTATTACATGAGCATTGCAATCTTTATTTATCTCAGCCTTCAGTTACATTTTTTGCAAGAATACAATTTTGTGATCTGGTTACAAGATGAATTATGGGTGCGAAATCGCTCGGGCTTTTGATATGTGTCACAAACAGCACCATGCCATCATGCCAAAGAATTTTCATATTTGCTTATCTTCATCTTTGGAGGAAAAGGTGTTACCGAACATTATTACGGATGAAGTGATGGATCAAATATTTTTAATTTACTCATCCACAGTTCCAAGAGCTATTCAATATATTATTGGTGAAGACTTCTTTTTCTCTTTGGCACTTATGTTTCTATATCCATCTCAATTTATTTCAATTTTCCTTTCTAATGGAATGGATTTAATACAGTCACCTAATTTGCTTCAAACATTGGCCCATAAGGTAATCCGTCCTCATTATCTGGTTGATAATAAACTGATTTTGGCTATGCAAAAATACGACTTATGGAATGGAGCGACACTAGTTGGTGGTTCGTTCTCACATTATCAACTTCTGCATAAACATGAGTTTTTTGATATTTTTGAAGCAATTAAGAAAGCTGTAGACACTGGCAACTTTAATTATTTGAAATATGCTTTGCGCTCTGCACCAAATTTAATGGATGTTCAATTGGTGGAGCATATTAAGTTAGTAGGTCAGGCTTTGCTTGATTTACAAAAGGATTCTACTGCTTCAGTTTCCAGGGGTATGAATGTAGCTTCAGTGTTGTTGATTGAACATAATTTTTGAGAATTAATTGATCAGGTTTACTTGGATTTGGACTGGATTCAAACCTCCTTAGAGTTTTGTATTGGCTTGGGCCCTCTTCCTGGTGAGCTAGGGTCATTTGAAGGTGGTTTTGGATCTAATTGGGTAGATTTGTAAGATTTGTGTTTTTTGCTAGGTCATTTTCATGAAGATAGTGCTTGGAGACTACCAAAATGCCATGACACTTTCTCTTTTGCGATGGGGGGTAGTTGAAATACCTCTTGTATTTATTTGTTTAAACTATCTATACTTTTGTATATATTAGGGACGATGCTAGGTTTTCTTTTCTGATTCTTTCCTAGTTGACCTCGTTGAATCATAATTAATAAAATAATATAGTGGCTTGCCACTTTTGCCTAAAAATAAATAAATAAATAAATAAGGAACCATAACAACACATTAAGACGTCTCATAACACATGATTTATGTTGAAAATCCCTTTCAAGGAAAAACAACTGACAAAGAAGAGAGGCATATGCTTGTATTATCTTTCATTAAATGTATATTACATTCAATCATTCCTTCTCTTCAACCATGTAGAAAAATGAACCCTCTTCATATTACCATCTCAAGCCCTCAATATATAGACTTATAGAGGCCCAAAATACCACTGTAAATTATTATCACAGTTCAAAACAAAATTCCAAAATACCATGATAAAAATCCATAACACACCTTTTTTGAATCGTTCTTGTAGTCCAAAATAGTGACTTATAAATGTTGTTACAACTATTGTAAGGCATCTCACCAAACTAAACATCTATATAAGTCATTTGTTAATTCATAATAACTCATCATAATTTGATGCATCTATCATGACTATCATACATGCACTTTGAACACTTAACATGTGTCCTATAATCCAAAAATAGAAGATCTCAAATGGGATGCCCAAAAATTTGTTCCTTTGTCTCAAAGTCCAAATGGAAATTGTAACTTTTTCTATACATGAGCTCTTTTGCCACTATTATCAAAGTGATATTAGCTATAACGCCTCACTCAAGAACCCAAGAGAAATTAACATATTATGTTACAATATTTTACTAAACATTTCTTTCCTAAAGGTTTATACAACATTAAGATAACAATGCCAAAGACAAATACACATACATCTCACACACAAGAAATTACAATTACAACTTCCATTCCTCAAGTGTTCATTCATGTTGATTCATGTTAAGAAAGTTTTATTAATTAGTTTTAATCTTAAGTACAATTTCCATAACCATGATGAAAACATAAACATAATCTTATAAGCTAAATATGTAAGTAAAATTGATACAATGAAGTACATCCAATGCACATGTCACAGATTATGTAACAATAAATACAAGTACAAAATAATACAATACATCATCCCATAGGATCTTGAGATACATGCATATATATATTTATATCAACCAAATAGAAATCTCCAAGATAAGAATAAGAAAGAATGGTACAATTGCATCAATGAACATCCAACATCAATGCCAATATGAGGGGGAACTCAAATGGTAAGAAGTCACTACCACCCAATCACAAGGTCACCTAATTAGGCTCCCACTCCCACCATGCATGGGAGATAATGTACGATTCATACATGGGTAATCAAACTACACAATAAAAAACACAAATCCTAGGCAAGGATCGTGAAAGCTCTCTATAAAAAGTGGTGCTACTCATACGAAAAGACAATCCCAAAGGAAACCCAAAAAAAAAACAAAAACATAAATATAAATAGGAAACCTAAGATTCATATGGGGAAGTTTCATCACATAAATCAACTCTTAGATTATTCTGACATACTCTCTAGACCTTGACCCCCTAGTGACTCTATGTGACATTAGTAATCCTTTTGTACACACAAGGAAACTAACTATGCAAGATCACAATTAAACATCTTCTCCCACTCCCATCCTAGCTTGTACTAGCGCTCAAGGCATGGGCAAGGAACACTTAATCTTTTTAATTCAATTTAAATCCTCTCATTTCATTTGTAGTGTTATCACTTAATCAAGTTACTTATAATGAGTTACCTTCGTAGCCACTTAGGGCCTCAACTCCCATTGCAAGTCACTTCCCCCCTATACACCTAGATAACCAACACTAATGCTCCATTCAAAATAATGTCAAAAATATTCTCATAAACCATAACCATGAAGCTCACCAAAGTAAATTAATGGAGCATAGGAAAGACTATCAGATTCACACAAGGATTCACTATCCATCTCATGGAATTATCCATTGCATAATGGATATGTCATAATCATAGTAACAATGCAAAAAGTCTCATTATCTCAAGAATAATGATAAACCAATATTAATGATATCCACAACACAACCATAAAGATAATCATTCAACTTATAGAATAAGATAACATAATACACAACACAACCATCCAAAACATACATCAACATAATGATAACATAAAAAGTCTAGGTAAATCAGACTTGACAAAATAATGGTCGTCAAGGATTAGTCACACTTATAGTCCAAACTATACACAAATTGATTGAGACATAAAAATGGTTATTTCACATAGAAAATAAAACTTCGTAGCCTCTTGTGTTCAATACCAATTGGCCAACTACATAACCCCCAAAATATAATAAAAGAAAATATAACAAAGCCATATACTAAGAAATCACAATAATAATAATAATTTAAGTTTAGTTTTGCAATAAAATACAATCCAAGCTCTTGTCTCAATGAACTCTATGCCTTTTCTCCCAATCCTAATCCTTAACTAGTATAGATAGGCATTTATGTCTACAATTAATGCAACTGATGCTCCATCCCATCCTTCGAGAAAGAAAAACCCAATTCTGTTAGCACAACAGAGGTAAACTCTTTCCTCCTTCACTCCTCCACCTATTCGCATAATAACAAGTCATGTGCCACTAACTATAGGGTTCCCTTTGGATCAATGGTATTCTAAGGTTTGATTTTCCTATAAGAGTTTATGTTAAAAAACATGAATGAAATCCTATGGTAAAAGTGTAAATAAATTCTTCATATATATTAAATCACATAAATTCATCAATATTATAATGATACTATTTCTAATAATTTATTGAATAATTTACTATTTAACTAAAAAATTAACTCACAATTAAATATTAATATTATATCAATTATAACCATTTCATGTTATCATGCTATTATTAATTTAAATGATCTTAGATTATAAATGGCTTGGTTAATAAAATAAAGTATTAGATTAAATATCTCTTCTAGTCGTGGCCTAATGCAGAGTCGTGCCCTAGCCATTATGATGTAGAGTCATTGCTGCCTAGTATCATGTCTCTAATGTCGTGGTTTGTTGAATGTCAAATGTAATGAGCCATGAGATGTCGTGGTTTGTAGTAGGATAGTCATGATGTGGTTTATAGGAGATTTTTCAAGTTTGTTCTCATTGCCCTAGCCACCATTGCAAAGCCATGTGTTGGGTTCTTCGTTGGTGTTTCTTGTCCGCCCAGAAGTTTTCATGCCCTGTCTATCCTATTCCATAGCAAATGCCATTTGCACAGTCATGAACCTTTGACTATTGTTGTCCGTGTGAGAGCTATGAGAATCGTGTTGTGCATGTCGTGGCCTATTGGGTGTCATGGGTTTTCTATCGGGGTTTTCTCTAGTTCTCTTTGCTATTTTTTGGTGATTACGAGTTGCATGCCAACTATTTGAAAGATTGCTAGACCTGTTTTGAAAGTTGCAAGTTGTGTAACAACAACATCCAACGGAGGGCACATTTCCATTTACTAGACGAGTGCAAGTTTATCCATCTCAAATGGTTAAGGTCACATGCAACACTAGGGTTGTGTCTACGGGTTAGCAAACTATTTGACAAAATGTTAGACCTTGGTTTGTCCACTTTGAACTCCCAACTCGACCCAATCACAGTCCAACAGCTACTTGACCACATGACAAAAGTTGAGACTGATAATGTAGCCCTAAAGGACATTGCTATTGCAACATCCTTGCTCTCTCTTAAGCTCTATAACCAGTTGAAAGAGGTTGAATTTGAGATTCAAATTCTTCATGATACCGTGCTATCCCTATGCAAGACTGTTCATGATTTCAAGCAGCACGTTGACAACTCTCTCACTGGTATATTGACAAATTTGAAGGAACAACTTGACTACTGCCTACAACAGAATCCAGTCATTGACCTCAATAGAATTCAAGAAACAATCTAGCACACCACAACGAAAATGATAGATATCTAGGATTTAAAGTTGAAGCAAGAGGAACTTGATAAAAAACAATGCTCCTTATAGACCAATGTAGAACAACAACTAAAATCATGGGCATCTATTTGCAGCAACCCCATTTCTTCCTCCCCTCTTGCTACTCTCTCTAGCATAGAGAAGCCAGTCTAGACTAAGTTAGAAAATGAAAGGGTCAAGCGTGCTCGTGAGCTAAACTTGAGGGTCCACAGTCTCACTCTTCTGAGCCTCTTGCAGTAGGCTACTCCTTCCTTGAAGACCAAATGGATATCACTGACATCTCACTTGATTGTGTCTGGGTTGGGCATAATAATACTCTCTTTATCACGTTTCGTTCACTTGCTGACTGCCTTCAAACTCTTAGGGCAAAGAGGAAACTCTTCTCTCTCCCCATCAAGATTTATCTTGATGACGATCTCACTAGATCGTAGGTGGCAGAACTTAAGGAGGTTAGTGATTAGAAATCTCAAGGCTATGATTCGAGACACTTTCTCTACTAGTTGGGAGTCGAGATCAAAGTAGGTCCTAAACACTATAGACATTTCTTTGGTGGCAGCGCTTTTGCCATTCTTCTCTCTCTCTCTCTCTCTCTCTCTCTCTCTCTCTCTCTCTCTCTCTCTCTCTCTCTCTCTCTGAGCTTGGATCCCTACTCTTTGTTGGGGCGGTTCTTGCTCGCTTCTTCTTTTGGTTTTTGTTCTTGTTCTTTCTCATATACTATTTGGTGTTCTCCTATTTGTTGCTTTCATGGTTGTAAGTTCTCAGTCCCATAGACCTTTGTTGGTCTTTCGTTGGACATTAATACATTTATCTTATCTAATCTTATCTTAAAGTATTACTTTAACTTCCATATAAGTCTAATTTTAATATTTAATTTCTATTGAGCTCAGAGTTCTATTATAAATATCAACTTGAATTATAATTATAACAAGTGTAGATATCTTAAATAAATCTATCTAAAGAAACGTCGATAGATGTCCATTATAAAATGATTAAAATGTAATTTACTATATCTAAAAATATTTATAATTTCTTGGATCTTTTTTTTTGCACTCACTTAAGTTTTTTATTTTAATTTCTTTAAAAAATGATTTATTTATATCTCCAAACTTTTATAATTTTAGCAGATATTTTATAAATTATTTATTTTTATTTTTAAATATACTCTATTTATAAATAATAATAAGATTTTGACATTTAGATGGTCATCAAATTTAACCTTTAAGATAAATGTTAACATTGACACACTCGCACCATCCCACTCCACCCTTTCTGCCATTGTAAAATGCCTACCAACATTAATTGCAATTAAATTAAATATAATTCCACAAATTGTATCAACTCACCATAAATAAATGATTATCTAGTTAACTTCACTATACCTTCACTTAAAATATAACTAAATCATAATAAAAATATATTTACTAATTTATTACTACACATGCATTTATAAACATTTAAATAGATTATTATCCCCCAAGAATTATCTGTACTTAGTTGTATAAATAAAATCATTATTATTTATTTATTTTACAATTTACATATAAAAATAATAAGTTAATTATGATTTAATTTTTCAAAATAAATAAATAATAATATATGTTTTTTATCTTTAAAATATAAGGTGTGTGTGTGTGTGTGTGCTTAGGGTGGGTCCCCCATAGAATAGTAGGGGTCAAAACTATTCAACTAAACATGCGCATGCACACGCGCGCGCACACACACACACACACACACACACACACACACACACACACACACACACACACACACACAAGCTTGCATGCATTATTTTCACCTACCTGTTTACTTTATAAGATGCATTTATTCATTAGGAAAGAGCCTACCATACAATGGTAAATTGTGATCCTCTTATCGGAGAGGTCTTGGGTTTGACACTACACAAGCTTAATAAATTATAATAAATCACATAATAATAATGAATCTTGGCTTCGACCTCTTACCAATAAAAAAAATGCATTTATTCATTTGTACATACATAAATATATTCATTTGTATTTATACATTTACATACTTTACTACATTGATTTGCATGTCTATCTTTATACATATAATTTTAAACATAATTATATTCATAATAAATGTATTATGTCTTATTTATAAAATAGGAAATATATTTGTTAAATTTCAGGATTTGCACCCTTAACTAAACTGAAAAAGTTCAATAACCCTTACTTAACATGGGAGTCATTTCACTATGTGAGACTGGCTAATGAAATGAAACCTTCGGGTTCTAGGCCGGCTCCTATTTAATCTTTCAGTGAATATCTCTTAAAACTCATGAAAACTTGCAGGGAAAAGGTAAGAAATTACTAAAAGCAAACCTAAAACCTAAAGTTTAAACTAAGAAGGTGATATACCGAAAGTAATTTTGAAGATGTAATAAACATGTAACAGGGAGGATTATCTAGCTATATGAAATGCACATAAAGAACAACTTCCTATAAAGGCTTACACAAGTGATTTATGATAAGGTTTCAATATTGAAACTACAAAAGGAGGATAAACTAATACCTCACTTTGATTAATTTCACCTATAAACACATATCATAACCTGCAAGCAAACTTACTTTTCTACAAAAAGGTACTGGAATGAGACCGAAAACAAGAAACAATGCAACATTCACAAGTTAGTCCATCAAATCATCCAAAGACGCACACAGAATTTGCAGAAAGGAAAAGGGCTTAGCAATTAACTCCATAAAGCATGATCACACTACTATCACTGGTATTATTTCTTCAAAAATGTTGAATTACAGACCCTGTAACAAAGCTTAGGACTCAGAAAGATGTCTCAAAACTCTATCATCAAAATCAAAACTCCTTCAAAAAGAGTTACCCAACTCCATAAGTACAATCTCAACTCTTTGGGTCATATGCAGAATGATATCACAAAAAAGAGGACTTAAAGGCACATGAAATTAAGTCCTATGCCTGAGAAAAAGCCACTACTTCATAATGAACCCTATGACTCACTCAAAATGACCCTAAAAAATCTCCAACAGTCAATAAAGGCTCTTCAATTGCCATAATAAGTTCAAAGTCGACCCTAGATTCCTTTCTAAAAAGGCTCTTATTGTTTTCATTGTGCATTAAAATAGAAAAATATTAAGTGACTTATAACTATATCACTGCAATAATTTTCTTAACAGATACAAATTCATGCAAAAGAAAGGATTAATCAAAGTTTAAAATCCCTCATCACAACCTAATAAAAAGCATAAAGTTTAAAGGGAACAAATCCCATCAAAGACCCCCCCTAGCGAATTTCAAAGAATATGCAAAAAGCAAAAGGGCATAACATATTGAAAAGCCCTAATCTTCTTTCTTTTTCTTCATTTTCAACTTCTGAAGGGTCTCAAAGGAAGAAAACAAGGGTTTCATCAATCAATTTTGGGAAAATTTGGTGGCTTTTGCACAGGTGCCATATCTAGACTGGATTTTTGCACATAGTGATCGGCTTTGAAGGTATGGCCGCTGCTATTAAAGCTGCCATGATGATATTTGTTGTTACTAGAGATAAAGCTCAATTCTTTTAACTTTTCTCCAGTAAAAGTTGTGATATGGTTTTGTTGAATCTTACTGGTAACTTTTTTTGAAATTTGGAGCCGCCATGTATAGTTTGTTGTATGCATATAAGTTCCTGTTTACATTCTTCACATATGGGTTTTTTCTTGGCACGAACTGGGAATATATGCCTTTTGTCTATCTCTGAATATGGTAGCATTGCTTTTCTTTTCACTACTATTATGAAGTTGATTTTTTTTTTATATAAATGTTTGGAAGAGAAATGATTGCATTTGTTTCAAATTTGAAACTATTAGATTATTTGCATACATTTTCATGTTGTTGTTCCATTGAATTGTTTGCATACATTTGAAGAACTTTCCCAAACGTCATCAAACTTTTGATTTTCGCCATCTCATTTTCTTCTTTCTACCTGAAAAAATGAGCTCACAGTTGCATGATCTTTTGGAGAGAATGGTACCTCTTAACATTTTTTTTTGTTACATTAATAATAAGTGCAACGTATCCAGTATTTGAAATGAGAGCTTCTTGTTTGAAAAAAAAAAACACTTTAAGATCCGAAAATAGAATCCTGTTGTATATTTCCAACTGGAGGGTGGGAAAATCATCTCTCTTTTCAACATCTTTCTTTGCAGTTGCTATAGTGTACAATAAAATTAATTCTTTAATGTTGGCTCCTTCAAAGTTGAACATGAAAACAGAACTGAGAATGTTGCCTGGATTTGTCTTCAGATGTCATTTCCACAAACTTCCTTTGTTGCAGGTTTCCAGATATCCTTTAGTGAGACCCTTAACAAAAACTTTGGCTTTAAATATGAGTATGATGATGAACTGTAACTGTCAAGCATAATAGATACTACTAAATTGGTGTACCCTGTTTGGCCATAGAGATTCTTCCAACCATATCTTAATTCCTTCAACCCATGTCTTTGCTTGTTCATTTTCTCCTAGGTCTTTCCATATCTTATTTATCCAGGAATTTGTCTTCAAAAAGGCTGGGACAAATAACTTAATATTTTTTGCAAGAGTCTGGATTGAAAATAATCAAACTTTTCTCCAATAAGAAAGCCATCTTGCCTTAGTGCTCTATTTTCTGCCATTTTAAGAGGTTGTCAAGGAATGATTACATTTCCAACATAATCAAGAATAGTAGTAACTGTTAAAACTGTGATTGTTTCATAGAAAAACTTTTTTGATTCACAACATTTAGTTTTTTGGATTTTGGCTATATTCCCAATAGTGTCAATCACAGGACTCCCAATACCAAAACTTCATGAGGCCTTTGGGTAGGTGTTGTCTTTAGAGAAAAACTCCAACCTCATTTATGCTATATCAATCAAATCTATTCAAATTTTCGGATCAACTTGGGTCAATTAGAATTGCCATAAACTCTATCTAGTTGAAGATCATTATAAAAGCCCATGGCAACCCATATAATAGGTTCATGAACATCAATTTTGAGTTACTTGTATGCCAATGTAGGGGTATAGTTGTGTTCCATCAAAGGTTTCCAAATGTTTCATTTGACATTGTAAAGTTCATCTTTAATATAGGATGGTGATGAATCCGCAAGAATCTCTAGTGCAAGCAATACAAGTATATTTGTTAGTGGAAGTTGGTTATTCAACTGTAGGTAGCCTAAAAGGAGCTTCAACCTGGTAGAAATTGCCTCCATATCTAGTTGAGGTTTTGGAACAAACTGACATACATTTTCTTAATTGCAATTCTTGAGAGTATCTTGTTGTCTTCAAAGTATATGATGGACATTTGAAAACACATTTTCTTTTCCAAATCTGTGTTGTAGCTATTTATCTGTAATTTCCACCATGAGTTCTTTGTAATTTGATTTCCCTTCTGAATTTTGAGTTGCCTCTATGTTATAGATGTTGATGGATCTCTGTTTTACACATTTCATCTAAATCCCCTCTATCTTTGCATGCTGAAATGATGCTCTCCTCACTGTTAGGATACTTTTGATTTTTATGCGATATTTAAGCTATCTCTCATGAGGTTCGAACACGGGTTTGTGACACTCATAAATGATTTTATTTCCTTTAGCACTAAATTCCAATATCACTACTTACTTTTCTTTCATGACGAAATGCATAGATAGATAGAGTATGTAGTCGTAGAGATAGGTAGTCATTGCTTAGATCTTTCAGGATCTAACATCAGTTGCTTTCATGTTTTTGCAGTTGTTGGATATCACGGAGCTCGGAGCTGGATTCTGTTGCACCAGGGAAAAAAATGCATAACCAGTCAAAGCAGCAGGCGTTGACTGGTTATCTCTACTCTTTATTTCTTTCATTCATATGTATCTGTTTGTGTATTTCCTTATGAAAAAAATTTAGTACAATGATCTATACTCACGGCTTGTGTGAGATTTTTTTCTGTTCAGCATATTATTTCATTTCTTTGCTTGAAAACATCAATGTATATCTGAAAGTAAATAATACAAGGACATTTCTATTGTTTAACAAAAATGAAATAATGGCAATTCTGTACTTTCATCATATGCATACTTAAATTTTACACGTGCAAAATTTTAGTAACAATATTTTAACATATAATTTTTCTTTTAAAAAATTAGGTATTAAATTTATCTTCTAATTGGAATGATAATGTCTAGTTTATCTTTGACTTTCAATTTGTTATAATTTTATAAATTATTTACAAAGACACTTAATCAAACTCTATATTGGTTGAATATTCATATTTTCTAATTATTGTTATGTAAGTTTTCTCCAGAACCTAAGGTTTTGTCAAGTTTCATAAAATATGACTTTTGCTAATTTTAAAACAAGGGTTTCTATATTTAATGTTTACCAAAATTTCCTTCTTAAGAACATTAAATATTTCTCTTAAAATTTATCAAGAATAATTTCTCTTTAAATTTTCATAAATAAAAAATCATCCATAATTTTTAACAATCACTATAATACAATTTGACAGACACGAAAAAGACAATATTTTTAAAAGAAAGATTTGTAAGGTTCTCAAACCCTACCTCAAATCTACCAAAAGATTTCCCAAAATAACACAAGTCTGAAGCACACAATCTATAATATTCCTAAGCTTTGAACAAATTCTTTAACTTTGCTTCCCATAATTGCTTTCTTGAAACCTATCTCACTCAAATGACCAAAAAAACCTTTAATAAAGAACCTTCACTCTAACTAGGGTTTCTTAATTTTTTAATTTTATAAAAAAGTGTCACTCACTTTTAATTAAATATTAAATAAATTAATATAATAAATCTTTTCATACACACTCAAAACACTACCAGTTTTAAATATTGTTTTCTTTCTTTTCTCTATTTTATTTATTTTACATGACATTTTTAGAATCATAATTTATTATTTCAATTAATAATAATAATTAAACTCCACTATTGAAGTACAATTCTAATTTTATAATTATTAATTAAATAATTATAATAAATTGACATTTATTCTTTAATATTTTAGTTCTCTTTGTATTTTATTTTATTTTCTAATTTTTTAAATTAGTATTTTAAATTAAGTCTTTAAATCAAATTAGAGCATATATTTAATTAATTTCTCAATTAAATATCATCATAATTTAATATTTATTTCTAATCAATTAATATTTAATAATTCTAATATCATATGATTAATGCAAGCACCTTAATTAAATTATTTATCAAGCAAATCACATAGTCAAACCCACATAAAAGTAACATAAGCAAAATCAACCAAAGTCAACATCAAACAACACACACAAAGAAAAACTCATAGGTTTAAAATGGTAGTCAATCATATATATGTTCTCTTTCTCAACACAAGTAATTAGGCTTTGGCTAGGATTGGACCTGAACATTATCTCCTCATGCTTACTATTGAATTATTGTGATAGGGCATGCTCATCTTAGAAATTTAGAGAAGTCAATGTCCGCTTATAACATGCAATGTCGGGAAGTGGTACATCATGTAGATTCACACTCGTAGGTGACTATGACTCCCTCCCTCAACCACATCAGGCACGTCAAACATAAATATGAAATACACACAGACACCTTACACATGCAAGTATGGGATAAGTATAACTAATAAATCATTAGTATAAGTAGCATTATATTCTAATATAAAAAACTCATTATCATTATTTGAAGGCATATCATATGGCATAATTATGGAAGCAATTTATTTACTAAGAGTAATTTACAAAGGTAATCATAATCATCTAATAGACACATGAAAGTATCATCATTACAAGCAACCATTACTATCTGAGATAATCAGTTACCCTACATATCAAAGTATCGTATTTCAAATATCTGTTAAGAGTTAATATGTCCACAAAAGAGTCAAATAAAACTTTAACAACAAAGTCCACAATGATAATAAAGGAGGGATATTACATTATCTTCTTATGGTTAGATTAGAAGTGACATTAACGAAAAAAAATATTAAAGGACTTATAAGGTTAAATTAGAAATGACATTAAGGGAATAAAATATTAAAGGACTTACAAGGTCAAGGACACATATATCTTTACAGAAACTAAGTATTCTTGTGTTTCAACAATGTGATTAAGCCTATCCGCAAGGCCCCTGGACTCAAATGTTGGATTACGAAGGTATCCCCTTCTGCTACAGAAAATGTCATATGATAGGACACACTGCTTCTTGTGTTGTTCAGAAGTCGAACCCAAGGCGTCCACCCTCTTGGTGGGCTGGGGTCTCCCCTGAACACGACATGGTGCTTAAGCCCTCGGACATGTCTTCGGTTATTTCCTCAGAGGCTGAGGATGATCCCCATGCTATTGAAATCCCAGAGCCTAAGGTGGCGGTGGATGTCAGGCCTTCTCCTCTTGTTGATTCGATGCCAGTGGTTGCTGATGTTGGCAAGTTTTCGAGTCTGGCCTCTGGCCCCTCCTGCCCCTACCCCTATCTCGACTGTTGCTCCAGTGGCAAACCAACCCTCCTCTCCTAGGGAGTTTTTTGCTGGTCCTACTCCCCTTGGCTTCCACTCTTTTGTTTCTTCTGGGGATTGGATTGGTGCGGCGGCTAGGGTGGAGGATGGTTGGATCAAGGTAAAAAGAAAAATGACTAAGCCCTTCGTTCCGCCTTTTGATATGTATCTCTAGTCTAGCAAGGGAGACTCCAAATCAAAGGGGGTATCTTGAGCTCCCTTGTTGTGCCTGGCCTTTTTGGAAGTAGGTCCTTTCTTCAGATCTTTTCTTCCTTTCTTGGTTTCGGCTGGTGATAGGTTTCTCTGTCACCTCGGTCTTACCCTTTTGGGGGGAGACTTGTTCCTCTTTGGTTAGCCGTAGTTTTGTTTCTGTGATCATTGAATATCTATAGCAGTGTACAGGGTTTCAGACACCCTTCAAAACCTGTTTTCCTTAATCAAAAACAATGTGAGGATTAAAATTCTCAATAGTATTTTACATATTCCTAGATTAGCTAAAAATCTGATTTCAATTTTAAGGTTGAATGATGTGGGAATGCATGTAATGTTTAATAAGAATGGTTATAGATCAGTCAAAGGAAGTGTGGTGGTAATCCTATTTAAGATTTGTACAGAAATTGAAAATCATCTACAAATAAATAGTGAAGTAGATATAATTAATAATGCAACAGCTCAAGAAGAAAAGAGACCTTCAATTCAAGCCAACATAAAAAAAAATTTTTTGCCACCTTTCTATTTAAATATCCTTTACTAGCTCCAAAGAAACACACTCCTAACAAGAGACTCACACTTCAATTTTTCACAACCACTTTACAACAATACCTAATATATCAAGCTACATAGAGCTATGTTTGAACGTAGTGAAAACAATTAAAACCAACTCCAGCTTCTAAGGAGTTAGTTGACAACAAGCTTCTTATTCTGTCAAGAGTGCATTTCCTTTAGTTTTTTAAAAATTATGAATCTCCTAGTTCAAGGTCTATTTACATGAAGATACTTCGACGATTAAAATATTTAGAATCTCTACAATCTAAGTATTGTATTTTGTAGTTTTAAGAAGAACCTAAAACACAATAGTAAATTGTGAGATTCTCATGTGGGAAGTTTAAATCTACTCGAACTTAAAACATAATAATAATTAATTTCAACAAATAATAAGTAATCTAACCTTATCTTCAGCCCGTTAGTATTAAAAAATCATATTTTGTATTTTATTTTTTGGGTGATGCTAGAAATCCTGCCTATATCAAACATCTAGAAAAGAATTTGGAATAGATGATAGAATCTTGTGCGCTTGAAGAATGAAGCAAGTCTTCCCTTCCACTAAATTAAATATCTCCTAAGTTGTACACATTTTTTCCTCATTTGTTTCCAACCGCTTGTTGGAATAGAGATCCCTCTCCTTTGATAGTTGCTCGTCCCTCTTTTCCCAGCTTCTTGAAGACTTAAAAGTTCTCCGCTCAAAGTCATCATCATCACTCTTCAAAACAAAAAATAAAGTGAATACAAATTTGTCATAAGTGCTTCCTCCACTAAATTATGCCACTTAAATTTGCTTTCAAGTTCCTTTAGGAGGCCTTCGCATGTTCTTCACCTCTCTTTTTTCGTTGTCCTCTCCTTTTGCAAAACAAATGTTTGTGCTTTTATTTCCTTCCTCAATCACCCTTGTTCTAAAAAAAATGATGATATTCTACTTTTTCCTTACTAATGGGACTCTAGATATTCGTCCATCTATCTTTGCCAACTAAAGAATTAAAAATATTAGATTTCATAGCAAATGGGACTCCCAAAAATCTTCACCTCTAGTGCAGCTTCCACTCCAATGTGAACTGCTATCACTGCGACAACAATTTGTGCTTCCTCTTGTTTTCATTGCAGTCTGCTAACTCTTCTCATTCTGCATTGTAATCTCCAATGTCTTCCCCTTTGGAATACGATAACAACTGCATCCTACTCTTCCTAAATATTTCTGCCAACTCTTCCAGGGATTTTATCTTTCTGTACTTCTAACAGTTGCACAATTTTTTATTCTTTTTGGCTTCTTAATGTTTCGTGTGTTATAATATTTTAACATTGACCATAACTCCAATTTAAACTCTTAACTGGTGTTTGCTGGTCCTTCACTAACTGTGGGCTCCGCCTTTGTTTTATTTTATCTTCCACTTCAGTTATCCTCTTTCCTACGCTATGATGCAACTCCAAATCTGGATCAATACCCCTGGCTACGGGTCAGCTAAAACGCATCCACATATACTGTTATTTTTTTCTAAGTATGGTTTATTTACACTATATGGTTGCACATCCTAGTTGCACCATAGACAGCTCCTAGATCAATAACTATATCCAGAGTCCCAAAATAAAGCTGCAACTCTCCTCTTCTGTTCCAAATGAATGATCTATTGATCATATACCAACCTTTTTTTTCCTATTCTTCATCCCTTTACACTAGTTAATTTATTGTAGCCTCTCCAAGAAGCTCAAACATTAAGATAAGCCCCATCAAGTAGACTGCATTCATCAGCACCCATTTGTAACAAATCAAAGTTACCTGATACATATTACACACATTCAAGCACACTGCTCTCTTTAAGTTAGATTTGTCATCCCATCAATATGAGAGTTTATATAAACATTTCTTATTACTACTCCCCTTTTCATTTCTAATTGCCACCTGTAAGTGCTAATGCTTTCAAAATTCCACCGAGTAAATATCATAATTAATGTGGCCCATTTAGACATCCAAATAAACAAATGATTATTTGAATAAACACTTCCAAATTCAGTCTCACTCATCTTCTACTTCAGCTTCTCCTCAGCAACACAAGCACTGGGTAGGTCCCTACAAATTGTGGGATTAAAACCATAACACAACAGTGACCATCAAGATAATTATTGGCACAGAAACTGGTTCAAAAGTGATGGCTACAGAGATTAAGATCAAAGCCCCACCTTGGCTTATCAATGGTTGCTCTTGATTACTGAAGATACGCTAACGAAGACTCCAAACACATGCTCCTCTTTCTCTATGCTCAACACAATATATTTTTTGTTAAAACTACAACTTCAATCATCATATAGATCTGACTGTGCAGATTGCACAGACCTTATCTTTCATATATTACCTTAGGATGGCTTATAAATACATTGCTCCTTGACTAGGCATGATCGGCGATTTCCTAGATGATTGTGTGTTATCATTTACTATAAGGAAGCTAAGGTGCGCAGAATCACTTCCTACACTAATCTTTGAGAGGACAATTATGCAAATTCAACTAACTATTGTAGAGATCTCAAGAAATGCATAATAACATTATCAAAATAACAATAAACAAATAATACAATGATTACCATGGGGAAACCCTTCCGAGAGAAAAACCCCACCCTCCAAAACCCACACAATGTATTATCAAATCTGGAAGATTACAATACACTTGCAATGCAAGTTCTTACAGAAGCGCATCACAACAACTTGAACTCGGACTCAGACTCAGAGAGACTCCTTCTAGTTCCAGTCTTGCAAACTAAACTCAATGATTCAAACACCTCCCCAAGCCCTCCTTTTATAGTGATTTTCCACTTGGAAACCATTTGTGGTTTTACAAAACCATGGGCCAAAACCATGGGCAAAACAACCATGCCATATGTTACACCCACTTGTAATTTGTAACTCCAAGAATACAATTTTCGTCCATAATTTTGTCCTCTAGTTTAAACCCCCATAAAAGTCAGATAATGAGTTGTTTACACTCTAAAAATAGTCCTTCTACATTGCTCTAGAGACTAGACACATTTTTAACAACTCATAGACATTTTTCCAACTCATAAACATGTGGAAAACTACCACAAACAAGTTCCAGAATTTTCTAAAAATTTCTAGAGTTTTCTAGCTAAAATTTTCTAGAGTTTTCTGAAAAAAGCTTGCAAGGTTGAGACACAACTCTTAACATTCTCCCACTTGTCAAATACCTTGCAAGAGTTAGGGGATCACAGTGTCATGGACTTAATTGCTAGGGGCCGAGAGACCCATAGACTCCGAACACCATATGAACTTCTCTGTGCTCACAAGCTTAGTTAATGCATCAGTAACATTCACCAAAGTCTCCACCTTTTCTAGCTTCACCTTGTTGTCCTCGACTATATCTCTCACAAAATGATATTGTACATCAATGTGCTTGGTCCTGGCATGAAATGTCAGGTTCGTCACTAGGCAGATTGCACTCCGATTGTCACTATAAATTGTCACTGCACCCTGTTTGAACTCTATATTTGTACACAATCTCTTTAGCCAGATGGCTTCCTTGGAAGCATGAGTAGCTTCCATATACTCTGCCTCTATAGTGGAAAAAGCAACCATAGCTTGTCGCTTGCTCATCCAACTGATTGCACCATCAAATAATGTAAACACATATGCACTGGTGGATCTTCTTCTATCAACATCACTAGCCCAGTCTGAATCCACATAGCCTTGAATATCCAATAAATGTTCATATCATGTTCCATGAAAACATATAGAGTACTTTGAGGTACCCCGCAAGTATCTGAAAACTTTTTTTACTGCATCCCAATGTACTCTTCCTAGATTAGACATATAACGGGAAAATACTCCCACTGCTTGGGCAATGTCTAGTCTTGTACAGACCATAGCATACATCAAACTTCCAACAGCACTCTAATATGGTACTCGACTCATCTCTTCCATCTCCAATGGGGATGAAGGACACTGTGGCTAGAAAGCTTTATTCCAATAGTAACAGGGACACTCAATGGTCTGGAATCTTGCATATTGAATCTTATTACCAACATACTTACTCTGGCCTAGCCAAAGCTTTCTGTTTTGTCGATCTCTTATAATCTCCATTCCCAGAATGTACATTGTTGCACCAAGATCTTTCATTTCAAACTTTACTGAGAGCTAAGATTTTAATTTTGCAGTCAAACATTTTCATTTGCCAATAAACATGTCATCAACATATAAGGCAATAACCAGGAAATAATCACCGTCAGACTTGTAGTATATACTGTGATCAGATTTGGATCACGCAAATCTCAAACTCAATACATATATATCAAACTTCTGGTACCACATCCTAGGACTTTGTTTTAAACTATACAAAGATTTCTTCAATTTACAGACCAAATGAATTTTACCTTTCACCACAAAGTGCTCTAGCTATGTTATATAAATTTCTTCCTCCAAATTTCCATGAAGGAAAGTTGTCTTCACATCCATCTGCTCAACTTCTAGATCATAAGCTGTTGCAATGGAAAGTAAAAATCGAATGGATGTCAGATTTGCAACAAGACAAAAAATTTCACCATAATCAATTCCTACGGAGTAACCTTTTGCAACCAATCATGCTTTATACTTCTCAATGCTTCCATCTGAACCCATCTTCCTTTTAAACACCCATTTACAACCAACAGGCTTCCGTCCTTTAGGCAATGGTACAAGGTCCCATGTGTCATTCCTCTTAAGAGCTGCCATCTCTTCTTCCATGGCTATCTTCCAAGACTCTAAATCATTCATACCAAAAGCCTCTTCTACAGATTTCAGTTCATCAATATTAGCATTCAAAGCAAATATACACCTCCAATCATTAGGAGAATATCCAAACCTTTTTGGTGCTTTCCTCTGTCTACTAGGCCTTCAACCAAGATCTAGTTCAGGTTCAGGTTCAAGTTCATGATCAGGTTCTCCCTCTTCCTTTGATGATTTAGAACTTGTAGAACTCTCTTTAACAACTTGTCTTTCTAAGGGCCTTGGTTCAACTTTCTCAGGTGTCAAGTGTAGCAAGAAGTTGAATCACATCTTTCTTTTATTTTATCTATTCTGGCTGCACTATAACAGAAGAAGGCTTAGTTTTTCTAAAAATAACACTTTTGGAGTAAAATACCTTTTGTGCAACAGGATCCCAAAGCTTGCATCCTTTCACACCATAACTATATCCGATGAAGATACATTTGATAGCTTTGTTGTCCAATTTTGTTTGCTTCTCATTTGGCACATTAGCATATGCCTCACAACTAAAAAAATTCAAATGTCTAAGTGAAGGCTTGTGGCCCGACAATGCTTCCATTGGTGTCTTATCAACAAGAGCTGATGTAGGAGACCTGTTTATCAGGTAGTAGGCAGTGGCTACAGCTTCAACCCAAAACTTTTGTTCCACTCCAGCTCCACTCAGCATACTCCTAGCCTTCTCCATCAAGGTCTTGTTTATTCTTTCTACAACTCCATTTTGTTGTAGAGAATATGGAGTTGTCTTCTCTCTTTTAATACCACAATCTTTACAAAATGTGTCAAAATCATTGGAGGAATATTCATCGCCATTATCAGTGCACAAATGTTTTATCTTCTTTCTAGTCTGCAACTCAACCATTGCTTTAAATTCTTTGAAATGACTCAAAACTTCAGCTTTACTTCTAAGAAAATAAACCCATGTTCTTCTACTGAAATCATCAATGAAAAAAACATAATAAACTGATTTACCAATAGAAGGAACATCAACTATACCAAATACATCTGAATGGATTAGATCCAAAATACATGAGTACTAATGAGAACTTGAGTAAAACTAAACGCGGTTTTGTTTACCATAGATACAATGCTCACAAAAATCAAAATCAAGATTGCAGTCATTCAACCCATCAACAAGGTTTTTATTCTTTAAGATTCGTAGACCTTTCTCACCTATGTGGCCAAGTCTCTGGTGCCATAACATAGTCTTTTCTACAGGTAGCTTTGATTCAGTAGATAGAGCACCCTTGGGTACCCAAAAACCATGACCATCTGTTGAAAGAGAAACTCTCTCCTTCTCCAACAAAGTAGTCCTCTTCACAATCTTATCAGAAGTACTATTGCACTCAATCGTGCATGCATCAAGCTGGTACAATGTACCCAATCTGCTTCCTCTTGCTATTACCATAGCACATCTCACCATTTTCACACCTGCTTCAGAAAACTGTGCATGCACACCTACATCTATTAGTTTACTAACAGATAACAAATTCCTCACTAGTCCTGGGATATGTAAGACACCATCAAATCTTCTAATTCTACCATCAAAAAATTTCACACGAATACTTCCACAACCAACAATATCAAGAACTGAGTTATCACCCAAATACACGTTACCACCATCAAACTTTTCATATTTGCTAAACCATTTTCTATTAGGAGTCATGTGAAAAGATGCACCTGACTCTATCAACCATGCATTATCACCTATAGGAGTGGCCAAGGCTACGATGAAAGCATCTCCATCTTTCTTCTCGGACTCAGAATCATAATCTTGCTTCTTCTTTTTCTTTTCCTATTTGCAATCCTTTCGGAAGTGTCCAGATTTGCCACAATTCTAACAGATCACCTTGAACTTATCACGAGATTTTGATCTCCCCTTATTCTTGGACTTAGAATGGTCATGCTGCTTCTTATTCTTGCCTCTTTCCTTTGGTCTTCCTTGAACACTCAAAGCCTCTTTGGCATTTAAAAAGACTTTCCTTCTCATCTCTCCAAAAAGTAAAGAACCAACAATGTCTTCCATCTTCAAGACAATTGAAGTGCTCCCTATGGCAATGAACATAGCAATATTTGGCACCATTCTTCTTCATCCATCCACACCCCAACTGAGGTCAACTAAGTCACCATCATATTAAAACTTTCAAGATGCTCAGAAATCTATCCACCACCTCCCATTCTCAAGGAATACAACTTCTTCCTCAAGAAAATTTTGTTCACAAGTGATTTTGCTTGCTAGATCTCACTTAGCTTCTTCCAAAGCTTCTTCGCAATAGGTTCTTTATGGACATTAATCAATATAGAGTTTGCAAGACATAATATGATGAGACTTTTAGCGTTTCTGTCTCTCACATCATACTTTGCGGCTAAAGTTAGATCTATGGGCCTTAGCTTCTTTTCATCGACTGCATCCCATAGATCTCGATCAATCAATAGATCTTCCATCTTCAACTTCCACATTTCAAAGTTTGTGCCAAAAACTTCTCTACGTCAATCCTCCCTGATGTGCTTGCCATCTTTGCAATCTTGCAACACAGAAATAAAAACCTCTACACAAACTCCCACTCAAGCCTTTGATTAGCTCAAAAAACTCTGTACTCAACAAACAAAACCAAAACTGGCCAGGTTCTGATACCACTTGCAAGGAAGCTAAGGTGTGTAGAATCGCTTCCTACACTAATTTTGAGAGGATGATTATGCAAATTCAACTAACTATTGCAGAGATTTCAAGAAATGCATAATAACATAATCAAAATAACAATAAACACATAACACAATGATTACAGTGGAGAAACCCTTTCGGGAGAAAAACCCCACCCTCCAAACCCCGCACAATTTATTCTCAAATCTAGAAGATTACAATACATTTGCAATCGAAGTTCTTACTGGAGCGCATCACCACAACTCAAACTCGAATCGAAGATCAAAGAGACTCCTAGCACCAGTCTTGCAAACTGAACTCGATGATTCAAACACCTCCCCAAGCTCTCCTTTTATAGTGATTTGCCACTTGGAAACCATCTGTTGTTTTACAAAACCATGGACAAAACAACCATGCCATATGTTATCCACTTCTAATTTGTAACTCCAAGAATACCATTTTCGTCCATAATTTTGTCCTCTAGTTTAGACCCCCATAAAAGTCATATAATGAGTTGGTTACACTCTAAAAATAGCTCTTCTACATTTTTCTAGAGACTAGACACATTTTTAACAACTCATACACCTTTTTCCAACTCATAAACATGTGAAAAACTACCTCAAACAAATTCTAAAATTTTCTTTAAAAAAGTTTTCTGGCTAAAATTTTTTAGAGTTTTCCAGAAAAAGCTTGCAAAGTTGAGACACAATTCTCAACATTTACCTTAACTAATTTTAGTTATACTTGTTTTCTAAATCAATATCTCTTTGGGAACTGATTATGAGAATGCAGTGATTGAGCCGAACTAGATAGGGTCATGTCCCTTCACGGGACATGCCCTTTGGTTAAGATATTTATACAAGGTGTGGTTGTAGTTAAAGGACACACAAGAAGGATAAGTCTGCTCCTTTAAGCAATTCTGCCTATACTCAAATACTTGTTGAGACAAATACATTTCACAATAACAATTGATATCGACATCTCTTTTCAAGTTGGATAGAAGGAAGATCAAGAACAACAAACAATACATAAGTTACTATCAGAGTTTGATCACATAAATTTACAGAAACTTTACATGATATCAAAACTTTGATAGTCAAACCTAGGCTCTACAAATTAAATAGACTTAGCATATCTAGCATCATTCTCCTATCTTTAGTGGCATACACAATCAGACCCGAGCACAGGTTTGATGGGAAAGAACACTTTGATGCTTGGAACTTCAAAATCATGAAGATTCTTGAAGAAAATGATGTGAAATAATTTGTTGATAAAGCATCCAAGCTACCTGATACTGAACCTAATAAAACTATCTAGAGTAAAGGAAACAAGAAAGCCATTCAAATCATATTAGATGGAGTAAAAAATGAAATAGTACCAATGCTAATGAAACATCAAACAACATTTAATATAATGAATGCATTATTGAATGCATATGAGATTAACAATGCCACTAGAGTCCTCGTACTAAAAAGGTAACTAAATCATATACAGATAAAGAAGGGAGAATCAATGAATTCTTACTTCCTAAGGGTTGCTAGTCTACAAGATGAATTTACAAGTATAGGAACCATAATTGATGACAAAGAATTAACACTGATGACTATAGATGGATTACCAAATTCATGAGAAACATTCGCATAAGGAGTAAGTGTTAGAAATAACCTTCTTGACTTCAATAGACTTAAGGGAGACTATCTTCAGGGAGAATCCAGAAAACTTAAGAAAGGGAAAAAGTTGAAAACTGAAGACGAAGAACTTCATGTTCTCAACACAAATTCCTATAAAGGTAAGAAGAAGCACTTCAAGAAAAAGGGTAATCAAAAGAATGACAAACCTAAGAAAGATCTATCCAAAATAAAATTCTTTAAATGCGAAAAGTTTGGACACTACAGATCTAATTGCCCAGAGAATTCTAAACAAGAAGTAAATTGTACAAAGTTTACTAAGAAAGAAGATAACTATAATCTGAAGAATTGTGTATTGTATTCGACACTATCAAATGAAGTCTCAAGTAAAACATGGGTGATTGATAGTGGATCATCTCGACATATTATAGGATACAAAGAAGCACTAGACTCTATATCTATAAAAGTAAATGGCAAAGTCACCATCATTGATAATTCAACACATTCCATCAAAGGAATTAGAAATTGCACCTTGAAACTAAAGTCAGGTAGTTCTCTTCATCTCAAAGGAGTGCTCTATGTACCAAGAATAAAAATTGAATCTAATCTCAATTACAGCACTTGAAGATGATGGACATAATGTTGCATTCATGGACGGTAAAGCAATGACCTAGGCTAAGAACTCCTCTTTTAAGAAAGCAAAATTGATTGGTCAAAAAAAGGGGTACTTGTATGAATTAAATTTAGAAGCTAGTCAACCTATTCAAGCCTTAATTCATGAAGTTGCTGATATAAACGAAATATTACATAGAAGGTTAGGACATCTAAATTTCAAAACCTTATCAACAATGAAAAAGATGGTTAAAACTGATTAAAGATCACTCAAGCATATGCAAATGATGCACTCTAAGTAAGAACAACAAAAGTCCATTTCATGATAGCACTATAAAAACTAACAATGTTTTGGAATTAATCCACTCATATTTATGTGGACTTATGTTTGTTCCTTCTCTTGGAGGATTCTAGTACTATATACTTTTTATAGATGACTTCTCTAGAAAAACTTGGATTTACTTCTTAAAATGTAAAGCATCGAAAGAAATTCTTAAGAGATTTAAAGAATTTAAAACCTTAACTAAAAACTTATTAGGACATAAAATTAAAACTCTTAGGACTAATAATAGAGGGGAATATACCTCGAATTTGTTTAAAGAGTTTTGTAAAGAAATAGAAATTAAAAGGGACTATATCGTTCCTTATAACTCACAACAAAACGGGTAGCAGAAAGGATGAATAGGACAATTATAGAAGATGCAAGAGCTATGATATTTGATCAAAATCTAGAATATTATGTTTGGGCATAAGCCTCTTGCACTGCTGTCTATATTCAAAACAGAAGTCCTCATTCCTACCTTAGAGATAAAACTCCTGAAGAAGTCTTTACTAAGGTTAAACCTAATATGAGTCATCTTAGGATTTTTGGATGCCTAGTATATATACATATTCCAAAAAAAAAGAGAACTAAGTTAAAACCCTCCGGAAGGAAAAGTATTTTTGTAGAGTATAGTGAAACATCTAAAGCATATAGGATTTTCATACTTGATCAGAAAAATATTGAACTTAATATGAATGTAATTTTTGAAGAAGATTTAGCATTCAAAAGAGCCCTAAGTTCTCGAGATCCCTCTCCCTTACCTAGTTCTGAAGGAAATAATGAATCTGAGTTTCAGAGGGAGAATATTGAAGAAATTGAAGATGAATTCAAAATCTCATTCTTGAACTAACTCAAAATTTTAAGAAAATACCACTTTGGGCTATTAAGATAGTAGATGAAGCACAAGACTCTGTTGCACCATCTGGAACCTTCAAAGAAAGCAAAAGTCCCAAAAGATTTTTTTAGTTATGCAACAAACATGAATGATTTGTCTAAATCAGAACCAACCAATGTTTCAGATGCTATTAAACATACAGCTTGGAAGGATGCCATGATAGAAAAATACCAATCCATTATAAAGAATGATGCTTACGAAATTGTTCTCAGATCTGAAGGAAAATCTATTGTTTCTTCTAAATGGATATTTAAAATCAAGCATGTTGTTGATGGTAGCATTGAAAAATATAAAGTAAGATTCATAGCCAGTGAATTCTCTCAGAAAGAGGGGATTGATTATGAAGAAACCTTTGCTCCTGTTACCAGATACATCTCTATAAGAGCAGTCCTAGCTATTGCAGTATTGAAGGGATGGAAAGTACATCAGATGGATGTAAAAACAAAATTTTCTAAATGGAAAGATTACAAAAGAGGTATATTTGGAGCAACTCGAAGGATTTGAAACTCATAACCCTAAAAATTTTGTTTGCAAGCTCAAGAAAGCTCTCTATGAGATTAAATAGGCTCTAAGGGCATGGTATGAACGAATTGATAAGTATCTCACTAGTTTAGGATTCTCCAAGAATGAAGCTGATCCAAATCTATATTATAAAAGGGATAAAGATGATATGGTAATTTTGATACTGTATGTTGATGATTTACTAATAACAGGTGATGATCATCTCATAGATCAATGCAGAAAAGATCTAATCAGAGAATTTAAGATGAAGATTTAGGACTCCTTCATTACTTCCTGAGACTGGAAGTATGGCAAAATTCTGACAGCATCATACTTAATCAAGGAAAGTATACATTAGACATCTTGAAGAGATTTGGAATGTGCAATTGCAGGCCTATGTCTTCTCCCATGGAGACCAATTTACATAAACTTAAAGAAGCAATAGCAGAATCACCTTCCATAGATTCTACTCTTTATAGATAGATGATTGGGTCCCTTATGTACTTGGTAAATACAAGATCTAATATATGCTATGTTGTTAATGCATTAAGTCAGTTTACGTGTGAGTCAAAAGAGATTCACTTACTTGCAGTTAAACACATCATGAGATACAAGGCATTTTTTAACCTTGGGTTCAAGTATGAAAAATTTGAATTAGATCTACATGGATGCACAGACTCAAATTGGGTTGTAAGTGTTACTGATAAGAAGAACACTTCAAGATGTTGTTTCAGTTTAGGCTCAACGATGATATCATGGATATGCAAAAAGTAGTCTTCTATAGCACAAAGTTCCATAGAAGCCGAATACATTGATGCAACAATGACCTTTTGGGAAGCAATTTGGCTTAAAAAGTTACTTGTGAGAATATTTGGTCTAGCTATGAATCCTATGATTATTCATTGTGATAATCAGAATTCCATCAAGCTTTCTGTGAATCCAATTTTTCATGATAGGTCCAAGCATATTGAAATTCCTTATCATTATGTTAGAGATATGGTAGATAGGAATACTGTAAAATTAGAATAAATTTGTACTACAGATTAGACAATAGATATTCTTACCAAACCTCTCGAGTGAAGATAGATCACTTCAGGAAAAGACTTGGTATGGTTGAATTGTGAAAAACTTTGTATTTTTTTAATTATTAATAAAATAGTTTTATTGTCAGGCTATTGACTATTATGGGCTTCACCATTTGTATTCATTATTTAAGAGGTGACGATCTTTGAGATAATGAACACTTGTATAAAAGACATTATGAAAGATGACGATCTCTTAAATAATGTGTTGAACAGTGGAGAGCAACTATCAAATCTAGATGAGTTCAATATCATTTGTGACAAAGACATTTCTATGCCTATGAGTCACAACTTAGATAAAGGAAGAATTTATTCTTCATATTTTATCCTATGTTCTAGCAGATCTTAACTCAGGATCATGATGTGATATAGGATTGCCAGTACCTATGAGTCACAACTGGATAAATGAAAAATTTAATCGTTCTTCGAATTTTATCCTGTGTGTTGCATTCCATGCAATACTGTTATCACTAGTATTAGTGATAAGTCATATCACAGGTATAGTAATATGACATAGTATCATATGTTCAATAATACCACAAGCTAAGAAGATTCAGAGAGATAGAGTATCATTCTATGCTTATTCATTGAAATTGATGATGCTAGATATGCTATCTCTCAGTATGATTATCAAGTTAAGAGAAAATTTTTAAAACAATAACTTCGATCATCATATAGATCTGATTGTGCAAATCGCACAAACTTTATCTTTCATATATTGTCTTATAATGGCTTCTAAATACATTGCTCTTTGACTAGGCATGATTGGCAATTTCCTAGATGATTGTGTGTTAGCATTTACCTTAACTAATTTTAGTTATCCTTGTTTGCTAAAACAATATTTCCTTGGGCGCTAATTATGAGAACGCAACGATTGGGCTGACCTAGATAGGGTCATGTACCTTCAAGAGACATGCCCTTTGGTTAAGATATTTATACAAGGTGTGGTTGTAGTTAAAGGACACACAAGACAAATAAGTTTGTTCCTTTAAGTAATTTTGCCTATACTCGAATACTTATTGAGACAAATATATTTTAGAATAACAATTGATATTGACATTTCTTTTCAAGTTAGATAGAAAGAAGATCAAGAACAACAAACAATATAGAAGTTACTATCAAAGTCTAATCACATAAATTTACAAAGTCTTTACATTTTCTATGCTTCAAACAATTTTAAACTCTAATGAATCCTCTACTACCAACATCTTATGATGCTCCAATACCAAACTGATGCAGAGAGTTGGCTTCTAGCTCCCACCTAGGAAACATTAAGTGGCTTCGCAAAAGCAAATACAAACAGAAATTCAAGAACGTCTATAGATAAATAGATAGGTACACATTCAATAAATAATACAACTCAAGTAAAAAAGAAACCTTCTATGTGTGAACAAAGTAAATTAATTATCCCAAAGAACTATCCATATGTCGACACAGACCAAGTGCGTTAAAGCACCGTCCAACACAACACAGCCGCCTTCTACCACCCATCTCAACTGCTCATACTAAATATTATTGCTAACTCCAGTTACAGTGTAATAAGCATTTATTATGTATTTCCTTATAAATTAATGAACTAAGTTGAATTCCTTAGAGCCCATTTTTTGGGTTTCCCATCTCAATTGATTTCTACTCTACTTGTTTTGTTTTTCAATACTATGCAATCTAGTACACAAAAAAATACTCACCTACCTTAGATTTACAGATAAAATTGCTTAAAAAGTCTTGGCACCATACAAATGCACAACAATTCCTTTCTAGATTCCCTTGCCCCTTGATTCATTTCAAGGTTTTTGTTTAATATCCTTTTGTAATGTTTCCAATTTTAATTAATTTGGGGCCCAAATTATTAATGTTTGTATTGGTGGGTTCCGATTGATTTAGTATATCTCAGACCCATTTTTAATTAATTGTTCTAAGTTAATGTTTGTATTGGTGGGATCCGATTGATTTAGTATATCTCGGACCTATTTTTAATTAATTGTTTCGTAGGTGTTGATCGCCGGCTATCTTTGTACACCCTCGGGATGTTTATCCGAAGGGTATTTAAGCACGGCATGTCGATTGTAGTTAGTATGCTTTTGGATTATTTTATATGTACGGTGAATTATTGTTGGAGTTCTGGATCGCTTGCCATTTTGGAAGTGAAAGATCTTCTCTATTTGGCTTGAGTGGTTTCGGTGGGATTTAACCCTCACCCTATTCCGTCTGTGTATTTCTTGATTTGATTCTGGCAAATATCGATATATTTTGTGGAGCGACTTTGTTGGACCTCCCTCACTCCATTCTCCACAATTTCCTTCTCCATCTCGCAGCATACAACTTTTCGTTTACTTACTATACGGCTACCTAAGGCCCACCATACAACCCTACTACTACCGTACAGCCTGTCCCAAACTACCGTACAACCAATCCCAGATTATTGTACGGCTTCACCCATCACCATACAGACATCCTTCATGGACCATATGGTCACCCCTTGCACCTCCTGATTCCATCGTACCTGATGCACTGACTACCTGAGGCACTGGAAAGACTACCCAAGGCATGGAGGAGAACTACCTAAGGCACTGAAAAGACTACTTGAAGCACAAAGGGAGAACTACCTGAAGCATTTTCTATTGAGAGCACATGACAAGGCTACCTAAGTAATTGCCTACGAATCAAGATCACCTACAGGTCAAGTTCACCTTAGGAACATTACAGTGGTATCAGAGTCAATGATCTTGCTAGCCTGTTGGAATGATTGAGAGCTTTTGGAATTGGGATAGCGTTATGGCGCCAAGCAGCGACGAAGAGTGGTGGTTGAAGACACTACATGGGATTGGTAAGGAGCTTAGCGAAGGTGTTGATCTTCCATTAATTTTGTTGGAAGTATGTTTGTGTAAGGTTAACCAATTACCTTCAAGATTTATATAGAGAATCCTCTCACCGATTAAAGATGCCTTAAGTCAACCTAGGAGACACCATGACAAGGGGAAAAGGTTGGCAATTGCAGCATGTCTTAGTGAGATCTTGAGAATATCAGCTCCTAGAACACCATATGATGATAACACCATGATAGAGATCCTGCATTTGATTGTTGACAGCTTTCAGAGTCTAGATGACATTAGTGTTGATCCCTTTTGTAGAAAATCTACAATCTTGGAGAATTTTGCAAATGTTAAAATGGGTAACCTCCTCTTAGATCTCGAATTGCAAAATTTGGTCGACGACATGTTTCATAACTTTTTGGCCACCATCAAGGAAGATCATGATACTAAGGTTTCAGTTGCTATGGAGAGCCTTATGATTTTGTGCATTGAGATGGATGAAATATCCCAACCTATCACACCTATGTTATGGGCTATTCGTAATCTTGAATGTGTCCCCTCTATAGCTCCATGTAGATTGGTCAGTCATATTTTCAAGCATTGTGAAGAAAAACTAATATCTCATTTGCACAAGTGGGAGAAAATAGATGGCAGTAATAAGGATGATGCATTACACCGGAAGGAAGGCATTATTACAAGGCTACTCCAAGAGGAATTGTTAAATCTTTCTTCTACACCAAACTGGGTAGAAAACTAAAAAATGAAGAGGTTGCTTGCATAGATCTTGGGAAGACATGTATAGATCAAGTTATTGCCATCACCAAGGTTCTTGCCAAGACTGTGTCTGTCACCGAAGCTATGTCCATCACCGTGGTCATGTCCGTCATCAAAGTTGTATGTCTATCACTGTGGTCGTATCCGTCACCATAGTTGTGTTTTTTTTCATCATCGTCGCCATGTCTGTCATCGTCACCATGTCTATTGCAAAGTCCCTCACCATGTCTGTCACCATCATGCCTGTCACCATTGTGTCCATCACCGTTGTCGAGTTTATGTCAGTCACCGTTATGTCTACCACCATCGTGTCTATCTTTGTCGTTGTGTTCGTCACCGTCGTCAAGTTTGTATCCGTCACCATCATTACTATCGTGGTACTTGTCATCATTGCGTCTGTCACCATCACTGTGTCAATCACCGTCGTCGTATCCATTACCAACGTCGTATTCATCGTAGTCATTGCGTCTATCACCATCCTTGTGTCAATCACTGTTGTATCCGTCACCATCATTATCGTCGTGGTATTCATCGTCATCGTTGCATCTATCACCATCGTTGTGTCAATCACCGTCATTGTGTCTATTATCAACACCGAGCTTGTGACCGTTGTCGTCATCATGGTCATCCGTGTCATTATTGTGTGTCTGCCAGTGCAGCTACAATCATTGAGACATTGCTCATTGTCGAGGCTCTATCCATTGTCGAGGTTTCAACCGGGATTCTATGTGCCGCCAAGGCTTTATCTACAGCTAGAATTCTTGGGTTTGTACCAACAGCGGTGTCTGTGTGTATGACCATACCCAAAGAGATTGATGAACATGATGACATCGATGTATGTTATGGTTGGCATCCTTGGGATCCCGGTGACTCAGTACTCGACAATGTTTATATCAGAGTGTCGCAGCAATAGTTTGATGAATATTTACTCTCCTTTCCTAACTATGTGTATGTGATCATGATGCTACATGAAGACTTCAGAAGATACAACTATCAACCTCCATGCATGGTTTGGGATCCTAGAGTTGCGAATTGCTTGAGGACAAGCAATTTTTGGGTGGCAAGGATTTGTAATGTTCCCAATTTTAATTAATTTGGGGCCCAAGTTATTAACGTTTGTATTGGTGGGTTCCAATTGATTTAGTATATCTCGGACCCATTTTTAATTAATTGTTCCAAGTTATTAATGTTTGTATTAGTGGGTTCCAATTGATTTAGCATATCTCGGACCCATTTTTAATTAATTGTTCCGTAGGTGTTGACCATCGGCTATCTTTGTACACCATCAGGATGTTTATCCAAAGAGTATTTAAGCACGGCATGTAGATTGTAGTTAGTATGCTTTTGGATTATTTTCTATGTACGGTGAATTCCTGTTGGAGTTTTGGATCGTTCACCATTTCGAAAGTGAAAGGTCTTCCCTATTTGGCTTGTGCGGTTTCGGTGGGATTTAACCCTCACCCTATTCCATCTGAGTATTTTTTGATTTGATTCTGACAAATATCGATATATTTTGTGGAGCGACTTTGTTGGACCTCCCTCACTCCATTCTCCGCGATTTCCTTCTCCATCCCGCACCATACAACTTTTCATTTACTTACCGTACGGCTACCCAAGGCCCATCGTACAACCCTACTGCTACCGTATGGCCTGTCCTAGACTACCGTATGGCTTTACCCATCACCATACGGACATCCTTCTTGGACCGTACGGTCACCCCTTTTGCCTCCTGATTCCACCGTACCTGATGCACTGACTACCTGAGGCACTAGAAAAACTACCTGAGGCACGGAGGAGAACTACTTGAGGCAATGGAAAGACTAACCGAAGCACGAAGGGAGAACTACCTGAAGCATTTGCTACTAGGAGCACACAACAAGGCTACCTAAGTAATTGCATACGGATCGAGATCACCTATTGGCCGAGTTCACCCTAGGAACATTACACCTTTCCTTGCTCCAACTAAACCCACTCCTAAAAGGACTCTTTAACACTAATTTTTAGTAACCACTTTGCAGCAGTTTCTAATATACTGAGCCACTTAAAGCTATTACTAAACATAGTTAAAACAGTTAAAATCAACTATGCTTCTGAGGAATTAGTTGAAAGTCAGCTTCCTAATTATCAGAAGTGCATTTGCATCACAAAATGTGTTTGATTCAAGCTAATGCCTGCTGTAAGTTCTGCAATGCAGAATCAAAATTTGGAATTTCAAACAAATTTACTGGTGATGCCATTGGATGCAAAATATATGTATTTACTGAGAGCTGTCCAGGATTAAAAACAGTGTCATCCTTCTAGTATTTGCAAGCCACTCTAGTGAAGTAAGTGCTAACTAGGAAAAAGTCATGGCAGGCAACTGGAAGTCCACTCCCAGCTGCAAATCATGGCAGCTTATTGGCCTTCTAATGATAGACCCAAAAGAAATAAGCACCAATTTTCTGTGATAATTATTTAGCAAGAAGTTGATTCAAATATTTTGAGCTCGATAACATATGTTCCATGTTAAAATTGACTGTTGCTTATAGTTTTGAATCTAAATAATTCATACCACTAACTATTATTTGAAGAACAGATTAAACAAAGTCAATAGTTGACTTTAAAGCTGAAACATGTATGGGACTCTAGAAAATAGACCTAAAAGCATAGAGAATTAAGCATAGTTTCATATTTAAAGTCACTTGTGTACAGATATTGACCCTATTGCTATATGCCAACTAATTAGCTTTTCTAACATGTCAAGCATATGAATTAATTATCTAAAATCCCCTTGCCAAAAAACTCCTTTTGTTAGCAATCACTGTAAACTACAAGAAACATTATTAACTACTTTAGAACATGAAAAGTTGATCTCTATTTAAGGTTAATCATTCACAATCTAGAGAGAGACTTGCTCTTCTCAATCAGATCCCTTCTTAAGATTTTTCCAGATGCATTTTTTGGAATTGAATTCACAAATGCCACTCGGCGTATCTTCTTGTAGGGTGCAACCTGCATTGATGTGTAGAAAATTTCTTCCTTAGGTTTCTATGCTTGCCAAACAACATAGCATAAAACATTTGAATTTTCTAGAAAGAATGCAGAAGCTCTCCAGATTACCTGTTTTGAAACAAAATTTATTACATCTTTCTCACTAAGTTTTCTGCCAGGATGTTTCACAATATATGCCATTGGTATCTGGCCTGCTTCTTGATCAGGATACCTGGCATGCCAAACCACAAAAAGAAAGAGTAATCTGAATAAAACAAGATATAAAAATGGAGATAGATGAAACATACAAATGGCTCTTCGCTAGAAATCACTTCTGATATGAGAATGTGCTGAATTTATGTTTTAGGGATTCACAAATATAATTTAGGAAGCATGACTTCATGATACTAACGGTATCACAGCAGCTTCTAAAATTTCCGGATGAGTGAGAAGCAACTCCTCTAGTTCTGCTGGAGCAACCTGCAAGTCAAATGATGTGTGTGATTTAGCAAGAGTCACTCCACTATGCTTCAATGAATTCGATTTTAGTACATACCTGATGTGCTTTATACTTTATCATATCCTTCAATCTGTCCACAACAAAAAGAAAGCCTTCCTCATCAATGTAACAGAGATCCCCTGTTTTGAGCCATCCCTCCATATCTAAAGTTGCCAAAGTTGCCTCTTCATTCATAAAATATCCTATTTTTTTGTAAATGAAACATTATCAGCACGTCTTTGTATATCAAAATATACTTCTCTTTTCCAACTCTAAAGAAAGACCTAAATTTAGAAAAATAGATTCTGATTTTGAGCCAGCATTGGTCAGAATCTGAAATATATAACAATTCGGTAATAAGAATGGAAATAATAAATTGTGTAGCTTGCACATACAATTCTGAGAAATATAGTTTAATCTCTGGTTTTTTTTGTTAAAGTGCAGTTAGAGAATTCAATGGCCATAGGCATAAACAAAAGATATATGTGGCTGTTTATTCCTACCCCAAGCAAATCATGTGTGGCCTATTTTATAAGGGCCTGCCTACATCGTTAACATATATGGTTATGGTCAGGAAATATTTTCCCATTGCTTTTCACAACCAACTTTTTTTTATAAATGTCAAAAAAATGATACTGGCTTTCTTTTGTAAAATTTCAATGATCTTTAATCTGCTATAGCTACCATAGGTTGTAATCATGGAATTCTAGCAAATGCCATGGAAGACATACAAATGGGCATCTAAAACTATTAGAATTTTGCATAAACAAAAATTCTACCTAGGACCTAATGCCTATGAACTAACCACAACATCAGGTGAATATAAAATGATATTCAATATAATAGAGCAAATCTTAAAGAGTGACATACAAACATAAAGACCTCTTGGATGCATGAATGAAGGCGATCACATATCCAAGAGGGATGTATTTTAACTCTCAAGCAATCCCAATCAAGAAGTGAGTAAATTCAATCTAACTAAAACAAAGGTAGCACCTAACTACCATCTTGAGGCACCGGTAGTACTTGTCTACATGAACTTATCATTATTGGCCAATAAGTTGAGAATAATTGAATACATTTACGATCTTAAATAAAATAAATAACTAGAATATTACACTTAGTTTGAACATTGAAATATTTACACCAACAACAAGGCTGCTTGGTTTCCGAGTACCTTTACCCCCCTCCCCCAAGAGAGAGAGAGAGAGAGAATGACATATGTAACATTTTATCATATTGACAGATTTTGCATGTCCTTCCAACTTTGCATTATGTTTTGGCCTCACTATGGTGTCTATCTCCCCTAGTATGTTTTTACGTCCATTCAACCCTTGCCTTAGCCTTATCTTTCACCCATGGTGCCAAGGCCTTGCCTCCCATGATCCCTTTTGTCAATATTGATGTTACAGTTGTCTTAGCTTTCTGTGTTTCTAGCATTTGGCCATTTCTAGAGATTACAGTCTGAATAATGTGCAACACTAGCATCCCATGACAATTTGTGATTTAATGGTCATTTTGGACAATTTTACCACATGCTACTTACCTAAGTTAGCACTAACCACTCTAGACTGAATCTGAATGGCTATCCAATTCCCTTATCTTCCTCCTATTCCTCATTTTTTTAAATTATCTTGTGACCTGACACTCAAGCTATCACTCTCTTTACATTTTATCATTCTTACTGGTGATTGGAGAAGTCTCCCATTTAAATATTTCGAGCAAAATGGTTTTTCTTAGTTTCTTTCATACTTGGAAGTGTAATAATTTTTCTTCGTTGTCTCTGTGTATTTAGATCTTTGAGTTTTCTAGTGAGTTGATTCATAAAAGCCACATGGATGACAAAGCACCAAACTGGTGTCTATGTCATGCAAGAATCCAACCCAAACTGCTGCATCATCTGGCTACAGGGTCCTGTTGTGATCGTTTTACACATGAATACATTGCAAACAGGGAGCCCCTCTTTTGCTTAGTGGTCTGGTCTTTCTGGGCTTAGTTTTAATTCTGGTATTTGTTTTGGACTCTTAGTCCTCTCCTTAGGAAGTGAGCAAGTCATCGATCCTCAGTCTAAAATTTATCACTTAAGGATTGAAAGCAAATGGCAAGAGGTGTCAAGCAAATCTCAAGGGAAGTTGTTAACAGGTTGCTACAGTGTAGTGGAAAAGTTGACAAGAGAGTTGTCAAGGTAGTTCATGGGTATGAAGCCGTCGTGAACCAACTCAAATTGAAAGCAAGGGTGGTGATAGAAATTCCTTAAGGCTGTAAGTCAAGTGGATAGAAATATGCAAAAGTTAAAGTGCAAAAGTTAAAGACAAAGTTCTTAAAAATCTTTGATAAAGCAAAAAAATCCTTAATGATTCTTGTACAATCAATTTAAAAATTAAATCAAGTTCCCTACAGGTGGATGTCTTGGGCCAAAACTTTTGCATTTCTGGCTCATTTGGTGAAATTCTATCCAGTTGAGACGCATTTCCAGCTTGCCTTCTAATTTCTGTCCTCCTTGATAGCCCATTTCCAGCTCCTTGTCTAATTTCTGACCTCCTTGGTATTGACTTTCCAGCTTCTAAGTCTAAACCCGACCTCCCTCTTTTCTCATGGCCAGCTTCATCACTGAAATCTCCCAAGAATTAGAAAAAAATTATAAGGAGGTTTGAAATGGAAATGATAGATTTTGAATTTACAAGCCAGGTTTTAAGAAGGGAAAAAGGAAATCTTCATGTTTCAACAGAGGTAAAAATTTTGAAGGAAGAATGTGGAAGGTCCAAGTAAAGCTGTTTGCTCATTTCCAGCTTTAGGCTGGAAATCTGACCTTAGTGACAAGCATTTCCAGCTTCCTCATGGAATTCCAACCTTGAGGGAAGCATGATATTTTGAGATAAAATGGCCAAGTCAAGTTGAAGTTGAATTGCTTAACCTTGAAGTTGAAGTTGAAGGCATTGAGAGTGATGGACTCTGATCCCAGGTTTAAGGAGTTTTGAAGATTAATTTTGAGAGATGAAGTGGTAAAACTCGAATCGCTGATTTCCAGCTCCACTCTTCAAATCCACCTAAGGTTAAAGTTGTTTCCAGTGAAAACTTGCAAATTGGTTGGAGGTGAAAAACAATTTCCAGCTCCCTCATAAAATGCCAACCTGGAAGTAGCATGATTTTTTATGTGAAATTGCAAATGGTCAAGTTTGAGCTCCATTTCCAGCTCCCTTGCTAGAATCCGACCTAGTATTTGGACAATCTGAAAATTCATTTCCAGCTCCCTTGCTAAATCCCGACCTAGTATCTGGGCAATTTGGAGACCATTTACAGCTCCTAAGTAAATTTCTGATCTGTGAAATCAAGTGCAGTTTGAGTTGTTTTAAGATGATTTCCAGCTCCTTCGCTAATTTCTGACCTAGCTAATTGGTGAAATTTGAAATTGATTTCCAGATTGCCTTCTGATTTCTGCCAAGATTAAGAGCAAAACTATTTAATTGAGGGAAGAACTTGTGATTGAGATGAGAATGGGCATGCATCTAGGCACCCATACTTGTATTTATAACCTTTAACAGAGCCAAATGAAATATCTTAAACTGGTCGACCTAGAAGGTGATTAAAATAAAACAAAGTTCGAAATACATAACAATAAGGTTCACCTCCTTGTTGTCAGTAAATTCTATATTGTAGCCGACGAATAGAATTGTATCCAAAAGGGCATGGGACAGTTGAGTCACCCCTTTGGGAAAGTATATGTAGACCGTCTGGAAGGACTTTGGAGACATCATCATAATCATTATTATAAGCATTGTACTTGGAGTGCATATTGCATATATGAATAAAGTATTTGTTTTGTGTTATATCTAACTGTACTACATGCAATAAGTATCCTTTTACCCTATATGGTAAACATTTGGCATTGTTGCCAGTTGAACTTGGAAAAAAGGAAGTATTATCAAGATTAATGTCGAATCTACTTAATAAAGATAGGAATAAGATAAAAGATAAGGATGAGATACGCACGACACAGGAATTATTAATTTTAGCACAACAGGCGGAGCGTAGACAAAAGTTTCAATAGCTTACTGATGGACACTGAGGGGGTGAAGGAGCACAGACGGAGGGGGTGCATTCACCTAGCAGATCGAGGAGTGCCGAGGAATTGCTAGAAGAAATTCGACAATGATTGAATTTGGTGGAAGAGATAAGGGAGGATTTTCTTAACTTCTATAAGTTGAGGGTAGAGAATCTAAACATAAGGGAAGTAACTTGCATGGCTCGAAATGCTAAAGGAGCATGAGCGTGGAGTGAACTCTTCGTTTCCGATACACCCGACGAAGGGATACAGGCAGAGAATTGAACTTCACTTCAGGAAGATCTTATCTCATTGGGTAATGCGGTTGTCCAAAGTAGGGTGGTTGTTCGAAGCAGCGTGGTTGTGCAGAACATCGCGGGTGCTCAGAACAACATGGGCACTCAAAACAACGCAGGTACTCAAAACAGCGCGAGTTCTCAGCAAGTACCATAGAATCAGAAGAAAGTAGCAATGGCGGTACCAAAGGAAAAATTGCCGAAGTTCAACGGTGATGGGACGGCAAATCTGATCAAACACTGCAAAACATGTGAAACAATATGGACAGTAAATGGTGCAATAGAGCAGGATGACTGGGTCCAATAGTTCCCGGCGATGCTACAAGGTGTAGCAATTGATTGATTTTTGGATGCCGATCCGCAGAAATTAACTACATGGACAAAAGTTAGGAAGGAATTCATAGCAAAGTTTCGACTGCTAAGGGACGATAATGAAATTGTGGCAGAAATACTCAAATACAAAGTAGGGAAAGAATGAAACAATTTGTGTGTATGGAAGAAGGTTGAAAGAGTTGGTGTACAAGATGGAGAGCCAACCAACGGAAAGATTAAAGAAAAGATGGTTTGTTGAAGGGCTACGGTCAGCACTAAAGAAAAAGATGAAAATTGTACCTCTAGCATCGTACATAGATGCATATAATCGAGCGATGGATTTGGAGAGTTAGCAGAAAATGAGCAAAAAGAAGAAACACAAATCATCGGACTCAAACGATTCATCTTCCGAAAGTAGCAGCAGTGACAAAGAATCAAGTAAGAAAGTTTGAGCATTGCAAAAAGATATGTTACAAATGAAGGAATTTAAAAATCTAAAAAAGAATCCTGACTCGGTGAAAGGGGAATTGTGGTGTGCGGACTGTAAAGAGGAGGACCACACAAAGTGCTCCTGCCCGAAAAAACAATTTTGCAATATCTGCCAGATTGCAACACATTCCACAAAGGAATGCCCGTTCAATATGAAGGCAAAGGGATACAAGCAAGTGTTACTAATGCAGGAAGTGTCCACTGCAGGAGCAACAAACACAAACAATGACACAACCTCTAGAAGATACCGTAACCATAGTTCGAAAACTCGCCAAGCCCCCCAAAAGTTTAATCGGGAAAAACTCAGCGATTTTTTTAAAAACTTGAGAAAACTCGGGAACCTAAAAAAACCGCTGAAATTTAATTAAAAATACATTAATTTTACAAAATTTAATGAGAAGATGCATCTAATAAGTTAATTAAAGAGAACACAAAAGAAACAAGCAAAGTTTAGATATATAAAAATGCATAGTTGGTACAAAATTGCATTCTCATGCGGAATGCTCATGGCGAGAAGCAAAATAGTAAATAATTTCAATCTGTCACACTAGAAGTAAATACTAAAAGTAAATACATCAAGATTCAATACAATCACATCTTCCTCTTTCTAGTTGCACTACTACTAGCAGGAAAGTGAGGGGATCTAGGCCTCGAAAAAGTGCCCCGCACTAGGGTAGGGCGTGCACTACATGACTGTGAAGTCTATAGTTGTGCCTCCTTGCTCGACATCCCTACTGACTGGCTCAGTGTCCTAGAAGAGGATGTATCTCCTATATGTGGCATTGGTAATGCCTCGTCCTTTGAGCTAGAATCAACATCATCCTCGTCCTCAATGTCATCCATTGTGAAATGAAAATCTATTCCACCCCCTCCAATGCCTACCTCTCCAAATCAGCGATCTCATCTAGTGAAAACAATGGACCTGGCTCTTCTGCTGTCCAATCAGAATAAGGATCTATCTCTTCCAGATTAAGTTGACTAGGTAGTGTTGAACTCTATGCCATTTTTATGTGCAACTTAAGATTATAGTGCACATAAACAAGGTCATTAAGCAGTTTTTGAGTCATTTTGTTTCTTTTCTTTGTGTGGATGTACTCAAATAAGCTCCAATTGCACTCACAATGGGATGAGTTGCAAGGTTGGCATAGGACTTCGAGAGCAAAATTCTTTAAATTGGGGGTATTGCCACCTCGACTTGCCCACCAAGCATCTGCAAAACAAAATATAAAAAATTATGAAGCAATGAAAAAAGATAATTAGAAAACACAACTTATCAATTTGCAAAAGTTTTAAACTTTGACACTTTACCTGGTGCTTGAGTAGATCTTGCTCTCTTTGCTAGCATAGAAGAAAACAAATTACCCCTCGATTCCACATAGACTTGTTGTTCAGTCACAACAAGGTCTCTCTCCGCTTCATTGGATATCATTCTCAATGCATTTAGAGAGACCTTCCATGACCTCTTCGTTAGAATCTGAGTAGGAATCATCAGCCCTAAAACAAATAGAAAATGATATCAAGTCTTATTACACAACCTTAAAAAGTAAAGTAAAATAAAGTCTTAGTAAAATCTCAACTTCAAGGACAACCATAGTACCTGAATTTGGGGTTGAGGAAGTAGCCTGCTGCATTAATGGGTTGGTGGGGGATATTGTTCCACCTCCTATCAATTATTTCCCAAATGGGGTCAAATTTGAGTCTGTCCACATGATAGTAATTTTTAACAGCCTCTTTGGCCTTATCCATGGCCTCATAAAGACCTCCCATTAGGGATTGTTGCCCATCACATATGCGCAAGACTCTAACTAGGGGCATAGACATCTACATTTGAAATTTGAAAAATACAAATTAGTTAATAACATAGTAAGTTATGAATTAATAATGAAACTTGAATCAACTAAAAATATAATGTTTTGATTCTTGAACTTACCTCCACAATCTCCTTAGCCTTTGCAAAAAAAACTATCATCAAAGACTATCCGTGCCACAGCCTCTCCTTCGGGCTTCTTTTAGTAAGATGAAGCAACCCAATCAGCACACACAAACATTTGTTTCAGAGCCAATATGTGGTCGAGAATACTTTGCAACGTCAACAACACCGTTGCAAACCTTGTCATAGCGGGTCTCACCAAATCTTTGCCTTTAGTGATCTTTCTCATCAAACTGAGAACCCATGGGTGATTATAGATATATTTGGTGACTCGCCTAGCATCTTCCACAACTGGACTCACCCAATCAAGTTTTCCTATGTCCTCCAAAAGAAAGTCAAGGACATGTGCTGCACAAGGTGACTAAAAATGTGTGGGATGCCTCTCTTGGAGGATTCTACATAAAAGATTAGTAAAAAATCAATAATTAGTAAAAAATCTAAATTGAATAATACCATAGCATTACATTCATGATTCATATTGAACATAAAAAATTAAATTTGCCTGCTGCTACATTATCTATGATGATTTGCACCGCATTCTCTACTCCCACCTCCATGACAACATTCTCCAACATTAAAGCCAATGTGTGTGCATTTTTCACTTTGTTGGAGGCGTCAACAAATTCTAAAACACCACCATCTTTGGAAGCAACCAAGAAATTAATAATGGTTCTACTTCTTCCATCAGTACACCTATCAGATAAAATGGTGCAACCTTATTTCTTCCACTCTTTCTTTTGGTCTTCTATCAATACTCTTGTCCTACCAACCGCATGGTCAAGCAACGTACAAAATTTAGGTGTAATAAAGTGTTAGTAAAAAAATAGGAAATAACAATTAAGATTTAAAATATAACAATGAACTGAAGTGAATCACAATTATTTACAATTACTAAATAGTAAAATACTAACCTTCCACTCAAATTCTTGCAAGTAGGCGGCTTGTACCCTTTGTTCGATATTGAAATTGAATTCACCAAATTCAACCAATAGGGACTATCAGCCGCATACATTGACATATTGTTGAAAAACCAAAAATCAGCTACTGCAATATCAGTTTGCTCATGCACCTCCTTGAACCATCCAATGCCCTCTAATGATGGTTGTGATCCAACTGTGTTCCTTGGCACAAAATAACTCCCTATCCCTGATGTGGATGCTGATGAAGAACTAGGAAATGTAGAAGAAGTGGAACCGGTAAAAGAGGCATTTTGTTTGCGGATCCATGGGCGACGAAGAGATCTTGGTATGTTCTCAAGTGCGTCTTCTTCTTGCATATCAAAAGGAGCTCCTTGAGATTCAGTTATGGCTGCCTTTATAGCTAATTTCACCCTCTCCCTATTCAATTTTTTCTCTTCAGCAGCTGCAAGTAGGGCATTGATGAATCTTTTTTCTTCTTTAGTTACCTTGAGACAAGGATTTGAATCATGTTTCTTTATCAAGGTGGTTTTTGAAGCAGTTTATGCCTCCAAAAATAAGTCTCTCACATGGAATGCATATAACCTTCCCAACATCATTTGGAGCTTCATAGGCATACCGCCATGCCTTACGTCTTGCATTTCTAGGCTAAGTGCCTATATATCCAAATGGGCATAGTGTTTGTGGCCACTCTTCCTACAGATTTATCATATTTTTTTAATGTTTGACTGCTGCCCTACACATAAATTTATAGAAAAATGAATAAACAAAGTTAAAACAACTAGGGTTTGTTTTTAGAAAATCTTACATATTCTTCAAAAAAAATTGTGAAACATAGAGCTGAATGGCTTTCAAATGATTCAAACATAGACTTAAAATGCTTTTAAATGATTTGAATTCATTTACAAACAACAACAAAAACAATAGAACATTTGTTAAGACTATAAAAAGTTTTCCAACAATGATAAAAAGAACATACCTGGAAAGAGATTTAGAATCCTCTACAAATCCACTCAAAATCCGCCTTGAATCACTTGCAATCAAATAAGAATCCCTCCAAACCTCATTCTCTCCACACCTCAAGGCTCTAGAGTGCACAAGTGCAACAGAGATTGCAACAACGTGTGGGTTTCGTGAACCGCAAGTTTTAATCAAAAACTCGATGATTACTTGCTAAGTAATCGGCAATTAATCAGCAATTTTTTGCATGTTTGGCAAGTTTTTTTTCCCTGCAAGTCAAACTAGGAAAAACTCGTCAAGCTTAAAAATGCGGCAAGTGTTTGAAACTCGCCGAGTACTCGACGAGTGTTCCATCTATGACCGTAACAATAACCGACACGAACAAGGTGGTAATAATAATAATAATAACAATGGAGACCAAAGTCGGATACAGTATGACTCAAGTGGACAACCGATGATACAATGTCGTGTGTGCAACCTCTGGGGGGGCTTCACCAGAGACTGTACCACGAAGGAAGCACCACAGCTATTGTGCAGATGGTACGGTTTGGGAGACCATGAGGATTCGAAATGCCTTAAGCAAGGAGTGAACTTGTTAAGCATCAAAACATGTGATGAGGAGATACTAGCCATCGCTCGCGAACAAGCAAAGAAGGCAATATACCCAAATGCAGAGGAAGAAAAGAAGAGGTTGCAGCAAGCATGAACGGAGTTGGAAAAACAAATAGAAATGGAAAAATTACAAGCAAAAGACACTGCTAGCACCTCCATGAGGAACTTGGCAGAACAAAATATTACAAGGCAAGTAATGCAAATGGAAGTTCTTATGAAATTAAATGACCTTACAATGCCTCTGTTGTGAACAACGATACTGAATATGACACCACTCCTGAAAGCAACGGAAGAGACAGGAAAGGATGGCAGTGGAGCAACTGCAACTGACCCAATGCTATTGGCACTCACTATGGGAAGACATCCGGCAGTAGCAGAGATGGATATCCTGGGAACCGTACTCACAGACACAATCATCGACAGAGGGTCGAGAGTAAACGTACTATCGAAGGATATATGGAAAAAGTTGGGACAACCTACGTTGTGGCCACCTACATTTCAATTACTCACTATCGATCAGCATGGGATTAAGCCCTTAGGTATCCTAATGGCACAACCTATAACTATCGGCACATAGCCATTCCTATTGGATTTTGTGGTCATACCGTTAAAAGAAAAGGGTACGACACCATCCTCAGACGGGGCTAGCTGGTACAGGCAAAGGTAAACCATAATTGGAAGCGGAATACACCTGTCCATGGAAGGCGAAGGCTGGAAATTTATAATCGACCTACGCATACAGATGCTAGGTGAGGAGGCAGCGTCATCAGATTCTGAAGCCGAAGGCGAAGGTGATGGCAAGAGTAAGAAAAGAATGGAACCCAATGAAGAAGGAATATTTAGATTGGAAGGAGGGTCGAATGATAATGACCTAGACATGGTGAACGACTGACTCCATTGGCAGATGGAGGACTACGAGCTCTTTCCGAAATGAAACATGTTAGAAGTTGAAGGAGGGAGAAGCACATGTAGATGAAATGCCAGTGCATACGTTTAGTGATGACAAACCTATAAAGTATGAAGAGCCCACTGTAAAAATGATGAACTTAGGAGATGAAACCAATTCAAAAAATATCTTTGTGGGAGATGACTAGAATCTAGTATTGAAGGCAGCAGCATTCAAAATATTTATGGAGTACAAGGACGTGTTTGCATGGATGTATAAGGATTTGAAAGAGGTACCGCTGGAGTCATGTGTCCACCAGATACCGTTGATAGGTGCAGTACCTGTACGGAAACAGTCGTACCGGATGAACAAAAATTATGCCACACGGGTCACTGATGAGATCGATCAGATGCTAGAAGCAAGAATTATTTTTAGGGTGCAAACAATTGAGTGGGTATCACTGATTGTGATATCTCTGAAAAAGGACACCACACAGATAAGAATATGCATAAATTTTCGATGCCTAAATGTAGTAACGATTAAAGATCCATTCTCAATACGATTCGCCGATAGCATTCTGGAAGAAGTTGCGGGGCATGAAATTTATTCATTCATGGATGGGTTCTCTAAATACGACCAAATATCCATCGCCGAAGAGGATAGGCTAAAAACAACATTCATAGTGGAAGATGGAGTATATGCCTATTACAGGATGTTGTTTGGACTATGTAACGCTTCGGCATATAACAACACTCTAAGAATGCATGGAGAGATGTAGACAAGTGAGACTGGTACTGAATCCGAAGAAGTGCAGGTTCATGGTGCCACAGGGGAAGCTATTAGGACACGTAGTTTGCAAAGCGGGATTGAAGACGGATCCTAACAAAATCCGTGTAATTTTGGATATGTCACTATAGACAGATGTATCAAAAGTAAAATCATTCCTCGCACATACTGTATACGACCGGAAGTTCATCAAGAACTTTGCGAAAATATCCTACCTACTGGACAAGCTAACCTGCAAGGGTGAACCTTATAAATGGGAAGTAGAGTAGAATGAAGTTTTCGATGGACTAAAAACAAGGTTGGCCACAACACCAATCCTAGCTTATTTGAACTAGGATAAGGAGCAACATTGGCATAGACAGGTGACCACGAACTGAATCATCCAATATACTTTGGAGTAGACTACTATCTAAAGTAGAGAAAAATTACAGTATGACAGAATGAGAAGCACTCGGAATGGTGTACCTAGTATAGAAATTCAAGACTACTTACTAGCGACACTGTTTGTATTTTATGTGGATCATCAAGCATTGTTATACCTTGTGAACAGGTCAATAATCCACGGAAGGATAAGTAGGTGGTTATTATTACAGGAATTTACATTCAAGATTGTGGTACGGCCAGGTGAGAGTCATGTAAGTGCGGATCACTTGTCGAGGATAAGATCAGGAGAGCCACCAAAAGGGGTCAACGATGATTTTCCTAATGTGCAGCTATTTCAGATTGCAGTACTACCATCTTGATATGCACATATTGGAGAATATCTTTCGATAGGACAGTTTCCTAGCGAAATGTTGCCAAACGAAAGGAGGAAACTCATACTAAGGAGTTGGACATTTCAGTTGATCAACAGGTTACTATATAAGATGAGACCCGATCAAATATTAAGACGATGTGTGTTGGAAGAGGAGATTCCTAAGGTGTTGAAGGAACCACATGAGGGACTAGCAGGAGGACACATGGGGCCAGACACAACTATGCGGAAGATACTTTTGGCAGGGTTATGGTGGCCAACTGTGCACAACGATGCCAAGGAGTGGATCATTGCCTACAATACATGTCAAAGAGCTGGAAGACCACTAAAGAGAGACTACATGCTTTTGAATCCTTCACAGGCACAAGAGCTATTTGAAAGATTGGGGTTGGACTTTGTCGGACCCCTTAAAGTAAGTAAAACTAGAAGATGCATGTACATCGTGGTGGCGACAAAATATTTGACCAAGTGGGTGGAGGGACGGGCACTACCAGACAACTCTGCAGTAAGCATAGCTAAATTTATCTGAGCAGATAATCACAAGGTATGGGATTCCACTGCAGTTGACAAGCGACCGTGGGGGACACTTTGTCAATCACGTTATCCGACTACTCACTACAAAATTCAAAATTTACCATTGTCTGTCGAGCCCTTACTGCCCGAGAGCTAATAGACAAGAAAAAGCCATTAATAAGATCCTAGTCAGAGTGATTTTTAAGTCTTGTGCAGTTGAGGGAGAAGATTGGGAAGAAAAGCTACCGTTAGCATTATGGGCATACTGTACTTCATACAAGGTAGCCACCGGACACACCCCGTTTCAATTGATGTATGGGCAAGAGGCCGTGGTGTCGACGGAATTCATGGTACCAAGTTTGAGAATCGCGATTAAGAACAAAGTAGGAGATATGGAAAGTCTGAGGGAGAGATTGTACAATTTAAATAAACTGGACGAGCGACGACTGCAGGCACAATGGGCCACGGAAGTTACACAAAACAAGCATATGGCATGACAAGCATTTAAAATTGAATAAATTTCAACTGGGCCAGTTAGTTTAGAAGTATAATGGGCAGAATGAGATCAAATTAGGAAAGTTCAAAGTGAAGTGGGTAGGACCATACAAGATCTACAAAATTGGTGATAATGTGGCAATCAAATTATGGAGGTTGGACAGGAAGTGCCTGATGCAGTGAACGGGTCGAAGTTGAAAATCTACCATGAAAGAAATAACGTACCCCAACGGATGTCAAAGAAAGAGGGATAAAAATAATAATAATAAATGTATATATGTAAGATAAATGTAAATAATCTATAAGTAAAAGCACATTAAAATTCTCATAGTATAGCCTTAGTTGAGAAAGCAAATACGTAAATACAAAAGAGGAAATTAAAATTATATGAGCAACAACAAAATAGACTAAAGGTTATATAGCCAATGTATAGCCAACTATTGAAGAAAAAGCACCGTACGGACATCAAGCAAATATAGGACACATAAGGACACTATTTGGAAGAAAAGGACTACCGTACGGCCGACCAATAACAAGCTCGTAATACATTCCGTAAAGACAAAACATTATAGGAACTAAAGGACAAAAGTGTGAACCATACTAGGGACAGGGAGCATACCGTACGACCTATAGATACATGTGGATAAAGAGTGTTGTATGGCCTACAAATACCTATGGATAGAAAACATACTATACGATCCCCTTTTGAGCATACCGTACGGCTAGGAGGGTATCATACTATTGTACGGCCATAGAAGTGCACCGTATGGACACGAATGGAGGAAGCCAATAATAACACCGTATGGATGGTGTCATGAAGTGCATATAACCACAACCATGCAGAACATAGGAACACAGGAAGATCAATTTGGATATGCAGTGTTGGTTGCTAGTGCCAACGTTAACCCAAATTTAGTAAACTTGAAACGCCCACACATGTAGCTTAGCAATTAGATTTTAGAATTGCAAAAACAAGCCGTCCAAGGTGGAGGTGAACTTCTTCAATTCTCTCCTAGTCAAGTGCAATTGGTTTCCAAATTGAAATAACCCAACCTCTTCTCAGTCACAGCATATACAGAAGGAAGACTCAATCAATTCGAACTTGAACCACTCATAATTAATTCCACTATAATTCAGCAATGGAGAACAAAAACCAGCATAAAACCCTTATACTTCTGCAAGGGCACAAAAGCAAACATCAAAAAATTCTTCACAAACAACAAAAGTAAATAATCAATTCAATGCCTTTCCCATCAAATGGCCTAATATTTATAATCATCAAAATGGCACAAGTTTCCCAAATGAACTTCACTTAAGAAGCTTTCTCCACACAACACTAAAATATAATAAAGTATCATTAGAATATGATTTATTAATTGCTTTTGGCTCCAAAAATGAGCTTTTCCACCATAACTTAATATTTTGACACATAAAGCCATTGTTTCTTATTCCCGCGATTTAAAAATTTTCATCCTAGTTCCAACGAGCTATGATACTGAGGTGACCAACAAACAATACCAACAAAAATAGCAACCTCAGCATATTTAGATGAATAATAATAATAATTCACCCGTCTTGCAAAAACAACTAAAGAAGCATCAAAATTGAAATTTGACAACACCAAAGTGATCCTGATGATGAAAGACGACGAATGAACCTAATAGGGGAACTTACCATAAATAGATGCTTTCTCGAAGATTCTTGGAGCCCAAATTGGAAGTCCGAAATAAGAACTGAGAGCATCACTCAAATCCTCTAACTCAACTGAGCTCATCGAAACCAACAATTTGACTTACTATAAATAGTAAGTCCCTCAAACAGAGCCAAAATACACCATAGGCTGCTAGAAAGCCTATAACCACACAACTGAGACCCTCAAATACCACTATCAGCTCACGAGGGTCGCTATGGTGAACTGACCAAGCCAATTGCAGGACCCTGCTAAAAATGGGGACATCAAAAATGATAGAGATGAAGCCCTCCAATCCAATCTAGCAGCCTTAAGGACATCAAGGAAGCTCAGATGGCAATCATGGGATGGATTTGGCACAAGCTGGGTGGAAATCACTACGTTGGATATCACCTAGGTGTGCAGCATGTTCACTAGCGTGGAAAAAGGTAGGATATTAGGCAAGGCGTTGATGAGTCGTGGCTCTTGCGATGAAGACATGAAGACTTAGACCCACTTGGTGCAAGGCCTAATGGTCATTCTCGGTGCAAGGGGAAGCGAGACAGAGGCAGTTGCAAGATGGAAGGCTGAAGCAACTAAGACAAATGTAGGAGTAGGGCTAGGAGCATAAGTGAAAGCAGCAGACATAGGCTCACAAGATGTACTTTTCGCCCTCACGGCATCCTCGCATGCTAAGGCCCTCTATCAACAATGACACTTATGATCACATGCAAGCTTGTTCCAACATAGATGTGGGTCGGGCTCAAAAGCCTAAGAGGTCGTTGATGTCGTTGTTGGCAAAGAGGAGGGCCTCACAAATGAAGTAGGAGGTGACATTTTCATGGCAATTGTCAACTCAATCATAATCATCCTCTTTTCACCTTGTAGGCAGTAGGAAGAAATAAGGATGCCCTTGGAGGCTGAAGTGCAAGTGTTAAGCAAGAGGGTGCAGTCTTAAGAGACCTCTTTCCCTTACCATAAATAACATGGCAAGCTATATCTATGACAATGGGGGATAGGAAAAGGATGGTGCACCTTAGGTTTGAGCAGCATAGGTGCCCTTCCTTTGTCCGTACTCATTGTATACACGGGAACAAAAGGCATTGTTGAAGGCTACAAAACCCAAAGAGAACAAGGAGGCTTCTCCTGGTATATCTAGTATTTAATTTTAGATTTTTAACATTTTGTAGGTTTTGATGTTTTCCTCCATGTCTCACATAGAAACACTTAAACTATCTTTCTTTGTTTGTGACTTCTACCTATTTGGGAAAACTTCTTAAATTCTGAAATCTTTAAGATTCGTTAGCAATGTAGAAGAAAGAACATGTAAAGCAATGTTGAGAATAAACACAGTAACATAATGAGCCAACCTAAAGGGATTCAAATCCTATTCTCTACAACTCTGAAGTTCTAAACTATTTCTTGTGAATATGATAGCCATAGCTTGCAGTGAAAAAACTCACACTAGACCATTTTTATTGAAGTTTAAAATAAATAACACTAATTATTCTTCCTAAAAAGAAGATATTGAAGTTATAAATTAAAATAAATTTTATTGATTAGAAATTGGAAAGAAAATATTCTAATTTGAGCAACCAAAACTCGTGCAATTTTATTGAGAAGCCTTTAGGCTTGCAAGAAATGAACTTCTGGTTTCATATGAACTTGAGCGAGCAACATTCTGAGATGAAAAACTTAAACCATAACGGGTTTAAGTGTATTCAATAAAAAAAATTGTACAATATGGGGACTTGTGCAGGTATGCCTAAATATTTTTGTTCAAATATTAAATATATAAGAAGTTAAAAACTTTAATTAAGAGAATTTAATTCATAATGTGAATGTTATATGCACACTTTCATGGAGTCTAATATTTTTGTTCAAATATATAAGAAGTTAAGAACTCTAATTAAGAGAATTCAATTCGTGATTTGAATACTATATGTATATGCTTGTGAGGTAAAAGATAGGAGAACTATGATGGACTAGAGGTAAATTGTTAAACCTAGAATCTTACACAATGCCTCATACATTGATAGACTGCAGCTTGCAAGTAAATTTAAACCAACTTGTGCCACGTTAGTAAAACTTGAAAGAGTTGCATTATAGTAGAGTAGGGTGGTGAACAACAACTACACAATAAGACATGCTTGAAAGTTTGAAACCATTAAACCTCCATTGAGGTGGCACAATGCCTTGCATGTGTTTGTCAATTCACATGACCTGGATTACATCACCTAGTTAGAGAGATCATGCTAAATTGGAAATACCTCAGTGTGTGACCAACTAGAGTCAAGTAGGGTCAAAACACCAAATCTCAGAAGGAATTAGACCCATCACTTGTTTACAAACTTGTGTAGGGTAATGCCACTCTTGGTAGGAGGGTGTACATCAACCATTTGGTTCATGAATGGAGGTAAAGCACCTCAATGATGCTCTCCCTCTTAAAAGCTTGTCAAATGTTCTTTGGGAATTCCAAACTTGATTCAAACAAGTCCCTAAACTTCTCTTCAATTCTTTAAATTGCATATTGGTCAAAGTTGGAGTTAGAGACAACATTTATATACTTGATCTATATTCTTGCAATGTTATTTAATTCTTGTAAAAGCATATATTGATGCTTTAGTTTATGTTGCAGTATATTTAGTAATTTCTTTCTTGCAATAAAAAATGCTTGATGAAGAGATTATGTCTTAAGAAAATAATGTCCAAATCCTATTACTTTTCTTGCAAGTTAAGTTAGCTTGTTATAGGCAAGGTCCAATTCTAAATTCAATGTTGGCGAGAATGAGAGTTTTGTACCTAGATCCCCACACATATAACCCAATAAGCCAATTTAAAAAACGAGATATGAATATGAATAAGGGTTACTCATTCAACAAAAAGGTTGTTGGAATCACCACTGTTGTTACACAAAAAGTTCAAGTTGTCAATGAACGTCACAACAGCCAGAGACAAGGATCCACGGGAGGCGATTAAGAAAATGTCACATCTATGTTAAATGATACCTTCACCTAGAGGGGACGGAGGCCCCAACCTCTCAACAATCCCCCCCAACATAACTTGTGTATTTGAACACATAACCCTGTGCTCTGATAGCACTTGTTGGTATCATTGTTGTCGTTACACCAAAATCTCGAGCTTTTAATGAACGTCACAACAGCCAGAGACAAGGATCCAAGAGAGGCGATCAAGCACATGTGACAAATCCATTGGTCTATGCTAATCGGTACCTTCACCTAGAGGAGACGGAGGCATCAACCTCCCAACAAAGATTTCTCTCCACATAATATTATTTTTATATTGTACACTAAATGCTTCGTAATATTGAAGTGTAAGAAAATAAAAATAGGCTTGGAAGATTTCTCTAGCTTATTGGAAAGGCAATTTTTTTCTCTCCAGCAGAGAATCACCTGTGTCAGACAAACATGCAGTAATATTCTTATAATATGTTAAAAAAGAAATGGCCAATTGGAACATTGATGCAAGGAAATATGGGAAAGCACTATATTATCTTCTGCATTTAAGGACACCTTAAATCTCTAAATTAAATCAAGATTTACATACTAAGATTACTCCTCTTATATTCCATCAAGTTCTTAAGTTGGCTAACTTTATCAGAATCTGGAATTCTTCACTAAGTAAAACCTATAACCTATACAGTAGCCAGTGCAACAAGCCATCACCATTATGTCTCCAATGCACTCAATTGCTTCTCTTTACTTGGAGACTGATTCTCACAATAATAATGTATTTATTTGGCCCTGCCTATGAATCATGTAATTTTTTCCTCAAAATACTCAAAGCAGTTTTGCACATTACTTCAACTTTTCCTTGTCTTGCTTAATTAATATCTTCCAAGTGATCACCTTGTTAAGCTACATAGTGATCACACTATTAAGCTGCATATGATTTCATTTTCTTCACATCAAAATCCACCTTCCTTGGGTCATTTGGTGCAGTAGGTGGAGTGGATAAGGAAAACCAATAAACTCTCAGAAGTGCAGACAAGAGTTTCATAACAGGAACTTGGAAGAAATTGAATTAAAATGGAACTCAATTTTTTTTTAAATCTTCAAACTCAAATATAGAGGTAAATTGAGATTGTCCCTGAACAAAACACGGTCTTAGTAACAATTTAATCTCAGAGGCAAAACTCCAAAACAAAACAATCACCAAACAAGAAAACAAATCTAGTGATCTTAGCTCACAATTTAGCCACAATAGCAATGATACCAGTCATAGTAAGCAGCAGCTACAAAGTTGTATGTTAAATCTAGTAACTTTCACTCTCATCCATAGTTGCAAAAATTGCCAATAATTTGGCGATTCTTTTTTCATGGTGGGTATTTATGCCAAAAACTCAGACTTTACTTGCTTGTGATGCAAAAATGCTCATTCTAATTTCATTTTGACTGATTTCTTTTGCTCCTCTGGTGTAAAGGCACCCTCCCAACCTTCAATGAGGTCGTCTGTAGCAATTTGCGCCAAGGAATGAAGATTTGTAGCTCATCCAGTTGTAAATGCATTGGAGCTTGTTTGAGGCCATCCATGCAAAGAACATGAATAAGTTAGCTCAAAAATGTCTCAATGACCTTGTCTTTGTGAAATATAATCTTTGGTTGCGCACAAGGAATAATCAGGTAGTCCAATTAATTTGGATGATGTAGGTCCTTATAGTGAATGGATGGCATAGAAGCAACCTCTGTTGTTTACTGAGGATGAGATCTATGATTTGGAGAGGTAGGCTATGGAGGAAAAGGGGCGCATTTGGATTCACATTAGACGACATTGAGAAGGATGAGGAGATTGGGGTTGATGAGGAATCATTGCCAGTGCTAGCAATATCTGCATCCAAGATGGAGATTGAGCCACAACCTTTCGTGTTGAGCAAGAAGGTGTTGCCACAATGGACTCAACATCATTTGTTGTCCTGCATTTTGTCACCACAAAATGTAGGTATAGTACGAAACTTTTTTAACTTAGTTTCGCATTTCTTAGAGATTAGTTTGTTGTTTAATTAGGAGACATTGATCAATCAATCGATCCCAATTCACGTAATGAACTCTTTTACTAAAGGCTTTCGTAAAGTTTTTTTTTTTTTTGCTTCAGCCTATGCTTGATTTTTGAAGCCTCCAACGTTCTTTTTTGCGTTTTTGAGTGTGTGCTTGTTTGCTTTTGGTCTTTTGGTTTTTCTTCAAACCATTGCTTTCAGTTTTCCCTTTGATTCGATACATGTTAGGGCTTAATCGGACTTGGTAGTCAAAAAATATGATCATTTAAGTTCCCAAACAGTGGACTCTCTAGATGCAATTGCATATTTAAAATATCATTTAAAATATCATGTTATTTTTTAATATTGACATTCACTTTTTTAAAAATATAACATAAATTCACTTTATGTAATGTTTTTAAGTTACTTTTCACTTAAATTTATCACTTAACTTTAGACCACTTTATGCTATATTTTTAAGTTGAGTTGCATTTTAATTATTCACTTAAGTTACTTTATTAACTATATAGTCCAATTTACTTTTGAGTTACTTTATATTTTATTTTAAAACATCTAAGTTAAATATTGCTTTTTGATTAACATTTGCACATGATATATTTATTATAGAGTGTAAATGTTATTTTTGACACAAGTGATATTTCCTCAAAAATCAATTAAACATGTGCTTAATTGATCACTTAAGTTGTGCAAATACAATTTTCAACCCATTTACATGTTTACATGCGAAGGGCCTCTAAGAGTGCGATTTGCACTAGAAAGGCATTTTTAAAACATTTAAAACAAGTTTTTAAAACATGTCATAGACCTTCAAGAGTGCAAATTGCATAAACATGGTCTTTTACATGTTAAGTGTCACATGTAAATGCATTGGGAGAATGCAATTTTGCTTTCCAGGGCCAAAATTGCTCAATGCAAATTACATATTGCATATTTTAAAGCATGCAGAAGGTCCTAGAGAGCGGTTTGTTCTCTCAACCTCCAAAGGCATGATTTTAAAACATGTAATGAAGCCTTGAGAGTGCGATTTGCATTGTTGGACACTTATATGCATTTTAAAACATGCAACACCTCTTGGAGAGTGTGATTTGCCTCTTGTCTCCAAATACATGCATTTTAAAATATGAAAACTCTCCAAGAGAGTGCAATTTGGCATTCTAACTCATGCATTTGTCATTTGAGACCACGATTTTGCCTCCAAGAACAAAAACGTCCATGTTCTTGATCTTCAAGGGAAAATTTTTGGAGAGAATGTCCAAATTTGTTCATATCAATCCATGAAATCGATCTAGATGGGGGCATTTTCAAGTTTCTTTGCACATTCATACTTTTGGTGTTGATTTTCCTTACCAAATCAATGATTTCAAAGCAAAAATAGGGCACGCTTTTGCCCAAATTTGATCATTTCCAGCTCACGTTTTTCAATGGAGTCATTTTTGAGTTTGGATGCATATTATTGCTATTGGAAGTCACATTTTTGTCATTCCTTGTTAAAACGTTTCATGTTCATGGCCTTCAGAAACCATATTTTTTATCAAAAATGTCTAAATAAAAGGTGTTTTTGAAAACGTTTTACATTTTTGAGGATTAAGGAACACATTTTTGGTATCCATATACAAAAATGCCTCATACATTGCTCATCCAAAGCCATCATTTGCAAGTATTCAAAAGGTCAAGAGAGTTTTTGGAAATTTGGAATTGGCGGAAAATCAATCATTTATACCTATCAATCCTCAACATTTGGCTTTGATCTCCACGTAAGTTCAAGCTTTCAAACCTTTTCTATTTCATTGCATATTTTGGTTCATCCTTGTATATTTGTCCAAAGACATTGCTCATCCAAAGCCATCATTTGCAATATTGAAAAGGTCAAGAGAGTTTTTGGAAATTTGGAATTGGCGGAAAGTCAGTCATTCAAACCTATCAATCCTCCACATTTGGCTCTGATCTCCAAGTAAGTTCAAGTTTTCAAACCTTTTCTATTTCATTGCATATTTTCATTCATCCTTGTACTTTTGTCCAAAGATATGTCATGTATTTTGCAAATTTTCTTTAAATAAGATGGAGACTTCCATTTTTAAGTGCTTGGAATTTCACCAAATTTCAAAATTGCGTTGGAAAGCAACTTGGTATTTGTCATGTGTTGGTTCCCAAAACTATAGATTGGAAATCCAAGAGCCTGCCACTTCTTCGATAGGACTTCTCAATCAGTTCTGGCTAATGAACGGAATTACTTTTTGATTCTCCTGCACATCAGGCTCCACTACACCTAGGCGAGTAGACCTTCTCCTTGAACCTGATCACCTAGTTCAGAGCTTTTCTAAAGCAAATTGAAGCTTTGGAGTTCTCCGACTGGCAAGGTCCTCGAACTCAATCAATATGAAACTAAATACTCAATAATGATTGAATGTTTTGTTAAATTGAATAATAATTAAATTGATGCTTGTAGGAAGGAAGTTATAGATTTTCTGACTTCAATAATAAAAAGACCAGTGCCTCTGCTCATCTGGGCAATAGAGTTAACTTCAGTGAATTTTCACATACAACTTCATAATGTTTTACACACTTTACTACCAACAATTAAATAATCAAGATACAACAGATCAAATATATACGCAATCTTAAATTAGACCAGACTGAACTTTCACTCCTCTGGTAGGGAGACAAACTGGACACAGATACGAAAATGATTTAATATTTCACAATATTTGCGATGATCAAATTTAAAATACTAAATGACCATGTCCGCTTATCTGATATTTAAATTGTATACAGAATTCCAAAAAATAATTACAAAGGACGATTCTCCTGCAGTTTAAATCTCCACACCTTTCATAATAAACAAAGAACATTTTATTTTATTATAAAAATAAAATAATAGAATTTATATTACAAAGTCATAATAAGCCCCTTATTCCTCCATACAATAATAAAATATAAAATACTTTTCTCCTAAGAAAATATGGATGTCCGGATATTACAATATGTTGATGGTTCCTCTTTTTTGAATAAAACAACTCCTGTTTATATGTTCATATTCTAAAGTTGTGACTTTTTAGAATAAAAGGTCATATCTTTTCTTAAAACATAACTTACCCTGTTATTTATTATTTATTTAATCACAACTCTTCTTCTAATCACATCAAGTAAGGTTTTTAATCTATGCTTAATCAGATTATGTTATTAACCAAAGTGTAGATGGTAATAATATATTTGATGAATATCTAGAACCGCCATTGGTATATGATTATAGTTTTATTTTTTTAGTTACTCGCTTTTGACTTCCTCTGATTATCGAGCTGCTTATGGAGGCTACAGTTCAAATTTTAATATTTCAACAACAGTAATATATAGCCGGTGAATTATTCGAAGATTCATCGACCTGGCACAAGTATCTTGCCAAACACGATAACCTTTGAGAATTCCTTGCTTGACCTTTTCAAGCTTCGATTCTGGCATCTTATGTGTATTATCAATACTTATACTTTGTTTCTTCCAAGCCTCCATGGTGGATGATGGTCAGAGCCTTCCATCCATAACAGTATGCTAATAGAGACAAGTAGAATACACCTTGTAGGAATCTTCATTAATGTCATCACTAAAGGTATATGATTTGGCATGTATTGAGGAAGTCTCATGTATCCACGATATGCAAACCTGGGAAGACTTGTTGTTCCCAATGTTGTTCTCGCTCATGCTAATGTAGTTTCCTTTGCAAGTCGACTGATGCATTTTCTGTGGTGCTCAATACATATTTCAATGGATCAAAACCAATACTCACTGTCCAATAGTGTCAAAAGCGGCAACTATGAAGTTTCTTCTTGCTATTAATTCATATCATATCATGACTTGTATTTTTCCTTGCTATTTAAAACCGATTAAATTGTCATTTCACATATATTACTGTTGCTGCTTTTTGCCATTCGATACTCAATTCACTTTGGTTTTTCAAAACATCCATGGTAGCAGATTTATCTCACACACGACATTAGGTGTTTTCTCAAAAATCGACTATAGCCTGGAAGTTTGTCATCTTTGCCAGAATTATATCACTGTTGTTGATGATATAAGTTTGTAAAACTCCAATGTTGATTTATGCTGCATACGATGATGCTACATTCATAAAATCTTCAGTTCATTATTCTGGCCAGACTGTGACTTCTATTTCTCACAATAGATTATGGAAAATGAATTTTGATGCACAGGTGACCCAGAAATAAAACTCCAGCTTGTTTGATAAAGGTACACCACACACAGCTACAGGATTTCAGTTCTTCTAAATGACTCCTTTCAGTGTGATTAAAACTTGCACCCACCAAGCAGTCTTTTGTCAATTATTTCCGCATGTCCAGTTCCAGTACACGCAAACATCGAGAACACTGCATTTCCAATCTCCTCAAAATGTCTACGTTTCATATTATTTTCTAAGGTTCCAGATTATAATCTGCAACCACAGCATTGTCCAGAAATTATTTGTATGTCAATATGTGACTTGGGAAGGTTTTGACAAGTCTTCAAGTCTCTAGGAATTGATAGTGCGTATGTGTGAAGCCAAGGAACCCTTTAATTTCCTTGTGTTCTGATTTGTACAGTAGTAATAAAGGATGTAATATTCATGCTCAATTCTGATATGACTGTGAATGGAAATATTGATTTTCAATCCAATTATTTGTGCATTGCCTTCTTTTATTTTCAGTTCCATATGTATATGGCCTATAAAATGCAAACCACTATTATATTCCATCATATTTAAAAATGGAACCTCAAAAAAATTAGAGTTCCATCAGTGGCTCTCATTGGGCACATATGCTCCTTGTGGGCATAATGAGATTCCAGCTATCTCTGGAGAAGCAGACCAAGCATCCATTCTTAACATAATGCGAGGCCCCTCAAAAGTGAACACTGCATTTTTCCTCTATCAAACACATAGTTCTGATCATGTAACACCTTTCTTCTGATCATGATATGCTTTCCCTTCATCATTTCAGTCTGTTTCCCATACATCAAACCTGTATTAGATGCACCATACTCATTGATAATACTAATTGCTTCCACTTCATAAATGAAGTCAATGGTATCTTTCTTATGTTCAGCCTTCAAAAAATCAATAGGTAAACTACATTCTTTGCTGAATGGAAAATTCTTTTGCATTTGATCAGCCCTACAAGTGGCTAGATGAAACTTTTTTGCTTGAGTGTCTCCATGTACACAATCTGTCCTATCTACATATTTAAGACATTGTTTATCTCTACAAGAAGATTCTGAAGATGGTTCATATTCAGGAAATGCTACCTCTCTCTCATCAAGAGATTGATTAGATAGAACACTTGAAAACTTTTCAGAACTACCCTTTAATGCATCCTCATTTTGCTTTGCTGATTCCATCTCATTACACATTTCCTACTCAAGGGACGAACTATTAGACACCTCACCCTCTGAATGCATATCATGAGTTTCATCAATTTCAAAATCAGACCTGCTATCTTCATCATGATGTTGATAGACATGATTGCAAAGAAAATCCTCTTCAAACAATGGATTTGAGAATGTAGTGAATTCAAATGTATCTTTTATCACTTCTTCTTCAAACAACGGATTTAGGTACATGGAGAATCCAGGCATACTATCATTAGAGCCTTCATCCGGATCATCATATGTTTCATCTAGAAGACTAATGTCTTCATCAACATTATCTTCTGAAATTTCCTCTTGTTCATACACCATATGATGTTCTACTTCAACCTCACTATATGATTCCTCAGAATGATCATCTCTTTCATCCAATGCCTCTTGAGAATGCACTGATCCATCACCCTGCTCACCATGGTGAATTGAGAAAAAATTTGGACTATTTCTTTCAACATGTTTCTGATATTCCAGATCTAACAAGGCTGAAATTTCTTCCACACTGAGAGAATCCTCTTCCTCATTTTTATATTCATTGTCATCTGTCGGCATATAAGTATCAGAATGTTCAAAATTTTCATCTCCATTTGAATTTGAAACTTCATTTGACTCATATGTTATTTCAGTGGCACATTCATTTTCCTTTGCAACCAGTTCATTATCCATAAGTTTGAGAAAGTTAAGAAAATGATGATCATATAAGAGGCCTAATTCCCGCATCCTATTGAGAAGATCAGAGGATGGAGGTATGTATTCCAAAGGTATTTCTTGATAGGCATTAAACATCCTTATGAAGAATTGTGTTGCAAATTCATCTTCTTACTTTTCTAAATTCAAATATGCATCCAAAGGAGAAATATAATACAGACTTTCATCCAATATCTGGAAGAGTCCCATCAAATCAGGATCTTTTGGCAAGATTCCCAACTCACGAAACTTTCTTATCAATTCCTTGCATGGAGGCATGATGTCTGAAGGTACTTCCCAAAAAATATCCACCATCCTTATAAATAAATGTGTCGATGTCTCACCTTCATATCTTTCCAAATTGAAAAATGCATCTAAGGGGTATATGTATTCTTCCTCCATGGTGTAACATAGATCCGCCTCTTGATCAAAGTACATATTGTCCATGTTAGATAATCAAATCACTTCCTTCTAAGTCCTCTCCCTTAGTAGAGCTACCAACTAAAATCTTTTATTAAATAGAGTTGCCACCTCTTTCGAGGAATGTATTGATCTTACGGGTTCTTACTTCTAGCAGAGTACACTTCCAAACAAACTGATACAACTTCTAATACTAATCTAGGAACTTAGAAATTCTGGGTAACTTCACAATATGTATTGCGAGCAACTCTCCCCAGTAGAGTCGCCAATCTATTGGTTCCCAAAACCGTAGATTCAAAATCCAAGAGCCTACCACTTCTCCAATAGGACTTCTCAATCAATTATGGCCAACAAATGGGAATACTTCTCGATTCCCCTACACATTAGGCTCCGCTACACCTAGGTGGGTAGACCTTCTCCTCAAACCCGATCACCTTGTTCAAAGCTTTTCTAAAGCGAATTGAAGCTTTGGAGTTCTCCAGTCGGCAAGGTCCTCAAACTCGATCAAAATGAAACTGAATACTAGATAATGATTGAATGTTTTGTTAAATTGAATAATAATTAATTTGATGCTTGTAGGAAGGAAGTTATAGATTTTCTAACTTCAATAATAAAAGACCAATGCCTCTGCTCATCTAGACAATAGAGTCAACTTCGGTAAATTTTCACATACAACTTCATAATGTTTTACACGCTTCACTACCAACAATTAAATAATCAAGATGTGACAAATCAAATATATATGCAATTTTAAATTAGTTCAGATTGAACTTTAACTCCTCTGGCAAGGAGACAAACTAGACACAGATACGGAAATGATTTAATATTTCACAATATCTACGATGATCAAATTTAAAATATTAAATGACCATGTCCACTTATCCGATATTTAAATTGTATACAAAATTCCAGAAAATAATTACAAAGGACGATTCGCCTGCAATTTAAATCTTGATGCCTTTAATAATAAACAAAGAACATTTTATTTTATTATAAAAATAAAATACTAGAATTTATATTACCAAGTCATAATAAGCCCCTTATTCCTCCATACAATAATAAAATATAAAATACTTTTCTCCTAAGAAAATATGGATGTCCAGATATTACAATACATTGATGGTTCCTCTTTTTTGAATAAAACTACTCCTGTTTATATCTTCCTATTCTAAAGTTGTGACCTTTTAGAATAAAAGGTCATATCTTTTCTTAAATAACTTACTCCGTTATTTATTATTTATTTAATCACACCTCTTCTTCTAATCGCATCAAGGTTTTTAATCTATGCTTAATCAGATTATGTTATTAACCAAAGTGTAGATGGTAATAATATATTTGATGAATATCTAAAACCGCCATTGGTATATGATCATAGTTTTATTTTTGTAGTTACTCACTTTTGACTTCCTTTGATTATCGGGCTGCTTATGGAGGCTATAGTTCAAATTTTGATATTTCAACAACAATAATATATAGCCGGTGAATTATTCGAAGATTCATCGACCCGGCACAACTATCTTGCCAAACACGATAACCTCTGAGAATTCCTTGCTTGACCTTTTCAAGCTTTGATTCTGGCATCTTATGTGTATTATCAATACTTATACTCTGTTTCTTCCAAGCCTCCACGGTGGATAATGGTCAGAGCCTTCCTTCCATAACAGTATGCCAATAGAGACAAGGAGAATACACCTTGTAGGAGTCTTCATTTATGTCATCACTAAAGGTATATGATGTGTCATGTATTGAGGAAGTCTAATGTATCCATGATATGCAAACCTAGGAAGACTGCCGTTTATTTCATTGTTCCCAATGCCGTTCTCGCTCATGCTAAGGTAGTTTCCTTTGCAAGTCGACTGATGCATTTTCTACAGTGCTCGATACATATTTCAATGGATCAAAACTAATACTCACTGTCCAATAGTGTCAAAAGTGGCAACTATGAAGTTTTTTCTTGCTATTAATTCATATCATATCATGACTTGTACTTTTCCTTGTTATTTAAAACCAATTAAATTGCCATTTCACATATATTACTATTGCTGCTTTTTGCCATTCGATACTCAATTCACTTTGGTTTTTCAAAACATCCATGGTAGCAGATTTATCTCACACACAACATTAGGCGTTTTCTCAAAAATCAACTATAGCCTGGAAGTTTGTCATCTTTTCCAGAATTAGATCACTGTTGTTGATGATATAAGTTTGTAAAACTGCAACGTTGATTTATGCTGCATACGATGATGCTACATTCGTAAAATCTTCAGTTCATTATTCTGGCCGGACTGTGACTTCTATTTCTCACAATAGATTATGGAAAATGAATTTCTATGCACAGGTGACCCAGAAATAAAACTCCAGCTTGTTTAATAAAGGTAAACCACACACACCTACAAGATTTCAGTTCTTCTAAATGACTCCTTTCAGTGTGATTAAAACATGCACCCACCAAGCAGTCTTTTGTCAGTTATTTCCACATGTCCAGTTCCAGGACACACAGACATCAAGAACACTGCATTTCCAATCTCCTCAAAATGTCTACGTTTCATATTATTTTCTAAGGTTCCAGATTATAATCTGCAACCACAGCATTGTCCAGAAATTATTTGTATGTCAATATGTGACTTAGGAAGGTTTTGACAAGTCTTCAAGTCTCCAAGAATTGATAGTGCATATGTGTGAAGCCAAGGAACCCTTTAATTTCCTTGTGTTCTGATTTGTACAGTAGTAATAAAGGATGTAATATTCATGCTCAATTATGATATGACTGTGAATGGAAATATTGATTTTCAACCCAATTATTTGTGCATTGCCTTCTTTTATTTTTGTTAATGTTTGGTAGCTTCTGTCGAGTGACTTTATGATTATTCATATAATTATATATGAGATATAATATTATGTGAGATATAAGCTTATAATTTGTATATATATATATATATATATATATATATATATAAACTAAGTCACAAGGTTCGAATTTGAATTCGAATTCGGGAACTATAAAATTCGAATGAAGTTTGGAAAAGAGTAAAAATTTGGGAAAAAATTCAAATTAAATTCGCCTTATACAATTTTAATTATTTTTTAGATGTATGTAATATATCTTATCAATTATCAAAATAGTAAAAATTGCTAAATAGATCTCACAACTTCATAAGCTTGATGAGACATTTATTAAGTACAAAACATAAGAAACATGTGAAATCACAATAGCAAAGATATTATTTTGTTGTGAAGGTACAATCAAAAGTCAAGACTTCATAGCTTCAAGAAAGCTCGAAGTCATCAAGAGCACTTGGCTCAGATGGTGTAGCATCATCATCAGTATCACTACCTAATTCTTCCTCAAAAAAGTCAGGCTCATCTGCGTCTGGTACTACTGTGTCTTCTAAAGTTTGTTGTTGTGAAGATGAGTCATTTGTTGATTTGTTCATAAGCAATTTTAAATTGCTGTGAACATAGACAAGATCTCCCAACTTTCCAGACAACTTGTTCCTCTTTTTGGAATGGATGTGGTCAAAGCAACTCCAATTTCTCTCACAAGCTGATGAACTTGCTCCTTGACTCAAAATTCGAATGGCAAATCACTGAAGTTCAGGAGTTTCTGCCCCATAGCTCATCCACCATCTATAACCAGGTACCTCATCTCGTGTCATATCATATTTGGCTGCTCCTATTCCAAACATCCCTTTCGCTTTTCTGTATTTCCAACATTGTTCTCTAATCAGAGATGCAATTACTGGATTTGGTTCAAATCTACTAATGGCTTCATAAAACCTTGCCATAATTTCAGCATCACCTTGTCTATCAATGTGAAATAGTTTAGGCTCCAAATAGCAAACTGCTGCATGTAAAGGAGTGTGCATCATTTTCCATCTTGAATCAACCGTCTCCCATATTTCTATGTACTCTGCTTCCACATTATTTAGTGCTCTCTGAATTGCTTCCTTGCAACGGTCCATGCTTTCATAAAGCATTCCAAGGCAAGGAGTGTCACCATCAACCATGCAAAGCACATCGACAATTGGACCACATATATTTAAAACCTTTGCCCCACTTTCCCAAAAGCTACTATTTAAAATAATCTGCTCTATGATCTTCCCCTTACCACTTTTGGAGAGAGTTGAATTTTCCCACTCATTGAAACAAATTACAGATCCTAACGCTGCTTTCTCTTCAACTACTCTTCTCAAAGTGATATAAAATGAAGCAAATCTTGTATCAGAAGGCCTCAACAACTCTCTAGATGCATGTTGCCTGTAAAGGCTCAATGTGAGACGATGATTTCGTATGAAATTCACAACTTCTCTTCCTCTATGAATTACTTCATGTATCCAAGGGAATTTTGCCAAATCATGAAGCAATAAATCCAAACAATGAGCTGCACATGGACTCCAATAAATTTCTTGGTACTTCTCTACAATTAGCTTGCCAGCTCCCACACAAGTTGCTGCACTATCAGTAACCACTTGAACCACATTTGCAACCCCTACTTCAAGAATTGCTTCCTCTAATATCTGAAATATATATTCAGAAGTTTTTTTATGATTCATAGTGTCAATAACCTTCAAGAATACAACACCTTCAGGACAAGCCACTAAAACATTAATCAATGGTCTTTGACAGATATCTAACCATCCATCACTCAATATAGTGCACCCCGTTGCCTTCCAAGAGGCTTTGACCACAGCTAATTTATCAGTCACTCTTTCTTTTGACCTCTCTAAGAGAGTTGTTCTCAAAGCCTCAGAAGAAGGAGGTATGTACCCTTTGCCAAACTCTCCAGCCTTTTGAAATACAACACGATAAAGTGGATTTCTAGCTACATTGAATGGAATTGCACTAGTATAGAATAAATCAGCTAGTAAATCATCAACTACTTGTTTCTCACATGGTTTCCAAAAGCTATTCAGAGTTCCGCTCTCTTTTGTTGGCTTTACAACCTGAGGTAGACATGAAGATGAAGGTATAGTGGATGTGAATCTAGGGATGTCTTCAATTCTTTGTTTCTTTTGTGCCTTCATCTTTTGAGAAATAGAAGATGAATGCTCTTTCTCCAAAATCGCTTTAAGCTCTTGGGTCACACCTGGACATGCAGTAACACCTCCACCTTTACTTGCCGCAATACCAAGCAAGTGATCCATGACCCTTGTTAAACTTCTAGTAATAACTTTTGGACACAGGTTACACTGAGCTTTATTAGGACCATTTTTAGTCACATGTTTCCACGCCTCTGAAGTTGATTTGTTGGGAGTCATATTACAATATGTAGAATTAAAAATAAAATAATATATTATTATTTCAAACTTTAAAACAAAATAATTCAATAAATAATTTAAAAATGTTAATTTAAAATTAAACATGTTAAAGGTCAACTTTTTACACTAATAATTATATTATTTAAAAATTGAAATATAAATTTATAATTTATTAAACATAACAAATATATCTATTTATTTATTAAATTATAATAAAAATTATAAACTTACAAAGCAAAATAAAGTAAACATATTAATATATATCTGATGGACTCTAAACTCTAATATTTTAAAAGATTTCCGAATCATGTTAATTAAAAATTAATATATCACTATTTTAAATCAATTTTAAAAAATAAATCAAATATTAAATTAACTATTTTTTTAAATCGGTAAATATTAAATTAACTCTATTACAAAATAGATTACGAAGAATTAAAAAAATTAAATTGATTACAAAAACTATATAAATTGAAATAAAAATTTCATACAAATTACATTATGTAAAAAACTATATACTAATTATATGTAAAAATTATATAAAAAATCAAAACAAAATATAAAATTAATAACTATATGAAAAATTAAAACTCTATTTATTATTAGAAAATACAAACTATATAATTTGTATTACAAACTATATGAAAGGTTTAAACTTTATACATATTACAAACAAATAACAAGCTATGTAATATGTAATCCCCTAAAGTTCTGAAACTATACAAATGGGAAAAATAAATCTGTGGCGTGCGTTTAAAACTTTAAAATGAAACTATACAAATCCGAAAAATGAATCAGACTTTGCTGCTTCACACAGACGTTGCCGATGTTGCCGCTTCAAGTAGGACAAAGGGTCGGGACAGGGATTTGCGAGGATGGCAGCTTTGCCCAAGAAAACGCAGAAGCTTTGCTCAGGACAAAACTGCTCAGGAAAATGCTGAAACTTTGATCATTCACACTCGCAAGGTGGATTCTTTGAGAGTTCGAACAACGTTTTATAGAGTTTTCTGCACGAGAAAACCCTAAAAAACTGTGCAAATGGCAATTTCTAAATCCATTCGACTCTGAATAGGAAGTCTATTTTTAACGGCCGAATCAATAGCGGATTTTGGCGATTTTTTTAGGCAAGTTTCACATTCGGCAATATCCGAATATCAAGCTTGATATTCGCCGAACCTTGTGACTTAGTATATAAATATAACATAATTAAGTTTTTATTATTAATTATATGTTTATTGAATAGACATGTCTATTCATTTACCCATGCTCAATATAAATGAGATACATTTGTAGTAGATCCTAAAAACTTAACATGGTATCAGAGCCATACTGCAAATGTAGGGAAATGATTGAACAAAATCCTTAGAAATATATATGCTATGATCAATGCTTATAACACAATATTTTCCCTTCAAATCATAGCGATTTATAGCAGTCACCAGTTTAGAGATTAAGACAAACATAAATATTTTCATGGATAATAAATTGCAAAAGATTTGAAGACGCTGGCATCTGTCCTCTATGGGATGCTATGGTTTATGTGTCCAATGAGATGCTAGGGTTTAAGAGGTTGGTCGTCGTCTCCTATGAAATCCAAAGGTTTAAGAAGTTGCCAATCATTCCTATGAGACGTCGTGGTTCATGAAATCTTTTGCTTCTACTCTGTTAAATCGACCCATGGGATTTGGTTAAGATGATCTACTGTAAGAAGATTTTGAAATGTTGTGCCCTATGTGTCGTCATTTCTAACTAATGATTTTCCCGAGTGAAAAATTAAACCGGTTGGCATTACCCGTCCTTAGAATTAATGTGCGTATAAGAGTTGTGGTGGAGCAATTATTGTCATCGTAATTAATAACAATACAAATGGACATACCTATGACGTGGATACAAGGAGTGCCATCTGCCAGTTGTATTAGTTTGAAATATTTTAGAACTATTATCGTGCATAGTATTAGTGCCTACCAAAGTTTTTCAGTTGTGGTGTCTACCTTAAATATGTTTTCATTAAACTCATAAGTTCGATATGAAGATCCCAAATTACGGACTCCTTGAAGGCACTACAAATGGTGAACGTGTTTCGTGAAAGATCAACATGGTGGATGAAGTTGCAATCCAAATATCCAAGGTCAAATGCTCGTGTTCAGACATGCTCATGGTCGTCAGTTTATGATAAAATTGGAGACAGCGATGATGTTAATGATGAACGCCAAGATTGCTTGGCATAATAGAGGATGACACACATATCATATACAATCTCTTTAGTGAGAACATTTCATTAAGAATCCAAGAAATAATGTTTCTTTTCATGTATATGGAGAATAGGGATGTCCCATGTAGGATTCCACCAAGACAGGTGCACAAATAGTTGTGACTGTTTCAAAATCCTGACCCTAAAATTACATGCATAACCATCTGATGGGCTAAGGTAAGTATAAATTTGTATGTATTATTTCATTCTTATTATTTCATTTCAAATAAGTTTTGCATTTCTATGTATAATGCGATGAATATGAAATATTTTTGATTGATACAGAGAAAGGTGAATGTATATTAAAGGTTCCTCTACATTATTAAATCAATGAATAATATGATATTAAATTTATGGTGATTAAACATGAAGTCAAATGTATTTTATTGAAATTGTCACCATAGATTATTATATGTTTCTTTAATAAGAAAGTATCATTTTGAAAATATAGATTTAAGTCAACTCTATATTATACTGAAATGATCTTACATCATTATGCAAAATTATTCTCGAGTATAATAGTAGTCTCCTTATGAGCATTTGTCTTGATCTTTTCCTCTAAGAATGTTTTATGCAGGAAGAGGGAGATTAAGATTCAGAGGGAGCCTGGGAGCCTGACTGTTTATTAGAAGTGACCTTGGAAAGAGAGGGAGAAGACTATGAATGCTATTTAGTTAACCTTTGTTATCTTGGTCTTATTGAGAGGGAGTAAACCATATTGATATGGATTCCCTAGTGATCTATAAATTGTGACAGTGATGAGGACTGTGGTTCATAATTTGTGACAATGTGATTTCAATGGGCCTACCCCTATGTAAATCATGAGGAAGTGACGACTTCTAAATGATCATCACTTGTATTTGGAGAAGTTGTTGTAAGGTGACTATCTTACAATAACTTGCATTATGAGGTAAAATAAATTGAGTAAACGGTGAATGTCTTGTATCTCAACATTCTGGTAGCCATTACTCTTAGAGTACTTGGTGAATATCATTGATATCCTGGAAGGCCAATACTCTTGTTATCAAATGTGGTATCTAAAAACATTTTGAGTAAGTGGTGAATATCATTGACATTCTAGGAGGCCAATATTCTTGATATCAAATGTGATATCTAAACGTTTTGAGTAAGTGGTGAATATCATTAATATTCTGGGAGGCCAATACTCTTGATATCAAATGTGATATCTAAATGATTTTGAGTACTTGGTGAATATTGGATGTCGATATTCTGGGAGACCAATACTCTTGATATCAAATGTGATATCAAACCTTGTTTTTGAGTACTTGATGAATATCGGATGTCGATATTCTGGGAGATCAAGACTCTTGATATCAAATGTGATATCTTACAGTAAGTTTGAGTAATTGATGAATATCATATGTTGATATTCTGGAGATCAATACTCTTGTTATCGTATGCAATATTAATGATGGAAAACTTCTGAGATATTACCACTGGTGTAATATTTGTCTTGTGTTTATCCTCCTTTGCTAAGACAGAGTGTTAATGTTTGGTAGCTTCTATCGGATGACTTTATGATTATTCATATAATTATATATGAGATATAATATTATGTGAGATATAAGCTTATAATTTGAGATATATATATATATATATAACATAATTAAGTTTTTATTATTAATTATATGTTCATTGAATAGACATGTCTATTCATTCACCCATGCTCAATATAAATGAGAGGATGTTGCATATGGAAAACATATCCCTGATTACATGGCAATGCCATTACATTTGTAGCAAATCCTGGAAACTTAACAATTTTCAGTTCCATATGTATATGGCCTATAAAATGCAAACCACTATTATATTCCATCGTATTTAAAAATGGAAACTCAAAAAAATTAAAGTTCCATCATCATGTTTGAGTCAAAAAAAAAGGGTATGTTTTTGTTTTGCATTTAGTTTTTTTTTTTGTTTTCTTGTTGTTTTGATTCTTTCCCAAGAATATAAGAGCATCCTTCATCGTTCCACTTTCCAACTTTCCATGCAAGTGCATCACATCATTTCATATTCCACCAACACATGCCAAAGCATATTGCGTCCATTTTCCAATATACACAAATACATTCATTTTCATTTACATGTAATTCCATCCTCCATCCACATTTACATGTAATCTCATCCTTCATACGCATTTTCATACAAACTTATCCTCCATACCCACTTACATGTATTTCCATCCTCCAAACCTAATTACATGTTTACATCAAATCATGATTACATGTAAATCACTTTACATGTAATTGCATCCAGAGAATCAGACTTTGATAGAAGGTCACTCTTCACATACCTTGGTCATCATTTGCACGTTACTTCATCCACCTAGCTTACATTCCTGAAGCATTTACATAAAGTTCATCTAAACCCACATGCATTCCATCTTCCTAACTCCCATTTTCGCCCTCTACATGTACGTTTCATATCTCATTCAATTCATTGCATAAGTTCCATGAGTATTTAATCAATACTCCGAACACATTGTTCTTTAGAGATTCATCTTTGCCAATATCCTCATGGAGTCTATATCTTCTGATGATGTATTCACCCTTTGGAATTTTCATGTTACAGCACAAGACATGCCCACATCTATGAAGTCCAAAGGAAAGATGAAGTACAAATATGACAAGGAGTTAGCTCATGCATCTACATCTCATGTCTCATATCCTCTGGATCAAGTATCCGACAAAAAGATTGGACACGTTGACATGGTTGATTTCTTACAAAGGGTTGAAGCTCCTTCAAACAGAGAGATGATATGCATCAAGAGAAGTAACATTCATTTGGTGTCTACTTTCCCTATGGCTACCCTAGAACCAGAATTTGTCTTAGGATGTGCTTGGCATTTCAATCCTAAGACCAAAACAATCAAGGATGCAGATGGTAATGTCATCATTAGTCTGGATCCAGAAGTTATTGAACAAATCTTCTGAGTTCCTCAAAGTGTAGAGTGTGTAGATTTGTCCAAAGAGACGTCTCTAAATGAGAAGAAGTCAGATTATCAGAGGTGTATGAATGCATATTGGTTGGATGTCACAAGAAATAATTTTTCAAGATGGCCCAAGACAATCCACAAATGTGACTTCAAGTCGGAATGCTAAGATTTGATAACCCTCCTTAGTAGGATATGTGGTCTCAAAGAGTCTAGTGACTTTGAACCATAGATGTACAAGTTCACCTTTCAAATCTTTGACGATAACCAACCCATCTTTTGGGGAGAGCTTATCAATACATCACTATGCGAGTAGTTGCTCAATGTGAGAACCTCATCACCATTCTACATGAACTCATACTGGGTTTACATTGCTACATCTATGGGATCCTTCTCAGGACTTTCAACTAAAGGAGGTCAGCTTCAAGTTCCAATTTGGAACTATCATGATCAAATTGCATTGACACAAAGAAAATATCAGTATAGGAGAGTCTAAGACGTATTGTTTGGACATTTCAGGTGTTTGTTTAATAAATAGTTAGTAATCAAGAGAGTATCAAATGAAGCTTAGAATTTATGGTTGCATCTTTTTGCAGTTTCCAACTTTCACTTATTTGAGGGTTGGTTATTTCAAAGAACCATATACCTTACCAAGATATGCTACCGATAAAATCAGTCTGATTGAGTTAGCCAGACAACTTATGGAGGTGCAGACATATCAAAATACTCAACACAAGCCAAGATTCGGTATCACTACAGCCAAGCCCTTAGTAATTGGTCAATATATGATCAATCGAGTCTTCAAGGAAAAAGCTATGGAAGCAAAACTTCAACTTATCACATTGAAGAAGCTCAAAACTAGGTTTGATTTCGATTATCGAGGAACACATTCAAAGATCAAAAGAGCATTCACCCATGTTCATCATATAGAGGACATATGGATCAGTTTGTGCACAGAGTTGGATCTCATGAAGATGGATTATTGTAGGCTCATATTGCAGCAAATCATTGATCTTGGCATGAATAAGATCCCACCCAATCTTCAAGTTAAAAATTATGGCAACATTCTTGATCCAGAATATCATCAAGCTAGTTTTAGCAAGCAGTGTCTTTTTCCCATACAGTGGAAAAAGAAAGAAAGTGCTTCGATCTTTGATAGATTTCAATCCATCTTGGCTAATACTATCAAGTGGCTGAAAATCAATCACCTCAGGAGAGTATATCCTAAGCTTGGGGTAGATTGTGATCAGTTCGGACTAGTTGGAAGGACAACTCTATTGATGTTTGATAGCTTCAGTCGGATAAAATTATAATTATATATGAGATATAATTTATATATGTGTTTATTATATTTGAGATATATGTTTATTGTTATATGAGAAAAATTAATATAATATTGATATATATATATATATATATATATATATATATATATATGTGTGTGTGTGTGTGTGTGTGTGTGTGTATGTATGTATGGGTATGTGTGTGAGAGAGATTAAACTTGTTATTATATTAATCATAACATTAATGAATAGATATGTTCCATGAGGGGAATCTCTCTTCTCGGCTTATTCTCAATATAAATAATATATCGTTGTCATTTGGAAAACGCATATCGAATAGGTAGTACCATTACATTTGCAGCGATCCATGAAAATCCAACATGGTATCAGAGCTAGGTAGCAAATGTAAGAAAGTGATTAAACGCATAATAAAAAGATTTCAATCATATATTAATATAGATATTCAACAAAGTGATAAAAGTATACGTGAGGATTTGGAGCTTTAGGACATCCATAGAGAACGACAAAACAAGAAGATATCTCACGGTAGTATGGATATTTCCATTTATATGTATCAAAACAGATATTGGGGTATGTAATCACACTCGCACCATTTTCCTATAGTCAGGGAACCATGCCGCCAGAATAAATTCATTTACTATGGAGAGCCCGTGTTTTAAGACTTTTTGCAGTTTGCAGATATTTTGAACTTTTGCAATGTCTATTAATTTTCAGGTTTTCAATATATTTGTGTCTACATCCATGATGGGTCTTGAGCATGCATTGACAGGGGAGAATCATTTGGCAAGACATCTTAGGCGGGCCTTCTTCTCATAACTCCATGTTGTATACCCTCTATGCTTGCTGGTTGAGTTAGAACTGTGTTGAAGTAGTTTGGGTACTGTAGGCAAACACTAAAATTCTCTTTAAGAAGATCAAGACCAAACTCGGTGTACCTTTTGTGTTCACCGTGGACTCAGAAAATAACCTACTTCGGAATAATGTGTTGAGTGCCTGTGGATGCCCTTTGCCAACTTGCTCTTTCAATTCATTATCATTGAAATGTGATGTGATTTCTTTCTTTGAAGAATATGTGGATATTTGGGAATTTTCAAAAGAAAATTTAACCTAACTAGGTCGTGATATGCACATTTATCTTTGTCATGTTGAATGGGCTTTCCAAATCCATGGAACCAAAGGATATATAGCCAAGCTGCGATGTCAAAGAAATGGCTATGCTTTCACATTAACATTTAAATAAATAGAAGAAAATACCTTTGATGGAATCATTATCAAGAAGAAGATAGGTAGCAGCTATCCTAGGAGTTCACCAAGGAAGATTACACATGCAAAGCCAATTGCGTGCCGAACTGAATAAATAATAAGTTTAATAACAATGTTGAGTCGTGAATGTAGGGATAGACTGGTATACTCCAACAATGTGGATATCATTGATCTTCAACAACTAGATCCGTCTGAAATGTTGTTCCAAGTTTAGAAGAATAGACTTAAAGTGAATTTAAAAAATTGTACGAGAATTAACGTTAATTGCTTCAAGTCCAACGGTGATTATTGAGGAAGATTGACCAGTGAGAATTCAAAAGATTTATTTCATTCTTGCAAAAAGTCAAAGATCAACATCAACAACTTTAATAAACAATGTGAGACAAAAAATCATATGTTGGACAATACGAAAGGTACAAATGGTAAGAATTTATAAGTATTGAAGAAATATTAAAACAACTACAAGGTGCTTCAAAGGATATCAAATATTATTGGTTGTGGTTTACACAGGAGGTTGTTGTGAGGTTCTCACATCATTGCCCCAAAATTTTGGGGACCCCCTTTCTTCTAGATTGCCTTGACAAATTTTTCGGGGTTGTCCAAAAATTTTGATTTTGAAAATCTTACACCTTGGACGCCTTTGGGCCAAGAGGGATGTGGTTAGATTTGTTTTTCACCTGGTCTTAGCTTGATTTTCCGAGATATGTAATTTTATCCTTAGGCTAAACAAATTTCATAAAACAACACTTGGCAAGATAAATTTATTAATTTTTGGACTTAGATGATTTTATTTTGAAAATTGGATGTAATTATATAATCTTTAGCATTTTCAAAATGAAATTTTTTCGATTTAATTGTTTCAGAAATATTTTTATATTTTTGGTGAAAGAGAAAAAATTTTGTGATAGTGAAAGTGAATTGGAAAAGTTGATTTTGGGATGTTAGAGAAATGATTTATTTTGGTTAAAAAACCAAAAAATTACATTGCAAAATAAAAAATGGATTAGATTGCAAAATTTTGCATTAAATTGGCTAAATTTGCTTTGAAGATTTTTATTAAAAATTAAAAGATTGGCAAATTAAATTTGAAAATCAATTTTAATCCAATTTTAATGATACTTTAATTACCAAAACGTCCTTAAATGAATTTTTTTAATATCTCCAAGGCTTTCCTAATTTTATTTTGCAATTTTTGGTCCTAACCGGCAATTAAATGTGCAAATTTCACCATAGGCAAAATTGATTTTGACTTGGCATTTAAATTGGGACCATTAATGAGACACTAATTTAATTTTCTTCTCCTATAGGTGCTAGTCGGCCAACTTGGAGGAGTAAAGGGAAAGTGGTATAAGAGGGCTCCTCCCTCTCCCATTTCTTCATTCCATCACAGCTTTCATGTGTTTGGCAACTTTCCCTTGGAAGAGCAGCTCTCTCACTTGGCGATTTTTCTCTTGGAGGACAATTTCAAACTCAGCGATCTTTTTCCTTGGAGCAGATTTGTCATTGTTTGGTATCAATTTCCTACTTGCATAAAGGGCTGCGATTTCTGCCCTAGGCTATTTGAGGCAGATCTGAAACTTCTTGTTTGGCGATTTTTTCAAAGACTAATTTTCTTGCAAAGAGTTGTGATTTCAATTTCAGATCTGGGCAATTTTTATTTGGTAGAGGATGCATGATTGAAGGTCCAATTTTTGGGCAGATATGGGCAGTTTCAATGAGATCGAAATTCTGATTTTTTGCACGGAGGCTTGAATTTTTTAAGGTCTGATCCGAATTCAAAGAGGACCCAGCTATTGGAAAAGGTAAAATTAAAGTAAAATTCAATTCATTTTAGAGCTGAAGATTGGTTCAAAGGCGGATTTTACTCCTTGTTCTTGCTTGGTTTCGTTTCCCTTATGTTCTTCTTGCATTCATCATCCCATTGCTAGGTTGACGATTGGAGAGATAAGTGTAGATTTCATAATAGGACACTTGGTGAGGCAGAAATAAGCTAGACCACCCTAGGTTGAAGTTGGAAGATATAAGTGTAGTCCATCCTAAGGTAACGAAAAGGCAGAAATAAGCTAGATTTCATCGATAAAAAGAAGGTTGGAGATCGATAAGGGTAGTCCATATCACTTAGAACGAAGGGGCAAAAATAAGTGTTTAGGATGGTAGATGTTAGTGCAAGCAAGAACTCAAAGGGAACGAACACCAAAAAAGTTAAGGAAGACATGATGCCTAAGACCACCTTCTTCTCGAAAGTGAGGCGAATAAGTGATACCAATATCGGCACTATAAACATGATACAGCTAAAGGACAGACTGAAGGAAGGGCAATCCCCCATGGCAAAGAAGATCTACAAAAGTGGAATTGTACACGTAGCGGCCTTCCCTCCTACCTTGCCTTGTCTAGAGTTGGTAATGGAGTGTGCATCCCAGTTTGATTTGGTTAGTAAGTCCATCATTTTTTATGAAGGGAATAGAGTGTTGGCCAACATCGGCAGACAAGTGATCAAAGAAGCATTCAATATCCCCCAATACAAAAGCATGACAGTGGTAATGATGGATCAGGCAGCTAAGTTATTTTTAGGATAACTAGGACGCTTATTTCATTCATCTAAAGTAGGATTGGTTACACGAAGGCAAGAAGGAAGTTACTAGATCATCAAGGTTCACCATGTCAGATTTCAAATTAGAGTATGGCGATCTCATTGTGCTTCTCAACCGGATCATGGGCCTAGCTCAAAGTATGCAATTCAAAAATTGGATATACTTCTTTATTGATGAAATTGAAAAAGGAAAAAGAAGATTTGATTGGGTTAGGATCATATGCAAGAATCTAGAATTGCAACTTAGAACCGTACAAAATCAAAAGCAATTCTATATGGGGTCCTATCTTTTCTATTTGATTGCGAGATTGTATGAAAATCTTGGACTTCAAGCTTTAGGAGTAATTGGCAATGGGTTGAGGCAATGTTTGATGCATGAGTGCTATCCACAGCTTCATTTGCACAACACCAAGGATTATAAGATGTTTTGTGATGTCTTTGCCATAAAAACGGTAAGGATATTGCAAAGGACACCTGCTAAGAGACTCTCAGTGAAAGAAGAAGCAAAAGTCAAGAAGTATGGGAGTTGGTTCATCCAATTTTCGCAATTCACATATATTAGAGTAGCAAGAAGTACAGTTTGTCCCAAGAGACTTCCAAGGTACCCACCCGACAAGGTAGTTTTGATGGAGTTGGCTAGGCAACTTGAGCATTATGACAAAATGATGAAACTTCAAGGTGAGACAGGGATTACCTTCTCATTTGGAATCGGCAATGATAGTTGCCCCAATCCTATTGCCTTTGCAGCTGCAGATAAAGAATTAGAATGGTATCATCTAGGATGCTATGCAAGGATTTGATCCTAATGGTCTTATCAAGGCATCTCATGGAAATACATTCAAACATGTTCCTACTATAGAAGATTTCTGGGCCAATGCACAGGATGACTTTCACATGAGGAAGCTAGCTTTCTCAAGATTGTCAGTGAACATGATTAGGGCGATCAGATGGAGAGGCCTTGATATTCCCGATCAACCGAAAGATGATGAAAATGTGCTAAGAGAAGACTATGAAACAGTGGAGGGAACAGAGTTGAATCCAGTGGATTGGAACGATCATCAGGACCCTTCCTTGGAGGCAGTTACAAGGGTAGTTGATTTGCATACCGAGTCATGGTACAATGGGAAGTTGAGGAAATTACAAAGTCAAAGAGTACACCTTATGAAAAAATGAAACCAAAGGAAGGTCCAACGGAATCAGTCGGACAGAAGGGTGAAGGAGGTAGCCGACAGCAAGGAATAGTTAGAAGTAAGAAGAGAGGTTTGGAGGGTGAATAGGGTAAAGAACATCAGGAACCTCCAGCAAAGAGACAGAATGCAGTGCTGTCAAGGGAGAGCATAGTTGAGGCTAGAGGCCAAGAAGATAATACAAGTGGACAAGGGGCCGCGGTAGAGGTGAGCTCTGATTCAGAATCAAGTGGTTACAGTGATAGCACCGAGTACTCTCCTCTCTCGGAGAACCAACATGGAGAAGATGTGGCAGTCATTAGTGGAGAAGAAGATCAGCTAATTGATATTGAGGAAATGAGCTAGGCGCTCGAGGCCGCTAGTGATGCTTTGCTAGTCGAACTGAATCCAGATTTGGGGAGATGCACTGCAACACTATGGTTAAGGCAAATGCTTATGCCAAGAGGCGAGGTAGTGACTGTTCAAATAGTTGAAGACATCCAAGGATTAGTAGGAAAGGGTGATAGCAAGAACCAAATACAAATTGCAAAAACAGTGGCAAAGGTGATTAGGAACGATAGTGATGGTCACCAAAAGGTTAAGATTGCTATACCAACAGTTAACAAGGCATTGGATGAAATTGCAGCTCAGGAATATGAAATAGTAGAGCATAACTTGGGAAGAAACACAGATGACATTGAATGTGAGGAGATCCAGGAAGGCATAGTTTCAATCAGAGAAAGGTTGAGGAAAGCAAATAAAAGGATTGTAAAGTTGGAGGCCGAGAACAAGTATTGGAGATGTTGCCAGCCTATCCAATAGTTGCACCAGGCAGCCCTTCCTCAAGATAGCAGAAGCAACATAGAAAAAATATCAGCTCAGCTACGTAAAGTCAAGAATTGGATCCATGATACAATCCAAGATGGGCGAAATTTCTTGGCTTCCTTTGTCTTGACATTCAAGTCCTTGGTGGCTGTTAGAGATAAATTCAGAAAATTTGAAGGCGAATGAAAGGATTTCCTTTCAATCAAGGACTTAGCCATTCCCAAGCTACAGGCTTTCATTGAGCTACTGGAGAAATATTTGGAAAGGGCCAAGTTGGTTGATGAAGGAGGATTGAGTACGTTGGAGTCTTGATGTTGCCTTGACTATCAGATTGAGAATACTTGAAGAGGTACAGAGCAAGATTGCACAGCACAGCCCAAGCGTTGACACTTCCATTTCAACCATGATGAGCGACATTGGAGCTGCGCTTGATTTTGAAGATATCAAAGAGGAGAACATCAATAAGATAGATTTCGGATCGAGATTGGAGGAGTTGGGGAAGGTTGCCATCAAGAAGAAACATTTGAGCACCCTTGCCTCCCTCAATGCTTTTATCGGATATGCAAAAGAGTATGAAAAGGACCATGAGAAGACACTGCAAGCAGCAAGCAGCATGATGAATTCAGCTGAGCTCAAGATGAAACACACACCTTATCCTCGCATGAAGGAAGTTAACGACAAGCTAGCCAAGTTCATTACTCTGGCTAAAAAGATGAAAGAAAAGGGTAGAACTATATTAGAAGATCATTTGATGTAAGCCCAAGTAGCAATTTCTCTTTCTTCTTGGATAGGACAAGTGTCTAATTCTAATTGGCTACCATTTTGGTGCCTTCTCATTGGTTGCCACTTTTCCTTTTTTTTCATTGGTCCATTGATGAGGTGGCATCTTCTCATTAGCCGATGGGGTAGCAACCCTAATTAGGGTTTCTAGGATCCAAACTAGATCATCGGTTTTGCCTCTTTATCTCTACCGTCGGTTGTAAATTTTGGCCTCTATATAAGGCCATTTGCTCTCATTTGTAAAGGGTCAAAGAAAATTGTTGCTAAGATAATACCAAAACCACTTTTCTTTCTCATTGTTGTGACTTGCATGGTGATTAAGAATTTTTTGTGTTATTGCATGGTTTCTACTTCCAATAGTTAGAATAAGATTTTCTTTGAAGTTGTTAAAATAGATTTCATTTCAAGTTGCTAAGTAGAGAGAGAAGTAGATGGATAGTTGCATAGTAGTATTAGTGGATGTTTAATACAGATCTATAACTAGGCCACTAGCATCCTAGTAGCTCATTGGGAAGCATTGTGTGGTAAACTAGTTACCTTTTATTAGATTTGATCCCCGCCCATTTGCTAATCTTTCCATTCATAGGAGTAGGAGTAGAATAGCAAGTAGTATAATATTTGGAGTTTCGAAGAAGGTTAGGAAGGCATAAAGTCATTAGAATACTCACTCTCCATCACCATCACCATCTCCATCAACATCATCTGGAACCCATACAAAACCATCGTCACCACCATCCCACCAAAAGTCCAAGTTGTCCTCAAACAAATAGTGTAAGGCCGCCTACATGATTACCAGCAAATCACATCGATAACTGAGTTAGTATCAACAGGTGTAAGGAACATTGGAGTTTTGCTTATGTCTTCATGAGTATTAACTTTTCAAGAGAGGAATTGTGTGTTTGATACTCCGTATTAGATATTCAATTGCTATATGTTATGTAGTGGTACAAAACCGACATCAACAGAGGTAAGTATGACTTCTTTATGTTGGTTAAAATGATGAATATGATATAAATAAGAATTTAATATGGTTTGACCAAATAGGTAATATAGACATTTAAAACCATTTATTATTATTATTTTGTAATTATAAATATGAGCCACCAACTCACATTTATATATAAAGACATTGACATAAGATATACAAGGGTTCATTATGGGTTTTGAGTGCCAATCCCATTAAGGTGAAGTGTATCTTTGTACTATTTTAAACTTATTTTTCCTTAAATTACTAATATATGAGTAGATATATGTTGAGTATTTAATGTGTACATGGAAACATATATATTAATAATATAAGGAGATTATGATAAGTTGGATGGAAAGTAATAAAAATAATATATTGTTGTTATTACTTTTGTGGTCAATCTTTTATTTGGAATTCTATATGTACTATAAGAGTTAGTTGTCTTGATCTTTCTCTTTGAGAATGTTATTGCAGGAAGAGGGAGATTAAGATTCAGAGGGGGCCTGACATTTCATTAGAGGCAATCTTGAAAGAGAGGGAGAAGATAGAGGATATGGTTCAGTCAACCTTCGGTGATCTCAGTCCTATTGATTCAAAGGGAGTAGACCATGTTGAGATGGATTCTCCACTGATCAATAAATTGTAGCAATCAACAGGACAATGATTTATGAATATATTTTATGATTATATGGGCCTACCCCCTGTGTCCATCGTGAGGAAGTGACATATTCCAAATGATGTCACTTGTATTTGCAGAAGTTATTGAAAGGTGACGATCTTACAATAACTTAATTTTCTATTACTATAGATATCTTAGGATGTCTATGCATCAGATCATGATAGATTATACTTTGCATGGTGGATGTTTATATGGTAAGCATTATGAGAATGCATGTGCACATACCTTATAAACATTTTTTGAGTATATGGTGATTGTTATACAAATTGATGTTCTCGAAGCCATTACACAGAGTACAGGGTGAATATGTTACATCCCAATTATTGACCTAGCTTGAAAAATAGACGTTGAGGTTCACATGAAGTCAATTGGCAGTTTAATATGATATAATTTGGCGAAATGGTAAGTTAGTTGGTCATTATGATTTCAAGTGCAAATGACATGTTAGTTGATCGTTAATCGCGAATTCATGGAATTAGGATAACTGTTATGATTATTTATGATTATATAATTTATAATTTAATTATGGAGAGAATTCTTGTAAGGAGCATGCCGAAGGGGTGAAGCATTATTAGAAAAGAATTAGGCAGGGCGTCACCATCATTAGGCAGACAGATAGAGGACCTAGTGACTTGGAACAGAATACATCTGTGGAATCGCATGAGTTATTTTAATAAATAGTTTAATTAAAATAATTTAGTTATTTAATGAATTAATTAATTAAAATAATTAAATTATTTATAAATCGTGTCTTAAAGGATTTTTAAATTACCTTTTGTCATAGTACTTTTAATAATTTTTTATAAATGTTTATTTAAATATAACCTTGATTTGGCACTATTAATTTAATAGTTGTACTTTATAATAATGTTCGGATTATAATAATTGTATTATTATAATATTCGAATTTTAATTTTCCAATTCTTTCCAACTTCTTATTCTTTTTTTTCTAGTGAATTTAATATTTTGGAATCAGAATGGTCATCTTGATTTTCGTAGAAATTTTCTTGTAACTGATGGAAGCCATAGAGTCGGGCTCTTATTATTTATCTAATAAGTGATGTTGCTTATTTGTTTTAATAATTAAAATAACTTTTTTTTAAAACCTTTCTTGCCTTAGCCGAATTGATTAAAAATTTGAGTAATCTTTGTAACTGTGGGGTAGCCGTATAGTCAGCTTAATATTATTGCAACCTATGTCGTATCTTGGTTTTCTCCAAGCCTTTGGCATTCCTTTCCTTTAATCTTGAGCGAGATGATAATCCCCTGAATATCACATATTTATTCTGTGTAATTCGAGCTATTAGAAATCCGTTCTAAGTTTCCTTGTGACATCTTCATATATTTTGGAATCGTTTCCATGCATGCATGTTTTCTTCATTGAATTTATTAACAGAATACTGTGTCATTTGCATCTAGAACCTGATCATTTTTGCACCTCTTATTACCATTGCTAATCACAACGGAATACAGAGTAGAGAGGCGATTCAAAGCCAAGCGGGTGCCTTCTCCGACTATGGTGACAGTGTGTCACGTAAGGAGTGGTTTTTCTTTTCTTTAATTATCTTTTTCTAAAGCTAAGTCGAACATAGGTTAAACCTATGCAAGTTTGACAAATGTTTTTCTTTATTATTAAAAGTATGAAGCCATTCCTTCTTTTATTCAGCCTTTTTAATTTATTTGTAATGGATGTAATATATTATGCTAACTGCAATCATTCCAAACTTTTATATATAGTTATTGAGATATTCCAGTGTATTTATATATATATTGTCATTGTCATATGCAAGTGTATTTATATATTTTGTTAATGTCATATATATGTGTATCCTTTTTCCTCATGTATTACAAAATCTGAGCCATGAATGAGCCACATGTATTCCATATTTAATCTGCCTTTATATAAATAGTGATGTAAGATAAGGATTGAAGCCGACTGTCATCCTTTTCCAAAGTTTACTGTTATCTTTCAAAAGCAATCGACTGTCTTTGTGATGTTCCAATTTGAGTCTGTTTATTATTACAACATCCGAATATGCAAAATTCTTTAAATCATCCTTGAAAGGTTTCATTTTCTTCTCTGATCAATTTATTATACAAATTGAGATAATGTTTATAACTGAGATAAATTAATGAACCAGAGTACTAAGGAATTCACCAGGCTAAGAGCTAGAATAAGGTGAATAAGGTACATGTCATATCAGTAATGGCTAAATGTTCAGGCATCAAGGAATCACCAGCCAGATGGCTTGATTATGGTGAGGAGGTGTAAATGAACTTGTTATAGAAAAAAATAGAAGAATGTTGACTTTTTGAGAACTCTTAAGAATATAATCATAGAATATGAAATGATGGTTGAATAAATAAAGGAGCCGTCTGCCCTGAGAATCCCAAATACTTGGGACTCACCCGGCGGTGAAGCCAAGAAGATGGGTGATGAATCCTCAATAGTATAAAACAATATAGCTATGACATTTCAATATTTACCATTTATAAGAATTAAGCAATAGCTCATGCACATTCCTATTACTGTGATCTCTTGCCATATTGTATATCTTGATGCCCAAAGATTGGTAAGATGTTCCCTATCAATTCCGGGTAGGGAAGGCCTTTCTCATTGGAGATTGTGTGGGGATTTGCTGTGGTCCGAGGTTGGGTGGTAAAGCCCCTAATAATGTTTCACCTCTCTCAAGATGTTGGACATGCGTCAGACAGAGATAAGCCATGCATTCAATTGTTATCAGAAACAAGTATTATCATTTGCATTTATGAGAAGGTAAGATTAAATTGAGTTAATTCATTCTTACCATTATTGTACACCTAGATGCAAGATATAGAATCGAGGATTTTTTTCGTTTATAAGGAAATCAAATAAAGTATATTTCTAACTTGAGATACTGTCACAGTTAGGCAATCGGAAGGAAAGAAATTGAAAGCCCTATTTGAATTTGTCGTCATGGATGCCTAAATTGATTTCGTCGTCGTAGAAGCTCTAGATTAAATCCGTCATCGCAGAAGCCCTAAAATGAATTTGTGGTAGCGGAAGCCCTAAGTGGTAAAGCAGTATCAGAAGCCCTAAATGAACCGATGGTAATTGATGCCCTAGTTGATATAGTGGTTTGTGATGCCCTAAATTTTAATTATAGTGGAATTCAGTTGTAATCATCATATGATTTTGAGATAGCGCTTTTTAGATGATAGTCGACTTGTGAAATTGTTATAGTGTATTTGTGGTCTAACCCAGGTGGTTGCAAAAGCATCCTTAGTTGATTATCAGTCACAGTTTTTCCGAGGTATGTAATTTCATTTTCTGAAGTAATTTCATGGTATTTCAAGTTTCTAGTTAAGAAATTTTGTCTAATTGATTTTAATGGTAGATCATATACACATGAACCTGAATGATGTAACTACCTTCCTATGAAATCGAAATTATAACTGTATTCCTTGAGTATGTTAAATGTTAATTTAGACCCGAGAAAATCCAGATGTTACATATGGTATCAGAGCACTGGGTTCAACAATGAAACCTTGGGTCAAGCATTGTTTTTGAAAAACTGAAAATGTATATGTTGAAAAAGATTTATTTTTGCATATCCGAATATTGCAATCGAAACTGGAAAAACACAATGGAAAATCATTTAGAATAGCCAGGAAGGCTGAAATGATATAAAGTGAACAAACGTATAAACAATTAAAAAGATAAAAAGGATTGGCAAGCTGAGTGGTGGAAATCGGGTTTGACGACCCAAAATTTGAAATCCCTGGCCAGGGTAGAATTAGGCAGATTTGCCAAAACAATTGATCTTGTTGATTGTCCTGATGCTTCAGTTATTTTGTTGAATAACTGTTGGGATTTCAACCCACCTGATTACTCAGTGGCAGGACCAAAATGTTACATATGTATTAATCCCTGGTGGGAGGGCCATTCTTTGTCGAGAATGAGAAGATTAAAAAGGGTCCCGATGCCTAGACTTGCGCAATCCAACACAGTTTAAAATCTTGATAAAATGATATTTAAATCCATCATGAGTGGGTTTGTCGACCCAAATTAATGAAAGAATTAAATTGTTACCAATTTGAACCTGAATTGAATGAAAACAAAATTGTGAACCATGATTCTTTCTGATACTGGTTTAACGAAAAGATCATTATGTGCTCCAGTAAGGAGTTGGAACTATCAATGTTTGTTTACAGATATAAACTTTTGATGAAATGGGCATGGAAGCGTGAATTCCAGAAATGGGAAAGATGAATATTTACAAATGAATGATGAGAATCTTATAAATTGTTTCAAATGCTTATGGTCTTGATTTGATAATCTTGCATATATATCATGTTTTTACCCTTTGACACATTGTTATACATGTATAATACACATGCGATGTTGACTTTACATATTGAGCTGTTGTATATTGTTTTGAGATATCCTATCATGAAATGATTAATCTAATGAAATATTGGGCTTGAAGGCCAAGGATACAATGGAAAAACATGGATTCACTAACTTGTTACAGGTAATCTGTAAGTTTGCAAGGAAGATCTATCCATTAATGAGGGCCATATGCCAGATGGGACATATGACTGATTTAAATTATGATTAGGAACTTGTTGGTTGAAGAATTTCAATTTTTGAATACTTATCTTAATTTCAATAATTGAATCTTGAAAATTTTATTAAATGAAGATATCAAAATGAAGTTGAACTAATGATATGGTGAATGCCTACATGAGTATGACAAGAACATGAAATAGAATCTACTCAAAAGATGCTAAGAAAATCACAAGGTAAAGAGAACTCGGGTGAGTATGTGATAAATTTTATATTACCATGCAAGTATCTTCTGGAAACTTTTCGATTATGATTTTCATTCTAACCCAATTAAGAAAAGAAATGATATCACAATATAAATATCTTGTATGTGGAATATTCTTCTAATGTCTAAATTGCAAAGGTCATCGAGGACGATGAACCACAAGGGGAATGGTACGTTACATTCCAATTTTAAAATATTCCTTTATAATGTTCGTTGCAATTTCCAGTTCATCGAGGACGATGAACCTCAAGGGGAATGGTACGTTACATTCCAATTTTTGACCTAGCTTGAAAAATAGATGTTGAGGTTCGCATGAAGTCAGTTGGTAGTTTAATTTGATATAATCTGGCAAAATGGTAAGTTAGTTGGTCGTTATGATTTCAAGTGCAGATGACATGTTAGTTGATCGTTAATCACGAATTCATGGAATTAGGATAACTTTTATGATTATTTATGATTATATAATTTATAATTTAATTATGGAGAAAATTCTTGCAGGGAGCATGCCGAAGGGGTGAAGCATTGTCAGAAAAGAATTAGGCAGGGCGTCACCATCACTAGGCAGACAGATAGAGGACCTAGTGACTTGGAACAGAATACATTTGTGGAATCGCATGAGTTATTTTAATAAATAATTTAATTAAAATAATTGAGTTATTTAATAAATTAATTAATTAAAATAATTAAATTATTTATAAATCATGTCTTAAAGGATTTTTAAATTACCTTTTGTCGTAGTACTTTTAATAATTGTTTATAAATGTTTATTTAAATATAACCTTGATTTGGCACCATTAATTTAATAGTTGTACTTTATAATAATGTTCGGATTATAATAATTGTATTATTATAATATTCGAATTTTAATTTTCCAATTCTTTCCAACTTATTCTTTTCTTTTTAGTCAATTTAATATTTTGGAATCAGAATGGTCATCTTGATTTTCGTAGGAATTTTCTTGTAACTGAGGGAAGCCATAGAGTCAGGCTCTTATTATTTATCTAATAAGTGATGTTGCTTATTAACTTTTTTTTTAAAACCTTTCTTGCCTTGGCCAAATTGATTAAAAATTTGAGTAATCTTCGTAACTACGGGGTAGCCGTATAGTCGGCATAATATTATTGCAACCTATGTCGTATCTTGGTTTTCTCCAAGCCTTTGGCGTTCCTTTCCTTTAATCTTGAGCGGGATGATAATCCCCTGAATATCACATATTTATTCTGTGTAATTCAAGCTATTAGAAATCCATTCTAAGTTTCCTTGTGACATCTTCATATATTTTGAAATTGTTTCCTTGCATGCACATTTTCTTCATTGAATTTATTAACAAAATACTGTGTCATTTGCATCCAGAACCTAATCATTTTTGCACCTCTTATTACCATTGCTAATCACAATGGAATACAAAGTAGAGAGGCGATTCAAAGCCAAGCGAGTGCCTTCTCTGACTACGGTGACTGTGTGTCACGTAAGGAGTGGTTCTTCTTTTCTTTAATTATCTTTTTTCTAAAGCTGAGTCGAACATAGGTTAAACCTATGCAAGTTTGACAAATGTTTTTCTTTGTTATTAAAAGTATGAAGCCATTCCTTCTTTTATTCAACCTTTTTAATTTATTTGTAATGGATGTAATATATTATGCTAACTGCAATCATTCCAAACTTTTATATATAGTTATTGACATATTCCAGTGTATTTATATATATATTGTCATTGCCATATGCAAGTGTATTTATATATTTTGTTAATGTCATATATATGTGTATCCTTTTTCCTCATGTATTACAAAATCTGAGCCATGAATGAGCCACACGTATTCCATATTTAATCTGCCTTTATATTAATAGTGATGCAAGATAAGGATTGAAGCCGACTGTCATCCTTTTCCAAAGTTTACTGTTATCTTTCAAAAGCAATCGACTATCTTTGTGATGTTCCAATTTGAGTCTGTTTATTATTTCAACATTCGAATATGCAAAATTCTGTAAATCATCCTTGAAAGGTTTCATTTTCTTCTTTGATCAATTTATTATACAAATTGAGATAATGCTTATAACTAAGATAAATTAATGAACCAGAGTACTAAGGAATTCACCAGGCTAAGAATGTAATATATTATGGTGAGGAGGTGTAAATGAACCTGTTAAAGAATAAAATACAAGAATGTTGACTTTTTGAGAACTCTTAAGAATATAATCATAGAATATGAAATGATGGTTGAATAAATAAAGGAGTCGTCTGCTCTGCGAATCCCGAATACTTGGGACTCACCCGACGGTGAAGCCAAGAAGATGGGTGATGAATCCTGAATAGTATGAAACAATATAGCTATGACATTTCAATATTTACCATTTATAAGAATTAAGTAATAGCTCATGCACATTCCTGTTATTGTGATCTCCTGCTGCCAAGTCGTATGGCATGTTGTATATCTTGATGCCCAAAGATTGGTAAGATGTTCCCTGTCAATTCCGGGTAGGGAGGGCCTTTCTTATTGGAGATCATGTGGGGATTTGCTGTGGTCCGAAGTTGGGTGGTAAAGCCCCTGACAATGTTTCACCTCTCTCAAGATGTCGGACATGTGTCAAACAGAGATAAGCCTCGCATTCAATTGTTATCAGAAACAAGTATTATCATTTGCATTTATGAGAAGGTAAGATTAAAATGAGTTAGTTCATTGTTACCATTATTGTACACCTAGATGCAAGATATAGAATCGAGGATTGTTTTTCGTTTATAAGGAAATCAAATAAAGTATATTTCTAACTTGAGATACTGTCACAGTTAGGCAATCAAAAGGAAAGAAATCGAAAGCCCTATTTGAATTCGTCGTCGGGGATGCCCTAAATTGATTCCGTCATCGCGGAAGCTCTAGATTAAATCCATCGTCGCGGAAGCCCTAAAATGAATCCGTGGTAGTGGAAGCCCTAAGTGGTAAAGCGATATCAAAAGCCCTTAATGAACCGATGGTAATTGATGCCCTAGTTGATACAGTGGTTTGTGATGCCCTAAATTTTAATTATAGTGGAATTTAGTTGTAATCATCATATGATTTTGAGATAGCAGTTTTTAGATGATAGTTGACTTGTGAAATTGTTATAGTGTATTTGTGGTCTAACCTAGGTGGTTGCAGAAGCATCCTTAGTTGATTATCAGTCACAGTTTTTCCGAGGTATGTGATTTCATTTTCTAAAGTAATTTCATGGTATTTCAAGTTTCTAGTTAAGAAATTTTGTCTAACTGATTTTAACGGTAGATCATATTCACATGAACCTGAATGATGTAACTGCCTTCCTATGAAATCGAAATTATAACTGTATTCCTTGAGTATGTTAAATGTTAATTTAGACCTGAGAAAATCCGGATGTTACAGAATATCATACGGCTTGATGTTCTAGAGGCCATTACTCATAGGACTTGGTGAATATCTTACATCTCATTCTGGAGGCCAATACTCAAATAGTATTTGGTGAATATCATATATTTTTATTCTAAAGACCAATACTCAAATGTGATATCAAATGGTGAATATCATATGTTGATATTCTACATTCCATTACCTTATTGAGTACATGGTGAGTATCAAGTGTTAATGTTCTAAAGACCATTAATCAGAGTATTCAATGAATATCATATATTTTGAAGGCCAATACTCATGATATCAAAAAGGTGGATATCTTCTAATCAAAGATATCCTTAAAAGTTTGTCATTCCTAATATTACCAATGGTGTAATATTTGTCTTGTATTTATCCTCCCTAGCTAAGAGGGAGTGTTGATGTTTGATAGCTTAGTCGGATAAACTTATAATTATATATGAGATATAATTTATATATGTTTGTTCAATATATTTGAGATATATGTTTATTGTTATATGAGAAAAATTAATATAATAATGATGTGTGTGTGTATGAGAGAGAGAGAGAGAGAGAGAGAGAGAGATTAAATTTGCTATTATATTAATTACAAGATTAATGAATAGACATGTCCCATGGAGGGACGTCTCTTCTCGGCTTATTCTCAATATAAATAATATAATGTTGTCATTTGGAAAATACATGCCGAATAGGCAATGTCATTACATTTGCGGCAATCAAATCCAACAAACTCAAGTAGAGATTTCAAGCAAAGATGGTGCATCTTCCTCAGTTTCGACTAAATCTCGCAAGTTCAAGCTTAAAGGTAAAAAGGGATCAAAATCAATTTAGGAATCTTCTCAAGTGCTTGTGCACGCTCAAGAATCTGAGGACGGATCTAAAGAAGAGTATGAAGAGGAAGACGAAGAGGAAGGAGAGATTTTGATCATTTCTCCTCTGTAGCCGACAAAAACTCAAGATCCATCCATTCAAGAAACATCCCTTTTGGATGATATAGACAATGATGTGGACTCATTCTCCACAGTTGTCACATCTACCATCCTCGCTTCAGAGGTGACCATGTCGGCACTCCCTATCTCTTCGGCGGCCCCTCCTATTCTCACAGTTGAACAGTTTGACAATTTGGGAAATGTATTTGAAGATTTCTCAACTCTCGTGGAAGGTCAAGTTTCCCAACTTGATGCCTCAATGATTGGCTTTGAAATGTTTATGACAGAATCTTCTCATCAGGCGCCCATGAATTCAGCCGTGCAAACTAAAGCATGCACGGTCACAACAGAAATACAATCAGGATCAATATCTATGGTGGCCATTGTCCCTGTTTCAACAAATGAGGATTTTAGTTTGCCTGCATGGTTGGGTAAAATCACTATGAAAAGAAGAAAGATTGTCGTACCTCCAGATAATCTTCCTATCAAGAAAAATAAGTATAACTATTTGAAAAACAAGATTATTTTGAGGATTGTGGTGGATTCTGAGAAGACTGAGTATGCAAAAATTGTTAAACCTTTGGTAGCCAAACCAGCTGAAGAACTTAACCATTCAAATTACAAGTTCACCAAAATTGAACTTGGTAAACAATCACGATTGAGTTGTCTGCAAGATGCTCAAGATGCACTTGCCAATGTTTCAAAAAGCAATCACGAGCTATGGGAGAAGAAGAATCAACTTAAACAAGAAGTTACTCACCTAAATGAGGTCATTCGCCAACAATCTTCACAACATGCCATCACCACATCTCAAACACCTCAGGAAAAATAGATAATTGAAGCAGCAAACACTTCGTTTGGAGAGGTTGTCTCTAAAGGAGTTTAGGTCATCAAAGATGTAGTCAAAGTTCTTGAACGTATCCGAAGTGTTGAAGAAATGTTACATGACCTGATTGCTTCTTTGAATCAAGAAGTTGATACGTTGAAAGAAATCCAGGGTGGTTGGAATCAAATGGCTAATGCTGATTTGGACGGCATGATTGCATGTGAAGTCATTCCATCTTCAGAAATGTTCTACAGATGTTAAGGACTCGTGGGCCACAAAGAAGAGACACTGGAAAAACTTTTAATAAAGTTGCAAGAAGCCAAACAATTAAAACAAAGATCATGTATAATTTGGAGCAAACGGGATGTAATGTCCTTAATGAACATGATAACCTGGTCACAGAGGAGGAGATAACTTCAAAGTATACAATCAGAGTGAATATTTATCTTGATTTTGAAGAATTTGGATCACATAGGATGAAAAGGTGTTTGTTGCATACAAATCAGTAGCAAAGCACATATGGGATTCTCTTTCACCAAATTACAAGGTTGTGAAATTAGCATATGCCGATGCAGTCATAATTGAAGCCATATCGAAGGCAATGAAAATCTCAGATCTTCCTACAGTACGTGATTGCATCGACAAGTACAAGGCCTTCAAAACAATCCCTAGGATTGTTTCAACTTTCTTTTGTCTTCTTCCTTATTTAGTTTTCGTGTTTGTAGTTGTTGAGAATGAATTGCATGAAATTATGTAATTACTTGTAATTCAATTACATATCCTTATGACATGTAATCCAATAATTTCTCTCACCTAGTTTGATTGGGTCAAAGTTAGTTAAGTTGCTCCTACTTTTTCCTCAACTGCTTTGCCTATATAAAAGAGTACCCCCCCATTGTAAAAATCATCTTTTTTGTATGTAAGAAAGCTCTAAGGAATTGTGCAAGCATAAATTTGATTGTGTAGTACTATTTTGGATGAAAAAAAATACAAAGAAACAATTGGAGCTGAACTTTGATTGAGTGCAATTGTGATTAGTGCAAATTGGAAGCTTTGGCTGTAATTTGTGTTTGTCTTCTTTGATTCATGATATTATTGTTTGGTTTAAATAAATGAGCATAAAGAGTTAAGAAACAGTCAGATTTGAAGCTTTGACAAGAAGTGACTATGGTAATTCATAGACTAGGAGCTTTGACTGTAGCTTGTATTACCTTCTTAATTTACAAAAATGGTTAGAATTATTTACTTTAGACGTCTTTGAGCCCCAATAGTAAAGGTTATTCTTATAGAATAGATTATAACCGGACTTAGAGCCAAACTAGTACGCTTTCAACTAGCCTTTGAGTTAGTGTTGGTTTATCAATATTACTATTTCTAGCTTTAAATAGAAGTGTAGTTAGAAATTTCATCTTGCCCATTACTTGCTTTGCACGTAAGTGGTTTCTTTCCTGAAGGTTAAGAGGAAAGAATATTGGTAATACCCTTTTAGAATCTCTTAACTTCTTGCTTTCCTTGAGTTTATCCAAGGAACGGTAAGAAGGGGGAGCCTTCCTGATGCAATGCAAGGCAGGAGAATCCCCAAGGAGATGTCCTAGCCCCCAGAAAATAACCAAACAACAGAATAATAACAATAACACAGAGATTTAGATCCAAAAAAAAATCAAGAATCATAAGATTACATCCAACATGCCCGATTGCAAGGCCTTCTAGGTTATAACCAAGTACATGAGTAATTACAATAACAATTCTGAAAGACCTCACAAGATCTAACTCCTAGCCAATCCAGATCTGCAATCTGGTGAACTCCAAGAAGAATCTAAACTTGTGCTTGCAAGCCACCAGGCAACCTTCTTGTTTCCCAAGCCCACACTTAGCTACTAGCTCTGCTAAACTTTGCTCCTCTCAGCTACTCCATGCTGAATGAATCCTCTTCTCAAGAATCCACAAGACCCTCTACTTACACTAAACCAAGCCACAAGTCAGCTTGCAACAGACATTAAATACATGAAATAACTAAATGCTTAGGACAAGCCCCAAGTTTACAATGCATAACTAATTCATATGACAAAATAAGAATATGCGCACTTAGAGCTAGGTTTGTCTGTCATCCAATGATCCGAATCATAGAGCACATAAGCCAACTCCCACAGATCGAACTTCGTAGAAACAATCTCCAAGGTCTACCAGCAAATTAGGAACACGTTACTAATAGCCACCAAAAAGGCTCTAACTGCAAGACGATCACTCCAATCATTATGCGTACTTAGAACAAGGTTGTCCAATGTGTCTTGAAGACATCCCCAACTGCGCAAACCACAACTTCACAAATCCGAGCTCAAAGCTCCTGCATACAAGATTGTTGACTACCCCAGGATGCTCCTACATCAGACACCCCAGGTGCGAAGAAAATATGTTCTTAATAATTGGAAGAACATCTTTCAGGGTTCAACACATAAACCTCGAATTAATTCTTTACACACATGTCCTTTTAAGTTATCAACTTATACACTCTTGCCTCTGTTCCACCTCTACAAATCTTTTCCTACAATTATCATCTTCACAACTATCTTTAGTGTGCCACAGTTCTACTTCCCATGCTGATCTCTAACCCCTTGAGAATTCCTCAGTTCAACTCGGCTACCCAAACTCAGGTTCCTCCTACCAAGTTCTGCATTCCGCAAAGGAATCAAGGAATATTTCCTGCCACCCCTCTCAACAGTAAACAAATTCTTGACACACTCATGCACTACCCTGCAATCATATTACCAAGGTCTACCAAGTAATATGTGACAAGAACTCATATCGACAAATATCACATAACACTCGATCCACATATTGTTCAATCTAAAAATTATCAAGACATTGTTCTCTTACTTCCAAAGCATGTTCATCTTGCAACCAATTGATCTTATAAGAATAAGGATGTCTCGATGTCTTCAAACCAAGTTTATGAACCATCTCCTCAGAAACTAGGTTATCAATACTACCACCATCCACAATCACATTTCAGCATTTACCTCTAGACTTACGAGTCTTGAACAAATTCCTCCTTTGACAAGGTTCCAATGTCTTCTTACGATGCAACACTCTTTAAATGAACAAATTATCCCCCTCTATCTTAGGCTCATTCATTGAATCCACATTCTCATTCACCACAACAACTCTTTAATCACTAGCTCTCCTATTAGTATTGGGACATTCAAAAGATCTGTCCTGCACCACATTTGTAGCAAATACCCTTAAATGCACCTCTATTTGTTCTCCTCTTCTGCTCGACAGGTTTTGGTTCATCTTCAACAATCTGTTTATCCTTCTCAAAGTGTTCCTTTCTTTCCTTTCCTCTGGAACTACCTTGATGTCTTCTCTCCAATTTCTCTTCGACTCTTGGAGCATACAAATAAGCATCCTCAACTGAAGCAATATTCAGCATACCAATCTCATCTTGGATATTGAATCTCAAGCCATTAATATATCTAGCCACCTTTTCCTTAGAAAGTTCTCTATGCCCAGACTGAATAGTTAACTTATAGAACTCCTTTGTATCACAAACATATCCTTCTGCTTTAGATTTTGCAATCTCTTAAACAATTCAAGTTTATAATCAGCAGGAATGAACTTCGCCTTCAATTTTGTCACCATCAATCTCCACCTAGTGATCTTCATTTCACCTTCCCCTTCTCTATCTTTTTGCAATTCTTTCCACCATAAAGAAGCATGTCCTTTCAACTTAGATTGTGCCAACCTCACTCCAAGCGGATCACCAATATCCTCTAACTCAAAGGAGTCTTCCAACTCATCAATCCAATCAATCAAGTCTTCAGGATTCAAAGTACTTGAGAAATTAGAAACATTCATCTGGCGTTTCAACTCCAACTGAGCTCTAGATCTATCCAACCAACCAGTTCTGTCTTCCACAGGTCTCTCCATGCGATCAGCTCTATCTTCACCACTAGATCTAACAACCTCAGTCTTCAGCAGCTTCTTCATAACCATCCTTAGTATGCACATTCCTTGGTACACCAACAATAGCTCTCATGATCCTAGCGACCATATCATTCTTCATCAACTCCATCTCAGATCTAAATTCTGATTTAACCTTCTATGAAATCCTAGTCCCACAGTATCACAGAGATCATCAATCACCCTAGGGTCCAATCTTCTCAGAGGCATTTTCCAAGATCTTTGCAAACTCAAAGCAACAAATCCACAAGATCAACTAGGCTTTGATACCACTTGATGCAGTGCAAGGTAGGAGAATCCCCAAGGAGATGTCCTAGCCCCTAACAAATAACCACATGATGGAATAATAACAATAACACAAAGATTTAGATCCAAAACAACACCAAGAATCATAAGGTTACATCCAACATGCCCGTCTGTAAAGCCTTCTGGGTTACGGCCAAGTACATGAGTAATTACAATAACAGTTCTACAAGACCTCGTAAGATCCAACTCCTAGTTAGTCCAAATCTGCAATCTAGTGGAGAACTCAAAGAAGAAACTAAACTCGTGCTCGCAAGCCACCAAGCAACCTTATTTTTTCTCAAGCCGACACTTAGCTACTAGCTTTGCTAAACTTCGTTCCTCTCAACTACTCCATGTTGAATGAATCCTCTACTCAAGACTCCACAAAACCCTCTACTTATACTAAACCAAGCCACGGGTCAGCCTAGTAAGTTACATTAAATAAACTCTCAAGCCACAAGTCGGCTTGCAACAGACATTAAATACATGAAATAACTAAATGCTTAGGACAAGTCCCCTAGTTACAATGCATAACTAACTCATATGACCAAATAAGAATATGCGCACTTAGACATAGGTCCACATGCCATCCAACGATCCAAATCCAAGAGCGCATAAGCCAACTCCCACAAATAGAACCTCACAAGAACAATCTCTAATGTCTCCCAGTAAATCAAGAACATGTTACTAGCAGCCACCAAAAAGGCTCTAACTCCAAGACGATTACTCCAATCATTATACGCACTTAGGAAAAGGTTGCCCAATATGTCTCAAACACATCCCCAACTACGCGAATCACAACTTGACAAATTTGAGCTCAAAGCTCCTACATACAGGATTGCTGACTACCCCAAAAATGCTCATGCATCACTTCCCTTTAAGGTAGGAGAGACTCTGTCTCATACGTTGTGGCTGGTCATCCTATTTTGCAACTGGATTTTCACAAAATTGCTGGTTTTAAAATATCCACCCAACAACATCTACATCCAAGATGGAGATTGAGCACAACCATTTGAGTTGAGCAATAAGGTGTGGCCATAGCGGACTCCTAGGACTAGACCATCTAAATTTACGGCTACCTCTCTCCCAGTTTTAACTAGAGATGGGAAGAGGAAGATGTAAAATGTTTTAATGTTGTATTCACTTTTTGTTTTACAAAAGCAATTTTATATTTTAATTTTGCTTCAAAATATAAGTTGCTAGCCATTAGCATTACACACAAGGATGCCATTTTGTATCCAAACTACATTTAAATCAATAAAATATATCTAGACTTAGGTTGTTTCTTTTATGTACTCATTTACTAACTCACTGGATGCATGTCCTCATTAAATTTTGTATAAAAATACATTTCTAATTAAATTTACACAAAATATTAAGTTACCAAGTTTGTTTTTTCGAGCATCGGTGAGTGTTTTCTTTTAGTGAGTTTTTCAACTATGCTCACAGCAATGCTCAGGCTCACAAACTACTGAGCCTCATAGCAGTACTCAGGTCTTTCTGCTGATCAATCATGCAGCTAATCTAAAAGGCCCTTGTTGCAAACACGGGATGGCTGATCTTCAATTGGTGATAGAATGATGAGGAGATAACAAAAATAAAGCCTATAATAGCTTCAAAATTGGATGGAAAGAAGAAACTAGAGAAGATTATAGGGAAAACATTAAATATAAACAGCACCTCACAGGTTACATGTGTTCATTCATGGCAAGCACATAGGGATGCTGCCTTACCAAACACATGTTTCTTCAAACTTTAGCCCGTTCCTGCAAATGACCATGGGAAAAATATGGTACATTCCTCCTGCTTGCTCTCCACCACACTTAGGCCACTTCACATGGTGTTGATGCAAGCAAGAGGCATTTCTGCCCAAATTAATTTCCAGAGATTCTTGTGTGAGTCTGGCTTGCTGCAGCAATAATTTCTACACAAAAAAACAATGCCACTACTATTTTATTCAGAAACCAATAACTATGATATCTGCCTCTAATCAATTTGTAGTGTCAACAAAATATAAACTAAGTAACAAGAAAACACCACAATTCTATCTATTTCATCTATTCAGATAACTTTCACAATATCTCAGCCTTCTTTCCACAGAAAAGAAAATCAAATCCTCCTCCCCAACGATCAACTTTGGAGAGAATATATAAACAATGATAAACAGTTAAAACTGTTTTTGGCAACCACCAGACCTGTAAATGTTTTGTTCAATCCTTTAACAAAACATCAAAGTATGCCCTAAAACATTAAAAATAATATGCCCTAAACATCAATCATCTATTAAGTGATAGAAAAATATTAAAATATGCACTAAAATAATAAAATGACCTAAAACATCACTGTACCCCCCATAAACAATACATAAATGTTATTCCTGTAGTTGCTCCTGCAGCATAGAAGAAGCTAGAAAAGCATTTTGTTTCCCACAATCTTAATCACAAACTAAAAGAGAATTAAATTGAAAAGGTTGGGAAATCTTCTCACAGTAGAAAGTTTGACAAAAATGCAATAACAAATTATAACATTGTAGTCTGTGTGGTATCTCATCAATGAGTTTGTGCAAAGTTTATTTTATCTCATCATATATTGTAAATGTTGTGCCTCTTTAATGGACGGGTACTTTGCATTTTGAATGTTGCTTTTTGTTATTTGTGGGGCAAACCATAAAATTTCCTTGGTTTATACTTTCCTTTTTGTTTTTCTCATGATACTAACTAATGCATTCAGTAGATGCATCTATGAGTGCAAAGTTGTTATTGGCCTTGCTGGAGAACCTAAGTAATGTTTTTGGAAAATTTGTCAGGGTTCCAAAAAAGGGAAACAATCTTTCTGTTTTGTTCAACTAGCAAGGTGAGATAGCACTTAAATGACTACAGGTTATGTGCTTGACCCAGGGGTGCAGGGGATAGCATTCTGATTCGAACAATAAATTGCATAGTATTTAAATCGTAACATTATATGTAGGAGAGTAGACTATATTGGTGGAAATCTTGTTCAGTGTTACTGGGGATTCTTATTACAAAAACTATTGAAGCTTGCCAGAGCACAATGAAGTTTATCAAGACTATAATGAGCTGTGATATCCCTGGCAAAATAAATTCATCTAATTAAATAATAAATAAATAAAATATTAATAATGTTAAATTTGCTATATTCATTGAATAATATATATCTAATATGAGAATTAGAGTTAATGTATATTATGTTAGTAATATAATATATATAATTAATATAATTGATATGATTAAATTATTAATATAATATAGTATTTATTTATGAAAAGACATGGCTCTTAAAATAAGGAGAATATATATAGAAATAAATAACTTTGAGAGATTTTCATTCAGAAATGGAGAAATATCAAAGAAAATATATGCTATTGATCTGCCATCAGAAAAATGAAATATATTAATGGAAATCCCCATGGGAGGGCATTACAAATGGTATCAGAACCATTGAACCTGCCATCCTATTGGGAATAATCTAAAGTTTTATCAGAATATAGTTGCAGATATACAGAGAGAATAATGGATATATGCAGTTCTAAAATTTCTATCAAAATTAAAGAAAACAAAGAAATATATTTATACTCAACTCAGAATATTTGCATATATATTTTTTCACATGTCTATAACCGCCGAAAAATACATCTGAAGTTTGTCTTTACTAGGAAGAATATATATTGATGGCACATGCTTTTGGGGAGGCATTTATTGATCAGATGTTGCCTCAATCTATATAAATGTTGAAAGATGGGTGAATGTTTTCGAAAGCTTTATGTGGCTATAAATATTGGAGCCAAATATTATATTATAGTTGGAGCTTAAATAATTCATCCCAACTCTCCAATATTGTGGTGGAAGATTATCTTATGTGGGTTGTTTCTGCTTTAACTATGGAAACCTTTCAAATTATTGTGCTTGTGTAATATTTCAGGAGCCTGCAACTACAGACAAGTCTATCTTTCGTAAATTGGAATGATTCTCTTTGGCATTTATTACCCGACAACCATTCTCGTTGTATTTGAGCGGTTCTTATGAAGTCAACACAAAGAGAGGAGTTACAGTTCTTACTACACGTAGCTGTCAAAATGAGGAATTTTGGACAAGTGTAGGAGTGAACAGAATTTGCAGTGTTGCAGGAATTAAATAGGGGTTGTTGATAAATTGCAGGAATTAAAATAAAAGAAGCGGTAGCATCTTTATTTTAAGATGGAATCTTCAAAGTGCGCAGAGATAAATTTTCGGCGGCCAACACATATTAAGAATCGAAAATGAAAGAATATGGGAGATGGCTGACAAGGGCCAATAAGGGACCTTAAGAGTACATATATAATTATATAGAAACATGTGATGGAGGCATCAAAAATATTTTGGATGAACGCCTGAATTGGAAATTTGATAAATTATCTTGCAGCTAAATATACATTTGAAATAAACGGCGATAACGGAGAAGAATATTGGCAGTCTTCCACTTTATACACAGCCACATACGAATAAAAATGACAAATAAGTATCACTAATCTAATTGAGGAAGAAGTATTTTATTCAGGAAATACTTTCATTGCCATCAACATTTACCAATATCAAAGCGGATTAATTTATATTATGTGGATAACTACGGTTTGAGCAATGAAATACAAATGTTTCATTTCCAACTATTGTCGATTGGACATTTCCCAGATATACAAATCTACATGCTATCATAATGCCAACAGTAGAAGGTGCTAAGAATATTGTTACAAAAGATGGGATGCCAATTGCGACTGGGTTTGAAAGAAGTTTCATGCAATTAAATTTCTAATTAAGAACAGTTTTGAGTTAAGGAAAATGACAATAAATAGATAACATGGAACGAAAAGAAAACAAGAAAAGCAGTAATAAAATACCTGCACTAATCTGGAGATTACAGATAGAATCTGCTCTGTAAGTGATCATCGGCAAGTTTCAGAAATTATTTATACTAATACTTTTTTTTTTTAGGTAAAACCAGACAAACGTCAGTGCACAAACAGACATAGTAAATGGTTCTAAATCATTGGTCTATCTCAGAAATATTGAGGTAAGTGTCCCACACCTCCTGTTATTATTAAATTAGTATACAATATCATAATCATTAGAATACTGAATTAGAAGAATAAGGTATAGCGCAGGCTTGTTTAGTGCAATTGATAGGCCATTCTGAGATGGGTAGGATCAGCATCCCTATAGTTGTCTTGAGGTTTGAGCATAATGGGATCAAGTTGCCTTGAGGTCATTCTAAGATGGGATCGTGGGCTTGGATCCATAGAAACTTTGAGGAAGGCTGTTGCTGTTGGATTCAAACAATCCTCTATGATCCAACACTCTTCTAATTCAGAATTGCAATTGAAATAGATTACAATTTTTAATCCAACCAATCGGTTATTCCGAGATGGGTAAGGATCAATGTCCTTGTAAGATGCCTTGAGGATTAACCAAGATGGGGTCATATTGCCTTGAGGTTACTCCAAGATGGGATTAAGGGCTTGGATCCACAGAAACCTTGAGGAAGACCGTTGAGTTCAATGCCTACAATCTGTTTACATCCTAAGTTTTCTCCTTGACTAAGAATGATAATAAGAGCAAAACAAACAAGCATTCCGCTCTTGGACTTCGTATGCATTCGCTTGGAGTAATTTATCACAACTCGCATTTTCTTTGAACTTATATATACACGTGTACTAATGGTCACTTGTGGTTGCAGGATTCTATCAAAGAAGTAAATTTGGTAAATCATCTTCTTGACTCTAGTGAACTATAAGGCATTAATCAAGAATGCATGTATCATGTGTCTACATCATGTCTGCTTCGTGTTTTCATGCATCCATATGTCAACTTCATGTATGCTTTGTGTTTTCATGGATTATGATGTATACTAGAATGTTCTTGCACCGAATTATATGCTTTGCATGATGATTCTACAAAAAGTCATTTTTACTTTAGGACAAGAAAAATTAGAGAAGGGAGGACTGTGATATCCCTGTCAAAATAAATTCGTAAAATTAAATAATAAATAAATTAAATATTAATAATGCTAAATTTGCTATATTCACTACATAATATATATTAAATATGAGAATTTAAGTTAATAAATATTATGTTAGTAATATAATTGATATAATTAAATTATTAATATAATATAATATTTATTTATAAAAATACACGACTCTTGAAATTAAGAGTATATATATACAATAAAATAACTTTGAGAGATAATCATTCAGAAATGGAGAAATATGCAATTGGTCTGCAATCAGACAAATGAAATAAATTAATGGAAGTCCAATAGGGAGGCATTACATGAACCCTCCGCCAATTTCCTATTATCAAATTCTCCGAATTACTGATGTTTCGTATAAGTCTTTATATTTAGATCTTGCAAGTACAATAACTGACTTTCCTAAAGAAATGGATACCAGACTATTGGGGCACAGAGTACCTTTCATGACTGTGGGGCCTCGCAGCCAAAGCTCTCCTCTATGATTTGGGGGCAGAGATTTTGCAGAAATGGGATCTACCACTTTAGCCTCCACAACACCACTCAACAATCCCACACTACCATTATGCAAGTTTTCCTCATTACTGTTGGTGTAAACCACTGCAGCTGTAGTCTCAGTCATTCCATACCCCTGCCCAAATCAAATTCCATTCAATCTTTAATTCACTCAATTTTTTCTGTTGGCATCATCAACAGATGGATATGGGTGATGGAGATTAGGCCATCTATTTGGATTAGGGCAGCAAAGCAGGAGTGTATGAAGAGGGACAAGGACATTGTTTTGGAAGAGAACACCAGAGCAGGAGCATATAAAGAGGAGAAAGGACATCATTTTGAATTCGGACACCAGCGTGAGGACATATGGAGAGTGGCAAGGACATCATTTTGATTGACGGCCCTAGAGTGGAAGTGTAAGAGCAGATGCAAGGTCATAATTCTGATCTAGAGCACTAGACTGGGGGCGTATGAACAGGGACAAGGACATCGTTTTAAACTGGGCACCAACGTGGGTGAATATGTACAGAGGGAAGGACATCATTTTGAATTAGAATTAGGATAATGAAGAGAGTATGCGAAGAAAATGATTGTTCCCTGTAAACAAAGCCGACCATTTGGAGTACATAAATGGCTCTAAACAACGCTAACACTAGCGTTACAATATGCTATCTACACCTAGTATTTTATGCTTGGCCATGGATGGATAGTGTTGAGGCTATATGCAATCCCAATGACTGGCTTAGTTAGTATTTAGTACAGGATGGTGCTGCCATATATGAATAAGTTTCAATTGTAAACAGGGGTACTGAACGCAGGCATAAGGTTGGATGATGTTGGTGCAGTTCATGCGTTCCCAGTGACTGACTTTGTTAGCAGGAGGCAATATTGGCCTTAATATAAATAAGTCCTTAGCTAGTAAACGAATTCCTGATAAAGACGTGAGGTATATGTTCTTGAACCTGATATTTGGTGACAATTTATAGACAGCATAAAACCATAATTCACAAAAATGATGTATATACTTCACCTGTCTGAGTTCAATTCCAGGGAACTTAGCAGAGAAGTCCTTCATGACATTGTACCCCACAGGCGCCCCGCCAAGACCAATCTGCTTCAGAGAGCTCAAATCATACCTACAGGCCTCGTTTGATTTGGCAAGCGCCGATAAAACAAAGGGAACAGTGGGCAACAAAGTCACCCTGTATTTCTCTATATTGTGCAGCATTTCGTTCATATCAAATCTTGGCATGATCACAACGGTCGCCCCGGCTGCCAGCGAGCACAACGTGAAGCGAAGGCCATAGATATAATAAATTGATACTGTGCACAGGTAGATACCTTGCATTTCGTATCTTGCACGGTTGGCTGCAATGATGGCGATATGATTCCTGTGCGTTAGAAGGACCCCCTTGCTCTTACCCGTAGTTCCTGATGAATACAGAAGGGTTGCTATATCGTCCTGTGCAATGGCAGCTTCTTTCTCGCTAATTCCATCATCTATCCATTCACTAGATAATTGTGCGCCAGTACCTGACTGCAAAAGAGCAGAAACGCTGGTGCCGCGGGATGATGTCGAGGAATTGTTGACTTCGGCTCCATCGATAAGAATAAATGGTGTTCTGATCGAGCTTAATTTTCCGAGGAGTCGGGAAACTGTAAAGGTGATTGTGGGTTTGGAATCTCTCACCTGATTTTGTATCTCGGCTTCGGTATTGAGAGGATTGGCGGTCGTGAGAATTCCTCCAATTGACAGTACGGCAAGGTAAATGTAGGGAAGATGGATTGAATTTGGCGAGATGACAAGCACCACGTCACGCTTTCGAATCCCCAGCCGCTTCAGACTGGTGGCCAGGGCTTTCACATTGTGGCGAAGCGTGGAATAAGTAAGTGAAGTACCGGAAGGGGCATCAATGAGAGCAATTTCTGAGTGATGCCGCTGGGAGAAAAGGTAAGTGGCGATGTCTAAGGGCTCATGAGGCGAAGGCAGAGTCACGGCCTCTCTTTTGCTGTGATAGATCCCTGTCAATTCACAGAAACCACTCTTGCCATCAATATGGAAGCTTGCAGGTTTAATCCTTGAGCTGTTGGCCATGGGTGCGGTCCCTGAATTCGGGTTTCAGAACATCAGAAAATTGCAACATATGGCTTTCACGGATCGCTGGACTCTCTATGCGGGAAAAAACACTAGCAAAATATTAACTAGCACTTGCACCCAAAAGAGGTGCAAGAGGTACGCGGATAGGTATTTAATTTGAAATTATAATTGAACTTTTGTATACTAAAATTATAGAAAGCAATCTACAGAATAGTAGGGCCAAATAGAGTTTGTGGCTTTTGTAGGTCCTAAAAAAAATTGTACTAAAATATGTGAAAAAAAATGTTTTATTCCTAATTACAAATCTTCTCTAATTCAAAAGGTGAAATGTTATAATATGTGACTGAATAATTTTTATGAATTGAAGAAACAAAGTAATTTAACAATTAGTACATTAAAAGTGAGTGTAGAGCTCATTCTCTTAGTTTGACATAATATTTTTAATGTAAAATTCAAAATAAATAAGAAACACAAGATCAATACTAAAATCAATCAATGCATACCAAAATTGATCACATAAGGTTGCAAAACATAAAAAACTAAGCCCATGGGCAATAGATTTCAAGAGTTAAAAGATAATATCATTTATTCTATTAAAAGAAATACTAATAATTATAAAATAAAAGTATAATGAACTATTGGCACTGATGTATTTTTAGAAGCCTTAAGTTTGTATATGTTTCATCCACATACAAGTTTCTATCACAAATATGTCAATGTATAACCTCCTGATTTCATTTTATTATGCAATCTTTTTAAAATAGGAATGTTGAACAATCTAATTTTTTTAAAAATAAAATTAGAAAGAGATTTGTGATGCATATCACTCCATTATATGTAAATGATATTCGATCAAATCAAAGAAAAATTCCACCACAAGTGTGATGCACATGCAACAAAGGCATACACAACTCCATAGAATACTACAAAACAATAAAATTGTATCACTTCTACCTTAAAGATAGGAAACAAAATTAAATGAAAAGGCTTTTCTCTTGTATATCATGCTTTTCAAGAAAGGTTTATATCACCAACAATGTGACTTCTTGAAATTGTTGATTTGGGTCATAAGAGAAAATGTGAGTTCTAGACCAATGTTCATAGAAGAAAGGTGTATACATTCTTTTACACCTAAATTTGTCCATTTCACCGAGATATTGATTTTTTACAACCCCAAGGTTAATTGTCATAAACCCAAACTACATTGTATGCTTATTACTGAAATAAACTCTTGAAAGATGGAGACAAATCTATTTAATTATTTTTTGTTGATGAAGGATGTGGACATTGTGATCCCTACTACTTTGAATAGAGGTGTAGATGTAAACAAAGATGGGCATCTGCCTCACTATGAGCCCATTTATCTCACAAAGACTGAAATATAACCAATCATTTCCCAAAATGATAAGACTGCATATTAAACACAAATAAATATCTACGACAAGATGGCCATTAATTTTTTTACCAACCTCATAATGAATCTCTCCTCATTGCAATAGAAAAAGACTTTGTTTAACCAAATGACACATAATTGAATACAATTTTAGTGAAATATAAAGTGACTAAAAGTGGACAACCCTTCACGATGTTACTTCACTCAATTAGGGTCGAAAAAGTAATGGGCTTGAAGTTGGTACTAGACCAAAGCTACTTCACACCCAATTTTATCAGCCATGGGTTTATTAGGAAAATAATAATTTTTTTATTTGTAATTGTACAATTAAAATGTTCAAAATTCAGTGTGAGTTAGCATTAAAATATGCTAACCTTAATTAAGTTTATATTAGAGAATCCATATTAAGTCTTTGTGCTTCAAAATTTGTGTTATTTACTAAAATTCAACATTGATTTTTAGCAATATTGTATTAACTGAGTTTATATTAGAGAATCCATATTACATTTCATCAACATTTTTTTATCACATTTTACGATTTATTATTAGTAATGATAAAGAGAAGAGAGATGTCAAACGATAAGTTGTAGATCAAGTAGATCAAAATTTTAAATGATAAGGGAAGCATTCTTGTTTGATATTCCTCTACATGTTACATAATTTATCCATTGCATTTCACCAATTAAAATGACTCTAAAATATTAACAAGTGTGTCGATATTAGTTTATTCATATGACTATAAGATGAGAAAAATAATAATTAAAAGAATTGTGCAACTTTATTGATTCAATAGTACACAACTATTAGAATATTTGTATAAATAATCTAATTACAACAACTAAATTTAGAATTATAAATTATTTGTATAGAAAATATTAACTATATAACAACTAATATTCTATAACCCAATAAATTCAGTTAAAAGTTATCATGAAAAACTCATAAGCTCATGTAATATTATTAATTTAGATTTGTTCATACTTAAGAGTAGAAAAAAGTTTATAAAAAGAATAATTCAATAGAATTTCACTAAGGTATATGCTAAGTAATTCTGAGCAAAACAAGCACGTAACCAGCTCAAACTAATTTTGCAAATGACCTCTAAGTAGCAAAAACTTAACTTGAGTTTTCAAAGCTGAAACCAATAGGCAAAATGCCAAAATGGGGACCATATCATTCTGCAAAATTATCTCGATTTGGTATAATCCCAAAGATTGATTGTTCATAGGCTCTTCCATCCTCCTTCGTTGCACAATCTGCTATCTTTATGCTCAAATATGTTTAAAACAATGACAAATAAAAAAATTGCCCACGGGCTATTTAAATTTATAAGAGTACGTCATTTGGTACATATAATTTACACGTGCAGACTAAATTTGCTAGATTCTAAGGTACTTTAGGCGTAATGTTTTTAATTTTGATTAGGTAAACATATACTTGCATTGAAGGCATTATAGGAGTAATTATTTCCACAAACAGAAGCACAAGAAATCATAACGAGTCTGTCACAAAATATTCATATACAAAGAGATGTAATGTAATATAGCGTCAAACAAAACAATGATGAAAACTAAGTATTATTACAAATAAAAATAAAATTTAAATTCCCAAATATTTTCCATTTTCAATCCCAAGCACTGTGAAAAACCCCATCTACAACACCATAACCAAAAGAACTTAGGATGGACAAAGTCTAACCTCAAAACTGGAAGAAAGTGATGAAATGGCATCGACAAAATCGTCACCATAGTCGGTGGAGGGATCGATCTGGGCGACATACAGAATTCCAAGAACAACACCAAGAATTAAACTAAAATTTATCCAAGACAGCACTTTCTACCTGCTAATGTCAAAGACTGCAGTGTCTTCTCCCACGATGTTATCTGTTAGCTCTGTTGAACTACCCGCGTTACTAACCTTCAGGGATTCGAACCCCAGTTCTCCTTTATCTAGACTCAATTGGGCTTTACACAAAAGTCTGTAAAAGCTTGCCTTTTGAGTTGCACCGAACTTGAGGCCTTGTGCTTTGGGAATTCCACGGTAGAGGAGGTGACCTTGTGAAATTGGTGTGTACTTAACGCAGGATATGTGACATGGAGCTCTTAGCAATATAGCTATCATGGTTACTCACTTCAGTCAACTGAATTTGCTAGCGCTTCATACAACTCATCTTCGGCCTTTAAAATGATTTCAATTAATGCTCCGGATTGATGGTAATATGAACAAAGGGATCAGGTTGATCAGATATTCTCTCAAGACAATTTTGTCTCTGTCAAAGGATATTTTGGACTAGAAATTAAATTATTTTATGTTTGAGTGCCTGCACCATAAGTGTGATGCTAAGTAGAAATAATGTGGGGAGAAGCAGCAAAATAGTGTGTAGAGGAAGATTGAAAATAAATGATGTGATATGGTAAACAAAGACTTGATGTGATTCTAACATCCAACATTGTATGCGGATCATACTGGAAACCACGATCGAAAAATGGTTTACCGACGATCATTTTTCAGCGTGAGACAAATTTCGATTGGAGTGAACTCCAAAGGGAAAGCCTATCGGCTAATTAATCGAAATGATCATTTTATGAAAATAGCAAAAAAATTGGTTAGTTTTTCTGCTCTATTAGGGTTTCATGTGTTTCTTGCGTACAGTTGTATAAGCTCTCCTCTTGAGTTTTCCATCTGTCATAGCGTATTTAGTGTAGGAGTTTTTAAGGCTAGATTATAATGGCTTTGACCCACTACGACCTGATAGTTGATACCAGTGCTTGCGTTACTGCTTCGGATAGCCATGGCACCTCCATTGAACAAACATTCTCGCAAGTTCGTCCTGAAGGTCTTCCACGAGGTAATCTTGATATTATTTTTCCTATGTAAGAATTTGATGTTGCATGTGAATGGTTAGAACAACATACTTTGATAGGGTATTTTGTGGGTAGGACTCCTCTCGAAACTATGGTCAAAGAATGGGTTACCAAGAGCTGGACTCTTCACGGAGTCCGCTTTGAGGTTGTGCAAGACCTTACCAAAAGTTTTTTTTTCCACTTTGCTAACCTGTCCTAGGCTGATGCGGTCTTTCGCAATGGCCCTTGGTTGGTTTGTTCCTCCTTGTTTGTGTCCCAAAGGCAGTCTCAAGACTTTACAGTCTCAGATAACAAAAAGCTTAGAGTTCTTGTTTGTTGGAATAAATCAACAAAGAGACAATCATAGTTTGAGTTCTAATAGGAGTCTGTAAAGAATTGGTGATCTGTTCATAGTTCTAGTTTGATGTCAACAATTCTAGTTTGTTGCCAATAAGACTTAGTTTGTTGTCAACTAGTCACAATCAGATGTAGAGTTTGTTTCTGGTTTTATAGGAGAGTAGTTAGTTGTAGTTTGTATATAAATATGTATTACTTATGTTATTTTCAATAGACAAAATTAGTGAGCTCTTCATTTTCTCTATTTTATGCTTTGTATTTGTGTTGTTCTATTTTCTAATTTGGTATCAGAGCTGAGGAATGTTGTAATGCCCTATTGTGTTGTCTCCTGCTTAGTACAACCTTTGTTGATAGTGTTGTAAAAGTAGTTCATAAAGAAAGAAGTCTAATCCAACCTTCTAGAAGTGGAGCAGCTGTGAAGATGCCATGTTTGAGTTGATTTTCTCAAATTTGCAACTAGTATATGTTCAACAATTTGATTTGAGTTCAAGAATTGGTAAATTTTCATTATTTGTTATTCTCTAGTAACTTCAAAAATGACAAGTCTATTTGATTCTTATCTAACTGAGTCAAATAAGTTAGATGGTTTCAATTATGTTAATTGGAAGTTTAAGATGCATACTCTAATGGAGGGATATAATGTGTGGAGCATTGTAAATGGTTCTAAGGCTAAGCCTACTACACCTCCAAATGATGTTCAGGATTAAGAAAAGAGAAACCAAAGCCAAGATTCTTTTGTGAATGTCTATAAAAGAGTTTATCATCCCTCATATAAGGGACAACACTACTTCTATTGGTACTTGGAATGCCTTAAAAGGTTTGAATGAGATTACAAATTCAAACAAAATTTTGTTTTTAAAGAGCAAGTTACTTTCAATTAACATGGAAGCAAATGAAAATGTTAGTAGTTATTTATCCAAAATCAAGGATTTAAGGGATAAAGTAGCTGACATTGGTGAATCAGTTTCAAGTAGTGATTTAATTATTTTTACATTGAATGGAATGGTGCATGATTATCAAGCATTTATTGTTGGTCTGGTTGCAAGAGAAAACACTCTTTTTGAGAATTTGGCAGGTATCTTTCTACGAGAAGAAGAAAGGAAGAAGCATGTGGACAATAAATTTTAGAGTACGGATTCAACTTCGATGGAAAAAGAAAAGAATCTATTCAAAGGAAAACAATTGCCAAAGAATAATGAAGGTAACAAATTTTCACAATCAAGGGTCTAGCAATGAAAAGAGGTATCATGAAGGGGTATCATCTAATCCAAATATGAAAAAAAATGGTAATTGTAATTATTGTGGAAAGTTTGGACATTATGCTTATGAATGTAGAAAAAAGAAGTATAATGAGTCCAAAAATAACAAATATGAAGGTAATTTTGTGAATGGTGATCCAGATACAATAACTGACAACATTAATGATTAAAAATTGTTTGTTTTTGATTCTGCTCTTTCAACTGAATAAAGTGATTGTAATGATTGGTCTATATATTTAGGAGCATCAATTCACATGTCAGGTAATAAAAATTGGTTTAAAATTTTCCAAAAGTAGGATGATGGTAGAAAGATCTATTTAGGAGATAATAGGTCACATGATGTAAAAGGATGTGGTGATATAAGTGTGCAATTACCTAATGGCCATGTAAAGCAACTTTCTAATGTTATGTATGTTTCAAGAATTTTAAAAAAATTGATTTTAGTTTTAGCTATTACTGACCAAGGTCTAAAAGTTGAGTTCTTCAAGGGAGGTTTCCAAGTTAAAGATATGAAAAATCAAAATAATGTGATTGCTAAAGCAATGACTTCTACAAGTGTGTTTATTGAAGAGCTATGGCATAAGAGGTATGGTCATCTAAATTTAAAAGATTTGATTTTTCTACAAAGAAAAGAGATGGTGTAAGGTCTTCCAACATTTAAAGATGAAAAAATCAGTTGTGATGGATGTGCATTAGGAAAACAACATAGAAATGAATTTTCAATAAGAACTAATGTAAAAGAATGAACTATTCTTGAAATAGTGCATTCAGATGTGTGTGGTCCTATGCAAACTTGATCGCTTGGGGGAGCATCTTACTTTCTTATAGTTGATGATGACTGCACTAGATACACTTGGGTGTATTTCTTAAGGAATAAGAGTGAAGTTTTTTAATATTTCAAAGAATTCAAAACTATGGTAGAAAAACAAATAGCTCACTGTTTAAGATTCTTAGATCAGATCAAGGTGGGGAATATATGTTAGAAAATTTTGTGAAATATTGTAAAGATAATGACATTCTTAAGCAATATGTAGTGGCCCATACTCCTGAACAAAATGGTGTAGCTGAAAGGAAAAATAGAACAATTGTTTAATGTGCTATGAGTATGCTGAAGAAAAGAATATCCCTAATAATGTGTGGGCAAAAGCAGTTAATATAGTTGTGTATTTTCTAAATAGAAGACCTACCAAGTATCTTACAAACAAAACTCCTTATGAAACTTTTCTTGGAATTAAGCCAATTGTTAGTCATTTGAGAATTTTTGGAAGTAAGGCATATTGTCATATTCCAAAAGAGAATAGAAGGAAACTTGATGCAAAGTCATTCAAATGCATATTTGTTGGTTATTGTATTGATCTCAAGGCCTACAGGATGTATAATCCTACTACTCATAAGGTATTTGCTAGTAGAGATGTTATATTTCATGAATTTGCAAATAATATTCAAGATAAAGAAAAGGTGGACAAAACCATTTCATTAAACTACTTGGAGTAGAGAATGAAAGTTCAAATATTGTAGATCAACAAACTCATGATCAAAGTGGGCATGAGACAAGTCAAGTTGAGGCCACTCCATCTAATAATGAAGCACTAAGAAGATCTATAAGGAAAATCAAGGCACCAATCAAGTAATATTATTATGGCTTAGTGACTCAAATAATGAGAGTAGATGAACCTCAAAATTTTGAAGAAGCTGAGAATTACAGTGAATGGATGAATGCAATGCATGAAGAATATGTTTCAATTTTGAATAATGAAACTTGAGAACTAACTGAACTACTAGCAAATAAAATTTCTATTAGTTGTAAATAGTTGTTCAAAACAAAGTTTAATGCTAATGGCACTATTGATAAATTCAAAGCTAGATTAGTTGCAAAAAGGGTACTCACAAAAGGAAGGAATTGATTATGAAGATACTTTTGCACTAGTAGCTAAAATGAATAGTATTAGACTAATGATTTCACTTAGTACAAAATTTGATTGGGTTCTTCATCAAGTGGATGTTAAATCATCATTTTTAAATGGTGATTTAAGAGAGGAAATTTATCTTGTCCAACCTGAAGGTTTTGTAAAATAGGGAAAAGAGCATTTAGTATGAAAGTTAAAAAAGACATTATATGGTCTCAAACAAGCACCAAGGTTATGGTATGATAAAATCAATAAATTATTTTTTCAACAAGGATATATCAAGAGTAAAAATGATCCAAATTTGTACATAAAGAATGATGAATATGGGAATGTTGTTTTGATTTCTTTGTATGTCGATGACTTAATCATAACAGGAAGTTCTATAGAATTGATTGATGCAATCAAGGCGGCTCTATCATAGACATTTGAAATGAAGGATCTCGGAGAAATGCATTATTGCTTAGGAACTGAGGTGTGGAAACAAAATGGTAAGACTTTGATTGCTCAAAGTAAGTATGCAAAGAAATTAATCCAAAAGTTTAATATGCAAGATTTTAAAACAACATGTACTCCATTGGAACAAAATTTCAAGTTCTCTTGTGGCAGTGATACTTCAGAAGTCAATGGGACATTGTACAAGCAAATGGTGGGAAGTCTCAACTACTTGACCACTACAAGACCTGATATTTCATATTTTGTGATGAGGGCACAACCCAAGACCAAAAATGAAAACAATAGAAAAAGGGGAATATTATTATCAAAAGTGATATGCTATTACATTCAATACAATGAAAAAAGACCCATTGATGTGCCCTTGGGCTTACAATGTTGTTTGATTCTGGAGAAAACAAACTCCATCGAAAACTGAATTTACAATGCAAGAAATGACCTTAAGTAACCCGAATTAGGTTTAGAGTTAGGAATACATTTTAGAATATGCCATTTGGCATCCAACACCAAAATAAAAGGTTCTAGAAAACACGTCAGAAGTCGGTGTAAAATTAGAAGAATCTAGAAATGGCAGTCCAACTTCTAGGAGGCATAACTTTTGATCCAGGATTTCAATTGACAAACCGTTTACATTTTTAGAAATCTCTCCAAGCACTCTATAGCCCTATGGACCAGTTTTTCTTGTCCCTCATTTTTTGGGTCCATATGAGGCAGTTTAGTGCTTCAAATATGACTTTGAAGTGCTCTCAAGGGGTCTCTAGGCAACTTTAAACTGCAATAACTTTCAAACCGTAAAATCTTTTGACTTTTTTTTTTTTATGGAGTGCTTTAAATTACAAGTATAATCATCCCTCCAACTTAAACCCTCTAACTATCATAATTATGGCTCAATTACAAAGTAACCTATTTTCTACATTGGCATGTACCCCAAGGTGCTCAAAAACTCTAGCCCAAAAAATCAATAGTGGAACTACGAGAGTTGGAGTCTCTATTTGACCCAAATGGGTATCCAAGAATGAAAACACATTAAACATAAACTAACACTAAGAATATTTTTGGGTGATACAGGATTGCCCTTACACCACTGGATGCTTTTGCATCATTTGATCAGCATACTTAGCAAATTAATGGCTTATCCTCTAGAGGTCCATTAGAATGCAACAAAAATAGTTCTTCAATACCTACAAGGCACCATATCTTTTGGCATTGAATATACTAACCATTTGAATGTTGAGTTGATAGGTTACTATGATTCTGATTGGGCAAGAGATCCAGATGATCATAAATCAACAATTGGTTATGCATTCAACATAGGATTAGGTGTTGTTTCTTAGACCAACAAGAAGCAACCAACTATTCCTCTTTCATCTATTGAAGTTGAGTACAAAATATTGTGCAGTGCTACCTGTGAAGCAATTTGCTTAAGGAGAATTCTTGAATATATGGAACAAAAGCAAGATGGACCTACTCCAATCAAATGTGACAATCAAAGTACAATCAAGCTGGCCGGTAATCCAGTTTATCATGCAAGATCAAAGCACATTGAAATTCAACATCATTTTGTAAGAGAGAAAGTTCACTCTCAAGAAATAGAGTTGCAATACTGCAACACAAATGATAATATGGCTGATGTATTCACTAAGTCATTGGGAAAAATAATGTTTGTAAAATGTAGAGATATGTTAGGAGTGCATCTTAATTCCCTTGTTGATTAAGGGGGAGTATTGGAATAAATCAACAAAGAGAGAGTCATAGTTTGAGTTCTAATAGGAGTATGTAAAGAACTGGTGATCTATTCATAATTCTAGTTTGTTGTCAACAATTCTAGTTTGCTATCAATAAGGCTTAGTTTGTTGTCAATTAGTCATAGCCAGATGTAGAGTTTGTTTCTAGTTTTATAGGAGAGTAGTTGGTTGTAGTTTGTGTATAAATATGTATTGCTTATGCTATTTTCAATAGACAAAATTAATGAGCTCTTCATTTTCTCTGTTTTATGCTTTGTATTCTTGTTGTTCTATTTTCTAATTCTATTTGGGTTGAGTACCCTAGTCTCCCCTAACCTTGTTGGTCATTTTTTGAGTCTATTGCCAACACCCTTGGCAAAGTTTTTACTAAGGAACATGATAATTTTTTCAATGGTTGCCCTCATAAGTGCATTTTTGTTGAGGTTGATCTCTCGAAGGATTTCAAGGATTCTATGGAGATTCAGGTTGGTTCCCACACCTTCTCCTAGAAGGTGCTTTGTTTGAACCTACCAAATACATGTTATAGGTGTTAGTCGACAAAACACAAGATTAGGGATTGTCCTTTGGCAATGTCTAGAGTTAAACCCCCACCCAAGGATGCTCATGTCAAGCTAGTGGAAGGAAACTAGAAGGAGGAATGAACCATTGTTGGGTGCAAAGGAAAGGCTTCCTCAGCCCCCAAATAGTCAAAGTTAGCGTCAACTTCCACCCCTCTTATGTAGAATGGAGCACAAACCCTAGCCATTGCAAGTTCGATAACAATTTTAGAGGAGTTAATTCCTATCATTTCACAAGTTTCAAACCTTGTTGCTCCTTAGGGGATCAAGGCTACTATGAGGGCTACCACTCCTTTAGTGGTTTGCACTCCACTCGTTGTGTCCTCCATTGAGACACAGACAATGCAGCATTCTCACAGTCCACCTAGGCGTGCTAAGAAACTAGAAGAGAAGCGGTAGGTAATCACTCCCTTGAGGGTTTCCCTTTGGTTTTAACCTAGTTCTAACCTTTTTACAAAATATGTACTCCTCCCTTGAGGATGAGACAAATATAGAAGAGTTTTCATGAATTTTTTATCATGGAATATGCGAGGTCTTACAGACCTCTCTAGAAAGTACTATGTTCGGGATATCCATCATAGACTTGGTAATTTAGATTTCCTTTGAATGCAAGAGGTTTAAATCTTTGGTTTCATGCTTTCTTTTTTTTGTTGCATCATTTGGTCGGATGACATTAGGTTTTCCTCTCAGCACAAAGTTGGTAGAGGGGGTGTAGTTACTCTCCTTTAACCCTGTCTTAATTATGCTATTATTTTGCATGGTTCTGACCCCATGCACAAAATTATTTGGATGTTGCTTTCTATCAATAATCATTCCGTTGGTATATTTAATGTTTATGCTCCCAACGATGTTGTGGAACAATCTCAACTTTGGTGATGAATGGTTGACAACTTACCACTTGCTACTTGGGTTATGTGTAGTGATTTTAAAATGGTAGAGTTGGCTTCTAAGAAGGAAGGTATTTTGTCTTTTCATTGGACAGACAGTAGGGGAAAGCAAAGTGTGATATTTTATGCGCAATAAATTGGACCTTTTTTATCCTAATGCTAACCGTTGTCGGCAAAGTGGGATCTGGCACACATGGTCTAACTTTTGAGTTGGCTCAAACTTGTTGGTGTAAATAAGTATTTACTATTTATTCTTTAATTATTACTTAGGTTAATGCATTATTTTATTATATTGCATTATTTTATTATTTGGATTTTGTGTACCTTCATGAGTTGTCGTGTTGAAAACACAGAAGTACGCAACTCTAATTCAACACATGGTGTCTACAACACTGGAGTTTACATCATTCACTGAGTTGTCATGTAGACAACATAGTGATTCACACTCCCTTTTTAGCACATGTTGTCTACAACATAAATTTGTGTGCTACACCATTGTAGGCTTATCCTCTCATCATCGCACTTACTTCTATGCTTAATGGAGGATAACCCATATCTGGTGGACATGTGCATGGTTCTATGACTTATCATGTTGCTGACTTCTATGCATTTTAGAAGCTCTCTAGAGGCCTTTATATATAGGCACTCCTAGTGTACTTTCATATGGCATATTGAATGAATATCTCGTCATGCTGATCATACTCTCTTTGGTCTATTATTGTGCTTGTGTTTGAGTTCCTTGGTCTTGGGTGAATTCTGCCCTAAGACAAATTCTTACAAAACTATATATTAAGACGTCTTGATCATGACATGATTACTACACAATCTTTTTTTCCTTTTCTGAAGATCAAGAGTTACATGTTATTCCCTTGTCAAATGTGACATTATCATACCGCTATTCCATTTATTTTATCATTTCTCGAAAAAGTGTTGTCCAATAAGCTGTCAGAACACAATTTTTCCTCAACACGTTGGTGTTGACACATCCTTCCACTATTGCTCACATTCTGCATGTTTGGAATTTGGAGCCAAGACCCCATTCTCAAATAGGTTGGATTCAATGGTGGAATGATGCTATTACCAGAACCATTAGATTTCTTTGCATCTATGGGCTACAATTGGCTATATTCAAAAAGAGGTCTTATGAAGCCAATACCAAGGCTCTCAAGAAGACTTTTGAAGCTCTTTCCATTAATCCATTTGATTCTTATTTGTAAGTCTAGCTTGCCAAGTTTTGCCATGATAAACAAATTGTTGATAACTATGTTGCTTGAGATGCCCAAATCAAGGCTCACCTTCATTGGTTGGAGATTGGCAATAAAGCTTCTAAAGGATTCTTCTAGTCTCTCAAGTCCCATCATACCAACTTTGGGATTAAAAATATTAAACAAGGCAATACTATTCTTTCCAATCTCCCTGACATCCTACAAGGTTTTGTGCACCATTATGAAAATGTTTTTTCTTCGCACGAAAATTTGTTTGCCCGAGAGGAAGCACTCAGAAAGTGTATTTATGTTACTCCAAACCATCTAGCAGTGAAGAAATGGGCTTTTTGTGAGCAACTTCTCACCATCAAGGACCTCAAGGAGGTAGTCTTTTCTATGGTAGATGACAAGTCCCCTAGGTGTGACAGGTTCCCCTATGAATTCTACAAGCATCTTTGGGAGTCTATTGGCCAAGACTTGCACAAAGTCTATCTTGAAGCATATCATGCTAAGAGTCTAGGAGCCATCATTAACAAAAGAAACATCAAATTCATACCTAAAGCTGGTGACCTTGAGGATATTTGCAATTGGCATCCCATCACCTTGCTTAATGTGTCATACAAGATCATTATTAAGGCCTTAGCTCTCAAGATTCAACATCTTCTTTTCTTAATCGTGTGACTTGAGCAAACTAGTTTTATCAAATCCAGGTATATTCTTGACAACATCATTATTGTTTAGGAAGGCATGGAGTGGGCTCATAAGTCTAACCGACAGACTCTATTTTTGAAAATTGATTTTGTCAAAGCTTATGATCAAATTGAATGACCCTTCATTTTGGCTATACTCCAGCTTTGGGTTTCAACCCTAATTTGCTCCAGTCTATGGAGATGCTTTTTGGTGATGCTAATGCTTGTATTACCATCAACAGCTCTCAATCTAAAGCCTTCGGGCTCTTTCAATCTATCTGTTAGGGTTTCTTTCTGGCTCTGGCTTTGTATGTTCTTGTTGGTGAGGGTTTTGGTTACCTACTTGCCCACTTTGTTTCTTCTGGTTTGGTGCATGGCATTTCCTTGCCTAATTCTTCTTCCTAGCTTTTCAATGGTTACTTTGTTGATGACTCATTTCTCACTCTCTTGGAGGATGAGGAGAATATTACTAATGCCTCGCAATGCTTGGATACCTTTGGTCAAGCTTCTGGTTTAGCTGTTCAATGACACAAGATGCTCTATTACAGGCAATTCTTTCTTCTAGATTTGCCTTGGATTGCTCAATATGAGTGGAAATGTGTCACTCATGGGGAGATTTTCTACTTTCTAGGCATCCCCTTTGCCTTTCAAGCTTCTCTGGTGGGTTTGTGGAATGTTGTACTCATGAAAATTGAGAAAAATCTTGACTACTAGATTACCAAACCCCTCTCTCTTGCGGGGAAATTCTAGATTTTCTTGAAGGTGTTGGCTATGTTTGGCTCCCTCCAAAGCCTCCTACCTCAAGCTAGAACACTTTCTTCATGACTTTCTTTCAACTTATCATTATAATCATTAGGACTTTCACAAAGTTTCCTAGGATTCCTATTGTCTCCCTAAAGAGTCTAGAGGTCTTGGCCTTCTTTCCACACAACAACAAGGGCTTTCTCTTTGTGCTAAGTGGATTATTCATTCCCTTACTAGTGATGAAGCTTGAAAAGTGTTGGTTCGACATGGTATCTCTTCTAGATTTCCTATTAACATGCCTATGTAGAAGGGTATTGATCTTCAAAACCTTCTCATTATGTGGGAACATGCTCATATCCAAGGCTCTTTTGTTATCAAGAACATTTGCAAAGCTTGGGAAGCTGTAAAGCCTTGGCTTCACTGGGATGGTGATGGGTTTTCTGATGGGCTTTTGTTGAATCAATAGAACCTTTGGTGGTCCTCAATGTTTTCCATTCAGGTTGTTCCTCTAGCCAAGGCTCAAGGCTCAAGGTGCCAGTGCTCTATGTTTTTTTAAACATGGCATCAAGACTCCTAAGGACCTTTTCTCTAGGGTCTTTATGAGTCTCAGATCTTGGGAGGATATGCAAGTCTAGTTTTGTCTTGCTTGTCCAAAATGTCATACTTTTGATTTTTTGCTCTTTGTCATTCTTGATCATTTGCTTCACAAGTTGGGAATCCAGTTTGTACGACCTTGGTGGAAAGCTTGGAAGTGGTATCTTGCCACACCCTTTGCTAGTTATAAGTTGAGCTTAGGGTATCGATGGGTTTCTCCCCATCTCCCTATGGTTAATACTCTTAACCAAAGATGGCATCTTCAATCTTCTCCTCGTCATTGGAGGGTTCAATTTGATACTATTAGGGATGCTATCACTAAGCCTAAGATTTCCATTTTGTTTGGTGCCTTTTGTTTCAAGGGCTCCCCTTGGGTTGCAACCCAAACATCTTGGTGTTCTTGATCCTTGGTGTCCTTTTTGTGGGCATCCTAAGTTATTTTTGCATATTTTTTGGTTCTGTAGGCGTGATCAGAATTATTGGTAATGGATACAAGCTTTTTTCAAGCCTTTCAACCCAAAACCCTTTTCTTGGCACATGATTATGTTGGGTGATTCCCCAAGGATTCCTCATCAATTTACCCAGATCTGGCATACTTTTCGAATGGAGATTTTGTTTATTTTGTGGAAAAATAGGAACGTTGTTCTTTTTACTCACGACTTTCTTGATATCAATGTTGCTATGTACACTAAAGCATGCATTTGTAATAATGTCATGTTTCATATCTAGGTCCAAGCCAACAAGGTGGCGCTGGAGGTGGCCCACCTCCAGGAATTGCTTAATCATTGGGGTAACATACCTTGCATGATCACTAGAGTTCCTCCTAACTCTTCGGCTAACCATGCTCCCCCTGGGGCTGCCATCGGGGTCACAATTCTTCTACGCATCGATCACATACATCGTGCTCGTAGGGTCCCCGTCACCGCTCTCATAGTGGTGGCAATGTTGGTTAGCAGTGTCACTCGGCTTCTCCTCCTCGCAACGGTTCTAGATGGTCCCCAGTTCTTGTGGCTCCCCCTCATGTTGCTTCTCCTATTTTTGGTGGCTCCAAGTGGTCTTTTCCCCCACCACGATCTAGCAATTTCTCCATTGCGGGTGGAGGAGAAAGACAAAGATAAAGTTATTGATGAAGACACTACTTATGGTTGGACTATTCCTAGTTCGCCTACCAATCTAGGGATTGTTGGGGTTATAATGATCATGATGATCCCCCCCCTCTAGTTGACACTGCTCTTACGACCTGAGGGAGTTGCTTATATTTTTTTTGGTGAATAATTGTTATTTCTAGCTTCTGTCATGTGAACTTTCATGGGCTGATCTTGTATCCCCTGACCCCTTTTTTGTCAATATGTAACAAGTATATTATTTTATTAATAGAAAAGACTTTTAGACACCTAAAATTTTCCAATTGAACACAAATACCCTTTTCCTAACCAATTAAATAGGTATTTATTATTTATTTAATTTTAGTCTTATCCTACCTTTGATTAAATAAATTTACATTTATTTAGTTACATTCATCTTTCCTTGATTTAAATAAATTTAGATTTATTTAATCCTAGCCTATTTCCCCTCATCCCACTTGCATCTTAATCCTTTACTTTAATTATGTAAATTACTTATTTTACTTAATTAATCCCTTTAATCCCACTTGGAATTAAATATTAAATTTAAATCTATTTGAATACATGGCTCCTAACTTTAACCCTCAACTAACCTCACTTCCCTGACCTAACCCATCCTTCTAACCTAGGTCAATCCACTTATCCACTAATTAATCCTAGTTTCTCATCTAATCATATCCTTAATCATTTGCACAATCCTAATCAAAGGATTAGCAAACCCTAGTCACATGTGACATGTGGCTCTTACACACTTACACATTTGTCCTCCTTCACATGTGAATCAAGGTGTCTCACACATGTGTGAGAAACCTTGAGCTTCCACCTTCTTACACCTGTCATTGACCCATCATTTTCAAAGGTGTCTCACACATGTGTGAGAAACCTTGATCCTCCAACACTCTTACACCTGTCATTGACTCATTGCATCAAAGGTTTATCACACATGTGTGAGCATCTTTCCCCCTTTGAATAGTCAAAAACCCTAATCCACATGGAGTACACTTGGCCTCCACCTCATTGACACCTCATCGATCCTAAGAGATCCCAGCCCTTCATCTTACATTGAATCTCAAATATATATTTCATCTCATTTTCTATAAAAGAAGAACCCTCTTCTCATTTCCATAGGCAATCTTCTACCCATTGTTATGCTATAGATTTTGTGAGCAACCACACACCCTCAACAACAACATCAACACTTCTTCATTTTGGGGAGGTTTACATGTGTTGTATTGAGTATATTAAATTAGCTTCTTATTTTTATTTCAATACATTTGCATGATTTCTCCATATCTTTCATATTTGAGGTTTGCATGAATATGTAGGAATATGCCTAGTTGCTTATTGTTTATTCCTTAGCTACATTTTATGCAATACAGGACTATTCATAAAAAAAAAAAAAAGCAAATAATTAATTGATGGAAATTATCATTTAATGAAAAAACTTAATAGTACAATGATGTGTGCAATGGGTATGCTAACGAGATACGAGAGGAGAGTGTATATGTAAAATTTGAAATGAATTTTTTTTAAGGAAGGTCCAAATTTTTTTAAGAGGGGAGCATAGATGTGAAATATTAAATGAATTTTGAGGAAGGTGCAATTTTTTTAATATTTAGTAATGTGACTTATCAAATATTTGTCATGTTTATAAAGTAATTAATAACAACAATTTACAAAAGTGGAGACATTTTTTTTGTATATCCATTATTAAACAATTGTCATTTTTTAGAATGTGACTTATCAAATATTTGTAATGTTTATAGAGCAACTAATAACAATAATTTACAAAAGTGGAGACACTTTTTGTATGTCCACTATTAACAATTGTCATTTTTTAGAATGAGTATTACTTGATAGATGAACAATTTTGGTTCATTTATGTAAAGGGAAACAACTTGTAGAAATATAGTAAAGGACATAGTATTTGAGAGGGGAATTGGGGGGGTATGTTAATATAGAGAGATACATGGTTGGTTATTATAAGAAGACATTGATTGTTAACTGAATACCACAGAGAATAAAAGTTGACTAAGTATATGTATTGTATTAAAAATTTGGTTAATTTATTGAGAAAATATGGAGTGGTTGCAATTAAATTATAGTGTTTTAAGAATTGCATTTGATAATGATGTCAAGTGTGTCTTCTCTTCTTTTTATCAAGCAATATATGGAGTTTTTTTAATGTGTGCATATCTTTTGAAAGTGAAGATGGGGTGTACACTAAGTCTTGTAAGTTCATGAACCCTTTAAATAGTTATGAATGTCAACCTATGTAATTCAATGTTGTCAATGTTGATTGTTGCACTATGAAATGTAAGCCCTTTGTGATGTGTATATTCTTGAAGCCCATACCAGTTTTAGTGGTATTGAATAGTAGTTTCTATGACTGATTGGGGTTATGGGGACACTTTTGAGTTATTTCACATTGGAAGTTTGACCTATGTACTCAATAGACGAACAACAATAAAAGGGAAGTTGAGTTGGTCTTTCACCTATGTACTCATTAGAGAATGGTGGAATCAAGGCAATTTTAAAGGTTCCAAAATGAAAAAGATTAAAGAAAATACACTTAAGTGGAATAAAGAACATTTCAACACTATATTTAAAGAAAAATTAGACATCGAAGAAAGATTAAAAAATTAAACATAGAAATAATTAAAGAAGGTATGAATAATGAGAACTTCCTACTAGAAAAAGAACTCCTTGCCAGATAGGAAAAAATCCTATCAAAGAAAGAAGTTTTTTGGAGACAAAAATCAAGAGAAAAATGGCTAGAAGAGGGAGACCGTAATAAAAAAAAATTTCATAACAAGACTTTATATAATAGAGCTAAAAGCAAAATTAATAAAATTAAAGACTCATTAGGATCTATCACTGAAAACCTTGACAACATATCAAATACTTTTGTAGATCATTTCAATAATTTACTAAACAATTTCGAGAGTTTGAATATGATAGCTCAAGCAAAAATACTTGAAGTTATTCCAAAAGTAATTTATATAGAAGATAATAAAGCATTAAACTCTCCTGTATCTTTGGAAGAAGTCAAATCTGTGTTATTCAACATGAACCCTGATAGTTCTCCAGGTCTAGATGGATTCCAAGCTTTCTTCTTCCAAAATTTTTGGGATATTATTAGAATTGATCTTTGGAAAGCCATTGAAGCATCAAGAAATGGTAGGTCACTACTATCAGAAATTAATACTACCTTTCTTACTTTAATACCAAAAAAAAGATCCTAAAAACCTAGGAGATTTTAGACCTATATAGCTCTTTCCAACACCATTTATAAAATCATATCTAAATTCTAGCTAACCAAATGAAAGTGTTTCTCCCTAAGCTTATTTCAGAAGAACAAACAGGTTTTGTACCAAGAAGACTGATTCTAGATGGGATACTCATTATACAAGAAAAATTACACTCTGCCAATAAAAATAAAATGGCAAGCATGTTCATGAAACTAAATATTCAGAGGCATATGATATGGTTGACTGGAGGTTTTTATCCAAAACCTTAGAAGCATTTAGATTCTCTCACCAATGGATTAATCTTATTTATCAATGCATTTCAACAACTAAAATCCCCATCCTTATTAATGGGACCCCTGAAGACTTCTTTGATACATCAAGAGGTATAAGGAAAGGAGACCCCCTATCTCCTTTCCTATGCATTATCATGGTAGAAGCCTTTGGTAGGACAATTACCAAAGCATACTCTAAAGGCAAATTTAGGGGTATTAATGTAAGCAAAAATGTCTCTAATATAACCCACCAATAATATGTAGATGATATCATTTTACCAAGAGAAAGTACAATAAAAGAGGCCCTAAACAACAAGACAATCATTCAACAATATATGGAAGCTTCAGGTCAAAGAGTGAATGTTGTAAAATTAGAAATATTCTTCATTAATACCAAACTTGAAATAGAAAAACAAATCTGTAATTTTATGGGATATAAAAGGGGTGCATTCCCCTATAGATACTTAGGAATAGAGTTAGAGAAAGACAGTAAAACTAACAAAGGATGACAAAATATCCTTGACAAGATAGATAAAAGGATAGGAGGCTGGAAAGATAAATGGCTTACAAAAGTGAGTAAAGTTACTAAGATCAAAGCAGTTTTATCTGCCCTTCCAACATACCCCCTTTCCTTCTTACTGCTATATAAAAGTATCAATAAGAAGCTTGAAACAAAACTTAGAAGCTTCCTTTGGAATGACACTGATGAGCATAAAAAATTGGTTCTTATAAAATGGGAAAAATTATGTAAACCAAAGGAAGTAGGAGGCCTAGGGTATCAAAAACTGAAATTGGCAAAATGAAGCTTTAGGGGCTAAACTGGCATGGTGAATTTTTCTTGAAAGCGATAAAAAATGTGCTAAAACTATGTACAACAAATACTTTAATGCAGCCGATCCCTACTCCTTGTTTAGAATGAGGATCCTCCCTAAAGAATCTAAAAGCTGGAACTTTATAGTAAAAAGCCCCTTATTAGTAAATATCTCACGTGGGATGTTGGTAATGGTGATGAAACTCTCTTCTAGGAGGATTCATCGGATGGTCACCCCCCAATTGACAACATGGGGATATTAGCCATCCTTAAAGAGCAATTAGTCAAACCCTAGGGGTGTAAGGTTAGCAATTATAAAACTACAAAAGATAATAATGGCAGTATAAGTTGGGAATGGAAATCTCTAGACAATATTGACTTAGAACTAGTAGTAAAAAAGGTTTACGAAAAAATATCCATAAGAGGAAAATAAAGAAGTTAGAGAGAAATGACAAACTCATATGGGTAGCATCAAAAGACGGCAGGTATAATGTTAAAAATGGATATAGAGTAATCACCTAATCCCAAAGGTGGGAAGAATTTTGAATATCCCCTTAAAATCTATTGGGATTCATCCTATTTACCAAAGGCAGGCTTCTTTTTGTGGATTGCCTTCCAGAAGAGGATTTTAACGACAGACAAACTTAGGAAGATGGGCATTAAGGGACCATCAAGATGTGTGCTATGTAAGCAAGACAGTGAAAATTCTGATAATCTCTAATATAAATGTCTATATACACAATACTATAGGGATTGGCTCAGACAAATGTTGGGTTGGATGGCTCCTTTTCTAGAATTGCTAGATGATCTCCTTAGGGGCTGGCCAACTAATAGTAGTAATTGTATATATAGAAAACTATGGAATACTTGCCCATCTATCCTTATTTGGGAAGTTTGGAAAGAAAGGAATAGAAGAATATTTCATGATTAGGCTATGTCTGTAGGTGAGATTATTAATAAAATTGACGTCTGTATTGGTGAAACCTTAAACTCTCACCTTAGGAAAACCCAGAAGAGGAAGGATCATTTTCAGAATGGGATGGTCTAATGAAAAAGAGTTGGAAAAACCTAATTAATCCCCCACTTATGTATAAAAAAAGAATAAAGAGGCATGGGAAAAATGTAGATGGATTCCAGCCCCCAGTGGTTGGACCAAACTAAATTTTGATGGAGCCTCAAGAGGCAATCTTGGTACCGCAAGAATAGGATGTATTATTAATAATGATTCTAGAAATTGGATAGCGAAAAGGGCTAAATTTATAGGATCAACCACTAATAATCTCACTGAACTAGAAGCCCTTCAAGGTCTACAAATTTGCTTAAATCTTAGCATATCAAAACTCATTATTGAAGGAGATTCACAGGTTGTCTTGAATGCCATTAGAAAAAGGGGAACACCAAATTGGGTTTTAAATTCAAAATTGGAAGAAGTGCTTAATCTCCTTGATCTCTTCGAATATTTTTAGATTCTACATATATTCCAAGAAGGTAATAAAGAGGCAGATCAGCTAGCAAATAAGGGTGTTAACAGTGAAAATATATTAATCTATAATTAGAAGTAATTTAACCATAAATTAAATAAACATCTTAATCAAACTGAATAATGTAAATCTCATTCTTACTAGCAGAATTAGCTTTGACTTTACGCTAAAGATAAATCCAAACAGTTAAACAAAGCATCAGTTAGTCAACAGGTCTTAAGAAATCTTTTTTAATAAGATACAAGGTAGAATAATATACAATCAAATATAAACATCAAGTGAGAAGTAGCTAAACTAATTTTAGAGTTAGTAAACAAACGGTCAGATAGTAGAAGTGATAATTTCTACAGTAGTAGATGTTAAACAATATTGGCAAATGAGAAATTAACCTATAGTATCACTAAGTTTGTCAAACATTTTTTTAAAATATAAATATACAACAATAGTTATAGAATAACAGAAGCAATTAACATACACTCATATATCAACAACACATAAACATGTTACAACTCTTAAGGGTCCCATGACATTGAATCACATTTTTAAGTTTTAATTAACATTAAATCCAATATATATTAAATCCACATCAAATAATAATACACAAGTATGAATCCATTTAAATAATATATAGTCATCTCAAATGCCACTTGGCAATAATCATAATGCACAATCATCCACTGTATAGGTCATAGGGTATTAAAGGCTGAAATAATATACACCATGAAATAGATAACATCATCTCGTAAGATCTATGAAATCAAATACAATACACTAGGTATAGCCATCCATCATAGAGATACAAGAATAGATAGCAAGAGCATCTGCACAAACACATCCAACAACGACATTTGATAGTTAGATCTCAATGGTATAAGAAAAAGCACTACCACCTGACTTTGTGGAACCCAAAAAGGTCCACTCCCACTGTGTTGAGGAGATAAACTCAAGTCCCAAATAGGATAACAAACTCAAAAGTCAAAACCAACAGCTAGGTTCAAGGAATCACCTGAAAGAAAAATATCTCAAGGGTACCAAGACAATCCCAGAGGCAACACAAACATGTAGGAAATCTATTATGCATGTGGGCAATTATTATCGCATGAACCAACTCTAAGGTTACCTGACTAATCTTCTAATCCTCTGACCCCCTACTAACTCTATGTGGCACTAATATCCTTTCATATTGACAAGGAATACTAACGAAACATGGTCACAAACAAGCATCCTCTCTACTCCCATCCTAGCCTGTACTAGCACTCAAGGCATGGGCTAGGAAAATAATGACTTATTAATTTATTTTAAACCCATCTAATGAAATGTTATCACTTATTAAATAATCTACAATGGGTTACCCCTTAGCCTCTTTAGGGCCTCTGCCTCCATTGCAAGCCACTTCCCAACATGAAATATAGATAACCTACCCTAAGCTCAGTAAAATCAGAAAGATCTCAAAAGACCACATACTATACATCAGTTCTTAAAAAAGCAACTGACAAGCATTGAAATATCATTGGTCAAAATATAAGCATCACTAAAATGATCATCCTAACAGGTATGATCCAAGAAAGTACACATAAACCAATCCACATCATAACATGACATTACCAAGAATCCTATACAAGCGATTGGAAAGCAATCCATATACAATTGATCAAAGACTCAAAGGTTATATTAGACCATTCACCTTAGTTTCACACAAGAACACTAGAAAGCAATAACAATCAATAGATCAAAACACCTCATAGAGCATACAAGACACATTACCATGGTTGAGTATAAAAGACCGTGATCAAAACATCATCATAACATCACAAAACAAAACTCCCGAGCCTCTAGTAAACATCGTAATTTAGTCAAAGTACTAAGTCAACCCGACACCTAATAGTAGAATCACATGTCATAAAAAGAGTGCATACAAAAGTAACTTTCACAAAATATTAGGTTTAGAAAACACAACGGTTTAATTTTCATTAAAGGTTTTCAAGTTTTCATTTTTTATTTTATTTTCAAATATTATAGTTCATAAAGTTTACGATCTCAAACAGGGTTTCAGTTTCCACTTCTCTAGTTACCAGATTTACTAAGGTTTCTGAGTTCACTAGAATTCCAGACGATTCAACAAATCATATAAAGTTGTTTAAACATTGTTTCATAGTTCATTTTGTTATCGAAACATAAGAGTTCAGTGAACATACACATCATAGTTTTCATCTTTTTAAAGTATGTTAATTACTAAGATTTTTCGAATAATAAAATCTCCCTAACAATATAAATCATTTTCATATAAAATCAAATCATCAAACACAACCCAAGTTTACTAAAGATAACCATTAATTCTCCCAATTAATTTCTTTGATTTTCAATTTACTTTAAAATAATATTTAAATAATAAAGTAATAAATCAAATTTTCAAATAATTAAATTTAAAACTTTAACAATATTTATTAAAATTAATAATTATTATTATCAATTACTACCATAATAATTTTAAATTTATTAAACTTTGGAAAAACATTTCCAAAAAGAAAACCTGCTAAAAATAGAGACTTTCTCGAAATGAAAGCCTACTAAAATAGAAACTTTCCCGAAATAAAAACCTGCTAAAAACATAAATTTTTCAAAAATAGAAACCTACTAAAAATAGAAACTTTCTAAAAATAGAAAGCTCTAAAAATAGAAACTTTACAAAAATGGAAACTTACTAAAAAAAACTTCCCAAAAATAGAAACATGCTAAAAATTAAAAATTTCCCAAAATAGAAACCCACTAAAAATAGAAACTTTCCAAAAATAAAAACTTACTAAAAACGAAAACTTTCTAATAGGATCCAGTAGAGAAACCCAGATCAAACAGTTAAAATCTATAAAATAAAATTCTCTTTTTTTTCAAAACCCAAATCTCGATTTCAACATCTAATTACAAAATACTAAAATAATTAAACAAGGTTTTTTAATTTAACTCTTTCTCAGATGTATTTAAGAGTAGAGAACGATAAATTTTAACACGAGGGTTTCAAATTTCTATTTCTCATATACAGATAATTGAACGAACAATAATTAAAATATATGAGAAGGGTTTCAATTTCATTAATTTATTCACAGATTTAATCAAGAATATAAAATAATAAATTTCAATCACAAGGGTTTCAAACAATTCTAAAAGTTCTAAAAATAGATTTATCCAGATACGAAGAAGACAGGAAAATTGAAAAATGTAAATCTACTGCGCAAATTAACCACAAGATTCTACCTGAATCTGATACTAATTCGACAACACACAAAGCATGCAAGAATTTCTCTTTCTTTCTGAAAACCTCCTTTTCCTAAATTGCTCCTCCAAAACCAATGTAATTGCAAAAATGAGCTCTAGATCTTTGATAAAGAGTTCTCCCTTAATTTGGGGCTTTGATTGTGCAATCATGTGATCTCTGATAAAGAGTTCTCCCTTAATTTGGGGCATTTGGGGCTCTGATTGTGCAATCATGTGAGGGAACTCAGTTTATTACTTGTTATCTTCTACCTTTTCATGCACAACTCTTAGCAATTTTAAAATATCTTTATTAAATTAATTTGCTTTTTGACTTTATTTAATTTATTATATTTTAATTTCATGCATATGCTTTATGCAATTTAATTAAAATAAACTTTATTAAATAATTGCTTACTCTCTCTTTAATTAATATTTGAGACATTTTTAATATAATATTTAGAATTTATTTTAAAATGAACTCCTAAATATATTATTATTAAATTAAATAAATATTACCACATCCAAAATTAGACTATAACTTTATCTTTAAATGAATTCTTTAATTTAATAAATTTACTAGATATTTTAATAATATATTTATTAATTCAACTAATAATATTATTTAGAGTTATTTTTATTTTTATTTTTATTTTTATTTAGACTGGTAAGAGGCCAAAGCCAAGATCCAAGATTAATTATTATTATTATTTATTAAGCATAATCACAAGTAGATTTGAACCCAAGACCTCTTCGATAAGAGGCTTACAATTTACCATTGTGTTGTAGGCTCTTACCTAATATTATTTAGAGTTTATTATTTAAAATAAAACTCCTAAATAATGATTATTAAATTAAATAAATATAACTACGCCTAAATTAGAACCATAACTTTATCTTTATGTTTCATTCTTTTATTTAATTTATTCATGAGATGTTTTTAATATAATATATATTAATTTAACCAATAATGTTATTTAGAGTTTATTATAAAAAATAAAACTCCTAAATAATTATCATTCAATTAAATAAATATAGATATGTCAAAAATAGAACTTTAATATAATCTTTTAAATTTAATTATTTTATTTAATTAATTTCTCAATTAATTAAATATTGAATTTTCTTTATAAAATTTCTATTAAATTATCTTTTAATTTGATTTAATTAAAATAGAAAATCACAATAAACCTACAAAACCAAATATGAAAACTCATCATAGAGCACAAAATACCAAAACAAACCCTAGGGTAAAAAAATCATGAATTCACATCACTTGACGAATTTGAAAAGGTGAAACTAACTCAAATACTTGTCCTATTTTCTAGGATAATTGGCTTAAGGTTTAGGATTTGGACTCAAGAGTTATCTCCCCACTTATACCATTGAAATACTGCGATAGGGTATGCTCATCCTGGCAATTTAGGGAAGTCGATACCCGGTACCTACAATCTGCATAAAATCCTCACATGTACAAACACAATATTCTAAAATAAATAGGGAATGACAGGAAGTGGTCCATCATGTAGATCCCAACTAGTAGATGACTACGACTCCCTTCCTCAACCACATCAAAAATGCCACACATAAAGAAAACATACATGCACACCATACACATGCAAGTATTGGGTAATCATTCATAGAAATTGCATAAAAATCATTCATCTAACTAACCATCAAAAGATAGCTGAAATCACTAATTGAACCTACATATATCATCATCAAAATAATCATAAACACCTGAAATAACTAAGTAACTCATCACATATATAAACTGAGTATGAAATACATCTAATCCTATCCTGTAACTAAGTACTGATAATCATAAAACACGATAAAAAAATGACCTAAAAGAATTTGACAATACAACAAAAAAGTCAAGCAGGGGTAGGCATTACGAGAGGAAAAAAAAGAAATTGTGTTTTATCATTCCCCATATGATCTTTGATCAAGTACTATCATCATGAGCTGATATGCATCATTTTAGAATGGGCAAACACATCTTTATTAAGGAAGCAAACCCTTAGTCCAACAAAAGATAGGAACTTGTAAATTATAATGGAGAACTCTATCTTTAAAAGACATGTCAGATCACTTAATACTTAGAACTATAGAGTACAACTTTTAAACATTAGAAAGTATGGAAGTTATAGACTTGTTTAATTATATAGTTTTATAAGCTAACTTTTAACCTTATGTGGAAATTAGTAGTGCTTTGGATGCAGCTTCTAGCCTAATCTTGAAATCTAGAAAGCAAAAATGTAGCTATGCGGTAGAGTTTCCTTGTTTCTCATATTCTCATAAGAGTATTTTGATTAAAATACTTGTATGTAAATTAAACTAGATGATGTAAACTGGGGTATGCCCCTTTTAATTTGTATAATATAAGACTTTGGTCCCGGGTAAGATTGGAGGTTTTTTTACTCCATTTTTTCCTTCCAATGCCCATTTGAACAAAGAATTCATGCAATTTTTTTATTTTTATTAGACTATAATGCAAGGCTTCAGTCGTTTACTGATTAAAAGAAAAAGAAAAAGATAAGTTAACTATATATAAAACCATCAATATGACACTTAAATTTATTAATGAACCATCAACTAAAATGATAAGAAATATAATATTTTTTTTAGTTACTATTTATTATATATTTATATTAATTTAAAATATTTTTGAAACATAACATATGAATATTTAAAATTTATTGTACCAATTTAAAATGTATATGTGTGTGTACATACACACACACACACACACACACACACACACACACACACATTTTATATTATATATTTATATTTATTTAGAATCTTTTTAAAGTAAAGCATATAAACCTAGAAATTTTTATTTTTTAAAGCTGAGAAGCTTCCTAGAGTCACATACACGGAGTTGAGCCATCTGTGTCAAAAAAGTCATCTCCTTTAATTGTGGATCAACTTTAAATCTTTATCATTCATATGGTATAAACCTAACTATAATGTTTTGACATTAAAAAAATGCATTTTACCCAGACTATAGATTAGAAAATGTTTAAAAGAATACAACAAACACTATATGTTACTCTCACCAATAGAAACAGATAGAATGACTATTATTCTAAAATATGTATCACTAAGGAAAACATATATTCTATTGAATTAGTTCCTAATCTTATAATTTTGAAATCCTTTATTATACCACTAAATGAAAAAAAATTTAATGCTTGATAATAGGGTTGTAAACTAAACAAGATTTTTTTCCTCTTCTATATTTGGTGAAACAAATAAGACTCTTGCATATTGTTAATATTGTAACATTCATAGTTCCAAAACCTAGCAAATAAAATTGATTCATTGGATTAGAGCATTGAGGATGAATTAGATACAAATCGCCAAAGAATCATTCATAATAAGAGCAAGCATAGATGAAGGCATACAATAAGGAGCCCACAACATTTTCTAACAACAAAAGTAGAGATTCCTCAAGACTTGATATACAACATTACAAGCATTTTGGTCAAATACAACCAAACAAACTAAAATGTTTCAAATTGAGATTAAAATTATTTGGAAATGAAAATTTTAGTTTAAATTTAAAGGATCTTGGAATATAGGTAAATGGTATGGATTCTATTTCAAATTAAGGGTGATATCATAAAAAATAGTGGGTGGAGAGACTTGTTAGTTAGTATTCATAAATTAACTCTTTTATGTATTAGTTAAACTTTTTATTTTAATGAAATTATTAAATTTTTGAATTTATTTTCTCTATGTTAAAGATTAAGTTGTGTATTCTATTTTGTTGGATTAGTTTGATTTTAGAATATAAGAGTCATTTTCAGTGAAAAGATTCTAACATTAGATCAATGAGACCTATAATTGTTTATGAATAGAGAGGAGATACCAATCTAATGATAATAGAAAATAATAGTTTCCACATACCATTTAGAAATGTGAAGTTGCTATTTTGCAAGCATTGTTTCAAGTTTGAAATTTTAGAGAAGAGATACAAATCTAAGGATAATAGGAAACAATAGTTTCCACATACCATTTAGAAATGTGAAGTTATTGTTTTGCAAGCATTGTTTCAGGTCTAAAATTTTAGAGAAGAGATACCAATCTAATGATAATAGAAAATAATAGTTTCCACATACCATTTAGAAATTTGAAGTTGTTTTTCAAGCATTGTTTCAGGTCTCAAATTTTAGAGAAGAGATACCAATCTAATAATAATAGAAAACAATACTTTCCAAATACCATTTAGAAATGTGAAGTTGTTTTGCAAACATTGCTTCAGGTCTCCATTTTTTACCCAATTTTGTTATTGGTTTAGTGTTATTCTTTCTATGGGCATGATCTAATCATTCAATTCCTTTATTTCAAGATTAGAAGTATATTAATTTGTAGATATGTATTTTCAACTTTAACCCTTATTACCATAATTGCCTTTAAAAAACTAGACAACAAAAATTATCTCTTTTTTTTTTATCACTTTATATCATTAGCTTTCATTATCGACAATGGGAGTTGAGCCATCCCCTTAAAAAAATCCTAAAATAAAATAAAATAACATTATATATATTCTTGGTGATTTATATCTTTCTAAATTTTCTATACCAATAGTGTAAAATATAAATATAATTCATTTCCAAGAAATATAATTCAAATATAAGTTTAACAAAAATTAAAATCTTGTCAAAAAAAGCATCAAATAATATTATGTGTAAATTATAATTGGTTCATATTGAAAATTATTGACAAACAAAACTACAACAATATTATTTAAAAAGTGTTCAATAACTTATGTTTCATAAAGTACGAATTATCTTATTTGTACTTCAACAAGATGATAAGAAAAAATTATTACAGAGTATAAGAAAAAATTAATTGCATATATTTAACAAGAAATATAAATCATTTTTTAAACAACTTAAACATTTGTCATCCTTGAATTATTGTTATTTTAGAGAATTCTTTAAAAAAAATCTTTTAAGAATAAAAGAAACTTAATGATAATTGGTTGAAAATAAATTTCTCATAATACAATGTGATAATTTACTTAGTGGTATTAGAGTTTTAGTTAGACTCTTATCAAATTCAACTTTTTTGTAAGATGTAATAGGAAGATGATTTAAAATATTAAATTTCATGATCAATCAAAATAAATCAAACTGAAAATCAATTTGAAACTCTAATCCTAACTCTAATCAAAACCCTATCTCTATTCATTAAAATATATAAGAATAATATACATTGTTAATATTTACAAAGAATGGATATAAAAATCATTGAAATTTATACATGTGTATAAGTTGTTTTAAAAAAATAAGATGAACCTTTATCAATAAAGACACAAAATACATGTATTAATTTACTATAAATATAATTCATTTTGAATCTGAGGAACAAAGAAAGCAACATTGAAGGGACTATCAAAGGGAATATCATAGAAGGCAATGAGAACATATGACAAATATTGAAAAGGAGGAACAAAGACAAAGATGAAATGAGGCAGATAGGCATAGATATGTTAGACGTAGAATAGAAAGAGAAATAGAAGAATTGGGTGCTCACAATGGAGATGGTACAAATATATTAGAAGGTCCTCATCAAAAAACTTATGAGAAACATTATAATTGTGATATAGGAGATAGATAGGAAATACATCGACAATCAAATAAAAGGGAATAATATCAATATCATGAAAATATTGAAATGAATGTTGACAATGACAAATCAAATATTCACTCAATATATACCACAAAATAGCTAGCATATCCCTCAACTAGAAAGAAATATAGGAAGAGAAGATAATACACAAAATATAGATAATCCTAATGGAATGCTTGAAAATGATTTTTAGAGTATTCAATTGAGGTTTCGACACCAACTAGATAGTTTGATTTCTCCGACAATGTGTTATATATGTCAGGAATGTTATCTTGGAATAAAAGTATTTCGTACTTCACAGGGTCCTATATGTAGTAGATGTAAGCAAGAAAAGATTGGCAATAGATTTTCTACCTCAAATAATATGGATCCAGGACAACGACCACAAGAAATTTCTAACTTAACTCAAGTGGAAGAAATGTTGATTGCATGTGTAAGTCCAATTTTGCAAGTTACACATGCAACGGGTGGTCAATACAAATACGAAGGACATAAAATATCTTTTCCTCAAAATATTGAACAAATCTCCAAAATTATATCACATTTGATAAAAGAATTTCCAATAATAATAGTTCGAAGAAAAGATCAACGTGGCATGAATTATAACTTTACAGTAAATAGAAGACCTAACAAGTTATATTCAGATTTTGTAATTGATTACAATGCACTAGATATTTGGAAAGAAGTTGTGATTCTAATATTTTTAAAAGAATGAAGACAATACACAAGGAATTTAATTCAAACTTAAATCAAATTGTATTTTCTGGTCCAATTGTGGAAACAAATGATGCCAATATTATAGAGCACACAAACTTAATGGATTCAAAAATCCAAATGTAGATCCCACTACATTGGTTGATTGGCCTACAATTGGTATATCTCCAATCAATGAGTACATAACATCAAGTTTAATTGCTATGGCATTTCCCACACTATTTGTAGATGGTAGTGTTGACATTAAGGTCAATTTGTCTATTAGTGACTCAACACTTAGTCAGTTGGTTAAATTGCTACTAAGCTCTAAAATTGGTACCAAGCTAAAACTGATAGTTTTTAGTATAGCTTAAGCATAGTAGTGTCTACCAAGCTATCCTATAGAAGTGATGAAGATCTTACTGTTAACCGAGCTCTGTAGTGTTAACCAAGCTCTGTAGTTTTAACCAAGTTCTATAGTGTCTACTGAGCATGCAGTGTTAACAAAATGAATCTAATGTTGACCGAGTCATGCTGTATCAATTGAGTGATTCAACAGCTACCAAGTTTCTCAGTGTTCACCAAGTCACACAATGCTAACCAAGTTTGAGCTACTCAAAAGTGATTAGTATGGACTGAGCTTCAAGTTCAACTAAGTGTTAGAGTTTTTCGAGTGTTAACAGTGCTTGTCAAGTATTAGAACATCACCAAGTTTGTCTTCAGAACTCGAGTTACAATAGTTGGGCCGACTTTATGAATTATGATAAAATTGGTATTGTAGCCGACTCTAGTAAGTAGTTATTTGGATTGATATATATGTAAATCATTGTATCATATCCAAGTATGTCATTAAAAGGTAATATGAAGTGTATGAGTATGAATTAAAGAAGGCTACACGAAGTATAAGGGACAACAAAGATTTATCTATCACAGCTAGGTGATCATTATAATTCAAGGAATCTCATTCAGCAAATCAAATTTGCAAATCAGAGATCAACCATTAATTCATTCTAATAGGGATATCAGTTAAATCCTTTAACCGGGTGGACTTAACAATCTTTTGCTAAAATCTCCTAACAGAGTGCATACTTTATTGTATGTTTGTAAATCCTTTAACAAGGTGAACCTTATAGTTATTATTGCTCCTAATAGTGCAAATCACCAAAAGTGGTCAATTGTAAGCCTTAACAAGTTATCTTTATACTATAGTACTAAAACTTGTGAGTATCACCCCCACCCTAGTTTTACTTTCTAATTGGAAGGTTTTTGGGTCACCATATCTTGTGTCAAAGTGTTATGAATGTTTTGTTTCTTTCATTCTTACATGCATACAATTAGATCATAATGATAGATGAAGGATTAAATGGAGAAGTAAGTTAAAGTTTATCGGTTCCTGATTCAACCCTTCCCTCTCAATAACCTAGCCTTCCTTATATTTCCAACAATTGGTATTAGAGTGTTTGGTTCTCATAGAAGAAGTTTAACAACTTGAGATAAGATTAGAGACAATGGAGGTATATAGGCTAGATAAGGCTATTGAGAATGAAAAGTTGGATCTAGAATTGGCCATTGGACAACTCAAGAAGGCAAAGGAGCAAATCTCTCAGTCATTGAAAAGAAGGAAAAATCTTGTAGCACAAATGGACGAAAATCTCTACATTGAAGAAAGAATTGAAGACTTATGTCTAGAAAGAAATTTAGTTGAAGTTGATGCAGCAATCAAAGATCTATTAGAGAAGAATTTCAATCTTCAAGAAGAAGTCAAAAAATTGAAAAGAGAGCATGAAATTTAATCAATTAGATTATATGAAGTCATGGAAGAAAAATACAAAGCTAGAGAAGTGATAGAAGAAAAGGACAATGAAATTCAACAACTATCCCTTCAACAAGAAGACTTCATTGATGAACTCAATGATGCAAATCAAGAGCTTATCAATCTAAGGATAGAGAATGAAAGACTACATAATGATCTTACATGGAAAAGAAAACCAATGAAAGAATGAGGAAATCTCAAGAAAGCATGAATCAATTGAAAGAGCAAAATCAGTATAGACACAAAGACAAAGTTGGATTAAGATATATGGAAGAAGGTGAATCATCTCAGCAAGGAGCTCAAAAGAACAAAATACCTACTTACAATCATTATGGTAAGATAGGTCATACATCGAACAAATGTTAAAGCAATGGTAAAACAAAATTCAATGGAAAGTGTTACAGTTTCAACAAGCATGGACATAGAGCAAGTGAATGCACATAGAAACCTAAGTTTGAAGGAAAGTGTTACAATTGCAATAAATAAGGACACAAATCTTCAGAGTGTAAGACCAAGAAGTGGAACTCAACAGAACAAATTGTGAAAACAATATTTCAATGGGATTACAACACATAGTGTAGATGTTACTACTATGGTGAGTTTGAGTACATTGGAACAAACTGTATGAAACATCACATAATGAAAAGAGATACTAGAAAGTGATGTTTTATCTATACATAACTTGGACATCTTGCCAAGAATTGTATGAACATGGGAATAATTGAAGATGAAAAGAAAGCTAAAGCTTATAATATCATAAAACAAATGAGGCAACAATGGGTGCAGAAATCTCTAGAGAATGAAAACCAAAATCATGAAGTTGTTGACAACCTAGTCAGTGAAGTGGGTGGCCCAACCATTTCAATTTAATTCTCTATGGAGATCACTAGAATTGTGATTTAGAAGAAGTCATCTAAGATTAGTTCCAACTAGCAAGAAGAAAGATCCATATCAACATTCAAGTGCAAAAAGATCACTAAGTGATGATGGAAACTCAAGACCTTATCGAGAAAGGTCAGGTCACATGACCTTACTGAGCAAGGTTAGGTTGCATATCTTTTTAGGATGCAGATGCTGAGTTGGTGACTCTACCAAGTACCAAGTTTAGACTAAATGGTGGTAATCTTACCAAGTTCAAAGTTCTTCAAGTTGGTAGTTCCTACTGAGTCAGGACACCTTATCGAGTTGAAGGTGTCTTCTAAGCATTAAAGACCAAACTGAATGGAGGAAAACCTATCACCAAGTGAGTATGTGTATGAAGTATTAATGGTGATCAAAAAGAAGAAATTTGTTAAAAGGAAGAAATTAATTTTATTATTTCACCGCAAATTTTCAAAGCATAGAGTGAAGAGCGAATTCAAAGCTTCCGAGTGATTTAAGTAGTTTTTGTTGAAGATTATCCAGTATTCAAAACCCTACATAGAAATGGCAACTTCAAGCAGCAAAGTCAGGAAATGTTCGGAAATGTTAGGTTGTGGAGTGGATTGCAAGGCTCTTGCATTCAAACTAAGTCCAACAATTGTGGAGACACTAGACCCCACTGGAGCGAAATCTCAAATTTCATCAAAGGTACTTCTTGTCCACAACATTCATTCATACTATCACTATTCTATTCAAGAGCTTGGAACCCTAGAGATGAATGAAGCATTCAATGAATTATGTGTGGATGGTGTTCTGAAATCAGAGCACAAACATTTGGAGACAAAGGGTTTAACACATATTCTACATATGTCAAAGGATTTTCAAGTGAAATAGATCATATTTATACTAAGCCATGTTCACAATGGACAGTTATGGTTATATCATCCCATTACAATAACTAAGAACATGATACATAAGATTACTAGATTGCTCATATTGAACGAAGCAAAGACCACTAAAATCCTAGGTCAAGCAGAACTGACAAAGAAAACTCTTATCAAGTGGGACAGAAGAGGCATGAAGCTAAGTCATGTGACTAAAATGGAATTAAAGTTTGCATCCATGTAATTGCTCACAAAATCTATAGCTCAAGCTAGTTGAACAACGTGTCATGTGAAGCAGTTGACCTATCGTACAAGGCTGTGAAGAATAATTTGTCTTTCAACCTTACCGAGTTGTTGATGAATCAATTCAACAAGAATATGAAGAGCATATGAGTATCAAAGAACAATCCATGTAATTTTGGTTCTCCCTTGACATGTTTATTTTTCTATGTTCAAAACTTTTCCCTTTTAAAGGTATTGTATTATGGAAGAAGGATACTCCAATTTTATACCAAATAAATAAATTCATAGCAGAGATGGGAGAAAAATTTGATAGCATTATGGACAACTATTTTGAAATGTTTAAGGAGAAAATGTAGGGCAAATTTAGGATTCCTAGGAAGCTTATAGAAGATTATGAGCAAGATATCTACTTTATGGTTGACTGTGACAAAGTTTACGTTCAGGCAGTCAGACCTAGAGTGGCATGGGTTAAGCCTCTGGAATATGAGGTTAACATTGATAACACTAAAGATATCATTAAAGCTCTACTAAATGAGCCTGTGGATCCTAAGGCAACTTATTTTGGAACATATGATGAGACTAAGGCCAGAATTGAGCTTAAGATCAAGCTACCTCAAGCAATAAATAGAGGAAGGAAGAGGATAGAGAAAATAATCAAGAATACCAAGTCATCAAGTTCTCCTCTCATGATTTCAGAGGGTAAAGGAGATGATGTAAAAGATGAAGATGAAGAGGATGAAGTAAGGGAAATTGAATCTAAGGAAGAGGAGCCTCCCAAGAAGAAGGGGAAGATTATAATAACCACACCTACTAAGTCCTCCCCTATTGTGTTTACAAGAAGATCTGTAAAGTACAATAAGAAGTTTAATTTGGGTGAAGATGAAGCTGAACATATTATCTTTTAGAGGTTTCCACCTACCTTTTAGGAAAAAAATAAAGAAGATGGCACAAGGGGCATGTATGGCATGTCTTAAGTCTCTTAAGTATGAGACTAGGAATGAAGAAGAGAAAAAAGAAATTGAGGATACCCTTATGGAAAAATTGGGTAAGTGGAAATACTCACCTCATGAGCTTTCACAAAAAATTATTGATGAACTTTTGAAAGAAGTTAAACCTAGATGGGATAGTGCAATGAAGACTACCAAGGACATCTATGAACAAACCTTGAGACAACTTATGCCGAGTCTCAGTGAGAAAGAGGTGAAGGAATCTTTGAAGTAGAATGAGAAGAAGCTCACTCTCAAATTCAATACATGTCTGATACTTCTTAAAGACATTGAATCTATGGTAAAGTCTACTACTACTGCATGGAAGAATATATATGGGTTGCACAAGTCTAGTGACTTTGTTGTGCATGTTGATGACAAAGATGGTGAAGATGAGGATATGCAGAAGAAGAAGTAGAAATAAGGGATGATGAGATACATGGTGTTAATCTTGATGATGAGGAGGAAGAACATGAAGCCACTAGAGGAAGCCTTCCAGAAATATAGAGTATTGAAGAATCTAATGCAAAAAATATTATAGCACAGATTATGACTTCCTTCCCTTATTCTCTGAGCAAAGCCTTAGTGCAATCAGGCTTAGAGAAGGCTTCTACCAAGTTGGTTGTGGTTACCACTAGATCACCTTGCACCCAACCAATCTCTAGATCTATACTATCGAGTGTTCCATTGATTGAAGTGCCTAGCACTTCATCTGCTGAGTAGCTAGTCCCTCCAACATTAGGTTCTACCGAGTAGCAACCAAGTACAACAAGTATTCCATCTATTTCTACCATTGTTTCAACATCAAGTGTATCCACATCTAGTGCAATGATAGTTGGGACTCAGTCTCTATTGACCACTTAAGTTCTCAATAAAGGAAAAGAAATTATTTCATCAACAATTTCAAAGGAAAAGGGTAAAGTGGAAGAAATTGATCTAGATGAGGGCATTGTTATTCCAAATTGGGATATATCTTTCCTCACTCCTGATCAAATGGATATCCTAGGAGAACTTTTGAAGAAAATGACTAAGCAACATAAGCTTAGAGAAGAGAAGAAGAAAAAGGAAAATCAAGTCCTTGAGGACATAAAGAGCATATTTGTTGATACTCTAAATATTGAGGTTGATAGTAAACAACCTGTTATGGATTAGTTAACTGAAATTGTCCACAAGTATAATGAAGAATTGAATGGATAGGAAAAATTGTTGCAGAGAGCTAAAAGAAAATTTGAAAATAAAGTGTTGGAGCAAGTAGCAGTAAAGATTTCCATAGATCAAGTAGAAATGTCTAACATTCTTGCTACACTGGAAACATCTATCAGTAATGTTATTTATTTATTTTTCTAATTCAGTGACGCATCTTTCTTCACAAAGGAGATCAAGGAGAAATTGTCCAAGATAGATGAGGATATGAAGGCAAGTGCACACTAGCTATCACTTGATCTAAGTTATAGTTATGTACACTTTACAAAGATCAAATATCTAACAAATCTCTAGGTAGAATAATTGAGGGAAGAATCCAGAATTAGGGCTACACTTGCAGAAATTCAGGGCATGATTCTTCCAAACATGGATGCACTACAAAAGCACATTGAACATGCAAAGACTCTCATCCACGATACTAACTTCTCCATAGTTGACCACATGATGGAATTGTTAGCAGTGGTGTAGATAGCCTTGCATGCAAGTAAGGTATTGCAAGAGAATTGGGACAAGACTATGGTACTAATTTTGAAGGAACATTCTGATTTCTTGTCACATTTTGGTATTAACTTGTAGATATTATACACCTTTGGCATTTATGTCAAAAGGAGGAGAATATTATTGGTAAAAGGGGAGAAGTATATATGTGTATAAAGAAGATTATCATACTCTAGATATATGTATGGGGGAGTAGTATAGTAATGTACATATATGCAAAAAATATCTTTACAAAAGCAATTTTGAAAAATAAAAAAAATACAGTAATTTATTGAGCTACAACAACATGAAGTCAAAACCAAGTTGAAGACACAAAATGTTGATAAAAGAAGTTTTTGACTTGTAATTTTGAGAATTTAGAATTTTGATAAGTGTTTTTGTCACTAATGCCAAAGGGGGAGATTGTTGACATTAAGGTCAATTTGTCTATTAGTGACTCAAAACTTAGTTAGTTGGTTACATTGCTACTAAGCTCTATAGTTGCTACCGAGCTAAAATAGATAATTTGCAATATAGCCTAAGTGTAGCAGTTTCTACCGAGCTATCCAATATAAGTGATGAAGATCTTAGTTTTAACTAAGCTATGTAGTGTTAACCAACTTCTACAGTGTCTATCGAGATTGCAGTGTTAACAAAGTCAATCTAGTGTTGACCGAGTCATGCAGCATCAACTGAGCGATTCAATAGCTACTGAGTTTCTTAGTGCTCACCAAGTCACATAATGCTAATCAAGTTCAAGCTACTTGAAAGTGATCAGTATGGATCAAGCTTCAAGTTCAACAGAGTGCCAAAGTTTGTTGAGCATTGACAGTGCTTGTCAAGTATCAGAACATCATCGAGTTTGTCTTCAGAACCTGAGTTACAGTAGTTGGGCTAACTTTGTGAATTATGATGAAATTGGTATTGTAGCCGACTCTAGTAAGTAATTATTTGGATTGATATATATATATGTAACTCATTGTATCATATCCAAGTATGTCATTAAAAGGTAATATGAAGTGTATGAGTGTGAATTGAAGAAGGCTACAAGTATTATAAGGGACATCAAAGATTTATCTATCATAGCCAGGTGATCATTATAATTCAAGGGATCTCATTCAACAAATCAAAGTTGTAGATCAAAGATCAGCCACTAATTCATTCCAACATGTGTATCAGTTAAATTCTTTAACTGGGTGTACTTAACAGACTTTTGCTAAAATCTCCTAACAGAGTGCATACTTCATTGTATGTTTTTGAATCCCTTAATAAGGTGGACCTTACAATCCTTATTGCTCCTAACAGGGCAGATCACCAAAAGTGGTCAAATGTAAGCCTTAATAGGTTAACTTTATACTGCAGTACTAAAGCTTGTGGGTATCATCCCCACCCCAAATTTACTTTCTTATTGGAAGGTTTTTGGGTCACCATATCTTGTGTCAAACTGTTATGAATGTTTTGTTTCTTTTATTCTTTCATGCATACAATTAGATCAAAATAATATATGAAGGATTAATTGGAGAAGTAAGTTAAATTTTTATTGGTTCCTGATTCATCCATCCCCTCTCAATAACCTAGTCTACCTTATGTTTCCAACAGGTAGCTGTAATTGGTTAGAACCACAGACAAGACGAGTACATCTACATGAGTATGTGAAACACTTGATATGGTATAGGGATCATTGCTTTGGAAAATACCCAAGGTTTCGATACAACATAAATAATATGGTAATGAGGCACCATGCACAGAATTCAACATTAGTAGTTGCTAAAATAAACCATAATGGGTTACCTATTACCATAAATGAACTACATGAACATATGGAAAACTTTCTAAACTATCCTCTAGCTAATAAATTGATGCAATTTGGTATAACACTAAGAGGTACATGATCATATTGGATAAAATGTTAAGTAGAATATCTGGCATGCGTCATCAAATCAAAACACCAACAATGTTTTTTACATTGAGTGCAATTGATTTATATGCATTAATGCTAGGCACACCACCTACAGATCCTTGTGAAGCTCAATTGTGGAGAAAATAAAATGTTATTGACTATCCTCATATAGTTTCCCACTACATGCATTTAAGAAATTCAATGTTTAGAAAAGAAGTATTGGAAAAAGGCTTAAATGTTAAAGACTTTTGGTGTAGATATGAATGATAGAATAGGGGTTCACCACATGTGCATGGTTTCTTATGGTTACATGGAGTACCAAATATGTATAGTATAGATTAGTCTAATGAACAACAAATAAAGATGGCTGAAAGATATTTTCATTCCATCATTTATGTATGGAATCCAAGAGTAGATCCTCATCAAAGAAACATACACGTGTAATAATTATGTACTTAATATAGTTATCTTTTTATATGTTAGTCAAAATAATTACTAAAAAGTAATCAACACATTCATATTTTATATCTTACATATTTTAGGTTTTTTGTCAACACTCATGTCTTAAAAATACAAGACAACTTGTTGGAATGAATATTAATCAAGATTATGAAAAAAATTGAACATAGTTCAAAGACATACAATGTGTAAAGAATGTGCATGTTTAAGGAAGAAAAAGGGAAAAATGGTTTGCAAGTATTTTGTTTACAAATACAAATTTCAATATATAAATTGAACACTATTTTAGAATAACATTATAAAAAAATTATTCATGTTGAATCATAGGTACAATGCTCCTTGGGCTTTAAATTTGAATGGATCAAAATTATACGAAGACATTGAAAATGGTGACAAAAAATTTGAGGCAGTAAGAAATGATGATAGAGTCAATTCTCACAATAGATACATACTTTAATTGTGGAGAGCTAATATAGACTAGCAATCAGTTTTGTCAAAATATGCAAGACAAAGTATATTGTCAAATATGCTGCAAGAGCATAGAAGAGCTTAGAAATCTACCATGAAATGCTTATGTGACTCGCAAATATAGAGAATCTTGATTATTTGGCTACAAAGGTATATATGAATTTTATGACCAAAACAATTATAGAAAGAGATATTGGAGCTCAAGAAACTTATGACATGCTTTTAAAGCTTCCATTGGTTTCAAGAGTAGTAGAAGATTTCTTAATCTTAATGTTTCACAAGAAATATTCAAACCTATAGTCGTTTGTGATGATATGTGCAATGAGGAACATGCAAAATCAATTATTGATGGATATAGAACAAGGACATTCTCTATTGAAGCTATTAAACTCATGTATTCAACTAGATCATAGATATATAATCCTAGATGAAAAAGAAATAACAAATGGGAGTTGAGGGGAAAAACAACCATTGCAAGAGTGTTTCCAAGATTCTTCTCTATCCCTTCATGTGAATCCAAAAAATTGATTGATTTTTGTTTCTCTAAAATTTTACTTTATAAACTATTTAATGATTATATAAAATCAAACTAGGAGTTGTTAAACTATAAACCTTGGCATGTTGAATGAACAATAACTTTAGAAAATAATGAAAATATTAGTGACTCTAAAAGTAAAAACAATGAAATAGTACAAGGAAACACTACAAAGCTTGAATGGGAAATCATATCTAGACTAAATCATGGTCAAATAATGCAAATTCCAGAGATAGACATGTTGGGAAGAAGGGAAGCAGTATGGTAGAGGTGATGACTATACATCTCAAGCAATCAATTTTGTAAAAATGTAATGCCTTGCTTAGGAACCCAAGAGAAATAAACATAACATGTTACAATGTTTACGAAACTTTTTTTTTTTAAGCTCAAACAAAACAATAAATAATGTGGGAGCAATATACACATACACATCAAGTACACACAAGTAACTACAAATACAATTCCCATTCCTTGAGGGTTCCTTCACATTGAGTCACTTTAAGAAGTTTATATTAATTAGTTTAAGTCTCAAGTACAATGTCATGATCACAAGGAAATAACATATACATCATCTCATAAGAAAAATCATAAATACATTTGACACAATACATCTAATGAATAAGATCCACTGCACATGTTATAGGGTATGCGAGAATAGATACAAATACTGTTAGGAATAAGGTGTCTCAACCTTGGATAATTCCTATTCTTATTATTTGTTTTGTAAAATGTATTTCTTGCAAAAAATGTTGATGTGTCGGCATATTGAATTGTGTAGAAGGAGATCATTGCTAAAATGGTTATGAAGGATTCCTATGACACGTAAGAGCTATGTCAGGAAGATTCAATGACAGGTGAAGACACGTGGCAACTGATAAATTTGAGTACTGTACACTCTACCCCAATAGTGTGGTTTGAGGCATCGCCCCAAATTTTTTTTTAGGGTTCCTATTTTCTCAGAGAATGGTAAAACCCTAATATGGTTACCTTTGGGAGTAGCCCTAAAGTGAAGTGCATGTTATAAGCATTTTTAGGGTTACGAAGAGAAGGGATGCGAGAAATTGTATTGTTGGTACTATGAGTTGGTACTAGAGTCTTCTGTTGTCGTTGTTGAACTTGCATTGCAAGTATATTGTAACCTTGTGTTGAAGATAATACATTGTGTAGGTTCTTGAGGGGTGGGGTTGTTTTACCGAAAGGTTTTTCCCCACTGGCAAATCTTTGTGTTATGTGTTTCTTTCTCTATCTATTTTCTTTATGCTTGGTTGGCTGAAATATTGTTGTTTACATGATATTGAATCTATAAGTGTAAAAGATTTTAATAGGATTTGCATCATACTTCTCTTAAGAGATTAGTGTAGGAAGTTGTTTTCGCACCTGAGTTTCCTTACAAATACATCCAAATACAAGATACATGTGCAGACGCTTAAAATCGTCAGAGACACTATATTAATTTACTTAATATTTCCCTTAATATTATAATTAATTATATATATTTATCGTGTTCATCTACTTATTTAATTTAATTTATTTAATTAAATATGTTCACTTTCCTGATGTATTTAAATTTAATTTAAATGCATCTTTTCTAATGTGTAAAATTTATTTAATGCATAATGTTCTATAAATCCCCTTTTAAATAAATTCCAATTTATTTAATTCCCTCCACTTTATTAAATTCTATAATCTTATGATTAAATTAAATCCTATTTAATTTAATCCTAATCCCACCTAAAACCTAGTCTACCACCCATCACTCTCATCCTTCTAATCCTACCTAATAGTCAATCCCATTTAATTATCCTAAATACCCTATTAAACACCTTTTAGCACCTAAGTGTTTGATCACACATGTGTGAGCAACTCAAAATCCAAGAAAACCTCCTTTTTATTATTTTATCCAAAAAGCCTCTTACACTCTTATACACTTGTCCTCTTTCCTTTCTCCAAGGTTGCTCACACATGTGTGAGCAAACCTTGAGCCATCTCTATCACCAAAAAGGCTTATGTTGACCTTTGCATGGCTTGTATCCTTAGCCCATCTGTCTCCCTTGTGGCACCTATGTGGATTTCACATAGATACCACCTATAAACCCCTTGTCTCAAGAATTTCTCATCTCACTCATTTACATTGTTATCATGCTAGAATAATTCTAGAGCTTTTAGTGATTTTTATATATTGTTACTAACCCTTTGGTAGTTGTTAGATTTCATTTTTGCATTGATAGTTTAGTTTTCTTTCTTGCATTCACCTCCACTTCTTAGGATGTTTTGAGAATGACTTCTTCTGTAGTCCCCTCTTGAAGCATCTCTCACTCATCTTAGTTAGATTCATATCTCATCTTGCATTGCATTTCAATCACTTTGGGATTCAAATTGTTGTGTTTGGGAGAGCACATCCACGTCCCTCCAACTAGAGCACACTAATAAGGTTCACATTGGGTGCCCTTGTTGAGATGCTCTAAGATTGTGTGGGAACTATATTTGTTAGTTGTTTAACTTAGTAAAATACAAGTGGTTTAGTTATTTTATTGTTTGAATCTTTCTTATATGAACATATACAACTAAATTTTCCTTGTTTGAGCATGCTCCCGATAGGTAGGTTTTTCACATATACAACATGTTACCACACACACACACACACACATCAATTGGATAGAAGACTCCAAGATATGAATAAGAATAATAAAGGATATAATTGCACCAATGAGCATCTAACATCCACAAATTTGAGGGGGACCCAAATGAGCATCCAACATCCACACACAGATAACCAAATCATAAAACAATCCTAGGCAATGAGTCTTGATAACCAAAACTACCTCAAAGGTAACGCAAACTACACAAGAAGAAGAGATAATTAAAATTAAAAGGACACTCAATCTAATATGAACATCGCATATCAAGCCAACATACAAATACTAAGTATAAATCAAATATTAAATCAAGATAAAGTCAATGACAAGTATCCACCTTAAGTCAAAGGCCACATGTTCAAGAACAATAACCAATAAATAACAATTGTCATCAATAAAAGTAAATCATCATAAATAATTGACACTCATCAATAAAAGTCAACTGTCAATAATAAATGACATCCAATCAATAATTAACAACTCACAATAAATACACCATCAAAATTAATATCCAACAAGTACACCAATAGAGGCAAATATAAAAAAACTATAAAGGAGACTCAGGCTACATAAAGAGTGTCATCACATGGTCAAACTACTTGAGTTACCCTAGATTGGTCTCCCATTAGACTTTGAACTCTCAAACATTCGGTTGCTTTGGATTGGTCACTCTGGACCCCAGACCCTCAAAGTGACACATATGGAACCAAAATACCCTCTCATGAAGACGAGACAAACTAGTCATACCTCTCACTAGGCATCGTCTCATTCCCATCCTTAGCCTATACAAGTGCTCAAGGCATGTCTAAATTATCTTTTTAATATTTTCTAAATATTATAATTACTATGTTATCTCTTATTACACAACTTACAATGAGTTATCCTAACATCCACTTTAGGCCCCAACCCCCATTGCAAGACACTCCCATAGACATGCACCTACATTACCTTCCCAAAACTCACAAACCAAAATTGTTTCACATACAAAAAAAGTAATATTGATCAAATTTAGTTCCTTAACAGGCAACCCAAAAATAACATTGGTTCTCAAAATCCAAGATCTCATAAATGCTCAATAGTATAAAGCTCATAAAACATAAATCTCAATTCAACTAATAAAGTACATCATGACATCAAGTCAAATAATCATAAAAGAAATTTCAAAAATTTCTCTAGTGCACATCCTAAGTTGGCCAACTAAACAACCCACAAAGAAAACCATCACGAAAATAAACATCACAAGGCTATAAATAGAATATTTAAGAAAACACATAGTTTTCAGTCGTATGATTTAATTCCATCATTTTTTCTTGTTTAGTTAAGGTCATAAAGATGTGTTTAAAGATAAAGTAAGAATATGCATGTTAATACAAATTGTTATGCTAATATACTTATTTTAATCAAGAAGTATTTAAATGTCAAATTTATTTGTGCATGTAAAATATCACGCAACATTATCATGTTATTAATTAATGTAGATAGACATTCTACAATGACAAATGGGGGCGTGAGATGGTGTGAGTGTGTTAATGTTAACTTTTATTCTTCTAAGTTAAATTTGACGACCATCTACATGTCAACATTTTAAATTTTATTATAAATAGAATATACTTTTAAAAACAATTTAATAAATACCACATAAAATATTTGTTTAAATTATAGTATTTGGAACATGTCAAAAAATTATATCTTATTATAAATAGAATAGACTTTTGAAAATAATTTAATAAATACCACATAAAATGTTCATTTAAATTATAATATTTAGAGAGATAACTCATCCATTTTTAAAGAAATTAAAATATAAAGCTTAAGTTAGTAAAAAACTAAATAAATGGAGATAAAGGAAATATAAATAATTTTAGATGTAGTAAATTAAATTATAATTATTTTGTAGTGGATATCTATCGGCATTTCTTTAGATAGATTTATTTAAGATATCTATACTAGTTTAAATAATCTTAAATCATAAATATTTTTAATAACATAAATATATATTATTAGATTAAATATTAATATCAATTTTATTTTTAAAATATCAATTTGACTTCTATTTAAGTCCAATATTAATATTTACTTTTCCTTTAATTCATCATACAACTAGAGATAAAATTATATATTTAAATGAATTATTTTTAATTTCCCTCATAAAGTCAAATAGTTATTAACTGCATGTCTTCCGAGGTCCTGAAACTCATAGTGACCCTGGAAAAGAGATTCCTGATCAAGCACATAGGGGTTCCTGATCCCAGATGCCCCTTCTATGGCTAGCCTGAGTCCTTTCTGCATAGTTTTTGGTTTTGTAAACATGCACAGAATTACTAGCATTGGATTCATGATTTTTTCAAGCCCTTTAAGCTCGAACCATTTTCATGGCACATGATCCTACTGGGTGATTCCCCTAGAATTCCCAGAAAGTACTCCCAGATCTGGCATACATTCAGGATGGAAATTTTGTTTACTCTGTGGAAAGATAGAAATATTGTTTTATTCACACACAACTTTTTGGATGTTAACATTGCAATGTACACTAAAGCTTGTATTTGTAACAATGTTATTATGCAGATACAGGTGCAAGCTAACAAAGTTGCCCTAGAAGTTGCTCACCTGCAGGAGTTGCTCAACCATTGGGGCAATGCCCCTTGTACTGTGGCTCGAGTTCCTCCAGATGCCTCGGTAGACACTTCGACGCCTCGTGGCCGCCGGCAGCGGCGCCACTCCTCAGGCCACCACTTGCACACTCTGCGCTCGTAGGCCTCCCGCCACTGCTCTCCTAGTGGTGGGGCTAGTAGTTGGTGGTGCCACTCTGCCTCTCCACCCCATGGTGGCTCTGGCTAGTCCCCGTCTCCTCCTCCTGGCACTCGGCGAGATACTGCTGGCAAATGGCCCCGCCTGGCGCTGGCGATTTCCCCTCTGCGACCTGAGGTCAAAGATGTGGAGGCTGCCCAGCTCGCCCCCCAATCCCATAAATGATTGGGGTTTCAATGACAAAGATGATCCTCCCCCCTCAGCTGCCACTGCTTTGGCAGCCTGAGGTTGCTTTATATGTTTTTTTTTTTATGAATAGTTGCTTCTTCCGGCTGATGTCATGTGTTTAGTTTCGGCTTTGGCCGCTTGAACTCTCTCGTGGGGTGATCACGTATCCCTCGACCCCTTTTTTGTGAATTGTATTCTAAGTATATTTTTTAATAGAACAAGACTATTCATAAAAAAAGAAGAAGTTATTAACTAGGTCATTACAACAAACTCCACCATTACTTCTCTTAAAATATACCAAAATTACAATTAATTATTTATTAACTTCTCACTTGCATTAATAAATATAAGATCATTTATATGCAACTAATAGTTTAACTAAACTTAAAGATTCTTTAATACCAACATCCACTTTATAACTAAATGAGTAGTATTAATTTAATTTACAAAATTAATAAATAATAGTTATTTTTTAAAAAAATATTTTAATTTAATTTTTGAAATTAATAAGTAATCATTAAAAAAAATTATTTTTTATTTTTAATAAACTTGGATGTGGTGTCTCTATTTTTGGTGTTGGCACTAATGGTGGGCGAAACGAAGGAGGAAGTTCGTCATGTAGTTGCAATTTGTGTTGATGCACAATGGCTATTAGGGTTGGAAGATATAGTGGAACAAGTTGTCTTAGGAGTGGCCATTGAGATGGGAGAGGAGCCTTGGAGAATGATTGACGATGGGGAGTCGTCTATGCAGCCCCTAGTAGTTTGGTCCTCTGCAAATCCAAAAGGAGTGCATGTCCCAAAGGCAGAGCAAGGTTGGAGAAAGATTGTGGACTTTCTACTTGGCAGAATTTGGGTGTCGGCTGAGAGCAAGCAAGCTTTCATGAAGTCTACACCATACGAGCACACTAGCGCCAAGGTAGATCATGCGTCATTAGCTCATGTAGAACAATCAACAAGAGGGGGGAGTATCCTTGGAAAAGGGTGTGTGCGTGGATGCTTCATTGCTTGAAGAGATGGGAGCAAGCAATAGTATGTGTCATCAGGTTGTGTAGGGGATTTATTTTTCGGATGATTGTTCTATGCCAACATTCACACATGAGGGGGCGGCTTGCTGATTAAAGAATTAGCTACAAGAAGATGGTGGAGATAGATGGTGCTAGAGTGCGTGCACCTTTTTGTTTCGTCTTTGGTGTTTATTTCAATTTGGGTGGACTATGCTTTTTGCAAGGTGTTAATATTCTATTTTTTTGTAATGAAAAAAATGTATGGCCTTGGGGATGGGTAGATTTATGGTAGAAAGGTATTTGGCCATACTTCAATATTGTAATTTCTCTCTTTAACATCAATATAATTTTAATAATGTTACCTATCAAAAAAAAAATTTTAATGGGGCACGGGCCCTAGCTCGGTTGACTAAATCTTCCCTGTTGCAGGGGGTTGGTCACGGGTTCTAGTCTCCCCCGTCCTCGTGGTACCGGTGGGCATGTCGCGCCAGCGCTACCAGTCATGTTAAAAAGTTTACCAGGCGCACTGTAGTTTATAGGGGGGCCATGTTGCACCGATTCCTGCAGTCTAAAAAAAAAAAAACAAATTTAAATAAATCTGAAAATTAAATTTTCCCAAAAAGAATATAACTATGCAATTTTCTATTTTCACATGGCTAAGATCTTCTAAAACATGCAATCATAATTTTTTTATTAATTTTCTATCTTGAATGTATTTGTTTTCTAGAAAGATTCTCAACCAACAATTTTGTTTAAATTTGAGGCAATTATATGTTTTGCTTGATGAATCTTTATGAGGGTTTTACTAAAGATAATTCTTTTTCAAACCCTAACTAATAATAATCATTGTTCTTTAAAATTTAATGTCAAATTTTCTCTGGTTGCTTAGATCCTAGGTTTTCTAAATTAAATTTCAACAACATTATTTAATAGTTTACATCTGACTGTAGTTTTCAAACAATACATGAATCAATTATATTTCTTAATTGCAAATCGAAATTCTCTTTCATGTATTTTATCCTATAAATTTCAGCAATATGGCAAACATGAGGTAGACAGATCTTTCAAAATAATTGCAACAAATGTGTTCTCAGACCCTACCTCAATCTGACAGCTGAAATTCTGCACAATATGATAAATACATTCAATCCAAATACCCTTAAGCTTCCAACAATTCTTTAGCTTCCATTTCAAAAATTCTCTCCCAAAACCTGTATGTCTCTCAAAAATGAACTACCAACCCCCTAATAAAGAACCATAACCCTAACTTGGGTTTATATTCCCCCATATTTAAAAAGTCTCTAACTTTATTAAATAATAATTACATTAATTATTTAATCCTTTCATGCACACTTAAAGAACCTTTTAATTAAAATTTTCTTTTATTTTCTTTTCCTTCACTTTATTAATTAGTGCAAGCACTATTTAAAGCATAGTTTATTATTTAAATTAATAATAATTATTAAAGTTGATTATTTAATGGAGCTCTAATTTAATTATTATTAATTAAATAATTATAATAAAGCAATATGAAATCTTTAATCTTTTAAATTTTTTTGATGCAATTTCTTAAATTGGACTTTTAAATTAAATCTTTTAAGCTGAAGCACATATTTAATTAATTTCTAGTTAATTAAATATCATCATATTCTAATTTCTCTTTAATCAATTTTTCAAATTGGACTTCCAAATTAAGTCTTTTAAATTACAATACATATTTAATTAGTTTTTAAATAATTAAATATTTTCATTTTAATCAAATAGTATTTAATAATTGTCAATATTATATGATTAACTCAAATATTATAATTAAATCATTTACCAAATAACTTGCATAGCAAAATCCACATAAAAGAAACATTACCAAAACTAACTAAAACTCAAAATTAAACAACACGGGCAAATATAAGCTCATGGGTTTAAAAAGGGTGGAAAGTTAGATACATGTCCTCCTTCTTAGGACAAGTAATCAGCTATGGCTGGGATTGGACCTAAACATTATCTCACCATTCTTATCATTGAGTTATTGCGATAGGGCACACTCATCCTGGTAACTCAGGGAAGTCGATGCCTGGTATCTACAAATCTGTAGAAAAGATGAGCATGTACATGTGCATATATATCGAAGGTAAACAAACAATGATAAGGAGTGGTACATCGTGTAGATAATGACTAGTAGGTGACTACAACTCCCTCCCTCAACCATATTAGATACGTCAAACATAATTGTTAAAAAAACACACATACCATACACATGCAAGTATGGGGTAAGTATAATAGTAAATCCTAAATATAAATAAAATCAGATTCTAACATAAATACCTCATCATTGTGAGGATACAATAAACATCTTTCTAAGACACACCATATGACATCATCATAAAAGTAATTTCATTACCTAACTAAGAGCAATTAAAGCATTATCACTGCAAGTAGGAAATTGTTACAATCTGACATAATCAAGTACTCAACATATCTGAGTATTGCATTTCAAATATCAATTAAGGGCTAACACATTTATAAAAGATTCATATAGAACTTTAACAACTAAGTCTACAATGGTAGCAAAGGAGGGGTATTATAGTAAATATGATGCAAAATAATGGATGCCTTAAAAGAGATGATATAGAACAAGATATTAACTTTACAAGTCTGAGTGATAAACAAGACAAGACAATGAAAATAATCATGTCACATCATTGAATTAATCAAAATGAACTCCTGTTGTTTATGATAATTCAAGGATTAGGAGGAACATGCAAGTCATATCTCATTCATGCAATCAATAAAGGTCTTCAAAAAAATGTAATTCCTAATAAATCTCCCCTTCTATTACTTGCACCAACTAGAGTTGCAACATTCAACATAGGGACCTCTACAATTCATTCTTAGTTAAGAATTCCAATAAAAGATTTTATCAAATCGAGGGAACACGACTCACAAGTTTTCAAGAAGAAATGACACACATCATATATATATATAATCAATTTTCTTTGAAAAAGTTATGTTATAATGAATAAGATTTAAATGCAATATTTTCTTTATAAATCTTATAAATAATATTAAAAAACAAGTCTATATAATTGCAAGAATTTCTATGATTTTGGTTGGAGACTTGGGTCAATTGTCTCCAGTAAGAGACAGGCCAACATATGCAAGCAATAGTCGAGAAAAGATATTGTGGAAAAAATTCAAAATTGTGGTAACCTTAGACAAAGTATTTAGATAGGATGGGGAAGATATTAAACAAAAGCAATTTTGTCAACTATTGACAAACCTCGAAGAAGTAGAGCCTAGAATTGATGATTTGAAATTGCTAATGTCAAGAACAAAAACAAATATTTATGTAGAAACCAATGATGATTTTGACAAAATGTTCATTTGTTCTCTACAAATAATAGTGTTCGAAATCATAATAGGTAAAAATTATATACACTTAAACAACCTGTTGCATGTAGTACTGTCACAAAAGTTGGAAATACTAATTTATTTGAGGGAAATTCTCATGGTAAGCTTGACATAGAATTATTGATCAATAAGTATGCAAGAGTGTTGCTAACATCAAATATATGGATAGAAGTGGATCTTGTAAATGATGATTTAGGATATATTCAAAATATTGTCTACAAACTTGGAAGTACATCACCAGAACTACCAGCATATGTAATGGTTAAGTTTGATAGTTATTCTGGATTATCATTTAATGATCAAAATTCACAAACAATTCATATTAGTTCAAGACAAAGGGGTTCTATAGTAAAAATACCATTAAGATTGGATTGAGCATTGACAACACACAAATCACAAGGTTTAACACTTAAAGAAACCACTATTGATATAGGACCGACCGAAAGAGCATAAATAACATTTGTTGGCATATCTTGTGTAAAGTCTTTTGAAGGACTAAGAATAATGTCACCCTTCACATATGATCGATATGAAAAAATGAAGAAGGGAAAACAACTTGCAAAGCGGAAAGATGAAGAAAACAAATTAAAATATTTAGAAATAGGTTGATGTACTATATTTTGACAAATAAATAACTCTCTTGACCAAATTCAAATGCATCTACCTTATTTGATGATGAATTTGAAATATGTGTTATTGTAAAATTCATTTTTTATTCATTTTTTTAATGAAAAATGTTTAAGTGATGATTGATTACTTTTAAACTACTAAATTAAGTATTAGTTATGATATTAAGTTTCAAAGATCCATTTAAACTAATGTTTGTTAATTGTCCCTTAAAAAAATGCAACACTTAACAACATATAATCTATTCCATATGTAAAAGTATGAAGTTCTTATATTAATCTCAAATTGATTTAGGTGCTAATCTAGACTATAACCCTAATTCAACTTTAACAATGTAAATAAAAGTAATAGTGGTTAAATCTCAAATAAGTTAGAAAAATAAAATCACTTTATTTGACCTATAATTTTGAACAGTGATATCTCATCATACTTGTAACTCTAACCCTTTATCTAACCGAGAAACAACATCCAGCTCTAATATTAACCATATTCATATGTTTAAGCATAATTGTGATTCTTATATTCATAATATATAGTTTAATTGATTTTTAATGATTATTGTATATGTTTTCCTCCAAAAAGTTAGATAGATAAAAAAGAAGCAAATAGGTTAGGGAAGATCAAATTTTAACCTCTATAATAAATTAAATCATTGTTCCAAGACAAATTTAATGAAAACTATAAGCTAAGGTATGCCCTATGTATAAAATTAAACCAAATTTAAACCTAAGTCAAATTAAATAGTAGACCACAAATCTAATTTAATCATAAACATATTTGAACTCCCAACCAAATTCAATTGTTACCACAACAAAAGTGTTACCCTAATTACTCTTCAGTAAATTATAAAGTAAATTATATTTAACCCATAACTTGACAAAACTAAATTAGATTAATCCATAAGACTAAGCAAATTAATAATAAAAATTAAATATAAATAATTGTGTTCTTCTTTCATGTTATGTCATTGCTACTAGCTTATATATATAATATTATATATTGGACAGGATGCTTTATCACTCTCAACTTATATATATTATATAATATATATAAGCTAGTACATATTACTAATCTATTCCTAAAATTCTATATGACTTTTGTATATTATTATTGATTTATAATATTTTTCAAATCAAACATATGAATTTAGAAAATTACCTAGATAATTTATTTTATTTTTTATAAGTAAAGTGTAGAAGTCTAAATTATTTATTATTATTTATTGAAATTAATTATTATTATTAATGAACCTCAAAATATAATATTTTTTAAGTTATTATTTATTATATATTTCTATTAATTTAAAATCTTTTAAAAAGATAACATATGAATTTTAAAATTTTACTTATCGATTTAAAATATTAATATACAATAAATAAATATGGGGGTGTGTTGTTTATTATATATTTATACATAGAATCTTTTTAAAATAAAGCATATAAACTTAGAAATTTTTATTTTATATATATTACTAATCACTTTTTTTTTTCCCATTCTTATGTTCTTAAAATTCTATATGATTTATTGTATATTGTTATTCATTTAGAATATTTTTCAAAAAAAATATGAATTTAGAAAATTTAGAAATAAATTTATAGGTAAAGTGTTGAAACCTACATGTTATTTATTGAAATTAATTAATATTCTTGCCTCGCTAATTTGTCATAGGCTAAGTACTATTGTGTCATTTTATGAATTTTTCATGTTAATTAATAATTAAATAAATTCTTTTTACCAATCAAAACTTAAGATATTTTTCATTTTGTTAATAGTAATATTAATATTTATGAAATAAAATAAAATTTAAGAAATAATCCAAATAAAGTTACAAACTTATCAATTAAAGTAAGTATAACTTATACATAATAATTATAAGCAAATAAATATTATATACATTATATAATTTATTCATTAATTGTTAAAAAATGTTAATTGGAAAATTATTATTATTTTAATATTATCATTTCTATTATAGCTAAAGGCAACTACTTAGCCACTATGTGACACCTATTATTATTTGTTAAGTTCAAGTAGATTCAAACCCAAGGTCTCTCAAATAAGAGGTTCACTCTTGCCTCAAAGTTTTAGGCTTTTAAACATATATTATTAATTTATATTTATTTTCTAATTTAAAATGTTTATATCTATATAAGAAATTTGTATCACTAAAAAAATTATTTATACACAATTGCATTTTCAATTAGTTAGTTTTAAATATAATTATATTAATACATATTTTAAAATAGTAATTAGCTTATTGTTGTTATGTGGAGCCTAATCGGACTAAATTGTTAATTTTTCCCACTTCCTTCAGCATAGTTTCCTCTAGAGTTTTTCTACAAGGTTCGCAGGGCAACACCCCCATGATGATGTATGATAATTTAGTAGCTTCTTGTAGTGGTATTGAAATTGCAAGGGATTGCAGAGTGTAATCAGTTTGAATCATTAGATAATAATTATGGAATCATTGTTTGGTATATGTAGCCCAAGGATTGGGTGAACCACTTTAAATCTTTATGTCTTCTATTTGGTTTATGTGTGCTTTGTTCCTTTCTAATATTGGTTATATTTGCATGTAACAATTCTTTTATTTCTAATTAATCCTAACAATTGTTTGCACTATTTTTATGACTCCAGTCATTTTTATTGGTTGCAATTTCTTAAATTATCCATAAATTATTATTTTTTACAATCAACATTTATCTTGAAACATAAAATGAGAGAAATTAAAATGACTAGACATTCATATAAAAATATATGTCAGGCTAAGCCTGATGTCTTCCCTAAGGTAATTGTCAATTTTCTTGTTAATTGGTGATAATTATAAAATATTTTCATTCAACTATGTATGGGAGTCTGACAGGAGCATAAATAATGTTTTAAATTGTATCTTTCAAGTTTAATGTATAAATGTTTGTTAGTGAGTAATTTTTCCTCTTCATTGATGTATGTTCTGATAGCAAGAAAAAAAAACTTCACAACAAATGAATTCTCCAATTCTAACTCTTTGTGTTTAGAGGCACATCTCCCTCCAAGCTAGGTTTGGCAATGAGTTCTTTTATTTTAAAAGAATAAAATGAAATTTTCTCTTTTAACTAGAAAGAACAAAAGGCATTCAAAATACTTTTCCATAAACATGTAAAAGCATCACTAAAGATGAGATGATTTTCACAAATGCCTTAAGAGTCATTAGAATGATGGACCACATAAGATAATCAATTTTACTAAACATAACCAATTAAAATGTCATTCATAGAGATAATAAGAAATTAATTACCACAATCAAGACTGTATTTTTAATAAAATCAATCTAGATTACCAAAAATCGTAAGATTTGAAGTCAATGATAACACCACATGAGGAACTAACAGATTCATCACTATCTTCTATTAACTCATATGGAAGTAACAGTATCAAGATATCTTCATCGACAAGGTATTATGACTAACTGTCTTCAAAAATTATGTCTCGAGAATTGACCCTTAGTTTGTCAAATAAAACAACATATATAGCCACATAGGGCTTTTGAAAGTAGTTTTAAAACTAACTCAGTATGGAGTTATTAACTAAAAAAAAATTAAAAACCTTAAAAGCCTAAACATACCTAATAAAAAATTAGAAACAACTACTGGCCGAGGGCCCCTAATTTTAATTTAACTGTCATTTATGTTGCTCACATCAGTTTGATGTCCTTTTTCGTGGGTGCATTTCCACCTACTTCTTTCCATTCCTTGTATACAAATTCAAACTCAATGATCTCCTTCTATTGTGGGACTGCTAGTTGCCCTGTCCTTAATTTCTAAATAGCAATCAACCTATGAGCATGCTATAGCTTCTTGTCTTGACCTGTCAAGTGATCATCACAGATTATCATCATGGAATCCGCTTGGGCTATGATGATGAAATTCATGATGGATACCTCCTTGGCTTCTTTCATGGCCTTTAACTTATCTTGGCAGGAAACACCTATATCTTTTAAATATTTATTTGGTTGATCCTTATTCCCCATGATCTTGACATTGATACATTTGATGTCATTATCTAGAACCCTTTTTAGACACTCCAATTCTTTAACTATCTCCAAACACTCATCCAGGAACTGATCAATTATCATATTACTCCATTCTAGATTAGTCCTAGATACGTATAGGAAGTCAATGTTTATGGTGGGGTTTGGCTTCTCTACTAGAAACTTATACGTTCCATACTCTTGAACTTCGATCATATGGATGATAACTTCATCCCATTTCTCTTTTTCTTCTTCCCAGACGCTCAACTTTGATTCTAGATCTATCATTTCTTATCAGCTTTTATCTTTGTCTCAGGAAGATGGGAGATGTAGTTGAATTCATGAATGATAACTGGCTCAATCCATTCATCAAATGCACAGACAACTAGCTTGTCTCTCTTTACTTGGTCAATGAATTGTTGATTTCTAGGGGAAGTGACATCACCCATATAAATGACATTGGGTTATGCTTCAACTTTGACGTTATGCAGTGTATTGATATATTTTGTTAACAATAGGATAGCCTATTTTAGATTTTTCTTTTCTTTCCAATCTTTCTAGATTTGGCTAATGATTCTTGTGTGACCTACATCAAGGATTTTCATATTAGCAAGTCTAGATGTTAATCCAAGAACAATCTTTTCTACAGTATAATCCTATGGTGTAATATCATCAAGGCTTTTATTCGCAAATGGTTTATACACATCAGCCACCCAATTTCCTAATTTCTCATCCACTTCTAATAAGGTTTCTGTCTTGGGCTTTTTTCTCTTAGGTGTTTTGCCTAGCCATTTTCCAACCATGTCTTCCATTGAAACATTTATTTGAACTATGCTTGTTTTCTTGCGTACAGATAGGTCAAACCAATTTGGTGTGGAAGAGCCATTCTTAGGAGAAGAAGTCTACAGATCAAGAGAATTTCCAATAGCCAAAGAGTTCAAGGTGTTAGCTCCACCCATAGTTTGTTGGTTGCTTTGCTTCATGGTTTTAATCGAATTAACAAAAAAATCATCTATGACTTTAATATTAATTGGTTCTATAATAGCATTAACCATTGTAGCTTGTTAAGATTTTTTCCTTTTAGTATGTAGACAAGTCCACCTAGCTGACAGTGAAGGTTGAATTGAACTCTGAATAATAGATTCAATTTTACGTTTAGGATTCAAGGCACCTATAGAGGAACATGTGGCAACTTTATCAGTACAATGAATAAGCAATGTTGACTTGGAACTGGTAGAGCCATTTTGGAGGTCTAACTCAACCTGTCCAAACTTGGACTTCCTTTTATCTTCCAACCAGTTATTGGTTCTTTTTATGATAGGGAGAGTGCTATATTGAAGATAATTTTCTTTGAGAAAATTCCAGTCTAACTTAGGTAGGGGAAAAGCCTCGACTTGAGTGGTATAGAAAGGATCTATTACCTCCTCATTTTCATCTTCTTTAGCACCCTTTATATTCATATGCAATTGAATTCTTTGATTTGATTCAAAGTGAAACTCAGACCACCACATTTTCCTCATGTCATAATTTTCCCATAAATCTTCCATTTGAGGGATGTGAGCAAAAGATGTGTATAGTTCAAACTGAGCTTGTATAAATCCTTTGATATTGAATCCAGAGTGAGCAGGGTAGGAAGCTAAGCTCATGGTCTTTAGTTCAAGCTCTAACTCAAAAGCATCTTGAATGCTTTTGCACTGATAATGACCAAGTTTAATGTGAAAGGTGAAATCAAAACCTTTCCTAGCTTTGCAACTTTTATCCACCTCTACCACCTATTTGAAAATTTCAATCAGAACATAGTGATCCAAACAATTTATGGGTAGTTTCAGGGGTTTACCTTCATACCCACCAACTCTTCTATATTTGAATTTGGGAAACTAGGTGAAAAATCTAACATAGATGGTAACGAACTAGGTCACCTCTTCATTCAACCTCCTATGCTCTTTTGGAGTTCAAAAACCAATTCGGAGAGAAAAGTATCCTGTACCCTTCTAAAATCTCTAGGGTTCTTCCCCTTCTATAGCAAAGGGAATAATCATACCATGTTATTTACCAAATCTTGGTGGGGTAAGCTCTCCCACTCTTTGCAACATACTAGAATATAAAACAAGTAAGAATCCATCTAAAAACCAAAAACCCTAGACACTTGTAAAAGATCCTCATGTAATTTATTTGCTATAATCTCAACCCATTCAATATATTTCCCTTCACTTACAATGGTATGAACAAAGAAATACATCCAATTTTCCAAGAAAAAAGCATTTGTGTTTCACTTGACTATGTTAAGGAGAGTAATCATGTCTTTAACCTCAAGAATCGTAGGTTCTCATGTTAGGGGGTGGGGAAGATGAGAAACTCCTTTTCTAGGCTTGAGCAACCAATTTTTAGCAATGGCATTATTGAATTTGATGCTATCAATGGAAAACTAGGAATTAGACATTTTGATGGTTCATGCTTCATATTCCTTATGTGGGGGGATTCTTAGTGCACCCATGATCGTAACTCTATTTGCATACACCAACACTTCCCCTGCATGTGTTCTAATGCACCCTTCGGTGGCGACACACTTGTTTTTACATTCCAAAACTAGTTCTAGAAAAGGAATTGCCTTAGGAAAATTCCTAGCCTACAAAAATCCACTCACGGCTACCTTCTCAACAACTACACTAGGCTTAGGTTTCAAGAACCTTGCCATTAGTTTACCAATATCCTTGTTAGCATGGAAATTATCTCCTAATTCAGGTAAGAAACTAGTAAGGGTGGTGGTCATCTTTTCTTTAGGTGATTTAGGGAAGGAAGCAACCATGACATAATGAAAGAGTTCAATTTTATTTGTAAGGAAAAGACAAAATAAAAGAGGACCAACAAATTTTATCTTTACCTTTAAGCAAGAATAAAAGAATAGCTAATGAGGAAAGAGAATGAAACTCACCTGGAGGAATACACAACAAATTTCCTAATGAAAGATTATGTTGTGCCTCCTTGCATCTCCAAGAAAAATCAGAACTCTTACCTCATATGGAAATGATAGAATAAGTGAAAAGGGAAACTTTTAACAGTTTAAGTAGGAGAATATGTCATGAATAAATGAGGAAAGTACTAATTTGAAAGGGGTTCGTAATCATTAATGATCACTTCTTAGCTTCCCACGTACCAAATCACTCTATCGCCTTTCGCACCAATTAGTCATTAATGCATGTCTTTTCTGCCTTCATGGGAAAGATTTGACGATCTACATATTGCCACTTGTCATTTTTTGCATGCCTTTTAGACTAGTGAACCATGGGAAAGATTCAAAGTTTGATTTTGATAGTCTTAAAATGTGGGAATATGATGCTCATATAAAAATCCATCATGATGAGAAAATTTAGCTATTACAAACCTTGAACTTGAACCACTTGATATTTCAAAGTTCAACTTCAAGGAGAGCACCAAAATCCAATGATACCATAGGTGTTGTTGGGATTTAAATAATATTCAAGTTGAACTAATGAACTTTGAAATTTGAACCAATTAGTTTAGAAGTTCAAGTTCAAGTTCAAGTTCAAGGTTCAGGTTCAAGGAAAAATGATGCAGAATTAGGTGTGACCATAGGTGTCCCAACAAGACCAAGGTGACTTGAACCTTTGAACCTTTAACTTTGAACCAATTTTTTCAAGAGGTCAAGTTAAAGGTTCAGATCCAGATGGAGAACACATGAAAAGAAAAATAACAAAATAAAAGTATAAGGGCGAAAGGTTAAGGCCAAAACATGGGTATCCATATTTATAATAAATATTACATAAAATGAAAAATTTATGCCACAGCTTTCTCATAAATTTTCCATAACTATTTTGATCATCATCAGAGACATAAATACTAAGGTCACTCATCCCTGCAATCACACTTTTCAAATCTTTCAAACTATCCATTTTACAATAAAATAAAAGTAAATCATCAACTTTGTAATAAAATAAAAATAAAATTTATGATTTTTTTAAAAAAAATCATTAATTATTGTATGCCAATAATCTAAGAATTTTTGGCATAACTATCAAAAGGAGCCAAGTTATGAGACCAGCGAAGCTTACCGATGAGACATGTTATAGGTGTTAGTGTAAATAAATAATCATTATTGCACTTAAGTTTACTTAGGTCAATGCATTATTTTATTATTTATAAGTTAGACACCTAGGATTATGCGTACTCATATGAGTTATCATGTTGACAACACTGAAGTTAGCATCTCTAATTTAGCACATGGTGTCTACAACACAAGAGTTTGCATATTTATCTAAATTTTCATGTAGACAACACCTTTGTTTGCACTCTAATTAAGCACACGGTGTCTACACCATCTTTTTACGTGACACACCTATGTAAGCTTATCCTCTCATCATTGCACTAACTTATGTGCTCAGTGGAGGATAATTCACTCTTGGTGGACATGTGCTTAGTTGTGAGGCTTCTCATTTTTCTAACTCCTAGTCATTCTAGAGGCTTTATATTCAGGCACTCCTAGTGTGTATACACATCAATTCAATTCCATATTGTTATTCTAATCATACTTTATTGGTCCATATTGTTCTAGTGCTTGAGCTTCTTGATCTTGGGTGATTTTTCCCCAAGGAAAATCCTTACATGATATCAGAGTTGAGGGAGCTTCTCTTCACATAGCCATTGGAGACCATTTTTGCTTCACCTCGGAGGACCACAATTCAGATCTGGAGTATTTGCAGTTATTGGGAGTGTTTAGAGCCAAAGATGACCTCACCACTACGTCCAGAGGATTGATTCAATGAATTTTGACTATAAATTTGCTTAGCCTAGGCCATAGTCAAATGTGAGGCAATTTTTTTTTGCAAACAGACACCTGAAGACCCGATTTGCAAATTTGGTATGATCATTTTTATATCTGTATAATTAATTTTTTGGATTTGAATATTTTTGCATGTCTACATTTTTCCTTTTCAGATTTGCATTTTATTTCTAAAATTCTACAAAAAAATTGGCCTTTTAGGCCAGTAGGAGAGATTTTATGTAGGACAAGATTGGAGCCTACTAGTGCAAATCAGATATTGGCATCATATTTAGAAGGTCAAAAAACCCCCAAATTGACCTTTGTTTCATCAAAATCGAACATCTCAGGTGAAATCTAGAGTCAATTGATTTTTAGAGGTGCAACGACAACAATTTAGGAAAAATAATTGCAAAGATGATTTTCAAAAAGTGATATCTCCCTCATACAGACTCCTTTCCTGAGCAATTTTTTTTTGTTTTGGGGTAGAATTTCATGATTTACACATTGGTGCAGGATGTTTGAGATCTCTGTTCCTAAATTTTAAAATAAATCGCAAATCTTGATTTTTGCAACTTCAAAGGCTTAGTTCGGGCTCATCTGGACACATAATCAAGTTCCATTTTTTTGAAAGTGAATAATTTTTCATCTACCTTCCAGATCTGCAATCAGATTATAGATTTGTGTGGATAGAAATACCACTTTCAGAAATAGGTCATTTTTTGCATTGTATTGCTTTGATAAGACTTCAAAATTGTTGTACATCTGAGATACATTGCTAAGTACTAGATTTGAACTCTATAAGGAGGTTGTTGTAGAAGTTGAGAAAACCAACTTCACAGATCACCAAGAATACCTGCATGCAAATATCCTGCAATGAAGAGAAGCCAGAAAATGAAAAAGTAGAGCTTGGAAATTCTCAATTTAGTGAGAGCAAAAATGTATTCCAAATTATGAAAAATGAAAAGTACAAAGGTTCAACCTTAAAGGTGAATTAAACCCTAAAGGGAAAGAAAACTAGGTTTGCACATTATAATTAATATAAAATATTAATTATATGCACCCAAGAGTAAGCTTAAGTAACTAGAGTAATAAACCACGTAATTAACTAAATCAAGATGATCTAATTAATAAGCATAAAAAAAAATTACTCTAACACCCCCCTTAAGCAAAGCTCAGGAGGAAGCTAACCTAGCAAAGCTATGAAAGCAAAAGAATGGGTCCTGACAACAAGGCCTGATCAGGTACCCAAAACAAGGAAATCTCTATAAACTAGAGACAAAGGAGAAAACCCAGTGGGAAAACCCTTCTCCAAAAAGAGATAGAACAAACATGCTGAAAAAACATGAAGGAAGGAAGGCCTCAAGAAGACTCCCCAAGGACAACTTCCAAAACCCCAAGCATAGACTGCAATGGAAGATAGCGTGGCGATGCAAATGACTTGGTGAAGATTTCAGCAACCCAATGGAGCATCAATGCACTAAACACATTGAGCTTCATATGCATTTCATTTGTCATCTAATCCAAGATGGTGTTCTCTCTTTGGAGTGAGGGTATTGATTACACTGAGACATTTTCTTCTGTTGTCAAGATGAATTCTATTCACCTTGTTTTATCCCTCGCAGCTTCTCAAGGATGGCCCATTTTTTAGATGGATGTGAAGATTGCATTCTTGAATGGTGATCTTACTGAGGAGATTTACATGGAGCAGCCTCAGAGATTTGTGTAGGATTCCTCCTTGGTTTGCAGACTTTGACACTCATTGTATGGTCTCAAATAGGCCCCTCGGGCTTGGTATGAGAAGATGGACTCCTTTCTGCTTTCTACAAGCTTCACACATTGCCATTCTGATCCTATAGTCTACATTCAACGTCTTGAGGTTGAGGTTTTGATCCTTGTGCTATATGTTGATGATCTTCTTATCACAGGTAGCTCATCCTCTATGATTATGGCTATCTAGAGAGCATTGATGGACTAGTTTGAGATGACTGATCTGGGTCTACTACACTATTTTCTTGGTCTCCAGATTGTTCAGTCCTCTACTGGCATTTTTTTTTATTAGCAGAAGTATGTTATTGACATGCTTCAATGCTTTGACATGCTTGATTGCAAGCTAGCTCCTACCCCTTTTTAGTCGGGTGTTACTTTGTCTACCTCTTGCACTTCACCTTCAATGGATCCCACTCTATACCGACAGTTGGTTGGTAGCTTGTTGTACCTGACAAACACTCGTCTTGATCTCTCCTTCGTAGTGGGTCTTGTCTCTCAGTTTTCACATAAGCCTCATGAGAGTCATTGGCAAGATGCCAAGCATATTTTGAGATACATTCAGGGCACATTGATGTATGGCATTCATTACATAGCAGGAACTCCTCACATTGTTGGCTACACTGACTCAGATTGGGTTGGTGATTTTGATGATCGAAAGTCTACTTCTAGCCTTGTTTTTTGTCTTGGCTCTGGTCCTATCACATGGTCATGTAAGAAGCAACATGCTCACACACTTTCATCTACAGAGGTTGAGTATCGAGCCATAGTGCTTACAAGTCAAGAGATTTTATGGCTTTGACAATTGATGGCTGAGTTTGGTTTTCCTCCTGATTGTCCCACTATTCTGTGGTGCGATAATCAAAGTGCTATTCATATTTCTCGCAACCCAATAGAGCATCAATGCACTAAACACATTGAGCTTCATATGCATTTCATTCGTCATCTGATCTAGGACAGTGTTCTCTCTTTGAGTGCATTTCCATTGATGCACAAGTTTCTGACATCTTCACCAAGTCATTTGCATCACCGCACCATCTTCAGTTGCGGTCTATGCTTGGGGGAAAAATTTGATGGCCATACGACTGTCAAAGGGACATCGCTAAAAAAATAAATCTAGCCATCAATTTGCTGACATCAGCAACCAAAATTTGACATCACCCTTCCAGAAAATGACATCAGCAAGGGATCTCGGGGGGATGACGTCTGTCGGTACGATGATGACATCATGCTGACAAAAGATGAATTCACGCTGGAGGATGATGTTAGCTGGTCGCAGAATGACATTAGCGTCAGAGTTGTAGGTGGCGGTGCCAGAGTGGAGGAAGCAAGTGCACAACTAGCGAAGGTGGCAAGTTTTGGTGTCATCGCTGGTGGGGGCGATGAATGGGCCCGGGCTGACTTGTGGCAACATGGCAGGCTGCAGTGACCGTGTGGTGGTGCTGAGTTGGTCACCCAACTACTGCCATAAACTTTGATTTTTTTTCAAAAAATGTGTCCGTACGACCTCCTTGGGGGGGAGGGGGTAAATTTTTTTTTCCAGACGCTCGAAAGCCAAAAATGACAAGTTTTATATGTATCTTGATTGAAAATGACCTTTCAGATCCAATGGCAATGTTCATTTGGGCCCAAAGTGCCTCAAAAAATTGTCCTTCTCCCTTTTGAAGAAAAAAATCTGAAAAAGCTAGGGTTTCTGACTCCGAATCATGGCTTCAAGAATCTTTAGATGAGGAAGCAACCTGTTCGCTCTGATACCATGTAGAAGTTGAGAAAATCAACTTCATATATCACCAAGAACACTTGTATGCAAATATCTTGCAATGAAGAGAAGCCAAAAAAATGAAAAAGCAAAGCTTGGAAATTCTCAATGAAGTGAGAGCAAAAATGTATTCCAAGTTATGAAAAATAAAAAGTACAAAGGTTCAACCTTTAAGGTGAACTAAACCCTAAAGGGAAAGAAAAATAGGTTTGCGCATTATAATTAATATAAAATATTAATTATATGCACCTAAGAGTAAGCTTAAATAACTAGAGTAATAAACCACTTAATTAACTAAATCAAGATGATCTAATTAATAAGCATAACAAAATAATTACTTTAACAGTTGTAAACAACAAAATCATAAGCCCACTTTTGTCCATTTTTGACAAGTGGCCTATTGTAAACGCAATGCATATAAAGTGTCAAAAGTATCACTTTTGGGGGGGTTCTTTGATTGAGTGAATGGAGGGGGGGGTGTCTTGTGTTCTTGTGTCTCTCTTTCTCTCTTGTGCTCTTTTAATTTTTTCATCATGGGTTCACCTAAAACTCCACTTTTAACTTCACACAATTATACTACATGGAAAGATATTGTATGGAGTAGACTAATGGAAAAAGTTTAAATCTATATGTTGATGGTGCAATTGTAAAACCCACTGATGTTGCTACACAAGTTGATTGGCAAGTTAAATACAACCAGGCTTTAGGAATTATTAGGAGTTGTGTTCATAGAGATCTCTTCCTCCACTTTTCCAGCTTAAAGGATGCCAAGGGTGCTTGGGAGAAATTTGAAGGTTTGTATGGTAAGGTGGATGAGGAAAAGGGATTCCAAATTGAGGATGATCTACTTCTATTGGATCCTAAGAATTTTGACACAATTCAAGACTATGTCAACAAAGCCAATGAATTGAGAGAACTACTTAAGGATTGTGGTAATCCCATGAAGGATGATAGATTGATTCATCACATCTTGAAGAGGCTACCTTCAGAGTATGCATCTTTTGTTTCGAGTTACAACACTCACAAGATGACCATGGGAAGTGCCTTCACTAAGCCTTCATTTGATGCATTTGCAGAAATGTTGATGTTGGAACAATCCAAGTTGATAAATATGAGAATTCTCAAGTCATCCAAGTCTATGACATTGGTGGGTAGTAATGAGAACCAAACAAATCAAGGTGGAAAAAGTTTTACCAACAACAAGAAAAAGCAGTGGAAGCCCAAATCACAATCAGAGACACAACAAACTTCCTCCTCACAACAAGGCAATTCTTTTTCCAACAAGAAGGGAAACAACAATAAGAAGGGTAAAATATTTTGTGCATATTGCAAGAAACCAAATCATGATGAGCATCATTGCAAGACTAAGAGAATAAATGAGTTGGAAAACTTACTTAGGAAGAACAAAATCAATGTACCAAATGCTTCCAAGGATTCAAATCCATCACTTCATAGGGAAAAGGGCAAGCATTTATGGCAAGTTCAAGTTCTTCAAGGGAATAGATTCTTGACTTGGGTGACTCACATCATATGGGTTCTTCAAAAGGACACTTTTCTTCATTGAAGTAGTCTAAGGTACCTCACATCTTTGTAGGGAATGATACACAAGTGGAATTTGAAGGGAAAGGAGAAGTTGAGATGAAAAATGGAGAGTTCAAAGATGTTCTCCATGTTCCTAACCTTAGCACAATCTCCTTTCAATTTACCAAATCACTTACTATGGAGGTGGAAATAAAGTCGAGTTCCTTCCTGATTCAATAATGGTGCACAATCTTAAGGATGATTCATTGGTTGCAGTGGGTAAAGTCAATCATGACACACGACTTTATTCTTTCTCCCACTTTGTGCCTGAGTCTCCTTCACATGCCTTGTTGACATATTCATAATCACAAAGTAAATTATGGCATGAGCAGTATGGACATCTTGCCTTCCACTATCTTCATCAACTTAGCTCAAAAAATATAGTCAAAGGTTTACCTACAATCAAATTTTCTAAGGGTGAATGTTCAACTTGTTCAATGGATATGCATCTAGAAGAGAAGTTTGACAAAGGAAAGTCTTGGAGAGCATTAGTTATTCTTAAGTTGGTTCAATAGGTTCTAGCAGGCCCTTTTTCAGTGACATCAATTAGCAAGGGTCAAGTTATATCCTCACTTTCATTGATGACTTTTCACGCTACACATGGGTCTATTTTCTTGATCACAAGAATGAAGTGTTTGATAAGTTTGTAGCCTTCAAGAGTCATGTTGAGAAGCAACCAAGTAAACCCATCAAGGTTATTCATATGGACAATGAGAGTAGATATGTGAACTAAGGACTTGGAGACTTTTGTGAATTTAAGGGTATTGATCTTCAAAATCCTATAGCATTTAGTGCACAAAAGACAAATGTTGCAGCAATGAGGATTAGAAATCTTAAGTCAATGGCAAGTTGCATGATTCAAGCTAAGTCTCTTGATCCATCACTTGAGGTCAAAGCTCTATGTAGTGCCAATCACATCCTTAATAGGTCTCCTCATAATGTCTTCGATGGAATGACTCCTTTTGAGACATGGTGCGAAAGAAAACTAGTTGTGAAACACTTTAGAGTTTTTGGTTGTCCAACATGGGCACACATATCTTGAAGGGAATGCAAGGCACCACCACCAAGGCCTTGCACTTTCATTGGATATGACAAAAGTGTTAAAGCATACAAACTTATGGATCTTGAGACTCATGAGATATTCATAGAGAGGAATGTTCACTTTGAGGAAAGTTCACCTAGCTTATCCTCTAATCCTCTCCATACTTCATACATTGTGGAAACTGATAGTGACAACAATAATAGTGATTCAACAGGTTCAGATATGGGGGATCCTATTGACAGATGTAGAACAAGGTCACAACATCATCACATTCCACATGCATACATTGCTATAATGATAAGTCCATGTAATTCAGTACAGTTGGGTACACCTTGTCTTCCAGTTCCAGAATCAGGGGATGACTAAATAACATATATTTCAGGTTTGTTTGTGGAGTCCTACATAGCATACTTGGGAGACATCATTGATGATATACATCTTCTCTTTGATGAAGAAGATCTTTCTTCAATTGTTGCGAGGGAATACTCTGAACCTCTTGTCCATTCTCTACGTGATCAATCTTACAAGGTTGATATGATTGTGGATCCTTATGTACAACTGTTGCAGGAGGTCTCTTTATCATTCAAGGAGATAGTTGGTTCTTTAGGACCGTTAGTATCGAAACATGGACAATTGAGCTATTTTCAGAGACAACATTCATATTCAGGATTCTTTCTACACATTGGGAAAGCATCTCATATGTACCTATGACATTGTTTCTTCCATTATTTAGCAATCATGGATCAGCTTCTACATTCATCTTGGAGCAACTATCACTCATCGATGTTCTACATTTGGGGGGGGGGACTACCTTGTCTCCTTTCTTTTTCTTCTTCTTCTCTCTTGTGGGGGGGGGGGTGTGCACTTTTTCCTCTTATGGGGTTTTGTCCTTCTCATTATTGTTATTTGAGCAACCAACCAATCTTCCTCTCTTTTTCATAGTAATGGGCTCTAAGACATTTGGGTTAAGAGATAAAGTTTCTCGAGCTTTATGTATTTTCTTAATCCCAACTCTCCTTTTCTTCTTCCATATGTTGAACACAAAGATCTTAGGCTCCTCCAAGGATGGATTGAAAATGATAGTTTCCAATTCTCGGATCTCTCCTTCCTCCAACTTCTCTTCATCAGAAGTCACTTGACAAGGAACAAAAATATGGTCAGGCTTAGGGAGGGAAGGCTAGGGTGGAGGAGTTGGAATGACCACTAGGGATAAATTAGAGAGCTTTTCATCATTACCAAAAGATTTTAAAAGAGCATTCAAGCCATAACTAGATGAAATAACATCATAACAACAATTAGGAGACTCAACCTTTCCCCCAACACTCTCTACATTTACATTCTCCTTAAGAGCATTATCACCCATAACAACATCTTGAACCACAAGGGAGGGATAAATGATAGTTTTCTTAATGGATTTCTAATCAAAAGGAGGGTGGGGGATTGAAAAATTTCTCAATTTGGATGAATTTCTATTTCTAAATTTAGGATCAAAGATCCTTCTAATCTTTTCAAGAGAGAATTATTGGGTGTTCTGGGTTGTATGTTTTAGATGAGGTTCTTGGGGGTCTATCTCAAAAGCGAGGGTATTGACATCTAGAAGGTTTTGAGCACCCATAAGAGTCTAAGAACCATTGCAATCAAAGGGCTTCACCTCTTTCATTAAGGAAATTTTAAGCTTATCCAACTTATAGTAAATGACTCGAGAGTCAACAAAATTAGACTTCTATTTAGAAGGATGAGTAGCAACATTGGGGAGATCAATAGGTGGAGAAGAGGCGAGTTGACTTTCACCATTATATCCTTTATTTCTATCCCTAGAAAGAGATCATCCAAATCAAAGTGGATAACCTTGGGGAGATCAAGTAAAGGATTCAAAGACACAAGAACTCTCACATCAGTAAGTGGAAGCAGGTTATCTGTTTTATCCACTTGTATAACATTACTAATGGGTTCTAAGACATGGGGGACACAATTCTAGAGATATGATGGTATATTTCCAATACTAAGCCCTTGAGGGATGATAAAATGATAATATCATTGTGAATGGCCTCAAGAGACCAGGAAATAGCCCTAAAATTATAGCGGTTGATCCTCCAAAGTTTCCTCTGAATATTAGCATCTGTAAGGGAAAAAAACATTTTTCAACCATCAAAAGTAAGAAAAATGAAACTCTAGCTTCTCACCCTAGACTTTAGAAAACTAATCATTAAAAAATCACGAAAGAGTTATCCTAGATGATTTCAAGGTGACTAAAAATACAATAATTTTTTTTTAAATCTAAACTTTTTTGGGTCAATGGCCAAAGACATCTACAAATTAGGTTTAATAATGAAGTCATTGGCATAGAGTTCCTTACTTCCAGTGATTCCTTTCATGGTGTGACAAGATGTGGTCGAAGGTTGCCAGTAGAACCTTGCTCCATGGATCGTGTGAGGATCCTTGAAGACTTCCTTGAATGACCCTATTTCCACAATCAAAATTTATTGTTGAACTTATTACATTAATTAGGTTAGTTTCTAATAAGTGAGAATGTTAGATTGTTGAATTAATGTAATAAGGGGGGAATGTTAGATTTATTACATTAATTGGGTTAGTTTCTGTGTTTAGGTTAGATAAATAAAATTAGTTCAATATATAGTTGTGGGAAGTTATTCTCGTAAGTGGTTATTGTAAGGGGAAATAAGAGTATACACAGATGCTCAGACATCAATGTAAATGACATTCAGAATCAATTCAGTTTGTCTCCGAATGTATCAATGAAAATCTAAATCAATAATATCAACATTTTATATTTTTTTCTCTTTCATGTGGTATTAGAGTAGGTTGATCAATGGGGAGAAGAGTGTAAACGGATTTCAGATAATGAGAACCCTAATTTCTATGGATTTATTGAAGAGAGAACCCTAACTTCTATGGATTTATTGAAGAGAGGTTTGAGATTTATTGTGCAGATATTATAATGTTATATTGTCATGAATATGGTGTGATCATTCTTCTTTATCAGGAATAAAATAGGATTAGTTACAGATTACGTGCATTGCTCAGTTTTGCAATTACATTATTTGTTCTGCAATGTTATTTTCTAAACAATAGATAAATTATCTACAATTCCTAAATTTGAAGGGCCCGAGTTTCACACATGGAAAATTAAGATACAATTGCTTTTGATTGAAAAAGATCTATGGGACATTGTTAATAGAACTATTTAGAAACCCCAAGATGCAAATGAAATAACAAAGTGGACAACCAAAGATCATAGAGCCTTTGCATTGATTGGACTTGGTCTATTAGATGCATATTTGCACCATATTGATCTTTCAAAGACTTCAAAATAAATATGGGATGGGCTTAACATCTTGTTTGGTTCACAAGCTTCTAGTGCAAAAATGTCCATAAAACAAAAATTGTTTAGGTTGAAGATGAATGAAGGTGATAACATTGTTCAACATATAAGTACTTTTCGTTCACTTCTTAATCAACTTGCAGGTGTGAACTCTAAAGTTGACGATGATGATGCCAAAGTAATCCTAGTTAGTAGCATGCCTTCAAGCTTTGATCATATTGTTTTCACTTTGAACAAAATGAATCCTAGCCCAAAAACTATAATTTCTTCTTTAATTGATGAAGGAAATAGAGCTCATAAGAGTCATAATTTGACTAAGGATTGTGTTTTATTTGCTAGAAAGAATTATAGTGTTCCTGGCAGAAGAGAACTAAAATGTTTTTATTGTCAGCAAAGTGGACATATACAAATGAATTGTTTTCAGCAGGCCAAAGATCTTATCGACGAGAAGTTGAAGAAAAATAAAGCCTTTGTTGTAGTTGAAGTTGAGACACACTTTTGTGATTTCACAATACATTCAAATACTGATGATTATGATAGTCCACCTGAAATTGATACAAGATTTGTGCATTAAAGAATAACAAATAAGTAAATAGGAGGCTGGAGGCAATGGAGGTTGGGGGATTTTTATCATCTTAAGCTAGCTTCTCGCTCAGAGATGATTATTGCATGGGAAGCAACTATTTGTGTTCCTATAAAGTCGAGGCTTGGCAAACTCATCCTTGAAGATAAGAGGGGACTTGATAGATTTGTGTCCCTAAAAAAAAGAGGGGGGGCAAGATTTCAAGAATGGCGTTAGAGACACTCAAAGGAGATGTCGACTTTCGGAGGAAAGATGTCCATATGAAGACATATTAATGGTGATTGTTTCTATGGCACCAAAGGAGGCATCAGGCACACTCCATGGAGATGTGAAATTTTGGAGGAACTATGTCTCGTTGTGGAAACAATGTTATTATGTGGTCAACTTCAGGATTAGGATTTGCAATTTGAAGTTGCAGACTACTTTCAAAGATTGGTGAAGGAGCTTCATCAAAGTTTCCAGAGGAATAATATTGGTGAAGGCTTTTCAATTTTATTGGATTAATGTAATAATGGGGGGAATGTTGAACTTATTACATTAATTAGGTTAGTTTCTAATAAGTGAGAATGTTAGATTGTTGAATTAATGTAATAAGGGGGGAATGTTAGCTTTATTACATTAATTAGGTCAGTTTCTGTGTTTAGGTTAGATAAATAAAATTAGTTCAATATATAGTTGTGGGAAGTTATTCCCATAAGTGGTTGCTGTAAGGGGAAATAAGACTATATACATATGCTCAGACATCAATGTAAATGACATTTAGAATCAATTCAGTTTGTCTCCGAATGTATCAATGAAAATCTGAATCAATAATATCAGCATTTTATATTTTTTCTCTTTCATTTATGAGAGGAATGAATAACATCATCGTTTTTTGGTGAAGCCAACCCCATAAAAACTAGGAGAAAAGATGCAATCAATGCTATTAGAGGATGACCTTTAACTTATGGGAAATGTCTCCTTGAAATCTCTCCTCAATAGAAAACTCTTTCTAAATCTTCTCAATTTTCAAAACTTAACCCATTCAATCCACTTCTTATTCCAAATAGATTCTAAAAACAATATTTTTAACAAAGTAATTTAAAAAAAAAATTATCAAAAAAATATAAAAAATATTATTCTTATTAAAGTGTAAAATTATTATCTATAAAATAAAATTATTATTATTATAAAATATCATTTACTAATAAAAATAGATTTATATTATACGCAAGAGCCTATAATACAACTTGTGAGTAGTGCGATATATAAAATAATTAATTACAACCAATAATAATAACTAATCTAGACTTTGATCATTTACTAATAAAAAATAAATAAAATATATTTATATTAAAATACACTGGATTTCTAGTTTTATGTAGAAAAATCAGAATACATATGATTAACATTGTACTTTTTAGTGGCACACAATTCAGTATAAACATTTATAAATAAAAAACTGATAAAACAACCCATGAAGCAAACTTGAATGCTAAGAAAGCAAGGTGCAGAATAACGTGCAACGTGTTCATTCTCTCATCTCATGTATCTGTAAAGACGATTTGACTAAAAGGAGAAGGCAGCAACGAGTCCATTCATTTGTAAAGATATTAAAAGTTACATTCCCAATGAGCAGCAAAACAGAGTTTGACCATTTTATAGAAAGCGATGCCATTTACCTACCCTACTCATCCCTTCATAATGATGGATAACTAGGGTAGAAAACTTTTGGAGTTTTATATATCAATTCAAATTTAGAAGTTTTAACTGTAAATGTAATTTTCACTAAGAAAAATAATATCGTAAATTTAAAAATTGACAATTAGAAGTCTATTAATAATCTTATTAATGACAATTAAAAATCTCTCATTTGATGATGGATCATTGAGTACGATCCAAAATATGTTGATGCTCGTACGCTGACACACAATCTCACTAGAAGCATAAATATATACATGAGTATTTATAAATTTTGAATGAGATATTTGTGAATAAGTATTTATAATTTTTGAAGGAGATATGTGTGAATAAGTATATGTAAATTTTGAGATAGTTGTAGTGTACTATTATTGGTGTATCTTGAAGTTGATATTAAAGAATACTTTTGAATGAAATATAATTTATTTTTGTTTTTTGACTGAGACATAACAATTGACTCACACCCCCCACCCCTCCCTTTGTCAGGAAAATGAGAAAAAGGAAAAATCCAATACGACAGTGGAACAAAAGGATAATAAAAAGATAAAAGTCGAAAAACTCGTAGAGGTGGATGAAGAGGATTCAAAGGAGGAGGCCAAAGGTCCAAATTGGAGAAGAGGGTTAAAGTTTTGGAGGAAGGGTTCTTTACCCTCTAGCTCCTGGCACAGGAAAAGGAGGATACGGGAATGGATATGGAGAACCATAAGCCGCTCTTCAAATTCCTTGCTGATGACTGGTCTAGGATTCTGCTGGTTGCGAAGGGGAAGGAGAAAAAAGAAAATTGAGTTTTTTTTTAGTTCAATGGGATCCTCGGATCCAAGACTTTTATGTTTATCTGCTATTTTTGATTTTGTTGGTATCCAACTATATTTAAGACTTGGGGTTGGTCTGTTATGCCAACAGTCATCTTGATGAACTTCCGTAGTATTAGATCTTCTGGACTTTTTAGTTTAGTTGTTCCTAGTATTAGGCTGTTTAATTACTAGTTGAAGGAACTTTGGTTTTTTGAAGCTTTAGTTAGTTTTTTGTTTGTTGTTGGACATTGCTGGTAATGTGCTGGTTACCAACTTTTTGCTTGTAAGGGCTGACCCCCTAGTTTTGGTTGCTTTATATTTCAAAAACAATTGTCAAAGTGAGATATACCATTTAGAATCTTGAATACACAAAATTAGCTATACCAACTATGAGTATGCTTCCCTAGTATAAAATAGTTAAAAAGAAAAATGATATTGAATTTGATCATACACATAGAAGAGAAGCACAATCTCGCAAATTAAGAACCATTACCATAAACCAATTGACATTAAGAGAAGAGACACACTTAACTCAGGAGCAATGTATGTTAAATTTGCATTACTTTAAATTCTTAAATGAGTGTGAATTTACTTTCAAAAAGAAGAATTTTCCTAAATGAATTGATTTTTCAAAGTTATTATTTAAGATTTTAAAAATGGTCAATGCAATGTTAGCTTTGTATCTCTCTTCTTTGTAAACTTGCAAAGAAGAAGAAGATTTTAATTATGGTCAATGTAATCATATTGATTTAGAAAATATATAATGATTTGTTGACGTGAAGATATTGATTGCACTCATGATTGATTGTTTTTTAATGTAAATTGTAATACAAATGTCCCTTTCTCTATTTTCCAAATATAAACATAATAGCTATTGAAGACCCTTAAATTTCATAAACAACATTTAAAAAAAATAAAAGTAAGATGCCAAACATTGTAATAATTTATATTCAAAAGTCATATTTTACTTTTGTGAAAAATAAATAATATTTTTTAAATATATGATTTTTAATTTTAGATAATTTGATTTTTACATTCTACTCACATTCTCTCTTTCAAAATCTATAGGTGAATTATTTTTAATTGAGTATATATCAAGTATTCTATTATAGTATTTTATTGGTTTTATAAGGATGAATAAGATATAAGTAAAAAATGATTAATTTTTATGAAGTTATTTATTTTTAATATTAAGTAAAAAAAATATTATATTTGATTAAAATTTAATAAAACATTTAATGTATTAGTTAAAGGTTGGAAAGGTAGAATTAAATTTGGTCCTTATTTCTTACAAGAATTGATAAAATATTTTAAAATAAAATAAAATAAAATATTGAAAGTGCTACTCATTGTTATTCTTGGGTCCATAGATTCATCATGATATGAAGAAAGGAGGACCAATTCAGTTATAAATACACATAAATAATACCTTTCAATTCTAATGCATTATAATATTTATTTATTTATCTTTATCTTTAACTTTTATTCTTTCTTTTCAAATCTATGTATCTTATATATTTTTTAAAACAAAAAGTATAATTATCTTTTGACCATTAATTATTGTGCAATAGACAATAACTATTCTATTGAATTTACAATAATGAATGAATGTAAGTTAAAATTTTGAAATAATTGATTTTCTTACAAAATGGTTTTTTTTTTTTTTGAATGATAGAAATATTATATTCTGTCATAAAGTTGAACAGACTAATTTTATTTATTAATTAAAATTAAAAAAACTTTTAATAAATTTGGTATATAACAATAAAATTGAGTATAACATTCAAGGTATTACTCATAGTCATTCTTGAACCTGTAAATTGATTAGAATACTTAATCATAATGATAGAGAAAAAAGACCATATAATCATGAGTAGAAATAAATAAATAATGCTTTCTAATTAAATAGATAGAAGAAAAGTAATTTTTTATTTAGATTAGTAATATAAATTACGAGTATAAATATTAGTTTATTAGATTTTCACAATTCATATCAATATTGTATAACAATTTTTAATCTTTCACAAGAATGCAAAAATGCATAGAATTTTATTGTCCTTACAAATATAAAACCTTAATGCTACCGACTGTTACACAATTGATCTCATAAAAGATAGTTTTAATTATAGAAATTTACACAAACTCGTTTTCTAAATTTTTGTCAATGAAAAATTTCGCAATATTCTGTGGACAAGACGCATAGGGCGGAAAAAATCTTATTACATTAAAGAATTTAATCCCACTTCTAGTCATGATGAAAAGGCCTATATAAAGCACCTATTAATTGGAAAGCAAGAATGTTGATGGCACAACTTCGAACTAGTTCACATCAGTTGCGATGTGAAACTGGTTGGTGGCAAGTTCCAAAGGAAGAGTGGGTAGACAGAACATGTTTATTTTGTAATATGGGAATAGTTGAGACAGATCAGCACTTTGTCAAAGACTGTTTGGCTTACAATGACATCAGATCTGGTTATACAAAAATACTGCAGAACAAGGACTTCAACTATTTATTCGAAGAAGATCAAGTGAATAGAGCAACAGATTTGATTACCAAACTTCAGAGAAGGAGAGACAAGTTAACCAAAACTTTACAACTGACTAGTTCCGCTCCTAACTCGGGAGGGTGATTGCATGGGTCCCATAGACTACTTTAGTCTTGTGGATGTCATTAAAATCTATCATATCATATCATATCATCATACCATTCTATCAAGTTTACTCGAACCTGGGGCAGAAGAATAAAAGGCATCAAGCCAAGCCACAATAAAACCCTCTGCTAATTATTTCCTTCTGACGAATTGATAACCAGTCAACAGAACCCATGTTTTTCAATGTTTTTTATAAAAAGATTTTTGTTGGGCGTGACCACCTCTGATTGTCCGGAACCCGCCATGCAAAATATTTTCTGACAACAATTTAAAATATCAGTCATGAGTGGCTTCGATGCAAGCCAAGGACAGTTATCATATGCCACAGTGGGACCATCTGCAATTCAAAAAAGCAGAATTCACACTCCATTTTTACCGAAGACGCGAATAAATTCATACCCCTATCCTTGGGGAAGAAGCAGAACAAATACTGCATTCGGCATGTATATATACAATGTATATATGTACAAGGGGTTTGTGAGTGTCCGATTCTTTAGTCGTTTTGTCGGAGCAGCATGAATGGAGGCATCGAGTCTCAGTCAAAATGCAGGAGTCGATGCAGCTGTTTGGTGACCATATGACAACATATATTTGGTGAGTAGATGATTGTCAGTCTAATTTCAAAACCTGTGTAGCTACTGCAAGAAAGTGTGCATATATAAATATATATAAATTCATTGAATTGGGGGTCATCTCAATCTCAAGACGTGTGAATGTGCACACTGCATAGTGTTCTGCATTTACTACAGTATATATACAGTTCTCTGTATTGATATTATCATGTCTATCCCAATCTCAAGATCTGTGTGTATATACTTCCATGTATATACACATAGTGCCCGTGCATCGATTGATTTGTGTGTTATTTGTAATTGTTGACAATGGGTACAGGTAGAAAGAATAAGACTGAAGAGGAAGAGGAGGAAGATTCGGAGAAGAGTTTCAGCTTGCAAGCTCCTTTTACAGCAGCAATGGAGGAATCAGGAGGTGAAAGAGAGCTAGTATCAATACCACCGACACCAATGGGTGCAACCCCTCCATTCACACCAGGTGCACATTCACCCCATCACCAAATCTCAACTTCTCATTCTCATGCCGTAACCCCAGGACAGAGATCTCCAAGGCCTTCACAGACACCTGCCAGTACAAGACCTCCCTCATCTCTGGTCTCCCCCTCCATGCCAAGATCACCATTGTTAAAGACTCCAAGGACTCCCAGGACCCCATGGACCCCTTCCCTCATTTCCCCTAGGTTTTTGAGCCCCATTGGAACCCCGATGAAGAGGGTTTTGACCAACATGAAGAGCTATTTGGAGGAGGTTGGACACCTCACTAAACTCAATCCCCAGGATGCATGGCTTCCCATCACGGAATCCAGAAATGGAAATGCTTACTATGCTGCGTTTCACAATCTCAATGCGGGCATAGGGTTTCAGGCCTTGTTACTTCCTGTGGCTTTTACATTTCTGGGATGGTATGTTTTATCCTGTTTTCTCTGTAGTCTTGTTATTCTTGATAAGCAAGTCCACTTGTGTATTTCAAATTTCTTCTACTATAGCTTGATGTTGACTAAATGCACAAGGATGGTGGCCTTGTTTAGCAACACAGTTAAATCCTGTATTTGACTATATGCACAAGGATAGTGTATTTGAGATTGACTTGAAAACTACACAGTTAAATCCTGATAGCAACACATCACAATTTGACTTGCTGTGGAAAAATACCTCCTACTTATCAGTATTTGAGATTTTTCCTACAATAACATGATTTGTACTCCATGAAATAAATGCAGGAGTTGGGGAATGGTTTCTCTCACCTTAGCCTACATATGGCAACTCTACACTCTCTGGGTCCTGATAAGGCTTCATGAAGCTGTACCAGGGAAGCGCTACAATCGATATGTGGAGCTTGCGCAAGCTGCTTTCGGTAAAGAATGGCTCTTTCCCCCAATCCCAGTTCATATTTATACTTCATTCAACGCTAGATCTCTCCAGAAATCTCTTGGGTTTCTCCATCTGAAGTCCAGATCTAGTTGTATGAAGTCTATGGTGACTCATAGTAGATGTTTTCTGTGAACTTTGTAGGGGAGAGACTTGGTGTGTGGATATCTCTGTTTCCAACAGTTTATCTGTCCGCTGGCACTGCAACTGCATTGATACTAATCGGTGGAGAGACAATGAAGCTATTTTTCCAAATAGTTTGTGGCCCTAATTGTGGATCCAATCCACTTACTACAGTGGAATGGTATCTGGTTTTCACATCTCTTTGCATTGTTCTATCCCAGCTTCCTAATCTTAACTCCATAGCTGGTCTTTCACTCATAGGTGCTGTAACTGCAATCACCTACTGCACTATGGTTTGGGGTTTGTCTATTAGCAGGCCTAGACCTTTGGGGATATCTTATGATACAATGAAGGCGAACACACAGACTGCTACAGCCTTCTCAGTTTTGAATGCATTGGGAATTATAGCTTTTGCCTTTAGGGGTCACAATCTTGCCATGGAAATTCAGGTAATATAAGTTGTAGCAACAGGCTTTAGTTCTAATGTGATTTACGTTTCTTGCTTGTTTGTTTAAAGAGAGTTAAGGTTTCGTAGTTTGTCTTTGCAATCGCTTGTTTGTGCTCATAAGATTGACATCCATATACTCATTCAGGCTACCATGCCCTCAAGTCTCAAGCACCCTGCTTACATACCAATGTGGCGAGGAGCAAAAGTTGCATATGTGTTGATTGCCTTGTGCGTGTTCCCTATTGCAATAGGAGGCTACTGGGCTTATGGGAACTTCGTGAGTACTTTTCACTTTTAAGTTGCCCGGCTATTTTTTGTGTGAATTTGTAAGTCTTTTATTTTCAATATCTGTTTGTTCTCATCAGTGACAGGCCACGCTGCTAACTGATTTCTTCATATTTTCTCACACCAACAAGATTTCTTTGAGGTTTCTCCTCAGCTTGCCAATTTCGTCATTTCTTAGTTGCTTATGCTACTTTATATTTATGCATCTGCTTGAAATTTCATGAGATCTGTATCTACATAGGTAAATATTTTTAACACTGCTCTTGAGATGCTTTGCTCAAACCATATTAAACTTGTCGATAATTTTCATCTATTATGTTGCTTGATCTCAATGAAAAAAATGAAAAAAACTAAGAAAAGAAGATATTTTTATATTGACGCCTTGATTGGGGCTTCTAGTACTTGGAATTGTTTCATCTTCATTGTTAAAGTTTAGAGCATATTGTGCTCAAGCACAAGGACTTGATACTGAAAAAGCTCATCACATGTCACCTTGGTTTGTAATATTATACACCAAATATTCATTATGCCTTTCAATTTGTATCCAGTCTATGCTATGTGCAGGAACCACCTGTTCACTCTAATTGCAAGGCATACCAATCTCACAGATCTTTTTCTCTAACAAGAACACATATTTTGGAGTCCAAAAGATCTACATTTAGGCACATACGTTAATTAGAGCATAATTAAAGACTTGTCGGTTGCTTTAACTGGCTAATTATAGTCAGACATACTGACAATGCATCTTAATCACGAGTTGCAATTAAAATTATCTGAATCTAACCTCTCAGCTTTGTTACAGATGCCTGCAGGTGGGATTTTAAACGCATTGTATGCTATTCACAACCAGGATATTTCAAGGGGGCTTTTAGCGACAACTTTCTTATTGGTTGTCTTCAATTGTCTCAGCAGCTTTCAGATCTATTCAATGCCAGTCTTTGACAGTTTTGAAGCAGGCTATACTAGTAGAACCAACAAACCATGTCCTCTTTGGATCCGCGCTGGATTTCGAGTGTTCTATGGTTTCATTTCATTCTTCATTGGGGTTGCACTTCCATTTCTTTCCAGCCTTGCAGGTCTGTTAGGAGGTCTTACTCTGCCAGTGACTTTTGCATACCCATGTTTTATGTGGATCTCTATCAAGAAGCCTGAAAAATACACTTCTAGCTGGTACTTGAACTGGGGTCTTGGTATACTTGGGATTGTTTTCAGCCTGGCATTTTCAGTTGGAGGAGTGTGGAGCATGGTTGACAGTGGCTTAAAGCTCAAGTTTTTCAAGCCAACTTAGCTAATCACTGCAATGTTTAATATCAATAGCCTAATAGCTGCTTTATAGATGAGTGTGTTGTTCTTTGTTTCTCAGGCTCCTTAAACCTATACAATACAGTGCCGAAACATCCCACAATCTGATTATCAAGAATTTTCACTGTATATATAGTCATGGCGCAATTAACAGACAATTGTCAGTTGTGTAAATAAGCCCATCGTTTTTTAGGTTTTTTCTTCAAGCTCTGAGGGTTATTTGGCCCAAGAATTATCAGGGCGCCTTTTTGGGCAACGGTCAAAGACATTTGAAAGTATGCAATCGGCAATTCGCTAAAGAAATCCTGAAAGCAAAGAAAGTCCATCCTTGATTGCAGTGAGTGTGGGGAGTGGGAGAGAAGGGATTTAGGCAACAAAACATTTATTCAAATCTTTTTTTTAAAGGATTTTCAATGATCTGTAAGCATTTTTCATGAGCATTTTCGTATTCATGAAAATTTTCACTATCATCTTCTTATAAAGTTATTGTGAGTACCATATGATCGGAATCTAGAAATCTTAGGATGTAATGAAGGGTCAATGACTTCAGGATGTTTTGATCGAATCGGTGCTTTTTCAAGGAAATTGGAAAAACAATGCTTTATAAAATATTCAGGCTTCACTATTCAACAAGATTTTTAGTCCCTGCCTTATATATACTAATGTTCACGTTAGCTCCCTCACAATTAATTTATGGGAAAATGTTTTTCTAAAGTTTGATTTCAAAAATCAATTATGGCATACATATTCTGATTTTCTGATTGGTCGACATGGAGTTTCCCAAGCTTTATTAGTATCTTTGTTTGTAAAAAATCTTTTACCCAGAGAACTTTAGACTCTTATTTTATTTATAGAAGATTTCGTTAAATTTTACAAACTAATTTAAAAGTCTATAAAATCAAATTGATAAATTAATATTCATGTGGTTCAAATGCAGGCACACAAAACAATGTTGCTAGATTAAATAACTGTACCAAGATATTAAATTATAATGTTTTGATGAAATATAATCATTATTTATAGTCTTATAAATCATTCAACAATCTCTTTTTTTCATAATGATCATGACACTTCTACTGAGTAAGTACATTACACATAATTTTCCTATTAGTAAGTAAATTTAGTTATAGTTTTTCTTTTTACACCCACTCTTACAAATTACTCATTTTACTAATATATTTCCTATTTTTTGTCCTAATAGGTAGGGACTCGTGCTCCTTTTTGTTTTGTTTTTAGTTATTTAGTTTTATCAATGAAGTAATGGCATTTGACACATATATAGATAGATAATAGTCAAGTTGTTTATATTTTTATTAATAGTAAATTGATAAGTACATATAATTTTTTCCACCATATACAAAAGTAATCTTGTGTAGCCCTTGCAAACAACACTGCTAGCCTCTATATGTAATATTAAAAATGTGTATTCAAACAGAAGTATTCCATCGCAAATGGCATATTCATCTAGTGGTATATGTTGTACATGCAACATAATCCACTAAATATGACAATGGTTCAAAATCTTGCTCAATGCTATCATAAAAATATAGTGATTTCACCTTGATACCAATATGTTTGACACATCAAACAAAAATAAATGCAGGGAAGTTGCAAATGATCACACTAGAGGGTTGGATGGGTTTGGGTTTTCCCTTGCCACACTCACACTACCTCAATGAGAAAAAGTGTCCTCTCCACAACTCCCATGCTTGTTCATGTTTATTAAGTTAACTTTACTTCTTAAAATTTTATTTTTATGCATTTGTGATATTTAATAATTATATTAATTATAAATGTTTGCCTATTAGGGGTTTTTTTAGGTCACACCAACTTCATGTTAGAAGGTAAAGTCCACTAATATAATTGAGGGATGGGGGCAGGGGGTGGGGGAAAGGGGTGGTTGAATCGGTTATATAACTATTATAACAATTATCAACCTTATTAATCCTTATGCATGTGAACATATTAACCAACAACCATAACAAGATACACATACACAATAATACTATATATGTTAATTAGGGAAACCCTTCATCAGGGGGAAAACCTCGATTGGGATAGTACTCACAAAATGATGTACTAATATAAATGTTCCTTGTTAGAGGATGGACCTTGCTAGGAGTCAATAAATGCATTCAGTACATATCAGTGCCTGTTAGGAGACTTTGAATCTTTGTTAAGAGATTTCAGTCCTCTTAGGAGTTGTAGAAGGCAAATGGACCCACTGTCCAAATAACTTCAGGCGTAAGATCATTGAACTCACTATCCAATTAATCTCTGTATTATTTCTTACAAAATAATAGAAATGAACTGTACTTGTACTTCCTCTATCTCGTCAACCAAACTTCCTCTGTTGATCTTGATACCAAATCACCAATTTCTCATCCAATAGTCCCTTGGATCACTTACTCGCATTTACTAAATACTCTACTATTGTTCACACACTTTGCACTTCATCTACACATCATTCATACTTTACCAAAAGGAAAATAAACTTCATTTATACCATGTCCTCAAAAAAATTCTTTGAGTCAACCTTGAGGCTTTCCCAATTAATTATAATAGGACCTCTTTAAGATAATTAATTATTTATGGATTGTGGAAATCTGATTGCATTAATTAATTATTTTATAATTCCACAACATTATCGGCTCATTATCTTTACAACTTCTCACACATGCGACCTCAGACCTTGCACACTCACTGACGTCATCATCAAACTATCTTCTGTCATTGTCTAACCTCACATGTCATGATTCTATCTTTGTTAGGAGATACAATCCATTCATCAGAAACTGCTTCTTAGTGTAGACACCTAAATCTGATTACATCATTAAGTAATCCTATTTAGTCATCTTCTAGGACATTATTGATTAAGTATTTAATATTTGATTAATTAATTATCATCCCCTAGCTAATTTATTTATTTATTAACCATAGCCCAATTGATAAAATTAGATGACAAACCCAAACTCTAATTATCAATTAAATCCACATCCCCTTTTATTAAATAAATCATTTAATAAATCAATCCCCAATGTCTAACTATATCTAAATCCCTATCATTAGCTAAATCCAACCCATTCACCCATGCTAATCTCACTTAGCCAACTAATTAACCCACCTCATTAATGCTAGCCCACTTGCATCCCTCTAACATGCCACTCACATCTTAACCCCCTCCTACACTAAGCCTAATCCCTTCGTAAACATGTGCACAACTTTAAGCAAGGGTTAAGGCTTCCTAACCCAAACCGAAGTAAAAAATCTCATCCCATCCCTCTTACATTCCTATCCAAGAGACTTTAAGGCTCTTACAAGGCATTAAAGGATCTTTAAGGCCTCTTACATACCTCTTCCACACTCTTTCTCCCTCATAACTCCCTTTGACCACCCATTTTGACCATCCCCTCACATCCAATATGGATTTGAGAAAGCACAGTCCATGTGCTTCCTTTTCCTTCAATCCTAGCCTTCCCTCACCCTTCATCCATCCTTGCATCTTGGCCATCCATCTCACTACCCCTTGGCCTATAAATTGGACCCTTCCCCTCTCACAAATCATCCATTGTTTATACAAACTTATAATGCTATGTTGAGAGCTCATAAATCAAAATACCATCTATAATGACAAAATCCACCCATGCTCCCATTGTTGAACTCTTCACTCATTGCCATACTCGACATAATCCATCGTTCGATTCTTGTGCACACATCTAGCCATCATTGTGGACATTTCTAAGCATCAAGGTCACACTTGGGGAGCTCACCATACTTGGTTTTCATTCTCATGTGTCTCCTTTGTCCTTTCATGCATTGTTATATTTTTAGTTTGTAAATGTTAGTTTTACATTAATGTTTTTTATTAAGGAAAATAGGTTTTGAAGGGAGCCTAAAACCCTTTACAAATCATAAAATTTTCAATGAAGCCCAAACCAAGCAAAACAACAGCCCAAAGGTGAAATAGGTCACCAACAAAGACAATGTGACCAGGGTGGCATCGCAAATAACACATTACTCATCAACCACATAAATAAGTTTTGAACGGGCACATGAAACCCCATGGTAAAAAGAGGAATAGATAATAAGTCCCTTACCATGATAGAAAACTAAGAACAATAGGCCAAAAGAACCAGGAGAACCAAAAACGAGACAACCACAATAGGGACTCAAGCTTTCCCTTTCGGTCCCAACTTTTGAGATTGTAATACCATATCAAAAGGCACGGAGGGCTTGACCTTTTTACCTTTTACTGTGGTCCATCCATCCTCCACTATACCAGTAGCCTTCTACCATGCAAAGTCATCAACACCACAACTAGCCCCTAAAACCCCCACAACCGGGGAATGGACTGCAGCAGAAGAAGGGACAACAACATCCTGAGATGGGGTAGCCATATCCAGAGACAGAGCCACAGGAGGGGCAGTAGTCAAAATGCTAGATACATAATCTGAAAGAGAGTGAATAGGAGAGGTCACCATCGTAGGGGCAATCGTACCATCAGAAACAACAGTCAAGTCCGCCACCAAAGTGTCCTAAGAAGAGCCAACATTCCTGACAGAGGGGCTTTCTGAACCATGTAGTGATCATCCGAAACCCCCTTCCATCAAGGAGACTCCTTTGATCTAGCCTTTTCAGAGGAGTAGCAGGCAGTAAGGTGGTCAGTCTTGTGGCATTTCTTGGAGCAGAAGGGGATACCCTCATAATCAAGAAGTTAGATCCAAGATCCAAGTGGAGAGACCAACTTGATCATTTCAGGGTGTCCCTTGGAGACATCGATCTCAACCAGGATGTGAGCATATGTCATCCGAAACACATAGGAGGATGTAGTATCAACTAGCAAGAAGTCCTCGAGGGCATCCCCCACTACCTCCAAGACTGTATCCACCCAAAGGTGAAGGGGGATATTCAACAACCTGACCCATAGAGGAATCTTATTAAAAGATTTTGTTGATGGGTCAAATTCCTTATACCAAGGTTTAGCCATCAAGGGAAACTTCTCCCCCCATGAGAAATTGCGACACATGATGGCATTTCTATCTTTAGTAGTTTCAAATTTCATAATGAAAAAACCCCTTGCCACAGGGTATATCTGAGTTGTATCCAAAATAAAGGGCTCCCAAATACAAGTGGTCTAGGCATGCAACTCCAACAGAGAGGGCCAAACACCCTTAAAATGGAAGATACCAGTAGTGGAGGAGAAATCATCCACATAAGCGAAGATCACATCAATTATTTTGGGCTCTAAATCAATATTATTAGGTTACTAACAGAAATTGGCACAGCATCATGGAGCCCCGAACGCATAGTTTGACCTCCAATGCCAGCCTCGTAAGCGGCAACATCAGTGCAACATCAACGTAAGAGATTGCAGATCTACCATCAACACCACTCAACAGAGTAGCCATCCTAGCAGGAACAACCACAAAGAGGCAGCCAAAACCAGAACTAGAAGCACTGGCGAGAGAGGATGGAGTGAGAAACCCATCTAGGGCATCACCGTGCAAGACGGGAACTAGAGCAACAAATGCTAAGCCCAAGGAAGAGGCCCACACAGAGGCCAGGACAGAGTTGGAAGCAAACCTAGGAGCATACATCCATGAGGGTAAAGATGTAGTAGCAAACATAGGCACGAGCATATTCACAGACCGTTCAATGTTTGAGTTCTGAAGGTTTAGTCTTACATTAATGTTCTTTGCTCACACTAAATCTTATAACATACACTTAGGAACTCTGTCTACTTACCATTCTTTGTAAATCAAACATATCTTCGACTTACGTGATGCACACTTAACCACGTCATTTGGGCATGGTGTAGAACATGTCCTTAACCATACTTCATCTGATCTTCAATACTCCGTCCATACGACTTGGTTCACTATCTACTACTATGCCAATCTTCACAGAAACACTGCTATGTTGACATCAATGACAAACACAGTCATGAATGCAACATGTCAATCATGCTAAGCACTGCTATGTTGACATCAATGATCAACACAGTCATGAATGCAACATGTCAATCATGCTAACAATCTCCCACATGCTCTAGCAATGCTTAGGATGCTTTCCCAAAGGAATATCATCAACATTCATGCTAACACTTCATAGAGCCAAGATCACCTACATAAAAAGAGAACCTGTCACATGGAAGAATGGAGTAAAAAAGTAAGAGTTTGGGATTTGAAAATATTGGAGAAATTATATTATTAGAGAATAAAATAATAAAATATATAATAGATCAATCTTTACAAAAGAAGATCATGCAATTTAAAAAAAACTCTAGTACGAAAACATTTAATAATTAATATAATTATTAAATGTCACAAATGCATAAATTGAGATCTTAAGAAGGAAGTAAAGATAACTAAAAATAGTAGGTTGACCCAAATTTGTAGTAAGGAACAAATGAGAGTTGGAAGCTTTGATTTGCCCAAATGGGTATCCACAAATGTAAAAAAATTTAAAAAGAAATTATCAATTTTTTTTTCGATGATGCAAGATTGCCCTAAGATTTTTTGACACTCTTACATCTGACAACTAGAGTAATTTGAGAAGTGACCTTGTCATGTCTAAGTTGGTTGAGGAAAACTGATGCAAGGGCATCTTGGGTTGCCTTGTAATCTTGCACCTTTTGTTCATTCTACCAGTTGGTGCCGAGTTCTTAATGGGTACTGAGCATTTAGTTGCTACCGAGCATTTAGTGGATGTCGAGTTCTTAGTTGTTGCCAAGTGATTCCTTTGGTTGCTAAGTGATTCCTTTGGTTTTCGAGTCCTCCGTGGTTGCCAAGCGTTGAAGGATGCCAAGTTCGTAGTTGATGCCAAGTGACTCTTTGGATGCCGAGCTCGTGTGGTTTCCAAGTGCCAGTATTTGGTGAAGTCTTCATTAGCTAAGTTATTTGTGTCTGGTTCTAGTTTGGATTGACCTCACTTGCATTTAATTTTGGTATAGGTAGTTAATATCTAATGTGAGCTGACTTGTGTTGTGCATGCATTTAATGTAAGATTTAATTTTGTGATAGGCCAACCTGTGGCTACATAAGTATTTACAGAGGTCTAGGATTGAGTTTTAGAGAGATGGGTAGAACGAGGCAAATAAGAATAAGGGTTATGAGTCTAAAAGTGTGAAATTGAAGTTGGTTTGTGAATTTGAAACTGGGATATTGTAATTGGCCATAAACCAAAAGGCCTTAGAGCTGGGCATGTAAGTTGATTATCTGATGAATTAATAAACATTTTGTTCTCTCCCTCCTTGGTGTTGTTTTGTTTGTGTTTTCTGTCGTGTTCACTCTTGTAGGGTGGTTTGAATAGGTGGGTGTGCCTTTGGCCCTAGTGATTTCTTTGGCTTCCCTATGTCAGGTGGTATCAGAGATAGGTTCATCCTTGCGATGATTGAACCATGTAGAACCCTATTTTAGATTTGGTTGTAGGGTTGCAAATCTATGGATTTGGCCTATAACTTGCAAAGGGTTATGATCTTGTAGGAACTTGATATGTAAAGATGGTTTGAGGTAGAGGAAATGCTGATAATACAATATTGGATACATTGAGACAAATTGTAGTGAGATTAGATGCTGCAGAAACAACCCAGAGGAGAGGAGCACATCTTGATGATATAAGTGATGATGAAGTAGTAGTACCAATCCCTAATCTAGAACCTGAAGAAGATCAAGATGAATCAAGGTTGTTGAGAGTTTTGTCTAGGGAAAAATCAAAGCTCGCTATAGAAGTTGTTCCTTATGATAGAAAATTGGACACTAATGCTGTGTTGGATTGGATCTTTGAAATGGAGAAGTTCTTTGAGTATGAAAACACTCCTAACAATAGGAAGGTGAAGATTGCAATTACTAGGTTAAAAGGTCATGCTTCACTATGGTGGGAGCATTTGCAAATTGATAGGCAAAGGAGAGGAAAGGAGAAGATCAAAACTTGGGTGAAGATGGTAAACAAAGTGAAAAAAAAATTCCTTCCTGGTGATTACCAAGCTAGCTTGTTGAAAAAGATGCAAAATTTGAGACAAAGAGGCATGAGTGTAAAGGAATATACTAAGGAATTCTATAGATTGGACATTAGATCTGGACATGTGGATGATGATGTTGAGAAAATTGCAAGGTACATAAATGGGTTGAGATTTAGAGTTCAAGATGAAATAAGTTTTGTAAAATTGGATAGTGTGGAGGAAGCATACCAATTTGCCTTGAAGGCTGAGGAGATCTTGACAAAGAAGCATGAACAAAGACAAAGAGGTAGAGGTGTAGATTTCAGAGAGGCAGAGGTAGATCTTATGGAGGAGATGGCAGATCTGACAATTTTGTGCAATATAAAGGTAAATCTAAATGGAAGAATGATGATGAAGGCAAGACTTAGTGGAAAGGTGGTGTTTCTTACCGAGGAGGTACTAGTTCTTATTGAGGAAGAAGTAATTCTTATTCTAGAGGTGGTTTTCATTGTAATTGTTTCAAATGTGGTAAAGAAGGACATAGATGATCTTTTGAATGTAGATCTTCTAAAAGTAGGCAAGGTAACATAAATGCTATGATTCAAGGAGAGGATGAGGGTTCACCAAGTGGACCTGAGGCTAGTGAAAATCTGATGGTGAGAAAAACTTTATGTAATAAGGGAAGTGATGAGGAACCTCTTTTAAGAAGTCTTTTCAAGCCCAAATGTAAGATGGCTAGAAAATGCTGCAAGGTGATCATTGATAGTGGAAGTTCTACAAATTTGGCATTAGAAGAGTTGGTTACAATGTTGTAGTTGCAGAGGCTGAAACATCCCAAATCCTATCATGTTTCATGGATCAAAGATGAGCATAATATATTGGTAAGTGAGCAATGTGTTGTGAAGTTCAAGATTGGACATTACTTTGATGAAGTTTTATGTGATATTGTGCCCATGGATTGTTATCATATTTTTTTGGGTAGACCTTGGAAATATGATAGATATGCTAAACATGATGGAAGAGTGAATCAATACACTCTTTGAGTGAATGGGAAGAAGCAAATATTACTACCTTTGATTGAAAATCCAGATGAGGTTAGTTGTACTACAATAAAAGTTTGCATGGTTAATGGAAAGCAATTTGAAAAGGAAGTAAAGAAGAATCAAGTTTTTTTTGCTATAGTTCCTAGAGGACCGAGTGTTGGTAATAATGATCAAGCAACAGAAGCTGGTAATGATTGAGTGACAACAGATAGTGGAAGCCGAGTACTAGAAGAAATTACTGAGTTGTTGAATGAGTATAAAGAGATTGTTGCAGAGGACATACCTAATGGTTTACCTCCAGTAAGAAGTATAAGCCATTGTATGGATCTGATTCCTGGAGCTAGTTTGCTGAAAAATGCACCATATAGGTTGTCACCTATAGAGAATGAAGAACTTAATAGACAAGTGCATGAGTTATTAGAGAAAGGTTTGATCAAAGAAAGTTTGAGTCCATGTGTTGTACCTGTTGTATTGGCACCTAAGAAGAATGGAGAATGGAGAATATGTATTGATTTCAGAGCTATTAATAAGATCACAATGAAATATAGGTTTCCTATGCTAGGGATGGATGACATAATGAATTGTTTGAGTGGAGAAAAGTATTTTACTAAGATTGACTTAAAGAGTGGCTATCATCATATCAGAATTAGAGAAGGTGATGAATGGAAGACTACTTTCAAGACAAAAGATGGTTTGTATGAATGGTTGGTTATGCCTTTTGATTTGACTAATGCACCTAGTACTTTCATGAGGTTGATGAATGAAGTTTTGAAAAGATTCTTGGGTAAGTTTGTGATTATTAATTTGGATGGTATTCTGATATTTAGTAAGACTAAGGAAGAACATCTTGAGCATGTTAGACAAGTATTATAGAGATTGAAAGAGGAGAAGTTGTTGATTAATTTGAAAAAGTGTTCTTTTATGCAAGAGGAGATTGTGTATTTGGGATTTGTGATTTCAGCTAATGGTTTGAAGATGGTTCTTAAGAAGGCTAAAGAAATTTTTGAATGGCCTACACCTGAGAATGTGGGTGAGGTAAGATCATTTCATGGTTTGACTAGTTTCTACAAGAAGTTTATAAGGAATTTCAGTGCTATTTGCAATGTTATGACTAAGACAAGGAGAGGAGATGAAAAGAAATTTAAGTGGACACATGGAGCTGATAAGAGTTTATAGACTTTGAAATAAAAGGTTGCTGAGTTACCTGTATTGGCTTTGCCTGATTTCAACAAGATATTTCAAGTTGAGTGTGATGTTAGTGGTAGTGCAATAGGAGTTGTATTAAGTCAAGAGGCTAAGCTTGTTGCTTTCTTTAGTGAGAAGTTGAATGATGCTAAAAAGAAGTATTCTGTGTATGATCAAGAGTTTTATGCTATTATCCAAGCCTTGAAGAAGTGGAGACATTATTTGATTCTTAAGGAATATTTGAGGTATACTGGTCATAAAGCTTTATAGTACTTGGGAAGCCAACATAAATTGAATCAGAGACATATGAAAGGGGTTGAGTATTTGTAGAGTTTTACATTTGTGATTAAGCATAAGAGTGGGGTTACTAACAGAGTTGTTGATGCATTGAGTAGAAGATGCTCTTTGTTGACTGAGATGAAGGTTGAAGTTCTTGGTTTTGATGAAATGAAAGAGTTGTATGATACCAACCCTAATTTTTCTAACGCATGGAGAGAGTGCAAGGCACCAAATTTAATAGATCACACAAGTAAGTATGATGAATATTTCATTCGAGAAGGTATGTTGTTCAAAGAAATTCAGTTTTATATCCCTGGAAGTTCTCTGAGAGTTAATTTGATCAAGGAAAAGCATAGTGGTGGATTGGTTGGACATTTTGGAATTGATAAAACATTGAGTTTACTAAAGGAAAAGTATTACTAGCCACAGATGTATAAGGATGTTCAAAAATTTGTAAAGAGTTGTGGAGTTTGTCAAGTTGCAAAAGTAGTAAGTCAAAGTACTAGTTTGTATACACCTATTTTTGTTCTTGAGAAACCGTGGAGTGACATCAGTATGAATTTTTTTCTTCGATTGCCTAAGATAGTGAAGGGGTATGATTCTATATTTTTTTGTAGTGGATAGATTTTCTAAGATGGATCATTTCATACCTTGTAAGAAGACATAAGATGCTAAGCATGTTGCTGAATTTTTCTTTAAAGAGATTGTGAGATTGCATGGACTACCAAGAAGTATTATTTCTGATAGAGACATTAAGTTTGTTGGTTATTTTTGGAAGACTTTGTAGAAGAAGATGGGTATCGAATCAAGGTTTAGTTCTACATTCCATCCACAAACAGATGGATAGATAGAGGTTGTAAATAGAAGTTTGGGTAATTTGTTGAGATGTTTAGTTCGAGATAAGCCAAGTAATTGGGAACAATATTGACACAATATGAGTTTGCATATAATAATTTATGAATAGGAGTACATGGAAGAAACCTTTGAGATTATTACTGGAATACAACCTAGAGGAGTACTAGATTTGAGAGATGTTGTTGGTGAAGAAAAGAGGAGTGTTGCAGGGGAAGCATTTGCTGATTTTAAGAAATTTTTGCATAAGGAAGTGAAGTTGAGGTTAGAACAAAGCAATCAGAATTATAAGGAGAATGTTGATAGGTCTCGAAGACATTATGATTTTGAAGTTGGTGATGAGGTGATGGTTCATTTGAAGAAAGGAAGATTTCTTGTTGGAACATATAGTAAGCTAAAGATGAAGAAGTTTGAACTTTGTAAATTCTTGAAGAAGTTGGATAGTGGAAATGCTTATGAAGTTGAGTTACCTGATGACATGGATATATCTCCTATATTCAATGTTGTTGTTTTATATAAGTATCGTGAATCAGATGATGAAGTCATTGTATCAGATGATTATCCTAAGTAGATTGAAGAATTTGAATAGATATTGGATCAGAGAGTTGGCAAGAGTACAAGACAAAAATATTACTACGAATATTTGGTAAAGTGGAAGAACAAACCAATTGAAGATGCTACATGGATTTCTCAATCTGAGTTGGATTCAACTCAGGTTGTGACACTTGCATGATTCAGGAGAATCATTTCTCCAACCCTAGTTGTTTGATGCAGGAGCATCCTGGGTTGCCTTGTAATCCTGCACCTTTTGTTCATTTTGCTAGTTGGTGCTAAGTTCTTAGTGGGTGCCAAGTGTTTAGTTGCTGCCAAGCATTTAGTGGATACTGAGTGATTTGTTTGGTTGTCTAGTCCTTTGTGGTTGCCAAGCATTGAAGGATTCCAAGTTTGTAGTTGATGCCTAGTGACTCTTTGGATGTTGAGCTCGTGTGGTTGTCAAGTGCCAATATTTGGTGAAGTATTCATTTGCCAAGTTATATATATCTGGTTCCAGTTTGGACCAACCTCGCTCGCATTTAATTTTGGTATAGGTAATTAATATTTGATGTGACCCGACTTGTGGTTGTGCATGCATTTAATGTAAGATTTAATTTTGTGATAGGCTGACCTGTGGCCACACAAGTATTTAAGGAAGTCTAGGATTGAGTTTTAGAGAGATGGGTAGAACGGGGTGAATAAGAATAAGGGTTATGAGTCTGAAAGTGTGAAATTGAAGGTTGTTTGTGAATTTGAAAGTGGGATATTGTAATTGGCCGTAACCTAAAAGGCCTTACAACTGGGCACGTAAGCTGATTATCTGATGATCCAATAAGCATTTTGTTCTCTCCCTCCTTGGTGTTGTTTTGCTTGTGTTTTCCACTGTGTTCACTCTTGCAAGGTGGTTTGAATAGCTAGGTGTGCCTTTGGCCTTGGTGATTTCTTTAACTTCCCTGCATCAAAAACCTAAATAGACAACCACCACTTTAGACAACCATGATGAGTCTTCCATAGACCTACCTTTCCACTTTGCCATATATTCCTCATATTGTGTACTTCTAGTACTCCCTACACACCCATCCTATATTGCTCCAATCTCTTTCTTATTTGAAGTAGGTGTTGGGATGCTACATTCTTTTAGCACATGTTCCTTCTTTTCTCCACCTTCTCGATACTCTATTAAGTCTACAATATTGAAAATGAGAATTTTTTTCTCCATTTGGCAACTCTACCTCATATGCATTCCCTGAATTGTGTTTCATTAAAATCTTGCATGGAGTGAATTTCTTCATCTTTAACTTGTTCTGTGTTCCTATTGGAAAACTTTCTTTCCTCAAGTACACCATGACCTCATCTCCAACTTGGAACTCCTTGTGCCTCCTCTTCTAATCTACCTTATCCTTATACCGTGTTTTCATCTTATTGATATTTTCACACTTCCTCATAACATTCTTGATATTTAGTGCAATGTCTTCTGCTTCAACACTTGTCCTATTTCCTTGGTCCATCTTCCTCAATTCTAGCACAGTCCTTATGATGATTTTCATATACAATTTAGAATGGGAACCTACCAGTGATCTCGCTCACAAAATCTTTATATGCAAACTCTACTTGTGGTAGGATCAAGTACCATCCCTTGGCCAAACTCTTATTTACTACTTCATTTTATCATTAGTTTGTGGATGGTGTGCAAAACCAAACTTCAATTTTATTTTTAATTTATTCAACTCCAAAAATATCCCACAAACTTGGTATCATGGTTTGAAACTATACTGTTAGGTTGATCGTGTAGTCTTACCACCTCTTTGGATAATAAATCAACAATGTGAACTACATCATGTGTCTTTTGGAAAGGAATTGAACGTGTCATCTTTGAAAACATGTCAACTACCATAAATACTGAATCATTTCCTCTTTGTATCTTGGGCAAGCTCAAAACAAAATTTATTCTTATTTCTTCCTAGGGCTTGATAGTACAGGTGATGGCTGATAGAGCCTTGTGTTCTGACTAACCCCTTTTTCCATCTAACATACTCGAATACTTTGCATAGATATCTTCACATCTTGTGATAATTATGGCCATTAATAATGCTCACTAATAATGGAAATGGTCTTATCCTCACCAAAGTGTCCTGCCATTCTTCCACTATAATTATCTTCGATCAAATTCTGTCTCATGGAGCTCCTTTGGATGCATATCTAGCTTCCCTTAAACATCATACCATCTTGGGTCATATAATCCAACAACCTTGTCCTGTCTAGGGTAACAAGTTCCTTGCAAGCCTTCCAATCCTTAGAAAAAATAAGATCCTCATGGTATAGAGTCTTTAGTTCATTGAATCCAACTACGTCATTCTGAACCTCTACCAACAAAATATGCCTCCTACTTAAAGCATCAACAAGTATATTAGACCTCCACTTCTATGCTTCAAAAAAAAGGTATATATTTATAAAAAATCCAACCATTTCAAATTTAGGTGTTTCAATTTACCCTAGCTATTGAGGTATTGAAATGCTTGGTGATCAATGTACAAAAGTAGTTCTTTTGGTAACAAATGATGTCTCCATTTCTTTGATTCTTTAACTATTACATAGAATTTCTTATCATATACATGGTACTTTTACTTTGTATCATTTAGCTTTTCGATGAAAATATGAAAAGGACTTACCTTCTTGCCTCAAAACAACTCAAATAATGTATTACCACTGACATTACAATCCACTTGGAGTACCTTATTGAAATGAGAGAGGGCTAAAATGGGTTTCACTATCACCTTCTTCTTCAACATGTCAAACTTTTTCTAATCTTGTATTCCATTTGAACTCCTTCCTATCCCCTCTCATTATCTTAGTAAATGGTGCACATATACTACTAAATTTTCTAATAAATTTCTTGTAAAAACTATCTAGACCATGATATGACATCACATGAGTGGCATTCGTTTGGGTAGTCTATTCTAAATGACCTTCACCTTATGTGGGTCCATTTCAAGACCATCTAGGGTGTTGGTGTTTTGAAACATCACAGTTTCAAATTACCTCGATGAGAACAAGATACATCTAGGGGCAACTACTTCCCATCTACAACATATTCTTTCAGACACTAGACCAACTACAAGGCTAGACCCTTCTTCTACTTTAGGCTTTGCAAAACCTAGGTAGGTGGACCTCAGATTCACTAATATGGTACCAGTGCTAAAACATACACTTGAATCTAACAAAGTAGATAAAGCCCTTATATCTTCTGTACTTAAGCAAAGATCATAGACATGAAATAACTAATGACATGATCTAAGAAATTGATAAGATAAGTGAGGGCATGTTTTCAACTCTTAAACGGAAAGGGAAATGGATGATTATAATGTTGATTTCAACAAATCCCCAAAATATGCAGCAGTAAGAACAAGTTGATCCTGTAGTTGATTAGTGTCTTATCTATTGGGAAATTCCACGAATCAAACACATACATATATGATACCATTAACATATTCCATACATCAAGATATCAAATTTATCTTATCACTTTGTGAATCAGACATTGGTGTTTATAAAGACCTCATTCTCGTGAAATATCCTTCTCTAATAACCAAAAACCTTGTCAAATACATCAAACATTTACTTGGCCCTTTGTTACAATAACAAAACATACCGGACATACAACCTTATGGGGATGCAAATGGGTTTCAGTTCTTTGTCCCTAAACAACATGACATTGCAGATCACAAAGATAGGAGATGAGAATCAAAATTAAACTAAGAAGGTTCTTGCTCATTGTATTCATTTCTTTGAAACTATACATTCAAGATGCATACAAACAACTCATGAAACCACTAAATAGATCAAAACTATCTATATCAGCTTAACTACTACTATCCATACAAGAGAAATATCTTGAAGAATGGTATCACAGTCATGAAAACATATCAAACTAGAACCTTGGTCTCACAAATATGAGAAAACTCAAGATTGGAACCTACATGGTATTACAACAATCAATTTTTTTTCCAAAACTAGAACCTATGGTCTCACAATGAAAACTACCAACCCTTACAATGAATCAAAAAGAGAAAGATATATGAAATGAATGAAATCCTAGATCTGATCTGAAAGTGACATGTGTCCACTTGAATCTTCAATCCCTACTATTGTAAAACATCTCTCCTCTTTCTAAAACTAAAATCTGATATGATTTCACCATTGTTTTGTGACAAACTCGAAATATCTCTTCTTCAATGATAAAACCCTTGTGTTGCCAAAATATCTGAAAGGCATTTGAAATGCTGATAAAATCTCCATTTAGCTGACTTGGAGGTGAGAAAAACTACCCCCAACTGTATTTTTACTACCTCTAGTATTCACCCCATTCACTATTTCACCATACATCAAATCTGAACTACTCCATTTGAATTAAACTAGAAAATGGATACCCGAGACAAAACATTGAATAGCTTGAACCAGTGGCTTCTTGTGCAAAAACAAACTCCAAAAATGAAAACTTTGTTCTCTCTCGATTCTGGCAATATATAATAGTGCCATATCCACTTATCAAAAACACCTAGAATCTCATTTTGAATTTCAAGTCTCTAACATTGCTCTATGGTTGCATTTGCTTGCAAGTATTTAATCTTTACTTAAAGTCAAAACTATAGGTTTAAATCAAAATTTATTTAAAATCATCTGTACATGATTTCACGAGGAAAATAGTAAAATACTGATTTTTTGAATTTTAATTTTTTTTCCCTCAATTACCAATCCTAGTCAAATTGGGTTTGACTTTCTATGACACATGTCACGTTTTGATTTGCCCATTTCCTACTCAGTCATCTGACACCCGCTACCTAGGCACCATGTGTCATTGTCCTATTGGTCCCTATTCTGCCACATGGCAGCCACATCACTGGTTGTTATGTTGCCATCCTACTTAGCATGGTGCCACATCATCATGACATAGCGACATTATGACATGTGGCACCTCTTGCCACATCATCGCCCAGTCAATAGTACCAAATCATTCATCCACGTCATCCTGCCACATCATCGATCATTATGTTACATGACACCTCATCACAATGCCATGTCATTGTGATAAAATGACATCATGACATGTGTCACTTTCTGCCACGTCATCACTTTGGGAAGCATACCACATCCAGAGTCCCCTACCACTTGTCACATTTTGGTTTATGCAACCTGCACCATGTGTAACATTTTGATTTGTTAAGAGGATCCATGTTATCACTAGCATCATATCGTTATGTGTGTCTACTCAAAATTACTTTCATTTACCAATCTGGCTGCAGGCCCACAAGCTAGAAGAGCTTCTTGTCTAAGAGTACAAAACTTTAAGACACTTAACGGTTGATGGTTTGGGTACATATATCCCAATGAAAACATCCCCATAATACATGTGGGATAATGTGGAAAAGCTTCTCCGGGCTTGAAAATGGAGTTTTAACTATAGAGATGCATCACTGAGCTGAGTTCGATGCCTAGTCGAGGCATTAAGAACTTCATCTCCCATTCACGCGTGGTCTGTAAAGTGGAGAAAATAAATGGAATGATAAATACCTCTTTTTTTTGACCTATTGAACTCCATAAGTCAAGAGAGCACATGCCCTTTTATTCTTCGAAACCCCACTCAAAGAACGCTTCAGTGATTTCGTTGTACATGAAACTCTGCTCTTCGAAAATAGTCCACTTACTTTTCTTTCCATTCTGCTTGCACCTCCTAGCTCTTAGTGTTAGGCATTGCTTCCTCCTATGTTCTCTCTTCCATGGTGCTTGTTTTAACGACGTGGGTGGAGGTGGCGGTTCTTGCTCCATGCAACATGGGTGCTCTTCATGTCAGGTTCCTTTCTACATGCATGGAGGTTTCTTCTCCATGTGGTGTCTGTCCCTCACGTGGACTATCTTCTAATTGATGGCACATCCTCTATCACACGGCCACCTCCAAGAGCTCCACTAGAAACATGTGGCCTTGCATTCAAAAAGACAACAACATGTTGATGTTTATGATAATGGGGATTCACCAAACACAATTTCCCATTCCCGAGTGTGAACTCTCCACTTTGTGAACCAATGATGAGGTGCTTTCTCAGTGGTGTCTAGACAACTTGATTAATAGAGCATCGGTTTTTGTTTGTGGATGCATGCACAAATTTTGTTGCAAAGCTTGTAGCGGGATTGTTTGGGTAAGTAGCAGCAGGTAACATATCTACAGCTGTGACAAACGTGGGTTGCAAGACAGTTCCATCTCCATGTGAGCTATACTCTCCAATCAAGGTGCTTGATGTCATAGAGGACTGCCACATTGGAAGTTCCCTGTGATAGTCACCACTCCTACTTCTTGAGCTATTCCATACTTTAGACTAGCAAGGTGAATGCGTGCAAAGGTTGTTGAAGTCTAACCTTAACCTGCAATTTTCATTTTATGAAGTGAGAAATAACACCTCCTAAATGCCTGCTCCACACCCTACTAAAAAAATTAACATCTTGCATACGGGATTGTCCACTGCCTCCGATGAAATATGTTTCTAATCACTTTGCTAGCTCCAATTAAAGTTTTGATGGTTAAATCCCCCTATAATATAGTTTCTACCACAAGCACCTTTGATTTTTTTATCGCATGTCCATATTGGAATGATAGAGGCAGCTCAATCCTTAATTATATGAATATATTCAAACTTCCACCCATACAACAAGATGAATCAGTTTGACCAACTTAGAATGGATGTCTCCATTTGTTATTTTGTATCACAATTTCCAAACATAACCCAAATGGTATATCTTGTGTATGGCTGATAGTATTTGCTAACAAAGATTTAGTGATGAATAAGCTTATGTCGTCTAGTGTAGATTCCATTCAACTAATTTGATTAGTGGCAATATCCACTCTTTATCGTCGGTTCTAAATTTATGTTCACATCATTTTTGGTCCCTAGTTAGTTGTCTCCTAGACTATGGAAGTATTGGTTGAACACAATGATGTAAGAGATAGATGATGCCATGAAAATCTAGTTCTAGAATGAAAAATAATCTGGTGAGATTAGCCAGACCCCAAAATGGGTCCGGCTAAATTTTTTTTAATACTTAAACACTTCGAATCTCAAATTGATTTGATGAACATATGATGTTGATTGAAAACCATTCGACCACTAAACCATCCATTTAAACTCATCTTAAATCTTTTTTGGCTATTGCCAATTCCATGCCAAGGGGTCCTTTGGCTGGCTTTAATAACTGACCAAAACACTTGACCAGGCTTTGAAATCAGACAAACTGATTCTCTGTTTCACATTCTTGCACCCTGCTAAATCTCATGTCATGAAGATCATTCAGTCAAATGATATTGACCATCAAAGTTGCCTTCTTAGAATTGCATACAAGAAAACATTTCAAAAAACAATAAATCAAGTTTTATTTTGGCTTTGAAAATGGGGCAAACTGACACTTGGGGGCATGGAAATTGGGGCATTGGTTCACTGTCACGAGGAGAGTATAAATCTGTGATTTGGGCTCATGATGAATAATTGGGCGAATTTGGAAAGCGGTCAAAATGAGGTACTCAGATTTGTAGAACTGGGAACATTGGCAAAAAAGTGATTTTTGCAAATGAAATAGACCTGGGAAAGTGTGTAGACAGATTTGCCAAGATTTACAAACTAACACACTTAAAGAATTTTTAGAGTAGAACACAACAGTATAGTCCATTTGATTTCATGTATCATAGATTCTGAGTTATGATATCCCGAACAAGGGGTATCGATCAATCTGCATTTCATGACACCCGTAAAAATTTACAAATTGCAAATGGAATCACATTCAAAACTTGATCAAACAGATTTGTCATAAGCTCAAAATTGAAACATCACAAGTCTTTGACCTTTAGAATGTAATGCAAAAAGAATTTTCTCATTTCAGTCAACTGGGTCAAAGTTATAACGAGTCAAACAGGGCCTCCCAGAATTCTAAACAATTTATATCAGCATGACAACAATGAACAACTAACTTTGAGAGATTCAAAATGTAGTCAAAACATATCAAAATGACTTTAAATATGAAACATAGGCTCTTTGATATGGATAATAAACACTCCAAAAGTAGCGATTCATGAAGCATAACTGGGTGCGAGATATTCAAATGCAAACTAGGCCTCTTGTTGTTTTTTGACACTGGCAAAAATGCAGATTTGAAGATCACTCAAAATGGAACTTCACAGAATGACTTAGAATGGAAGTTTATCTTCATGGGATGAGTGGATATACTGAATGCAAGGTGTTAGGAATATTAAACACATCTTAGGCCTCAAAAGGATAACTGGGTATACATGTATTAAAAAGCACTTATAAGGCTTGATTTTTAGAATGGTACTTAAAACTAGGGCTTCAATTTTGAGTCCCAACACAGGGAGACAACAAAGCCTAAGTACACTAACTTCCTTTTTGAAAAAACTACATTTCTTCAGGTTAATCTATAATTTCTCCTCTCTTGACTTTAAAGACTATGAATGTGCACTAAGTGCTAATCTAGTTACTTAGTATAAATCAAAATATCATATAGATAAACAATAAATTTTTTTCCTAAAAATTCTTTTAGTACCTCATTCATGTTTGCATGAATGTTATTGGTGTATTGGTTATCCCAAAAGGAGTTACTAACCACTCATACATGCCTTCTTTGGTCTTGAAAGAAGTCTTCCATTCATCACCTTTTCTAATTTGAATATGGTGATACCCACTCTTGAGGTCTATCTTCATGAAATATTGTGCTACACTGAAGTAGTCCATCAAGTTATCCATGCTTGATAGAGGAAACCAATATTTGATTGTTATCTTGTTTATGGCCCTTGAGTCTATATACATGTCCTCCACTCTTCATCCTTCTAAGTACTGAAGGTACTACACATGGAGTTAGGGTCTCTCATACCAATTATGTCTTAAACCATTCTTGGACTCATTTGTTCAACTCATCATTCTCAACAAGAGTCATTCTATGAGATATTTTTTTTGGAAAACTAGCTCCACGGATTAAGACTATCTGATGACTAATCCTCCTAACTATTTGTAATCTATTGGGGAAATTATTAAACACAATATCATGAAACTCATTCAACATACTTGAAACCTGTAATGACACTTCTCTACTATATTCTTTATCAATTCTAGGGATTAATTCATAAGACACGTGCTCACGTTTCATGTTTCCTAAAAATTACCCCCTTCAACAAAACACACACTAGCACTACTACATACCTTATGCCTTCATAAGAGGTTTTGGCTTATGAAAATTTCCATCCTTTGTCAAGGAAGACGTGTTGGCCCAACCATCATGTATATCATGTTTTTTGAACTTCCATGACCTTCCTAACAAAATATGGCACACCTCCATGGGTATGATGCCACATAGTTCCTCATTCTAATAACTCTCAATCTTGAACTTCACCAAGAACTACATATTGACAAATACTTTGTGATCATCATGCATCTAGGAAACTGTATATAGATTTGGGTGTCTCTTTTTCTTCAACTTTAAATTTGTGACCATTTCTTCTAACACCATATTATTAGGGCTTCCACAATCAATAATCATGTCACAACATTTATCCTCACACTTGCATTTAGTGTGAAATAAGATATTACTTTGGTTTGACTATTTTTCTAATTAAAAGGGGCTCTCTTGACAATGGGAGCTTCTCCCCTCTTAGCATCATTTGAGTTCTCTGGTTAAGCTTCTTCATTTGCATGAGTAACTCATGCATATCCTCCAGTTATTCTATCTATCCTTCCTTGGCATTGGGGAAATTTATATGCTTGATGACGTTCCTCGCTACATTGGAAACAAGTCCTAAAGTCACTTCTCCCAAAACCTTATCTACTAGATCATGATCTTCCTCTTCCTCTTGGTTCTCCATTATTTTCATCACAAAGACGGTTGAAACTACCACTCTTTTGGTTTTTTTTGGTACCCACATCTTCATTCTTCCTCTCATCCTCATCTTGATTTCTAAATGATCTTCCACTACCCCTTCCTCGATGACTTTGTCCTCTTTTCTTGCCTTCAAAGTAAAACTGATAAGCATCTTCAATATTAGTCATTTTGACTAGATTTAACTCCTCCTAGATATTTGAACTTAACTCATAAATATTAGAAGTTAATGTGAGGTACAATAATATTAGAATTTATTTAAGGTGGAAAATTAACATTAAGAAGAGAAGTTCAATTAAATTAATTATTGTAATTAGGCTCGACATGTTGAACTTGTATGTGCATGAGGCATGACATTAATTAGGACTATATCCATATTTGATTCAAATCTTGAGCTAAAAGTGGTGGTCAGAAGAATTAATAATCCAAATGTACAAAAACTATCTATAGCTTAGGAAGTACAAATAATTTAGTTAAACAAAGCTATAGATAAATAGGGTTCATATTCAGGTTGCTTAACCTAAATAATTTGAAATTTAATGTTGAGTATTATACATAACAATTTAATTATTATCACTTTAACTAAATTATAAAAATTGGTTGGGTGAATATTTTGTTGCTCATTTAATTTAACTAGTTGCAAAATAATACTTTCAACCACTATGTAGGAGACATAGTTTCCTCCATTTGTAAGGGGAGGCTCCCCGTGTTTATTGCTATTGAAAAATATACGTACGTGAGTAATAATATTTATACTATAGTAGCAACATGGCGTTACCTACACCATATTCTCTTATTTCATAATGGGTGTTCTTTCCTCACCATTTCCTCTTTCTTTAGAATACATGATCCTTTATTACAACAATCTCTTAAATACATTGTAGAAGAACTAGTAACCAAGAATATTATTAAAGCTCAAATTATTTCCATGACTTCTTATAAAGTTTAGAAGCAAGGATGAAATTATATATGTGCAATGTAACACCCCACTCGAGAACCCAAGAGAATTAAACCTAACATATTACAATGTTTATTGAATTATTTTTTAAAAAAAAAGTTTGACAACATCAAGATAACATTAATGCAGAAGCAATATGAACATACACATCAAACACACATAAGCAATTACAGATATAGTTTCAATTCCTCAAGGGTTCCTTTACGTTGAGTCACATTTAAGAAGTTTAAATTAATTAGTTTAAGTTTCAAGTACAATGTCTCCTAAACATAAAGAAATAAAAGATACATAATTACATAAGAAAATGCATAAGTATAACTAATACAATGAAAGTGCATCCAATAAATAACATCCACTACACATGTCGTAGGGTATGTGAGAATAGATAAAATACATCAAAATACATGATAACATATATACATCAATTGAAAAGAAGTCTCTGAGATAAGAAAGAAGAATGATAAAGGTACTATTGCATCATCGAATATCCAACAACTGGAAACATGAGGGGGACCCAAATGGTAAGAAGAGACTACCTCCTAACTGCATGGTTACCTAGTCAGACTTCCACTCCAACCATACAGAGAAGATAATGGATGATCCAAAAATAGCTAATCAAACATAAAGCATTCCTAAGAGAGGAATCCTAAAAGCCAAAACTACCTCAAAGGTAACACATGCTACTCAAGAAGATAAGATACTCCAAAAGAAAGAACACTCAATCCAATAGCAACATCGCATAACTAACATCATACATACATCAAGAATATATCAAATCACCTAAATCATAAGATAAAGCCAATAAAAGACATCCACCTCAAGTCAAGGACCACATGACAAAAGTACAATATCCATAAATCACCAATCACCATCAATGAAAGTAAATAACCACATTAAATACATCCAACAATAAGTACACCACCAAAAGTACAAACAAAATCTACAGAGGAGACTCAGGCTACATTCTAGGGAGTGTCATCACATGATCAAACTACTTGAGTTACCCTGGACTGGTCTCTCAATAGACCTCAGACCCTCAGGCATTGAGTTACCTTGGACTGGTTACTTTGAACCCCAAACCCCCAACATGACACATGCGAAACTAGAGAAACCTCTCAAAAAGACAAGACAAACTAGTCATACTATCATCCCATTCCCATCCTTAGTCTATATAAGCACTCAAGGCATAGGCAGGCCAAATATATCTGACTTATCTTTTTAGTGTGTTTCCCCAAAATATTAATTACTAGATTATCACTTATTAAATAACTTACAATAGGTTACTTTGGCACTGACTGCTTTGGGTCCCAGACCCCTACTGCAAGACACTCCCAAAGACATGTACCTAGACAACCTCTCCTAAGTACATAAAACACAATTGTGTCCCATACCATAACACCCATAAAAATCAAACCCATTCCTTAATAGGAAACCCAAAAATAAGTTGGTTCTCCCAACCCAAGTAGACATAAATGCACCACATAGAAAAACTCATTAATGCTCTTTTAGATTTATAAAAAAACACAAGCTCATCATAATATTCAGAATAAATATATGCCATAAAAGAAATCACAAAAACAACCTCTGGTGCACATCCTAACTTGGCCAACTAACCAACCCACAAAGAAAAAAATCAAGAAAATAAACATCACAAGACTATAAATAGAATATTAGAAAACACATAGTTTTTAGCCACATGATTTAATTCCACCAATTTCTCTTGTTTAGTTTGGGTCATAAGGACGTGTTTAGAAATAAAGTAAGAATATACATGTTAATATAAAATTTTATGCTAATAAACTTATTTAAAACAATAAGTATTTAAATATCCAATCTTTCTCTGCATATACAATATCACACAATATGTTATTAATTTAAATAATCTTAAATCATAAATTATTTAATTAATAACATAAATGTATATTTTTAGATTAAATACTAATATCATTATCATTTCTAAAATATTAATTTGACTTTTATTTAAGTCTAATATTAATATTTACTTTTCCTTTAATTCATAATGCAACTAGAGAGAAAATTATAAATTTAACTAAATTATTTATAATTTCTCTCAAAGTCAAATAGTTATTAAACTAGATGATTATAAAGTGAACTCTACCACAACATCTCTTAAAATATAATAAAATTCTAAATATTTATTTATACATTCACTTTATAATTAAATGGATAATATTTATATAATTTTAGAAATTAATAAATTATTATTATTTTTTAAATAAATAAATCTGAAAATTAAATTATATAAAATAAAATTACACATACAATTAGTATTTTCACATCTCTTTAATCTCTCAAATCATGCAATCATACTATACTTAGTTTTTCTATTTTTAGCATATTTGTTTTCAGATGCATGTAACTATACTATACTTAGCTTTCTATTTTTAGCATATTTATTTTTACATGCATGTAACCATACTATATTTAGCTTTCTATTTTTAATATATTTGTTTACACATGCATGTATATATTTAGTTACAACGTGTTTCCCTCTCAATTAATCTTTTGTTTCCCAAATAATTATTGCAATTAAATTATTTTAGATGTAAGAAGAATAGTCATCTATATTTAGAAAATTCATGATAATCACATATGTCATGCTCAAAATGCAGGGCAAAAACACACGTACAATTTTTATTATTATATAAAAGTAATAATGATTACATCTACTAAGTTGATAAGGTTAACTCAGTTAAGACTTTGGTACATTGCAAGATACCGACGGGCAATTCCTATCAATACCTTGACATTCCATGAAGGTTTATAAATTAATATGTAGGATTGGATTGTTAAGTTTAAAATTTCATTATAAATTCGATTTCGACATTAATTTCATATTATATAAATTTTAAAACAATAGATTTAAGATTATAAAAATAAAAATACAAATAAAGATAAATTTAACTATTATTACATAGTATCTTTCATCCCATACTAAATTAATAATAATTAAAAATAAATCTATAATCCTTTTACTAACTACGAACCATTTATCTCAAACCACATAACAATTTTAATCTTTATTCTAAACAACAATTTCTTTTAACTCTATAATCTATTAAAATCAAAACATATTAACACTATCTACTAATCGAACATTTTCTTCAAACTAACAACTTTTAACTCAAAGACTTTTACGAAGCTAAAAATACTTTAATAATTACAGACTAATTAATATTCGGAAACTAAATACTAACAATTAACCTTAACTAACATTTTATTAATACACATCCTAAATTAAAAAGAAACTAAGTACAAAAGGAAATTACTAATACTACATTCTATCTATAACTAAATTAAATTATAATTTTAAAGTAAGTTAATATTTAAAAACATATTAATTACTAATATTAAAAAAAAAAACATTTAAATTAAATTCATATCACATAATACTTAATTAAAAAAAAACTAAAACTATCTATACTATCCTAAACTAATTTTAATATTAATATCTTAAAACATTATTAACTACACCAAATAATACAAAATACTAACATCTATTATGTTTAAATAAACTTCATAACATAATGATCTAAAATTTTAAAACTTAATTTAAAAATATATATTAACTTACATTCTTACTAACACCCAACTTAACACTAACCCACCCCACTAACATTCAACTACCCCTATACATCCTAACCGATCCCCCTTGTAACGCCCCGCCAAGGGATCCAAAGAATTAACCTAAAGTTTCACTAAGTTTGGTAGCATTTAAAAAAAAAAAAACATGAAAGTAAATCCATTTACAACTAATCCATTTACAACTTATACATAATAACGGAAGCAATAGCAATAGTACAAGTGAAAGTAAACATAATACACATAACAGGTTACATTCTTCATGGATCTCTTAACGTTGAATCACATCTAATTCAACTAACATTATTGAATCCATCTAATACAACAACCACATGAAATAATAATGATAAGTCCAATGTTTGTACATTACATTTCTAAATGCTCAATCATCCACTGTACATGTCATAGGGTATGAAAGGCTTAAAAGAATATACATATGTGAAATAAGGTACATCATCCTATTCTAATCCATGATGCAACAAAGTAAAGGTAATCACATGTCATACATGATACATCATCATAGAAGATATAGACATCCATCATAAAAGATCAAACATAATAAACTAAATGCACGGTTCCTCCCAACTGTAAATAGCATCATTAGACCATCATGGGTCCTAGCCATCCCTCCGTGCATAACATTCCAAATCACCGAAGAGATCATCGGTATTAACATAGTAGGAATGTCACTCCTATAAACATACTACATCATATGCAGAAAGTGATCTAACATGCAAAGTAAGCATAAGATAACATCATCTAACATATGCAAATCATCAATATAAGGATACATATCCACCATCATAATCATGAATGCATCAGCCACGGTGTCTCAAATAGATCTCAAATGATAAGAGTGATAAAGCACTACCACCCGATCACGTGGAACCTAAGTGGTCCACTCCCACTGCGCTGAGGAGATAATTTCAAGTCCCAAACATGCTATCAAAATCACATAGCATAAATACTCTCTAAGTCTAGGAATCCTAAAAGTATACTAACTCAAAGGTTCCAACACATAAATCAACATCTAATTCCCAAAGGCACACAATGACATGTAGGAAACCTACTCTGTAAGTGAGCAAGTGTCATTGCATTAATCATGTAGAAGTTACCCTGGCAGTTAACTTAGGACTCCAGGGTCCCTACTGATCCTTATCCAGCCACTAGTATCCTCTCATATTGACAATGCATACTATTGAATGCAAGGTCGCAACCAAGCGTTCTCTAGATACTGTCATCCTAGTTTGTACTGGCACTTGAGGCATGGGCAAGAACAAAACAATTATCTTATTAGGTTCATTTACTCAGTATTAGGTGAGAATGTTTTCATTTATTAAAACAACTTACAATGAGTTACCCTGGTAGCCACTTAGGGCCCCGGCCCCATTGCAAGCCACTTCCTGACACTACAAGCAGATAACCTACCCTAAGCTCATGGAATCATAAATCTCATAATCACCCCAGTCCTATACAAGCAACTGGAAAGAGATACCAAAAGATAATCCAAAATAAGAACATCAAATATCCATAATAAAAGCATCAAATCTCCATGAGCAACTAAAAAGCATCCATAGATAATCATGACCACAACAGTTCTCTATTGGCAACTGAAGGTATCACTGATAATCAAAAGTATCCATTGGTTCTCAATAACCAAAATATATCTCAAAATCATACTGATCGAAGACTCCAAAATGGTCGAGTCAAAACATGTCACAACATGACATCATAAATCAACATTTCAGTCCCATCATGGCGACTGGAAAGTAATCCAAGGATAATTGATCGATGACTCAAAAATTGTTAAGTCAAGTGTCTTAGATACATATAACTCAGCTTCACTCAAGAAGACTGATGAACAATAACAATCAGTAAATACAAACATTTCATAGAGCATACGATCACATTACCATGGTTGGGTTTAGAAAGATCAAGATCAAATAACATCAACACACCATCACAATCATAACCCTCGAGCATTTGGTAGATGTCCTATAACTGGTCAACACTAGTCAACCCAAAACACAAAACAAGAAGCATAGAGAAAACACAATGCAATCACATCTTTGAGTTTGCTAAAATTACATAGTTGAATTGAGTATGGAGGTTTTAGTTTCTATTTGCAAGTATACTTCAAGTATATAAGATTCTACGTTTAATTTCCACGTCAACATAGAATTATCCCTCCATTGTTTTAAAACAATCATAAGATAATTATATATTTGTATAATCCTTGTACTAGCACCCATTGACTTTTAGATAAAATCACTCATGCTATTCAAAACATTAGAATAATACTTATCAACTTTCAAATAATTAGTTTACAATTTCCTTTAAACACTTCAAGGACAATCATTTATTTAAAATGATCCTCATTGATTTTAAGTAAAATCAATCTCATTAATAATTCAATTATTTAATTCCACTAAACACTTATTAATATCTCTTTTCTTTTAATTCGCCCTCATTTAAAAATCTATTTACTTAAATTGACTAATAATTAATTACACTTCTACTATTAACTAATCTTAATTAAATTAAATTAAATTAGATTAGTTAATAAATCATATAGAACTAATGCATAAAGATAAGATTTCATTTTAATTCGAACCCAAATCTGCTGCAGCGACATGAAGTCTAGTGGCGATAGGAAAATAGCATACAGAATTATAAATCCAAATTTGCATTGTGACAGGAAGTCTAGTGGTGACAGGAAAATAGCATACAGAATTATAAATCCAGATTTGCATTGGGACAGGAAGTCTAGTGGCAATAGAAAAATAGCATACAGAATTATAAATCCAAATTTTCATTGCGACAGGAACTCTACTGGCGACAAGAAAATAGCATACAAAATTATAAATCCAGATTTGCATTGTGACAGGAAGTCTCCAGATTTGCATTGCAACAGGAAGTCTAGTGGCGACAGGAAAATAGCATATAGAATTATAAATTCAGATTTGTATTGCGACAGGAAGTCTAGACAGGAAAATAGCATACATAATTATAAATCCAGATTTGCATTGCGACAGGAAGTCTAGTGGCGACGGGAAAATAACATACAGAATTATAAATCCAGATTTGCATTGCGACAGGAAGTCTAGTGGCGACAGGAAAATAGCATACATAATTATAAATCCAGATTTGTGTTGCAACAAGAAGTCTAGTGGCGACGGGAAAATAGCATACATAATTATAAATTCAGATTTACATTGTGACAGGAAGTCTAGTGGCGACAGGAAAATAGCATATAGAATTATAAATCCAGATTTGCATTGCAACAGGAAGTCTAGTGGCAATAGGAAAATAGCATACAGAATTATAAATCCAGATTTGCATTGCAATATGAAGTCTAGTGGCGACAGAAAAATAGCATACAGAATTATAAATCTAGATTTGCATTGTGACAGGAAAATAGAGAGTGCAAATGAAATATGCAAAAATCATGAGTGCCCCTGGATACTAATGCTAATTTTCTATGCCTTAGAAATTGCAGAGCAAGCTCCTTCCTTCTCTAATGTTGCCGGGTCCTCCAAACACACCCTCCAAAACACTCTCCCTAAGCTTCTAGGAGTGCCTAAATATAAAGAATTCTCAAGAAGCACCTAGAATGTCTCTAGAACAACCAGAAGGTGTTGATAACTAAGCATGAGTCTTTTCCAACATTCTAGATGAGTCACAAGGTTGTAGACACCATGTGCTTAATTTGTGCACTAACTCTTGTGTTGTTGACATATGTGCAATCAAGAGGTGCCTTTACTCCTAGGCAAGCTTATAACTTTTATTATTATTATTTATTTATTACTTTATTATTATTTCTATTATTTTTAATTTTAATTTCTTTTATTTAATTCTTTTCTCAATTAATTTCTATTTAATTAATTATAATCAAAATATCAAAGATCATGATATTATATTAATTTTTTCCAAATAATTAAATTATTAATTAAATCTTTTAATTTTAGACTTAATTAATAGAAAATTCACTATAGACTTCCAAGATAAAATATGAAAACTCATCATAGAACAATTCATACAAAATCAGTCTAAAGGGTTAAAAATCATGAATTATGTCATCTGACACATTCGAAAGGTAAAATATCCAGATACTTGTCCTATCTCTCTAGGACAATGGTTTTAACGGTTTGAGATTTGGACTTGAGAATTTATCTCCCTTCTCTTATCATTAAGATAATGTAATAGGGTACACTTATCCTGGCAATTTAGAGAAGTCGATACCCGGTACCTATAACCTGCATAAAAACCATGCATGTACATACAACATATATATAATGCTAATCTAAATAGACAATGGTAGGAAGTGGTGCATCGTGTAGATCCTGACTAGCAGGTGACTACGACTCCCTTCGTTAACCACATTAGAAATGCCATACAATAGGAAAAAACATGCACACCATACACATGCAAGTATGGGGTAAGTATCCATAATAAAACACATTAGATAATAAACCATCTAACTAATCATCATCAATAACTGAAAGCAATGTAATGATCATCATGCATACATGAAATAGTAGAATCTAAATAATCTCATGATACATCAACTGAATCCATAACATAATGTCTGATAGTCTCGAAACAATGCTACTAATCCATCAACATAGAACTAGTCTAACATAGTCTGATAATAATAGCAACAATATGTCCAGAAAGATGTGAACGAGGGTAGGCACTACATCCACCCCCGCTTGGATTAGTCTTACTCCTGGAAGCCTATAGCTGCATCCTCCCATGTAGCTAACGAATCATTAGTAGGGTCCCATTGGACCCTTACCTGCTCGATGGTTCGACCCCTGAGGGTCAACTTCCACTGCTCCAAAATATGAACCGGCTCCAAAGCCAGCTGCCCGTCCTCTACCTACAACGCATTCCAATCAAGAACATGTACAACATCAAGGATATACTGCGTAAGTACTAAGACATGGAAAACATCATGAATGCGAGCTAGGCTGGGCGGTAGAGCAAGGCGTTAAGTAACTGGGCCAATCCTCTCTAGAATCTCGAATAGTCTCACAAAGCGAGGTGCTAGCTTTGAACCCTTTTCGTATCAAATCGGACTCTTCCTTGGACGCACTCTCAAGAAAACCTTATCTCTCACAACAAACTGCTTATTTGTCCTACGAGCATCAGCATACTTTTTCTGCCTATCCTGTGCCGTAGTCAAGTGCTCACGGATACACACTACCTATTGCTCCATATCATGAAGCATCTCAGGACCCAACAGGATGCGATTCTCAAGACTGTCCCAACTCAAGGGTGTACGACAAGGATGTCCATATAAAGCCTGAAACAGTGCCATGCCAATAAAACTATGATACCTATTGTTGTAAGCAAACTCCACTAGGTAGAGATAATCCTCCCAATGTGTCTGCCTATCTATCACATACATCCTTAACATATCTTCTAGAACCTGATTCACCCTCTCAGTCTGACCATCTATTTCTGGGTGATATGCTGAACTGAAATTCAATTGAGCTCCAAGCTCATGCTGCAGCAATGTCCAAAATGCGAATGTGAAAACAGGATCCCTGTCAGAAATGATCTTTCGGGGAATACCATGTAGTCTCACAATGTCACGCATGAAGACATTAGCTACATAAGATGCCGTGTAGGAAGACCTAATTAGTGAAAAATGTGCCACCTTAGTCAACCGGTCAACAGTGACCATGATAACATCATGACGACGAACAATCATAGGTAATCATACTATGAAGTCCATAGAGATGATGTCCCACTTCCATGAAGGAACAAGATTTGGTTGCAAAAGTCCTGCCAGGTGCTGGTGTTCTGCCTTGACTCTCTAACACTCAAGACACCTAGCCACATAATCAACAATGTCTTGCTTCATCCCAGACCAATAGAATAAACATTGCAAATCAGCATGCATCTTCTTGACACCTGGATGTGCTGAGTAAGGTGTACGATGGGCCTTTGCTAGAATCAAGGTGTGAAGCTCATCCAGTAATGACACATAAATTCTTTCTGAAAGCCTCAAAAGACCATCTAACTCTAGAACATATCCTGCAAACTTACCTTCCAAAGGTCTTCCTGAATCTATTTCTTTGCACACCTCCTAATACCAAGAATCTGTAGGAAGTGCCCGAAGAATTTGACTTTTCAAATCAACACTAAGAGTCATAGATGATATCACATGTCTCCTACGCCTCAAAGAATCTGCCACCACATTCTCCTTTCCTTGAATGTACTTTACCTCAAAATCATACTCGCATAGAAATTCCATCCATCGTCTTTGGCAAGCATTCAAATTAGGTTGAGTGAAGATGTACTGAAGATTGTGATAATCACTATGTAGCTCAAATATGTGCCCTAACAAGAAATGTCTCCACCTTCTCAAAGCATGGACTACTATTGCTAACTCAAGATCATGCGTAGGGTAATTTAGCTCGTGATCCTTGAGCTTGCATGATTCATACGAAATCACCCATCCATTCTGCATCAAAACTGCTCCAATCCCTTCAAGGGAAGCATCTGTACACACCATGAAATCTCCCTCTGGATCAGGTAGTGCTAAGATTGGTGCACTAGTCAAAAGCTCCTTGAGCTTCTGAAATGCTTCCTCACATTTCTCCGTCCACACAAACTTCTTTCCTTTCCTCTGAAGGGAAGTGATAGGATGTGCTATCCTAGAGAAGTTTTGGATAAATCTGCGATAATAACCAGCTAGGCCTAGGAAACTATGAATCTTTGACACATTAGTCGGTGTAGGCCAATCTACTATCGCTTGAATCTTTGCAGGGTCCTTTGAAATACCATCACTTGAAATGACATGCCCTAAATATTGAATCTCTAATTTGAAGAATTCACACTTAGCTGCATTGGCATAAACACTGTAAAACCAATTGCAGGTGCTCCTCATGCTCCTTCTAAGACTTAGAATATATCAATATATCATCAAGAAATACAAGTACAAACCTGTCCAAATAAGATCGAAACACCCCATTCATCAAACTCATGAAAACTGATGGAGCATTAGTCAACCCAAAAGGTACCACTGTGAACTCATAATGCCCTTAGCGAGTTCAAAAGGTGGTCTTATGAATATCAGCTTCCTTAATGCGAAGCTGGTGGTATCCTGACTTAAGGTCAATCTTGGAGAATACTGTAGCTCCCTTGATCTGATCAAATAAGTCATCAATCCTAGGTAAAGGATACCTATTCTTAATGGTCACCTTATTCAACTGTCTGTAATCAATACAAAAGTGCAAAGAACCATCTTTCTTTTTCACAAAGAGCACTGGAGCTCCCCATGGTGATACACTAGGTCGAATGCTCCCTTTTGCCAAAAGTTCCTCTAGCTGAAGACGTAACTCACCCAATTCCTATGTAGTCATACAATAAGGAGCTTTAGAGATAGGCTCCACTCTAGGAATCAGATCAATGCTAAAATTGATGTCCCTCTTCGGAGGCATGCTTGGAATCTCACTTGGAAAAACATCTTCGTACTCCTATAAAATTGGGTGATCTAAAGTCTTCCTCACAGGATCTTTCTCATCAAGATCATTTACCATAACAAAAAATATCTGACATCCCTTACAGAAACTCTGCTTCATTTGCATAGAAAAAATCATCTGTAGAGATATAGGCCTTGGTATACCCACAATCTTCACATCATTCCCTTGGTCATCTTGGCACATTATAATCTTCTTCCTACAATATATACTGGCTCTATGAGATCCAAGCCAGTCCATGCACAAAACCACATCGTAGGAACCAAGGGGTATGACTCGAAGGTCAACTGCAGTATCAAATCCTCCTCGTCTAAGCCCACACTTATGAACTACAAAATCTGTGGAGACCTTAATGCCTGAGGCTAGTTCCACTTGCCAACCATGATCTTGCTTCACCGCATCCAGCTTACACTTAGAAACTGTAGATGGTGAAATAAATGAATCTATAGCTCCTGAATCAAACAATACTGAAAGAGATATACCTCAAATAGCACCTGTGGTCTCAACCACTATTCCTTGATGATCTGCTTGACGGTGATCTACTGCTGCAAACACTCTATGAGCTCTGCCTATATCTCCAACTGTAGGCTCTGATGCTGTTGGCCTAGGTCCTTAAAAATGAAGTGCTCACTGTGGATATTGAGTTGCGTAATGTCCAATCTGTCCACATGAAAAATATCTTGTATTCCTACCAGATCCTTTACCCATGGGTGGTGCATTTGATTGCTGACGACTGTTCCTGCTAACAAAAGACTGACTACTCTGAGCTGGCTGATTGGGTTGATTCCTTTTATTGCTTTGAGTATTGTGGTTGTTCTTGGAGTTAGAACCTCTGCCACCACCTTGAGCCTGAGAATTTGATCCCTTCTGCTGTTGTGTTTGTTGAGACTGTTGTTGATACTGTTTCTCCTTAGAAAAAGGAGGCTTCTTGTTACCACCTGAATTATAGTTGCCTTTAGATCCTAATGCTGTGGGTGCTCCTACAAAACCTCCCTGACCAAGGTTGACACTTTTTTGAACAAGGATGGCTCGTCGTACCACATCCTTGAGGGTTTTTGGCTCAAATACCTTAACACCCCCAATTATACAGTTGTTCAAACCCCTAATAAAGTGTTGTGTCAACTGAGCTAAATTTTCACTGAATCTTGAAAAGGACATGAGCTCATAAAATTTGAGCTCATACTCGGTCACTGTCATAGTATACTACCTGAGATTATGTAACTCATCTGCCCTTTCCTGCCTCCATTCCTCTGGTAGGAATCGTTCGCAAAAACTCTCTAAGAATAGCTCCCAAGAGACACTGCTCATATCAATACCTAGCTTCTTTTCCTCAATTGTCCACCAAGTGGCCCCAAGATTCTCCAAGTTAGTAATGGCGAATCTTTCCTTAACATTACTATTGAAATTTTGCATGGAAAAATCCCTATCAAGGACAATAAGCCACTATTCGGCCACATATCCAGAACCCTGCCCATTAAAGGGCTTGACCTTAGATCTTGAAAGGTCCTTCATCTGAGCAGACACAATGGATCTTTGTCGATCCTTTCAAGGGCTCCTAGACCTAGGTCTATGCTCTTGTTCTGTTTGATGTGCTTTAGGCTGTTCATGAGCATGAGGTAGACGATCAAGAATGGTTTGCATCACCTGTCTCAAGTTAACCTCCTCAGACTCAGCTTGGTCCTCTCTACGGCTCTCTTCCTGCTGCTTACTAGCATGCTCTTTTCCGCTCTCTTCATGAGTAGATCCCCCATGGCCAGACTCATGGACACTGATAGCTCTGCCACGACCATGGCCTCTACCATGGCCTCTAACAGAAGACCTAGTCCTAGATACCATCCTATAATAGTACAAAGTACCATTACAATCAAAAGACACATGTTTGCAATAGACTAAGTTCAATTTCAGTTTTTCCTATGTTTAGGTTTAAGTAGAATTTCCAGATTTGAAAGCTAAGTGTTGAAGTATGAAAAATATGCAAGTAACAGTTCAAGTTTGTTTTAGCTCACATAGTTTCAAGTTTGAAAGAGATACACATAAAAGTTTAAAGTCCTAGTTTGTTCCAAAATACCCAGAGCTCCCAATGTAGAAACTCGAGCTTTGATACCAAATGTAACACCCCACCAAGGGATCCAAAGAATTAACCTAAAGTTTCACTAAGTTTGGTAGCATCTTTTTTTTTTTTTTTTTCAAAACATGAAAGTAAATCCATTTACAACTTATACATAATAACAGAAGCAATAGCAATAGTACAAGTGAAGGTAAACATAATACACATAATAGGTTACATTCTTTATGGATCCCTTAACATTGAATCACATCTAATTCAACTAACATTATTGAATCCATCTAATACAACAACCACATGAAATAATAATGATAAGTCCAATGTTTATACATTACATTTCTAAATGCTCAGTCATCCACTGTACATGTCACAGGGTATGAAAGGCTTAAAAGAATATACATATGTGAAATAAGGTACATCATCCTATTCTAATCCATGATGTAACAAAGTAAAGGTAATCACATGTCATACATGATACATCATCATAGAAGATATATACATCCATCATAAAAGATCAAACATAATAAACTAAGTGCACGGTTCCTCCCAACTGTAAATAGCATCATTAGACCATCATGGGTCCTAGCCATCCCTCCGTGCATAACATTCCAAATCACCGAAGAGATCATCGGTATTAACATAGTAGGAATGTCACTCCTATAAACATACTACATCATATGCAGAAAGTAATCTAACATGCAAAGTAAGCATAAGATAACATCATCTAACATATGCAAATCATCAATATAAGGATACATATCCACCATCATAATCATGAATGCATCAGCCATGGTGTCTCAAACGAATCTCAAATGATAAGAGTGATAACGAACTACCACCCGATGGCATGGAACCTAAGTGGTCCACTCCCACCGCGCTGAGGAGATAATCTCAAGTCCCAAACAGGCTATCAAAATCACATAGCATAAATACTCTCTAAGTCTAGAAATCCTAAAAGTATACTAACTCAAAGGTTCCAACACATAAATCGACATCTAATTCCCAGAGGCACACAATGACATGTAGGAAACCTACTCTGTAAGCGGGCAAGTGTCATCGCATTAATCATGTAGAAGTTACCTTGGCAGTTAGCTTAGGACTCCAGGGTCCCTACTGATCCTTATGCGGCCACTAGTATCCTCTCATATTGACAAGGCATACTATGGAATGCAAGGTTGCAACCAAGCATTCTCTCTACTCCCATCCTAGTCTGTACTAGCACTCGAGGCATGGGCGAGAACAAAACAATTATCTTATTAGGTTTATTTAGTCAGTATTAGGTGAGAATATTTTCACTTATTAAAACAACTTACAATGAGTTACCCTGGTAGCCAGTTAGGGCCCCGAACCCCCTTGCAAGCCACTTCTTGAGACTATATGCAGATAACCTACCCTAAGCTCATAGAATCATAAATCTCATAATCCCCCCAGTCCTATACAAGTGACTGGAAAGAAATACCAAAAGATAATCCAAAATAAGAACATCAAATATCCATAATAAAAGCATCAAATCTCTATGAGCAACTAAAAAGCATCCATAGATAATCATGACCACAACAGTTCTCTATTGGCAACTGAAGGTATCACTGATAATCAAAAGTATCCATTGGTTCTCAATAACCAAAATATATCTCAAAATCATACTGATCGAAGACTCCAAAATGGTCGAGTCAAAACATGTCACAACATGACATCATAAATCAACATTTCAGTCCCATCATGGCGACTGGAAAGTAATCCAAGGATAACTAATCGATGACTCAAAAATTGTTAAGTCAAGTGTGTCAGATACATATAACTCAACTTCACTCAAGAAGACTGATGAGCAATAACAATCAGTAAATACAAACATCTCATAGAGCATACGATCACATTACCATGGTTGGGTTTAGAAAGATCGAGATCAAATAACATCAACATATCATCACAATCATAACCCCCAAGCCTCTGGTAGACGTCCTATAACTAGTCAACACTAGTCAACCCAAAACCCAAAATAAGAAGCATAGAGAAAACACAATGCAAGCACATGTTTGAGTTTGCTAAAATTACATAGTTGAATTGAGTATGGAGGTTTTAGTTTCTATTTGCAAGTATACTTCAAGTATATAAGATTCTACGTTTAATTTCCATGTCAACATAGAATTATCCCTCCATTGTTTTAAAACAATCATAAGATAATTATATACTTGTATAAATCCTTGTACTAGCACCCATTGACTTTTAGATAAAATCACTCATGCTATTCAAAACATTAGAATAATACTTATCAACTTTCAAATAATTAGTTTACAATTTGCTTTAAACACTTCAAGGACAATCATTTATTTAAAATGATCCTCATTGATTTTAAGTAAAATCAATCTCATTAATAATTCAATTATTTAATTCCACTAAACACTTATTAATATCTCTTTTCTTTTAATTCACCCTCATTTAAAAATCCATTTACTTAAATTGACTAATAATTAATTACACTTCTTCTACTATTAACTAATCTTAATTAAATTAAATTAAATTAGATTAGTTAATAAATCATATAAAACTAATGCATAAAGAAAAGATTCTATTTTATTTCAAACCCAAATCTGCTGCAGCGACAGGAAGTCTAGTAGCGATAGAAAAATAACATACAGAGTTATAAATCCAGATTTGCATTGCGACAGGAAGTCTAGTGGCGACAGGAAAATAGCATACAGAATTATAAATCCAGATTTGCATTGCGACAGGAAGTCTAGTGGCGATAGGAAAATAGCATACAAAATTATAAATCTAGATTTGTATTGCGACAAGAAGTCTAGTGGCGATAGGAAAATAGCATATAGAATTATAAATCCAGATTTGCATTGCTACAGGAAGTCTAGTGGTGACAGGAAAATAGCATATAGAATTATAAATCCAGATTTGCATTGCGACAGGAAGTCTAGTGGCGACAGGAAAATAGCATACAGAATTATAAATCCAGATTTTCATTGCGACAGGAAGTCTAGTGGCGACAGGAAAATAGCATACAGAATTATAAATCGAGATTTGCATTGCGACAGGAAGTGTAGTGGTGACAGGAAAATAGCATACAAAATTATAAATCCAGATTTGCATTGCGATAGGAAGTCTAGTGGCGATAGGAAAATAGCATACATAATTATAAATCCAGATTTGCATTGCGACAGGAAGTCTAGTGGTGACAGGAAAATAGCATACAGAATTATAAATCCAGATTTGCATTGCGACAGGAAGTCTAGTGGTGACAAAAAAATAACATACAGAATTATAAATCCAGATTTGCACAGATTTGCATTGCGACAAGAAGTCTAGTGGCGACAGGAAAATAACATACAGAATTATAAATCCAGATTTGCATTGCGACAGGAAAATAGAGAGTGCAAATGAAATATGCAAAAATTATGAGTGCACCTAGATACTGATGCTAATTTGCTCTACCTCAGAAATTGCAGAGCAAGCTCCTTCCTTCTCCAATGTTGCTGGGTCCTCCAAACACGCCCTTCAAAACCCTCTCTCTAAGCTTCTAAGAGTGCCTGAATATAAAGAATTCTCAAGAAGCACCTAGAATGTCTCTAGAACAATCAGAAGGTGTTGACAACTAAGCATGAGTCTTTTCCAACCTTTTAGATGAGTCACAAGGTTGTAGACACCATGTGCTTAATTTGTGTGCTAACTCATCTGTTGTTGACATATGTGCAATCAAGAGGTGCGTTTACTCCTAGGCAAGCTTATAACTTTTATTATTATTTATTTATTACTTTATTATTATTTCTATTATTTTTAATTTTAATTTCTTTTATTTAATTCCTTTCTCAATTAATTATAATCAAAATATCAAAGATCATGATATTATATTAAATTTTCTCAAATAATTAAATTATTAATTAAATCTTTTAATTTTAGACTTAATTAATAGAAAATTCAACATAGACCTCCAAGATAAAATATGGAAACCCATCATAGAACAATTCATACAAAATCAGTCTAAAGGGTTAAAAATCATGAATTATGTGATCCGACACATTCAGAAGGTAAAATATCCAGATACTGGTCCTATCTCTCTAGGAAAATGGTTTTAAGGGTTTGGGATTTGGACTTGAGAATTTATCTCCCTTCTCTTATCATTGAGATAATGTAATAGGGTACACTCATCTTGGCAATTCAGGGAAGTCGATACCCGATACCTGTAACCTGCATAAAAATCACATATGTACATACAATATATATATATATATATATATATATATATATATATATATATATATATATATATATATAATGCTAAGCTAAACAGACAATGGCAGGAAGTGGTGCATCGTGTAGATCCCGACCAGCAGGTGACTACGACTCCCTTCCTTAACCACATCAGAAATGCCATACAATAGGAACAAAGACACACACCATACACATGCAAGTATGAGGTAAGTATCCATAATAAAACAAATGAGATAATAAACCATCTAACTAATCATCATCAATAACTGAAAGCAATGTAATGATCATCATGCATACATGAAATGTAGAATCTAAATAATCTCATGATACATCAACTGAATCCATAACATAATGTCTGATAGTCTCAAAACAATGCTACTAATCCATCAACATAGAACTAGTCTAACATAGTTCGATAATAATAGCAACAATATGTCCATAAAGATGTGAACAAGGGTAGGCACTACACCCCTACTACAAGTGGGAAACACTTCCCAAGACTTGGGAAATTTTCCAAGTGGGAAGGTCTTGCGCGTGAGCCAAAGCTAGCGATTTATGGCAGGGCTGGCTTCTGATTAAATTTTGAAGGACACACAAGTTTATGCAAGGTTATTGAATTCAAAAAACTTTGACACCTTTCCCAACCACGTGGCACCAGATGTCCCCACCCCACGCTGATCTAGGCTTGCCATGTATAGCAAGGAAGGACAGGTGACTAGGAAAAAATGGTAGCAAGGTTTTAAAACCAATTTATTGGTATTGGCTTAAATGCCTTCCCCAACACTTGCACTTGTTTGGTTAAATCACGTGGTTAACTTGGGCTGCAAATATTTATAGGGACACAGGGGTGATGTCATCCCCTCAATTATTTTATTTTTGTGGTCAATCTTGCATGCGCCTAGTATGGTGAGGAATAAATGCATAAAGTTTAGTTGTTGTTTTCTTTTTTTAGATAGGATAGGATATTTGTTTTAACATAAATATATGTATCTATATAGTTTTATTTTCTTTTATTTTGAATTAATTAATAGTTTAAAGGATTTTTATACAATGCATATGATTTTTTAATAGAGAATCTTTAGAGCATATTCTTTGTTTGAAGGGGGATTATTCTTTTCCTCTCATACAAAATTCAGAGAGCTTTTACTCCTAGGATGCCATTTTTTTTTAAAGTGTTATTTTGTCTAAGTATAGAATTTCCAAACAATTTTTTTTTTTTATAACAAGGGGTATTTTTTTTTTTTTATAAATGAGTTTATAACTTAGAGTTCAATAGTTTGTTTCACAATAATGAAAGATTTAACTTTTTCTCCTAATAAGCACAAAATTGAATTGAAATTCCAACCATAAGCATTTTTCCTTAACATGTTTAACTTAAAATTTGCATAATTGTATAACACTATTTTATCTATTTTTTAATATAACATGTATATAACTGAATTACAATAAGAACTCAAACGCAAGAATATTACTCAATCTCTTTTTCTATTAACCCACTTGGTTCAAAAGGCTCCGCCAGGAAAGAACCAGTAAGAAAACCTAACTTCATTGCCACTTCAACAATAAGTTTAATTTACATTTTACATAGGATTTTCAATCCTGAGGAGAAATCACCCCAACATAACTGAATTTCAATAACAAGTTGAATTTCCTTCTTGGCCCTTAACAAGGGATCCATTTCGAATTCTACAATACAACATGGTGATCATGGAGAGAACAAAAACTGATCGAGAGACAACCAAACATAACATGAAGACAAAATCAAACATTCATTCCCATCCTGGGTTTACACAATAGGTTCATCATTGAATCAAACTAGGGTGAAGGTGGATTTTTCCAACAGGAGATGCTAGACATAACACCAAAACAGGTGCCCGTTCGGGGCTAAAATTCAAAAACTTCCATTCTTCCATTCATACATTCCAAAACTCATATGTGGTTTGTGTTGACGAGTAGGGGCTCATAACACCCTACCCTCTCTCCCTCTTCACGTCCTGAGAAGAGACTTTACACTGTTGGAGTCTAACTAAAGACCTTCGCCCATACATGGCCATTTCTACCCTATCCGAGGGTGAGTAATGCCAATAAACCCATAAAAATCCCTTTGAAATTCAAGAAAAACACAAAGGAAAGACACTTAAGAAAACTTGTTTCAATCCCTCCCAACATACTCGACACACACACAAACATACATAAACAATAAAACTGAAACATGAAGCACAACATGAACAAAATGAGGTGAAGTATTCCTACCTTCAAAAATTAGGTTATGACAAATGAACAAGTTTGAGATGAGCTTTTTTCCTCTCCTTCTCCTTCAATTCTGAATTCCACTCTAAAACTAAAGGTTGGGTGAACAAACAAACCCTGTCAAAATTGCCTCTAAATAAGATCTTAAACTCAACCACCTCTAAAATGCAATAACTCCACCAATTGCCCAAAAGTTCTAGAGGCTTCTAACACAACTAGACCTAAGGATAACCTCAAGGTGGAGTTAAAGTCATCCAACCCATGATGAAATCAATCAATTTTTGCAATCAAGAAAAAATTGGATTTTTGAGTGACCATAAAAGTCAACAAAAGGGGCTGGGGAGTGGAAAATACCCACAACCCTTACCCATACCCTTTGGGCACTTAGATTTCATGTTTTTAGGCCTTTAGGATTAATTAAGGACCTATCAAAAGTTAGGAAAATTTTAGGACTATCTAACAACCTTCAAAATGCAGATTAAACACTAATCTAGATTAGGGATAATTAATCTTGATTATAAACTGATTAGCAAAAAGGTCATTAACTTAGTCTGACTTAGATCTTTAGGTTACTCAGTTAACCCTAACTATCATGTTGGAATGCATATACAATTCACAAGTGTCAAGTGACACTATAAAACACTATTACGAAATATTAACATTTACTGATTATAGAATGATACATTCATTCAACGCATAATACAAATAAAATACGAACAACAGGGTTTGCATCCTTTATCAAATTTAACCCTGATTTCTACAAACAGTATATGGGGTTCAGTTTTGTTTCTCTGTTAGGTTTCTCGACTAAAATATCCTACACACTCATTGCACACATCAGTAGCTCAAGAAAACCACATGCATATATGTATATAACATATTAGGGAAATCACATAAATTAAAACATCCATCTTTCAAATAATCAGTTGTTTATCTCATTCTACTCATATTCTTAATCATTAAAATCACTTAGGTTTGTACCCTTATCCAGAGCCTATGCATGAGGACAATGTAGTGAAACATGGAAACAACCTCCAAGTTGTGGGACTTGAACTGCGAGGTTGAGTCTCCGGAGAAGGCCGACTTCCTCTTACTATCAAGGTGCACCTAACTACTCTTGGAGAGGAAAAGGGAGAAGGAGAGCATGAAAGAAAATCTACCTAATCTAATCTAAAGAGGTGATGCACCAAAATAGAGTGTTCAGACCAATCTCTGCCCATACATGCACTATTGAACCAGAATGAAACTAAGGATATACACATTCAGACTTGCTTTAATCAAATAACTACATGCAGATAAGAAAACCAAGATGAATGACACAAGGAAAGAGAAGATTCACTTATATATCATTCACAGGCTAGAAGAGATACAATCATGCAGATTACAGACTTCCACAAAACAATGGCGAAGGCAAAGAGTTCTTGCACTTTCATACCAATGGCTGAAGGAGATAAAGTAGAGAATCATACAGTTTAGAGGCATAGGGGAATTTACACTGGAATTATAGAGCAATAGTCGAGAAAATAGAGAAAGGTCAACCTTTACAAAATCTACAAAATTTGCCTTTATAGTGCAGGCATAACTGAGATTTTTCCTCCAAAACTGTCCTGCAACCACCGCCATCAAGCCTCTGCCAAGGACACTCATGGGGATCTAAAGAAAATATGATCTTTTGTGTCAAATATTGCCTTGAGAAGACAGAAACAATGCCATAACTATGCTCTGACCAAGTAGATAGGTTGGGTCGGGGGGTAGAGTGTTCCTATATGTTTCACATTCACTTCTTGTAGCTGGAATCGATCATGAAGATCAAATTCGTGTAAAACTCTTAATTTCCCCTATTTTTGGACTGGGAGTCAACACAGTCAACACGTAAACCTAGTCGACCTATCTTTGGCACCAAGACGAGCCACATGGACCAACCAGCTTATTTCTTTCTGCCACCCTGCAAAAACTTCCTAAGTTGACCATCTCCTTTCTTTACTAACCGCGCCACCTTGCAACTCCTGACCGTGACTGTCACATTAATTGCTAGCCGCTAATTGTTACTGCCTTCACTATTGATGTCCTAGTTGGGCCTGCAAAGAAACATGTCACTTAGGTGCTATGTTGCTATGGGTATCCTCTAGGCACTTTCCCATAGCGAGATAGCGCTCGCTGTTGATTTGAACTAATTTGACGATCGTGAGGACTCGCCACAATACTGTGCTATCTCCTTAGAACCTCTATGCCCATGAACCACTTGGCCTTTGACTCAGCAACTGTACCATACCTGGCGACCCCAAAGAGATAGGCCCCACAAGGACATGCGGCAACAAGGCATTATGTCGCTATGGTGAAAAATGAACAACTTTCAATAGCGCGATAATGCCAACCATGGATTAGATTACATCGAATGGTGAGGGCTTATCCAGTGCCTAGCTACGAGGAGGGTGGGCTAATGATGTCATCTGGGACACGTGCCCTCCACCCATTTTCTCGCATTTTATAACTTTCTTGCACCTTGATAATGCGGGAATACGCCAACCCTCGATCCTTGAAGATCTGACGATGATCAAAATTTGTGTAGGACTGCATAATTGGTTAATTGGATGGGCCAATAAGATTCACCTTCGTACTCTAACCTATTTGACAGTTGCCATGGAAGACAAGCCACTTGTTCATGCTATGGCCCACAAGATGGAAACAAACCCACATGTCACGTGTCACCGAGGCACTATGTCGCTATGGTTAAAATTCTCACAGTTCTTCATAGTGAGATAGCACCTACCGTGGATCAGAGGAAGATTTGACGGTGATCAAGATAGATCTGACTTATCAGTGTATCAAACAATGAGAGCCGGCCACGTGCCAAACTATCTAACAAGTCGTCACAGGGCCCACATTCCATGCAGTCATGCCTTAGCCAATGAAAAGACTGATCAACTGCCAATTGTGTCTAACAAATCCTTGCTGAAATCCAACAGAGCATACTTGGGACCCACCATATTTCCAAACTTCGCCACAGGGTCACTTTTCGACTGGGTGCTATGTCGATAACGGCGAGAAGGACCAATTTCTCGATAACGCCATAGCACCCTCTGTTGGTTTATCCAAAACTGGTGCCAGAGAAACAACCAAGAAAAGAGGGACCCACCTGACACATGGCAAAAAGGTGCTATGTCACTAACGCAAAACAACGTGCAACTCTCAATGGTGAAATAGCGCCATTTGTTGATATCCTCAGATCTGACAATGGAGAACTTGTGGGCCACATAAACATATCATGAGGTTTGATCGTTTAAATTTTTTAAAAATCCTTGGGATGTTTAAAATAATATTAAACTGGGGGAGTGACCGTTGGCAAGGCAGTATTTAAAATTCAAATATTGGCGGGGGTGTAAAAATGAGCAACATTTTTGGTGACTCATAGGGGATGCAAGCTGTCTACGTATATGACCAGTGGCCTGAAGCATCCATTGGGCTACAGAGTCGTAAAATATGCAGATCTTGAGCACTGTGAAACCCTAACCCTACCTCTATAACAACAACAAAATACTGAAGAAACTCTGCTTCTGCAACTGGAGCTAGAAATCAAACATCTCTGTAATCTTCAAAATTTTGAAAACTTGCTATCTCACAGTGAGATAGCTGTGCTCGTGCACTTCTTGGAAAACAGGAAACCAATAGAAAGAAAAACTAATCTAATATGTACAAATATTTACAAGGAAAGGGGTCAAACGAACCCATTGACTAGTTTGCTGAAATAACTGCCCTTCCTTATCAACTAGTTTCTTGTTCCATAGAAAAGGACAACCAAATGGATTAGCAGGTATGACAAGCACACTTTTGCACGAAATATCTTTTTCCCAATGCTGAAAATAGTGAAGCTTTCTAGCACCAGGGTGTTACCTTGTGGAGCAAAACATGGAGAAAAACATACTTGCTCCTCCTTGTGATAATCTTCCTCATGCTCTAGAGTGAACATGACTGGAGGCAACTTGCTTATTTTTTGCAGAGCTAGATACCTTATAAGGCATCCTCTTGATGGTGTAGGGCTAGAGGAATCATCCTTGACCACTTGACTATGCTCTGCAATGATAGTCTTCAACTGGTTTGGGAGTGGCTCCTCCTTTTGATTTTTTTCCACATCTTGTTCATGCTGCCCATGTACCACTTCCTTTGGATCTGTTGGTATGGTGTGATCTTCCACTTGTTGCTATTGTGGAACATGCTTCTTGTATATAGGAGATACTGATTCGATATCCATGGAAGAGTAGAGAGCATCCAACTCATGCAAAAGATCATCCTCATCATTGATCTCCTCCATTGCAGTTTCAAAGATATGCATAGGTTGGGCAAAAACCTCATGCAAGTTAGCATATTCCTCCTCAAGGACAAAGCTATCCTTGAGGCCTTCTTGTCCATCCTCCACATCATACAGGGCTATCTGCTGCAGCAAATGATCCTCTTCCTTCCCTAGTAGCAGATCCTCATTCAATGGCAAGGGCTCAAAAGCCATGACTTGCTCCTCAAGCGGAGGAACAAATTTATTGTCTTCTTCTTCTTCCTCAACAAAAGAGGGAAGCTCTTCAAATAAGAGGGTTGGGTCCTCTTCCTTTGGCTCAGAAGCCTCCTCTTTGTTCTCCTCAGTAGACTGCAACTCCTAACATGGAATCCTTGTGGGTTTTGATTCACTCTCCCAAAACACTATATTTGAACCATCAGAAGTCCATACAACCGGCCCACCTGGAAATAATCTAATAGTAATAGGCTCGAGGGGTTCATGACTAGTCCAACTCTCTCTTACAAGGGATGGAGGGGCTACAATAGTAGGCTCTTGTAAGGGAGGGGGCTTCCTAAAGCTTGGGATGACATATTTGGGAGAAGGGGGAGTATCTACCTCCTTGGCTTGAAAATGAGCTGATTGGAGCCTCATTTCCTGCCCTCTTGCTGCAACAACTTGCCTTGCAAGGTTTTCCTCAAAATGCCTCTATTTCTCCCTCTCTTCTTCTTATTGTTGGAGATAGGCCATCTCCTCCTGTTGTCTGTCAAGTTCCTATTGCCTTGCAACCTCATCAAGCTGCTCATCCATCTCCTCAAGCTGTCTATCCCAGGCCAATGACTGCTCATCTCGTTCATCTGTCTTCCTATCTCATGAATCCATCCTCTTTTGGAATCCCAACAACATATCTTTAAGTTCTTCAATTAAGGATGCTGGGACTAATGGAGTAGAAGTAGGTGGAGGGTCAAAATTTTGAGTAGCTTGGCTATAAACAACTTGGGGTGGAGATTGAAATTGGCAATATGAGGGATGAGGAATAAAATTTTCATGATATGGGGGGGGGGGGGGGGGGAGAATAATGACTATTTCTATGAAATGAATCCATAATAAAGTTTTCATAAAAACTACAATTTCATAGAAAACTTGAAAATCACAAAAAGATCAAAGGTGATCTTTACATACCAGCACTGTTTCTACTTGAAACCAATAGATTTTCACTAGAGTCACCATGGTGTTTGATTGAATGCCTCCAAAGGCTGGTAACACTAAGAATAACACCCAAATTCTTAGTGTATCAAGATCAACTGGCTAACTAACGGACTTCAAATTTTCTGACCATTGTTCCACCAGGCATGCCAAAAAGTATTATCACTTAGGTTTGCACCCTTGTCCAGAGCCTGTGCGTGAGGACAACCTAGTGAAACATGGAAATAACCTCCAAGCTGTGGGACTTGAACTGTGAGGTTGAGTCTTCGGAGAAGGTCGGCTTCCTCTTACTATCAAGGTGCACCTAACTACTCTTGGAGAGGAAAAGGGAGAAGGAGAGCATGAAAAAAAATCTACCTAATGTAATCTAAAGAGGTGATGCACCAAAATAGAGTGTTCAGACCAATCTTTTCCCATACATGCACTATTGAACCATAATGAAACTAAGGATATACACATTCAGACTTGCTTTAATCAAATAACCACATGCAGATCAGAAAACCAAGATGAATGACACAAGGAAAGAGAAGATTCACTTATATATCATTCACAGGCCAAAAGAAATACAGTCATGCAGATTACAAACTTCCACAAAACAATGGCAAAGGCAAAGAGTTCTTGCACTTTCATACCAATGGCTAAAGGAGATAAAGTAGAGAATCATACAGTTTAGAGGCATAGAGGAATTTACACTGGAGTTGTCGAGCAATAGTAGAGAAAACAGAGAAAGGTCGACCTTTACAAAATCTACAAAATTTGCCTTTATAGTGCAGGCATAATTGAGATTTTCCCTCCAAAATTGTCCTACAACCACCGCCATCAAGGCTCTTCCAAGGACAATCATGGGGATCTGAAGAAAATCTAATCTTTTGCGTCAAATAATGCCTTGAGAAGACAGAAACGGTGCCATAACTGTGCTTTGACCAAGTAGATAGGTTGGGTCGGGGGGTAGAGTGTTCCTGTATGTTTTGCATTCACTTCTGGTAGTTGGAATCGATCATGAAGATCAGATTCGTGTAAAACTCTTGATTTCCCCTATTTCTGGATTGGGAGTCAACACAGTCAGCAAGTCAACCTAGTCGACCTATCTTTGGCACCAGGACGAGCCACATGGACCAACCAGCTTATTTCTTTCTGCCACTCTGCAAAAACTTCCTGAGTTGACCATCTCCTTTCTTTACTAATCACGCCACCTTGAAACTCCTGACCGTGATTGTCACATTAACTGCCAGTCGCTAACTGTTACTGCCTTCACTATTGATGTCCTAGTCGGGCCCGCAAAGACACGTGTCACCTAGGTGCTATGTTGCTATGGGTATCCTCCAAGAACTTTCCCATAGCTAGATAGCGCTCGCCGTCAATTTGAACTGATCTGACGATCATGAGGACTCGCCACAATACTGTGCTATCTCCTTAGAACCTCTGGACCCACGAACCACTTGGCCTCTGACTTAGCAACCGTACCATACCTGGCGACCTCAAAGAGACAGGCCCCATACGGACACACAAAAACAAGGCGTTATTTCGCTATGGTAAAAAATGAGCAACTTTCAATAGCGCGATAACACCAACCGTGGATCAAATTACATCGGATGGCGAGGGCTTATCCAGTGCCTAGTTGCGAGGAGGGTGGGCTAATGATGTCATCTGGGACATGTGCCCTCCACCCATTTTCCTGCATTTTATAACTTCCTCGCACCTTGATAATATGAGAATACGCCAACCCTCGATCCTTGAAGATCTTACGGTGATCAAAATATGTGTAGGACTGCATACTTGGTTAATTGGATGGGCCAATAAGATTTGCCTTTGTACTTTGACCTGTTTGACAACTGCCACGAGAGACAAGCCACCTATTCATCCTGCGGCCCACAAGATGGAAACAGACCCACATGCCATGCATCACCGAGGCACTATGTCGCTATGGTTAAAATTCTCGCAGTTCTCCATAGTGAGATAGTGCCTGCCGTGGATCAGAGGAAGATGTGATGGCGAGCAAGATAGATCTGACTTATCAGTGTATCAACCAATGAGAGCCGGCCACATGCCAAACTGTCTAACAAGTCCTCATAAGGCCCACATTCCACGCAGTCATGCCTTAGCCAATGAAAAGACTGATCAACTGCCAATTGTGTCTGACAAATCCTCATTGATATCCAATAGAGCATACTTGGGACTCACCATATTTCCAAACTTTGCCATAGGATCACTTTTTGACTGGGTGCTATGTCGCTAACGACGAGAAGGACCAATTTCCCGATAGTGCCATAGCGCCCTCTGTTGATTTATCCAAAATCGACACTGGAGAAACAACCAGGCAAAGAGGGACCCACCTAACACATGGAAAAAAGGTGCTATTTCACTAACACAAAATAATGTGCAACTCTCAATGGCAACATAGTGCCATCTGTTGATATCCTCAGATCTGACGATGGAGAACTTGCGGGCCGCAGAAACATATCATAAGGTTTGATAGATTAATTTTTTTTTAATCCCTGAGACATTTAAAATAATATTAAACTGGGGGAGTGACCGTTGGTGAGGCAGTATTTAAAATTCAAATATTGGTGGGGGCATAAAAATGAGCAACACTGTGATGGGTCGGGGCGAGGCATCACATCCTCCCCCACTAAGCATGAAATTCCTCCTAGAGTTAATAAAAAAGATAAGGGTACTAAGATTGCATCCATGCTGCATCCTCCCATGAAGTCGTGACCTCATCGTAACAATCATACTAGACCCTAACCTAGTCCAGCTCTCGGCCTCGAAGAGCTAGGGTTTGTCGAGCAATAATGCAGATAGGCTCCAACACTAACTGCCCATTCGACTCCACCTGCAAAACATCCCAATCTATAATATGAGACTCATCATAAATGTATCCTCTAAGTTCTGAAATGTGAAACACATCATGGATGTGTGATAGGCTAGGTGAAAAAGCTAAACGATATGCAACTAGTCCTATCCTCTCTAGGATCTCAAACAGTCCAACGAACTGGGGTGCCAACTTAGAGCCCTTTTCAAATCGAATCAAACTCTTGTGCGATCGCACCCTCAAGAAACTCTATCTCCAACTTGAAATTCTCGATCTATCCTCTTCGCATCAACATACTTCTTCTGCCTATGTTGTGCCTCTCTTAGGCACTGTCTAATCAGGGTCCCTTGCTGCTCCATCTCCTATACTAACTGAAGACCAATAGATACTCAATCCTTGATCCTATCCCAACTCAAGGGAATTCTGTAGGGTCTTCCATACAAGCCCTCATAAGGTGGCATACCTATGGAGGAATGGTGCCCATTATTATAAGAAAACTTGACAAGATGTAGTTATTCCTCCCATTTGACTTGATGGTCCATTACATACATATGTAACATGTCCTCCAAAACCTAATTCACTTGTTTGGTTTGATCGTCGGTCTAAGGATGGTATGCTATACTGAAATTGAGCCTAGTGCCCAATGCTACCTGCAACTCTCTCCAAAAGGATGAAGTGAACAATGACTCTCTATCAGAGATGATCTTACGGGGAATACCATGAAGTTTGACAATTTCCTACAAAAACACTTGGGCTATGTCTCGTGCTATGTATGTAGTGCGCACGAGTGAGAAATGGGCAACCTTGGTTAATGTGTCAACTGTCACCAAAATGGCATCATGGCGGCGAGATGACATGGGGATACCAACAATAAAATCCATAGATATAGCATCCCACTTCTACTATGCAATCTCATGAGGCTAAAGAAGCCTACCGGGATGATGGTGCTCTGCCTTCACCCTCTAACACTCGAGGCATCTCGCAACTATATCAGCAATTTGCACTCTCATGCCTAGCCAGTGATATAACTGTCTCAGATTTGCATGTAACTTCTTAACACCGAGGTGTGCGGCATAAGGTGCTCTATGAGCCTCAAGTACAATGAGCTTGCATAAAACCACAATGGAAGGTAAATACATACATCCTCTATGAAAAAAAAGTCCATCAGACTCCAAGGCATACTCTGAATACTTCCCTTCCAAGGGTCTCTAAGAATGCACTATTTGACTAACTTCTGCATAAAGCTCATCTGTTGGCTAGTGCTATAGGATTCGCTCTCTCAAGTCAGTGCAAGTAGTCACAGATGAAAGCTCATGGCACTTTCTACTTAAGGCATTTGCAACCACATTCTCCTTTCCCTTAATGCAATGAACATCAAAATCATACTCACAAAGAAACTCCATCCACCTTCTTTGCCTAGCATTAAAGTTTGGCTGAATAAATATGTACTGCAAGCTCTGGTGGTCAGAATGAAGCTCGAATCTATGACCTAGAAGGAAGTGTCGCCACCTCACTAAAGCATGTATCATTGCTGCAAACTTTAGGTTGTGAGTAGGGTAATTGAGTTCATGAGTCTTCAACTTCCTAGACTCGAAGGAAATAGGTCATCCATCTTGCATAAGGATTGCCCCTATACCATCTAAAGATCCATCTATACACACCAAAAAATCCGCAGAAGGATCTAGCACTGCAAGAATTGGTGCACTTGTGAGGGCTCTCTTGAACTCTTGAAAAGATCTATCACACTTCTCTATCCACTAATACTTCTTCCCTTTCTTCTGAAGAGATGTGATTGGGTGTGCCAATCTAGAGAATCCTGCAATGAAGTGTCAGTAATATCCTGCTAGTCCCATAAAGCTCCTCACTTCAGTGACTTTGGTGGGTGCTGGCCAATCCATGATGGCCCTAATCTTTGATGGGTCTACTGAGACACCATCGCTTGAAATGACATGACCCAAATAATGTATCTCAAGTCTATAGAACACACACTTTGACAAGTTGCCACACAACTGATTTTCTCTCAACTTCTACAATACTTGTCTTAGGTGCTCTTCATGCTCCTTATCATCAAGAGAATACATCAGAATGTCATCAAGGAAAAAAACCACAAATTTATCCAAAAAGGTACATAATACTCCATTCATGAGGCTCATGAACATAGCTAGAGCATTCGTGAGGCCAAATGGTACCACGGTGAACTTGTAGTGACCATACCTCGTACGAAATGCAGTTTTGGGGATATCACTATCCACAATCCTCAATTGATGATAACCTAACTTTAGATCAATCTTTAAAAATACTCGGGCACCTTGTAACTAATCAAAGAGATCATCAATTCTAGGAAGAGGATATCGGTTCTTGATGGTCACTTTGTTCAATTGCTGATAATCAATACACAAGCTAAGTGACCCATCCTTCTTCTTTATGAAGATCACTAGTGCACCCCAAGGTGACACACTAGGTCAAATATGCCCCTTCTTCAAGAGTTCCTCCAACTAAGTCTTTAGTTTATTGAGCTCATGGGTAGTCATCCTGTATGGTGCTCTCGATATAGGCTCGGCTCCTGGCACAAGATCAATATGAAAATCCACTGCTCTAGGTGGAGGCATGCCAGGGAGCTCTGAAGGAAACACATTTGCAAACTCTCACAGGATTGGAAAATCATCAAGGGATGACTCTCCCTCTAAATCTTCCTCTCTATCACTAATGGTGATAACAAACAACTGAAATCCCTTCCGCATGCACCATCTAAGCTGCATAGCAGAAATCATACAAAGGGATATTGGTCTCTTTACCCTGAAGATCACTCTAGAAATCCCATCTTCATCCACACATTCCACTCTCTTTTGTCGACAATCCATCTTGGTGTTGTGGGCATAAAGCCAATCCATGCCAAGGACAACATCATAAAAACCTAGAGGGGTAATGTGTAGATCAGACATCGTGGACATGTCTCCAATCTAAATTGGGAAATTATGCACCATGGAACTAATTGACACTCTGGCTCCTGAGGCTAACTCTACATCCCAACTGACCTCTTGTCTAACTGCCACTAGCCCGCAACACTCCACTACATATGGATATATAAAAGATTTAGTAGCTCCGAAATCAAATAAAACTACAACCATATGACCCTGTATAATACTTGTAGGCTCGATAACTGTGGCTTGATGCTTAGCCTGGTGGTTTTCAACAGCTACAAAAACTCTGTGAGATCTGCCCATGTCTCCAACTGTTAGCTCTGAAAAAGCCCCTCTCTGACCACCGGATGCCTGTCCTTTGTGAACACTCTCTAGCTATACGACCCATGCCACCATAGGTGTAGCATGGTCCTTGGGTATAAGATCGTGTACCCTATGATCCAGACTACTGTGGGCCTCCTAACCTACTAGATCCATTGTAACCACCCCTAGAAGACTGTTGAGTCTTTACTGACTATGACTGTGGGGCATGTATCTTCTGATCCTATTTGGGACCCTGTAACTGCCACTCCTTGGGCTTGGAGCCCTAATAAACCTGTGAAGGTTTTTATTGCTACTGCTATGGTTTCTGTTGCTGAGACTGTTGGCCCTTAGAGGACGTTGCTGTATAGTTCTGATTCCCTTTCCAAGGGGGTTTCTGCTGGGTAGAGTTTCAGTTCTGGGATTGATCTCGCGACTCTTGTCTACCCTGAGAATCCTCAACAACTAGTGCTATCTCAACTACCTATCTGAAGGTGGTAGGGAAGGCCAAACAGACTGGACCCTGGAGTGAGAAATTTAGTGCCATGATGAAGCAATGCACTCATAGTTTCTCATCCTTCATGTAGTCAACATAAGGAAGGAGCTCGAGAAACCTGCTCTCATATTGGGCTACTATGAGACCCCTCTGATATAGAGAATGAAATTCTTCAATCTACTTCTGTCTGAAGTGCTCAGATAGGTACCTCTCTCAAAATCTCTCCAAGAATGACTCCCATGTGAGGGTATCCACCCTCACTCCTCCTATAGTCTCCTCCTGATGCCACCAATTGGAGGCATCTCCTCTTAGATGATGGTCTACTAGACATGCCTTCAGATTACTCCCATAAAGACGTAATCCAAAGCACTGCTATAGGTTTTGTAACCAGGCCTCTGCTACTATTCCCTCTGTGGAACCGGTAAAGAATGGTGGCCCGAGTAGTATCAACTCTCTGATATCATCTCCTATATGTCTAGGAGGTCTATCGAGTGGTGGTCCTCTCTAATGTATCGACTCACCCTCATGCTCACCTTGTCCCTCTACTTGCCTCGGTGGAGGACTCCTCCTCTCTCTACCTTTGGCCCTGCCTCCTCCAGGTCCCTTTACTTCCTATTCAAGAATCTATTGTCTTGGCTGTACTATAGGTAGTACCCTCTGCTAGACTACACCAATCAATGTCTGAAGGGCATGCAAAATATCTTGATTTGGGTTCGGTGGTGGTGGTGGTCCATCCTCCTATTCTGCTCTACCACCTCTCACCCTACAACCTCTACCTCGTCGATTGCTTCGTGTAGCAGGAGGCATCCTACACAATTTAAAGTTTAGTTTATGTTCAGAAGCATAATGGTTTTAGGCTCCTAGTGTTGAAACACAGGCTCTGATACCAAAATGTCATACCCAAAATGTGGGGCAAAAACACACGTACAATTTTTTTAAAGTTTAAAAGTAATAATGATTACATCTACTAAGTTAATAAGTTTAACTCAGTTAAGACTTAGGTACATTGCAAGATATCGATGGGCGATTCCTATCGATACCTTGACATTCCATGAAGGTTTATTAATTAATGTGTAGGACTAGATCGTTAAGTTTAAAATTTCATTATCAATTCGATTTCGACATTAATTTCATATTATATACATTTTAAAACAATAGATTTAAGATTATACAAATAACAATACAAATAAAGATAAATTTAACTATTATTACATAGTATGTTTCATCCCATACTAAATTAATAATAATTAAAAATAAATCTATAATCCTTTTACTAACTTCGAACCATTTATCTCAAACCACATAACAATTTTAATATTTATTCTAAACAATAATTTCTTTTAACTCTATAATCTATTAAAATCAAAACATATTAACACTATCTACTAATTGAATATTTTCTTCCAACTAACAAATTTTAACTCAAAGACTTTTACGAACCTAAAAATACTTTAATAATTAAAGACTAATTAATATTCGAAAACTAAATACTAACAATTAACCTTAACTATCATTTTATTAATACTCATCCTAAATTAAAAAGAAACTAGCTACAAAAGAAAATTACTAATACTGCATTCTATCTATAACTAAATTAAATTATAATATTAAAGCAAGTTAATATTTAAAAACACATTAATTACTAATATTTAAAAAAAATTAAATTAAATTCATATCACATAATACTTAACTAAAACAAAACAAAAACTATCTATACTATCCTAAACTAATTTTAATATTAATGTGTTAAAACATTATTAACTACACCAAATAATACAAAATACTAACATCTATTACATTTAAATAAACTTCATAACATAATGATCTAAAATTTTAAAATATATACTAACCTACATTCTTACTAACACCCAACTTAACACTAACCCACCCCACTAACATTCAACTACCCCTATACATCCTAACCCATCCCCCTACTGCACATGGGAAACACTTCCCAAGACTTGGGCGATTTTCCAAGTGGGAAGGCCCTATGCATGAGCCAGAGCTAGCGATTAATGGCAGGGCTACCTTCTGATTAAAGTTTGAAGGACATGCATGTTATGCAAGGTTATTGACTTCAAAAAACTTTGAAACCTTTCCCAGCCACGTGGTACCAACTGTCCCCACCCCATGCTGATCTAGGCCTGCTATGTGCAACAAGGAAGGATAGGTGACTAGGAAAAAGTGGTAGCAAGGTTTTAAAACCAATTTATTGGTATTGGCTTAAATGCCTTCCCCAACACTTGCACTTGTCTGGTTAAATCATGTGGTCAACTTGGGCTGCGAATATTTATGGGGACATAGGGGTGATGTCATCCCCTCAATTATTTTATTTTTGTGGTCAATCTTGCCTATGCCTAGTATGGTGAGGAATAAATGCATAAAGTTTAGTTGTTGTTTTCTTTTTTTAGATAGGATAGTATATTTGTTTTAAAATTTGTACATATATATATTTTGTTTTATTTTGAATTAATTAATAGTTTAAGGATTTTTATACAATGCATATGATTTTTTTAATAGAGAATCTTTAGAGCATATTCTCTGTTTCAAGGGGGGATTATTTTTTTCCTCTCATACAAAATCCAGAGAGTTTTTACTCCTAGGATGCCATTTTTTTTAAAGTGTTATTTTGTCTAAGTATAGAATTTCCAAACAATTTATATTTTTTATAACAAGGGGTATATTTTATTTTTCCTCTAAATGAGTTTATAACTTAGAGTTCAATAGTTTGTTTCACAATGATGCAAGATTTTTTTCTTCTCCTAATAAGCACAAAATTGAATTGAAATTCCAACCATAACCATTTTTCCTTAACATGTTGAACTTAAAATTTGCATAATTGTATAACACTATATTATCTATTTTTCAATACAACATGTATATAACTGAATTACAATAAGAACTTAAATGCAAGAATATTACTCAATCTCTTTTTCTATTAACCCACCTGGTTCAAAGGCTCCGCCAAGAAAGAAACAGTAAGAAAACTTGACTTCGTTGCCACTTCAACAATAAGTTTAAAATACATTATACACAAGATTTTCAATCTTGAGGAGAAATCTCCCCAACATAACTGAATTTCAATAACAAGTTGAATTTCCTTCTTGGCCCTTAAAAAGGGATCCATTTCGAATTTTGCAATACAACATGGTGATCATGGAGAGAAGGAAAATTGACTAGGAGACAACCAAACATAACATGAAGACAAAAATCAGACATTCACTCCCATCCTAGGTTTACACAATAGGTTCATCATTAAACCAAAGTAGGGTGAAGGTGGATTTTTCCAATAAGAGATGTCAGACACAACACCAAAACCGGTGCCTTTTTGCGGCTAAAATTCAAGAACTTCCATTCTTCCATTCTTACATTCCAAAACTCGTACGTGATTCGTGCTGACGAATAGGGGCCCATAACACCCTACCCTCTCTCCCTCTTCTCGTCTTGAGAAGGGACTATACACTTTTGGAGTCCAACTAAAGACCTTCCCCTTTACATGGCCAGTTCTGCCCTATCCGAGGGTGAGTAATGCCAATACACCCATAAAAATCCCTTCAAAATTCAAGCAAAACACAAAGGAAAGACATTTAAGAAAACCTATTTCAATCCCTTCCAACATACTCAACACACACACAAACATACATAAGCAATAAAAATGAAACATGAAGCACAACATGAACAAAATGAGGTGAAGTATTCCTACCTTCAAAAATTAGGTTATGGAAAATGAACAAGTTTGAGATGAGCTTTCTTTCCTCTCATTCTCCTTCAATTCTGAATTCCACTCTAAAACTAGAGGTTGGGTGAACACACAAACCCTCTCAAAATTACCTCTAAATAAGATCCTAAACTCAACCACCTCTAAAATGCAATAATTCCCCCACTTGCCCAAAAGTTCTAGAGGCTTCTAACACAACTAGACCTAAGGCTAAACTCAAGGTGGAGTTAAAGTCATCCAACCCATGATGAAATCAATCAATTTTTGCAATCAAGCAAAAAATGGGTTTTTGAGTGACCATAAAAGTCAACAAAAGGGGCTAGGGGGTGGAAAATACCCCCAACCCATACCCATACCCATACCCCTTGGGTACTTAGATTTCATGTTTTTAGGCCTTTAGGATTAATTAGGGACCTATCAAAAGTTAGGAAAATTTTAGGACTATCTAACAACCTTCAAAATGCAAATTAAACACTAATCTAGATTAGGGATAATTAATCTTGATTATAAATTGATTAGCAAAAAGGTCACTAACTTAGTGTGACTTAGATCTTTAGGTTACTCGGTTAACCCTAACTATCATGATGGAATGCATATACAATTCACAAGTGTCAAGCGACACCATAAAACACTGTTACGAAATATTAACATTTAATGATTATAGAATGATACATTCATTCAACACACAATACAAATAAAATAGGAACAACGAGGTTTGCATCCTTCATCATATTTAACCTTGGTTTCCACAAACGGTACATGGGGTTCAATTTCGTTTCTCCATTAGGTTTCTCGGCTAAAATATCCTACACACTCATTGCACACATTAGTAGCTCAAGAAAACTACATGCATATATGTATATAATGTATCAGGGAAATCACATAAATTAAAACATCCATCTTTCAAATAATTAGTTGTTTATCTCGTTCTACTCATATTCTCAATCATTAAATTTGCATAATCAAAGTGTTAATTCTACATTCACTTACTTCATCAATATATATGTTCATATAGCATTAAATGACGAAATCAAATATCTGAAAGCAAAACATCACACAACATGAAATAACATAATATGTTCAGTGTATCCGATAGTGTCTCGACATATCGAGTTATTAGTATCAAAATAATAATGTATCGACTATGCTACGATGGGTCGGGGTGAGGCCTCACAACATAGTTCTAATGACAAAATTTAAAGTTGAAACCTTAACTGTTCAATTTATTGTTTTCTTCTAATTTTCAATAATCAAATTTTCATTATATTATAAAAAGGTTTATAAGAATAGAGTCACAATAATTTTCTAAAGTTTTTCTATAATTTTCCTCAGTCAAGTTTTCTTGATTAATAAGTTTTCCTTTTTCCAAAATCTATAACATAATTCTTTATTCAATAATCAATACAATAAATTGTAAGCAATATGCAAACACTAAGGAAGACACGAAGTAGACAGATCTTTCAATAAAATTCTACAATGGGTTTTCAAACCCTACCTCAAAACCACAACTAAAATCTGAGACAATTTGTGAATGCATGCAAATCCAAACTCTTTGAAAGTTTCAACAATTCTTTTGATCCCATTCTGAATTTTGCTCCCCAAAACTTGTGTAACTGAAAAATGAGCTCTAGATCTTTGATAAAGAGTTCTCCCCTAAATTGAGGCTTTGATTGTGCAATCACGAGAGGAAACTCATTGATCAATTACTGTTTATTACTTGTTATCTTTTACCTTTTGATGCACAACTTTTTAGATATTAAATTAAAATATCTTTATTGAATTAATTATCTTTCTCTCTTTAATTAATTTTTGAAGCGTTTTAAATAATATATTTATTAATTTAATTAATAAAATTATTTATAATTTATTATTAAAATAAAACTCCTAAATAATTACCATTAAATTAAATAAATATAACTACGCCGCAAATAGAACTATAACTTTATTTTTAAATTTTATTCTTTTAAATTTTATTTTTCTCTAGTTTATTAATTAGTGCAAGCACTAATTAAAGCATAGTTTATCATTTAAATTAATAACAATAATCAAAGCTCCTTGTTTAAATGTAACTCTAATTCAATTATTATTAAATAAATAATTATAATATAACAATAGTAAATATTAAATATTTTAATATTTTAATTCTCTTTTTGTCCAACTTTCTAAATTAAACTTTTTAATTAGATATTTTAAACTAAAGCACATATTTAATTAATTAATAATTAATTAAATATCATCATATTCTAATTTCTCTTTAACCAATTTTCTAAATTTAGAATTCTAAATTAAAGCACATATTTAATTAGTTTTTTTAATTAATTAAATATTCTCATGCTTTAATATTTTTTTAATCAAATAATATTTAATAATTCTCAATATTATATGATTAACCAAAATATTATAATTAAATCATTTACCAAATAAATCACATAGCAAAATCCACATAAAAGCAACGTTACCAAAATAGACCAAAGCTCAAAATCAAACAACATAGGCAAAGATAAACTCACGAGTTTAAAAAAGGTAGACAGTCTATTACAACTCCTTGCAGGACAAGTATTTAGGCTATGTCTAGAATTGGACCTGATCATTATCTTCCCATTCTCACCATTTGAGTATTTGTAATTGGGCACACTCATCCTAGCAATTTAGGAAAGTTGATGCTCGATACCTGCATCCTATATTAAAGATGAACATGTACATGTATATAAATATATCTAAACTAAATAGGCAATGGCAAGGAGTGGTACATTGTGTAGATCTCGACTAGTAGGTGACTATGACTCCCTCTCTTAACTACATCAAACACATCAGACAGAAGATAAAATAGACACGCGCACCATATAGAATATGAAGTAATCATCATTAAAGCATCATCTAACATTGCTATGAAAGAATTCACATTTATTGAGTACGAATCATTAAAGCACCATTAATGCACCAGTAATCATAATCATTAAACAACACATGAAATATAGTCAACTAAGTAATCATAATTGATATATCTCTAGTCCAAATTATGAAATAATATCCTTGAAACTAACACATCCATGAAATAGGCATAAAAGAGTTTGGTAAATATAATGGAAAAACAAACTATAGGTGGGCCACTTCATGCAACTCAAAGACTCCAATGCATACTATACCTTAAACAAACAAACATGGAAGATAATTAGTTTGAACATATAACACTAGTTCTAGACTCAATAAGTATCTCAAAGGGTGCAATATTGGAGTAAAATATATATTTTAGATAACACCAAAATACTCATAATCAACTTTGAATAATGTCATTTCATTAGATCTTGTCACAACATGAAGTTTGACAACAACTTATCTCTTTTATTGATTGCAATTGAAATTGACATTTAGTTTTACTACATTCCCCCAAAAAATAAATATTTATAATGAGCTCCCTTATATAAATAGGAGAGGAGCCATGAGAAAAGGGCGAAAATAAAAAAAGTAACTATTGACTTATTCCAAATTACAGTCTTTGTCAGTTTTGTTTTGTAAAGTGATCACATGCAAAATTATTTTCATAATGCATGATTAAAAATAGACGAAGTGTTTGAAGACACGACTTATTGCCAACAATCTTTGGTAGTGGTGCCTTTATGTCTTCACTTGGTAGTTCACGTTTTGAATTCTTTGAGTTTTTGTATGTGGATGATGACATTTATGATTTGGACAAATCCATGAGAAGAACCATGTAAAAATAAAAGAAAACTTGAAAATGCTAAGGGTCAAAATTGATCAAGTGTGAGAGAAGTTGTAATTCAAGTTTCAAAATAAGAATTGCAATTGAAAATGCAAAGGGTCTGACATGTACTTGGGTTTCAAAAAATCACTTTCATCATTGTAAAGGTGGTCACCTTGAAGTTGGGTTTCAAAAACTTGATTGCAAGTTGTAATCAGTTGGACATGTAGTTAGGTTTCTATAACTTGACTATATGGGTGCATATTAAGTAAATGATAAACATGTGGTTGGATTTTCACTCGACTATATGGGTGCATATTAAGTATTATGAGGAATGTGTTGTTGGATTTTCAAAACCCAACTATCAGTCGTGAAGACCCAATTAGAAATGGTTATAAGGGGAAATCACCTTGTATAGGGTTTGAAAACCTAACTACAAGGATTAATGTAAGGAATCACGTTGGTTGGGTTTTAAAACCTCATCAACACTTAGTGCTAAAGATAAGTTATTGTTTAGGTTTTGAAACCCAAACAACATAGGATGTTGTTCTAGTTTCAAAACTCAAATAATAATAATTTATTGTTGTTGATTTGTAATCAAGGTTTAGAATCGTAACTGCATATGAATTATGATAGTGCAAAAATTGTAGGCAGATTTTAGAAACTTAACTACAATTTATCAACACAAAGACAAGTATAGTATACAATATAATTTTCAAAACTTGATTGTTGCATGTGAATGATGCAATGATAACACTTGAAATGTTAGAGTTAAAAGTTGGTGTTGCAAGTGGGAAGGATTTTCTAACTCCCGAAAGTATAATAACTTCATGAAAAAAGGAAAGGAGCAAATTCAATTGAATTAACTTTTTAAGGGACCAAACCTTATGCAAATACATTTGATGATTTCCTTAGTAAGCATGCCTAGAGGACATAGGTTACAAAATGGGGAGAAATTATATGGTTGTCCATGATTTTTGCCAAGCTAAAATCAAGGATAAAAACAATTCAACAATGCATACCTTGTCTTTCTTTGTAATATATTTGCATTGTTTCTTCACATAATATAAGTTCCTTTTCTATGAGTATGACCTTGTAGACTTATTTTGCCTCATCTTTTTATGTCCCATCCCCCTCTTTCTATTTACTATGGATTGAAAATTCATTTGCCAAAAGTTTGGTTGTCTAATATTTCTCAACAACTCACATGCAAAATAATGAAACAATAATACAAAATTTTATTAGCATCTACAAAATTAAAAATTAAAACTTATGAGGGGATCACGTAGCCTTCCCTTATAAAATTTTCTCTTATAATAAATAATATAAGGGGGGTTCATTGCATTTTGATGTATAAGGGGGGCTACTTGATTATTGTAATCTAAAAGAAGTTACGTGTTAGGACACAAACAACACCTTTTTAAAATATTATTTATAATTAAAAATAAGTCATAAAATATTGTTAGTTATTTCTATTTTTCCCAAAATAATCTATTCAAAATCTATAGTCAAAATCATACAATATCACTAGTTTACATCATCTTCAAATTCTTAATATATTAGATGCTATAGATGTAAGAAAGTAAAGATCTAGTTAAAAATGTTGATTTCAATGTCCTTTGACCAAAAAGTGAGACTCATTATTGTGTCTCTATAGCGTTTCTCAAAAGACACGCACAAACAAATTATAATGTACATAAAAAGTTGGCCAAGGTTTATAGTCAACAATATAACTCCCCTAAAATCATGATTTCAAGTGTCTTAATATCTCTTTACAATATTACTTTCGTTATAAATGCTCTTCACATTCTTGATGACAAGACATTCTCTTACACACCATTATTCATGTCATAAAAAGGCACACCCATGGAATATTACCAAAATAATTGAAATTGCAAAATGCACTATAAAAAATGCTAAACATGTTGTTAAATAGGTAATCTCCAGCATTGTAGTTGCAAGTTGTATTTTGCACCTATCTCAAATTGCATGATTGAATATTGGTGGCACCAATAAAATGCATGACTATAAACCTATATTTGTCAAAGTTTGGCCTGCGATAATGTGTTCTCGAGTAATATGATAATTCTTTATAAATATTATCAAATCCTCAAACAACGTAGAGAACAATGGTTCAAAAAAACTAGGAAGTAGAAGTACACATTGTACCAGATTGAATTTGCAACCATGTACGTGTCTAAAAGTCACAGACTCGAGGCTCCACGTAGTACATAAAGTATTCTATATCTAAAACAATTAATAGGAGGAATTTGGATTTTTCATTTTATTATGTTTTGTGTTTCTAGATTTCACTGTGTCAATTTTATTTGCATTAGTATTTTAAATCATACTCAATGATCCATCATCAGGATGAAAGAGAGTTGTATGAATTCATACAACTCTCTTTCATCCTACATTGATTCAAATAAAATTGAACTCATACAACTCTCTTTCATCCTCATTAAACAAAGTAGAGAACAATGGTTCAAATAAACTACAAACTAGAAGTACACATTGTACCAGATTGAATTTGCAACCATGTACATGTCTAAAAGTCATGGACTCGAGGCTCCACATAGTACATAAACTATTCTATATCTAAAACAATTAATATGAACAAAGCCAACACTTCCAATGTTGAGGAATTTGGATTTTTTGTTTTATTATGTTTTGTGTTTCTAGATTTCATTGTGTCAATTTTATTTGCATTAGTATTTTAAATCATATTCAATGATCCATCATCAGGATGAAAGAGAATTCATACAACTCTCTTTCATCCCGATGATGGATCATTGAGTATGATCCAAAGCGTTGATGCAAATAAACTTGACACAGTGAAATCCATAAACATGCAACATAATTGCTGTGGATGGTGGAAAGTTAATGCCTACTATTTTAGTTTTACGTCAAAATTCTCTTTTAGGTGTAGAGCTAAATACCTTTATATTTTACATTTAATTTTTGAAACTTAGCATTCAATAGTACTATATTCAGCATCATTTGATATTGCGATATCCAACTATGCAAATTTAACTTGTGTACGTATTCATTTTCTTTAATCAATTAATATAAATACAACATTTTAAAGTTTACAAATAGAAATGTGTTGCACCTTTTAATTAAATAAATTATGTTTTATTATTTGTCATATATATTTAACCTTTTTGAAGAAGGATTATTTAACTTCATCAAAAAAATTAATTTGTTCAACTACAAAGAAACACTATCTTACTTTATATCACACTTTAGATATTCATTATGTCTTTCTAATGTACTTTAATATTACTTAAAATGGTTGGACACTTTTGAATATTTGTTGTTGCCATTGTTTAAAAGAGCAAGGCCACATTGGTGAAGAATTATTAATTGGAGAAAAGGTATTGAAGAAATGCCTATTTTCTTCCTATGTAAGAAAAATTGTTGAAGGCTACAATGGGAAGACTATCATGTATTTAGCCATATATTAAAAGTGTAAAAATAGATTACACTTACAAAAAGTACTCAAATGCTTATAAAGATATATAAGATAAAGGACGACTCGCACTTTCAAGACACTTATTATTTATTATATACATTATTATCAAATTTTTAAGATATAATCTAAAATATTATAACTTTCAATTACTTATTTTATTCTACCTCAACCTTTCGGTACATTTCAAATGTGGGTATATCCAATGAACACCAAAAGCTCCTAGACCCACCACATTCATTAAAACTTATGGTACATTTGTACCCAACATAGAAAGCCGAAGACTTCTAGGCACTAAAGAATTCTACTTCAACAAGGACTTGATGCAATGGCAGATTTAAGTAATGTCATCTTCTCCATATCTTTCTATGCGTGAGTAGGTGCACCGACCCCAACGAAATCAAGTTAACATTTGTATTGTTATTGTTTAATAATAATACATTACTCCAATCATATTGGAGAGCATTCACATTTACTTGTAAGTTGTATTAATTAGTAATTTAAAAAAGAGTTCTTATGCATGTGGTGACGTCGTTTTCCATTGCCTAAATATCTGATGTGTTTTGGCCATGTGAAATCGATATTATTTGAGGTTGAAAACTGGGTAAGCTTTATCACTGCACGGCAAATTGCAATACAAGACAAAAGCGGAAAAAAGGTACAGGCGGCGAGCCGTCAGTTTTGACTGACGGCACGAGCTTGCCAATTGCGCCCCATTGGCCTCGAAAGGGACGGCGTTGAGATGAGCGTCACTCTTTGACGGTCAATTGTGAACGTCAAATGTTTCTTTCAGTTCATTAATAAATATATTCTTTATTGGGCAGTTTTGTTGATATATGTTTGACGATCTGCAAAACAATTTTTGTCAATTTAATAATTAGTCCCTGCCTTGCATAAGGCTTTCCGTGGTGGTCATCATCAAAGTTTTTCCAACCAAAGCCAACAAATCTCTAAGGTTGAAAAAACCTTTTATTTTTAAATTAATTTTGAATAAATAAGGGAAACATGATCTTAGATCAACACCCTCGCCCACCAGCGAACCATAGGGGGTTGTTCTGTTTCTACATTTTTTTTCTGATCAATGTAAAGAAAATAAGCACCATCTAATCTAGAAAAGGTGGGAGTGTGAAAATAACTCTACCAATTGATGTCCACTGGGACAAGGTGTTGGGACAGTATGTGATCATCCATTCATTGTTTGACTATGCATTGAAGCCTTTCCAATTTCTCCCCAAATTGGAGATAGTTTAGAAACTTCCCAATAAAAAATGTCAATTGGTGGGTGTAAATGAAGATTATCTTACAGAATCACCCCATGCTTATCCAAGTTTGAAAGAAAATATGTGCAGGGATAGTATGTGTACCCCTTGAAACCACAAAGGATACTATATATTATTGGAACCTTGAATGCTAGTCCTCAATCAAGCTAAACAATGCACAATATTGTCTGTAACCCCACCAAAAACATATTTCCAAATCAATGCATTCACACTATGATTCCACTAAGTGGAACTAAGACACTAAACAAAAAATTCAAAACCAAGTGAGCAACCATGGAAATTTGTAGAGCAATCACACTTAGATTTAGGGTATGAAAATATCAATGAGAGGTTTTAGCAACTGCACAAGTCCTTATTTCCCTCATTTGTAATGTTCCACATTGATACAAGTTTGCAAAATGTCGTACAACCATATGGATCATAAGCCATTTGGTATTTGAAACACTCCTACAGATGTAGTATGTAATCTTATGTAAATTATAGTTATTTTTAAAGTTAAATTACAATCATATATTAAAGTTTTTAATTATAATTTAGAATTTTAGTTGAAACAATAGATGTAGAATTATTGTTATTATCATATATTAATATTTATTTGTATTTAAAATAATATTTAAATTATTTATTATATTAATATTCTATAATAAAAATTATTTAGATAATCTAAAAATAAATATTATAGCCTTTTACTTCTAGATATATTGAAGATGTGGTTTTTATTATTATTTAAAGTTTTTTGATGAATATTGATTGGTTGATTTAATGTATTAAGTTGGTAGCAACATCATTTTAAAATATAGAGAGAAATATGTTTTAGGGTGTTGTTAAACTATATATGATATTTTAGGCGTTAATATATATTTTGATTTGTAAATAAACTTTCATATTTTGAAAAAAAGTAAAAGAGTTGTAAAAGTGGACTGGGATTAAGATTATATATATAAGATAAGAAAATTAATGTAAATTAGAATGAGCTTAAAATGTTAAATGATTATTGTTCAATAGTATCTTTTTAGGAAGTGTTATATGCAATGGTAAATGTAAAATGGGCTACACATTAATTGTTTGACACAATACTTAACTTTTTTTTGTAGATACTCATGTGATATAAAGCATAAAAGGCACTCAAATTGTTTGATAGAATGCTTATATATTCATTGTGCAAATTCTGACAAGACATACTTCATATAAATTGTTTGACAAGATTTCTCAATACAAAGAATGTAGTTTGGAAGGACAATATGCCTACAACGTGTGGATGCATAGAAAAAACATGTGGGCTCTTCCTTCAAATGAAATCAATATGTGAATGGAGTTCCAATGTTAATCAATATTTTGAAATATATTCTTTTAAGAATTTATGAACCATCATGAATCCCCTCTACTCCAACAAAATATGATGGATATAATAATTCTATTGGACCTCATCTGTTGCAAGCGCTAGTATTTAATATGAAAAAAAATTCTATTATGCTATATTATATTTTTTATAATTTAAATGAACATGCACCAATGTCTTGGCATCTTCTAACTTTGTGAACTAACAAGTGAGACTGCCACAACAACTTTCCCCTTTCACATTTAATCACCACACTCTAACCAAAGAAATAAAAACTAATCTTCTTTTTCTTGCAAAAGGGAGGGACTCTAGCTCTTTTAGAGCTTGTTTAAATTGGAATTGGAAATATGTAGGTAACACATTCACATGTTTTAACAAACTTGAGTAAAAATATACATAAAGAATAGCAATTAAAAAAGGAGCTCAAACAAGTATGTTCAATTTGATATTGTATCAGGGATATATATTATAAAGAGATTTACATGTTTACTGGACTTCTATTTATAGAGATAAATGATTGTCAAAGTTTATATTATTAAAGTAAAGAGTTTCTATAATGAGAGTTTAATATATAAATAGAGACTTTCTAATGTTTAAAATTATATTGTAAGAAGGCTAAGTTTGTAAGATATATTTTGAGAGAAATATGTAGTGGTATTGATTATGTAATTCTTTATGACAAACTATATCTTTATGGATCATCAATTGTTGAATGGGAATTCGAGATGATTTTGGTGGAGAATATATATAATATAAAATCAAAGATGATGATGTATCTCTTAAAAAAGTTCTTACATGAAACAGTTTCTACCTAGTGTTTCCCTTCATTCTTATTGGATCCATTAATTTAGGGATGGATATTGCTATATTTCACAAAAACTTGACGTGTGTTGGAAGTTCAAGAAAGTCCTCTATAACAACTCAAGATATGTTCAATTTTTTTGAACTCTAATGTAGATGCCTTTGTAGCCTTATTATGCAAGAAACACATGCTTCTAAATAGTTTAATGTTAGTTCAAGTAGATACCTTGAAACTCTTTATTCTTATTTCTTTTAAGCACTACACTTATAACTTAACATAGTTAAGCAATATTTCTCAACAATTTATGCATCACTCTTTGAGAAAGTGGGGTTTAGACAAGGAAAGGGAGGTAGAATTTGCAAAATTAGAACATTCTTCCCTAGTGCTCATTAATAGTGTGCATACTAACTTGCAAAAACTATGTTTTGGAGATGATAAGCAAGAATGTGATGGAATTGAATACATAGAGTACAATAAGACTTGATGAAGGGAAATGGATTGGCGATGAATTTGACTTTTCTCTCATGTGTCTCACACTAGTTCAATTGGTGTTGAATCTCTCACCATCAAAATTGGATGTCATAAATTTATTCAAATATTATTAAACATATTGTAGAAATAACAAAGACATGGCCTACATAGTTGAGAGAGCACCAAATCATGTTAAACTGATTTCTTTTTCGTAACTTGAATTCCTTCTCCAACACACAAACACACATATTGAATTCCTTCTCAACACACACACACACACACACACACACACACACACACACACACACACACACACACACACACACACACACACACACACACACACACACACACACACACACACACACACACACACACACACACACACACACATGCACGCATGCACAATTATTTTGTTTTTTGCTTTCCACAATTCTAAGTTAAATTGTAGGGACTATTTTTTCATATTTCCATTGGCAAAAACTTATGCTATTAAATTACATTAGGATTTCATACAATATATTTTGAAGAGTTACGTAGTGGACTATCCATTCAAATTTAGGTATATCAATATAGGTAAGAGTTAAGGCTTGATCTTAAGATAGATTTGATGAAATAGATTTTCTTATCTAAATCAAGAAATGCATTACTGATTTTTCTATTTTTTATGAAGCTATTCCTATATGTAACATCAAAATGGAAGTGGTAAAGAATGTTTACTAAGAATAGAGTCTTAGTAGCATCTTGGAACCCAAAATATAACTAGCGCTTGCACCTTTGAAGGGTGCAAGGGTTACACCGATAGTCTTGCATACTTTTGATGATGTTCTTGAATAGTTTTAACCATGTTTCTTATGATAATTAAGTTTTATAGCTCTAAAACAATATTTGGTATATGTGAAAAATGATCTGCAAAAGATAATCATCTTTTTAATATAACTATATATGGATTAATTTTCAATGTGGAGTGTCTATCAAAGGTGGAAGTAGGTCGACTATGCAGCCTAACTAATGATTTAACTATAAATATAGATATATAGAAGTAAGTCCTTGCCTCTCAATTTTTCCATTAACCTCATGTCAGCTTCACAAATTTATGCTTCAAAATCTTATGGATAGTTGTAACTGGTTACAATTTTGTGTGTCTTCTTCAATAGTTATAGCGGCCCATAGATGTAGGATGTACCTTGTGAGAGTAGAACAACCTCAACATGGTCCTTTCAAATAATGGCTATTTAGTCCATGATTAATTGGATGTTTAGTGTAATGCCAAAAAATTGGAATGCACTCCCAAGTGCTAGACGAATGAACAGAGTATTGGAGCAATAATGACAAATAATGAACTAGAATCAAATGAATATGTTGTTGTATATTTGTGAATTTTTATCTGTCTCTATTTCTATATCTATATGTATTTTTATCTCTCTCTATTTCTATCTCTATTTCTTTATCTCTCTCTATTTGTATTTTTGTGAATTTTTATCTCTCTATTTCTTTATCTATATCTTTATATCATTCTTGCTCATACACATCAAAAATCATTTCTCCCTCCTTATGTCTATCTTATCTTACCTCTTTTATTACCATTCACTTAATTATTTCTACATCCTATTTCCTTTATTTCTCTTTAATCTATTATATATATACATACATGTTACCTTATATATCTTTATAATTCTCTCTCTTTCTCTCCCCCCTCTCCTCTTCTTACTTCCCTGCCTCCCAATTCCATCCTCTTTCTCCCTCCCTTGAAAACTATCATCCACTTTGATATTCAATCTATCTACATACTATCTCTTTTTATGTTTCCCTATCTAATTTTATCTCTATCATTCTTTCCATCTCTCTACCCCTCTTTTTGTTTATATTATTCACCTCTCTCTCTTTCACTTTCTCTCTCTCATTATAATTATCTATCCCTCTAATTTTTACTTCTCAAATGAAATGGAAAAATTCGCTATTTAAGACTAGTATTTTAAAATCTTCTCTGTCTCATCCTCTTCATCTTAATATAAATTTATTTCTCTATTTTTATATCCTTATGTCTCTCTATCTCTAATTCACACTCTCCCTATCTACCTCCCTATTCTTTCCTTTATATATTTCTTATACATGCATACACTTCTTTCTCCCTCTCTCTTTATCATTCAACCCTTACTATCTATATTCTATTTTGTTCTATCTATTTAATCTTTTCTATGTATCTATCTATCTACTATCTATCACGTTAGATATCTTTATTATGATTTCTCTTCATCTCCCCACTCTCCTCTTCCCTCTTCCTATTTCTATCCCTTTCACTCCCTTCTTCTTTGAATTTTCCTTCATATTTATCTCCCTCATACACACTCTCTTTAGCTATTTTCCCCTACCCATTCTTTAATCGCTATCAATATTTTCGCCTCTCCATCTCTCTTCTCTCTTAATATTAATCATCTAATTGACTCCCTTTTGACCTCTCTCCCATGATTTCTCCCTATATCTTTCTACCCTTTAAACTTTTGATTCTTATAAAAAATTGACAACCTACTCTTTTGAAAGACACAATATATCATCTTATTGTAAATTATATATATATATATATATATATATATATATATATATATATATATATATATATATATATATATATATATATATATATATATATATATATATATATATATATATATAAGGAAGAATTTGTTATTTATTTCATTGTAAACACTTCACTACTTGTCCAAAGTTAAATGTAGTTAGTGGGTTGGTTCTAGAAATCATGTCAAGGGACTCATGTGTGAGTAAGTAGGTTGGTATTTGGTATTTATTTCACTATAAACATTTCATTATTTATGAGCTTGGATTTATACAGTACATTTTATTTCTACCATGGTTTTCCCATCTTGAATTTTGACATATATCTAGTGTTATGAGTTTAGATTTCTACAATAGAGTTATTTCTACCATGGTTTTCCCATCATCAATTTTAACATCTATCCAATGCTCTTTTGTGCTTAAGCATTTTTTTTTATCATTCAAAAATTTCATCTTATGGAATTTACAACACCTACATTAAAGTCTTATTATATGAAATCAATATGTTGTTTATCCTCAATAACAAAACATTCCCACTATATTGTGAAGTCAAGCATAGTCAAAAAATCCCCACCATATTATGAAATCGTGCATAGTTGAATAAGTATACCAACATATCAATTAAAAAAAAATGCAATTGAATCATACATGGTGAAGTTGTCACCATATACTACATTTAAATCATACATAGTTTTTGGATAAATATAGCATTGAAATATTTTATAGGTTTTCATTTCGATAAAATAGAAAAAATTATTCCAGGAATGGAAGTTAGAATATTTTGAATTTATTGGTCTTTAAATATTTTAATGTAAAATATAAATAAAATTTGAAGAAGATTGTAGGAAAATAAAATTTCCTATTAACTAAAGAACCATGATAGATGAGTTCGAACAAACAACCAAAATCATTAAAATATTGTCTGATCAATAAGATTAACCACCACATTTAGGCTCCTATGATCAGTCATGTAATGTTGAAAAATAGTTGAGGTACTAATATTCTTGAAAGATAATAGATCAAAATCCTAGAGAGAGTAACAATTTGTTGTAACCAATATGCCTAACCATTGACAAGTGCATGCAAATCTTTTTACAATACTAATAAGAAATTGAAAGCAGTGCAATCACAAGGAATATTTTCCATGCTGGAATTAATCTTAACTCCTACATTGCCAAGTTTTACCATGGAGGCCACAAACTGCGAGAAGGAAAAAAATCCATGATGACATCAACTTTCTCACAATCTCTACACTTGAGCAATTTTTAATTATCAAGATCTTATTCTTAGATATGTCATGAATTAGATTATGGTACTGTGGGTTTAGATTTTTGGTACAATTCATTGATCCATATTTCATGAGTAGTGATTCACACAAACCCATCTTTCATCAAAATAAATGGAACACTTATAACTGTGTAATTTTGTAGTACAATTCATTGACCCATGTTTCATGAGTAGTGATTTGCATGAGTCCATCTCTCCTTAGAAATAAATGGAACACTTAGCACTCATTAGATCTAGTTGATGCTCGTAGAGTGCTAAGTGTTATGGATTCATGTGAATCATTACTCATGAAATATGGATCAATGAGTTTGACTTAAAAGTTGCATAGTTAAATCTTGGTAGCAATATCACCATTTAACTTACTATAGAAAATATCTCCCACTTATTAATGAATTAGCTCTCGAAAAAGAATAAAAAATCAATTGTAAAAGTAATTATTTTTAAAATTTGATTTTATTACAATTCTTCATATAAGTTTTCCATTAAAAAAAATCATTGATAACACATAAAACTTTTCAATTTATTAAAATTTTAATATGCATGAAATTTCTAGAGTTTATAATAACAATTTTCCTAACTTCAAATTTAGTTTAACTACATTAATAATCTTCACTATTAAAAATAATAATAAAATTTACCATCAAAATTATATTAAAAAAGTAACAAAAATTACTAAATACTATACATTTTGCAAATTTTGAGGTATCCTTATTTCTATAAGCATTAATACATAAATTAAAATAATCTTTCTTCAACAAACTAAAGGCTTGTAACCAAACATTAATATCACAATTTATCTAAAATCCATGTAGATGTAATACATTGCTAGAAGAAGAGCGTATAAACTCTCTCAACACTGCTCATTATTGTTACTACTTATTTATTACAAGTAGTGAGAGTGGTTTTTAACAAATTTCTTTATTTTTTGGGGTGGGAATTTAGATCCTTCACCTTCCTTCTTGTTAAAACTTTGTGATTGTGGCCATTTGCATTTGCAACAGCACCCAACAGTAGCTCCATTCTCCTTCTCTCCCTTTAATGGCAATGAGTCTAATTCATTCAGAACTGTGCAGATCTCTTGCATGAGGTAGTCAGAAGGGTTTAGTGTTAAGCATCTTGAGCCATATTATATACAGGCCCCACCTCACAGATTTTTTCTAACAAGAAAATTCTGGTAGTGTTTTGTTTACTGAGCTCGTTTTCTCCTTTGCAAGCGTCCGAAAATGTCGAAAACTCTAAAAATCTTGATGAAAGTCTCCTAGGGAGAAAGCCTATCGGCTTAAAGAAATTATTGAAAGGGAATCCTCAATCCGTAGGTTCCAAACTAGCCAAGTATTTGAGTCAACCTAGATTGCATTAAAACTTTTTCTCCAATTTTCCAATCCTTCATGATATCTTCAAACTTCAATCCAATAAATATTCAAAAGAAGTGTTTTTTATACATAATTAATTGAGAAGTATTAGCTATCTGGGGCATAAAATTATTGAACTACACATTGGACTCTTGGATTTCTAACTCCTAGGACCTCCATATGATTGGTCCTTTGCACAATTATAGAAAAAAAGGTCCTAATACTTATTGCACTACCATGCTTAGGAAAACCTAAATATTAGAGTGGTTACCATGACTTTATATATCTATATCTTCAAATAGATTAAGAAGGCTACCAACCAAAGAAAAAGTAGGTAAGAGAATGAATCAAGTGTATACTACATTATTCTTTTGTAAACTTTCATCAAGAAATTGATATAACTCTCACTTATTAGTTGACTAGTATAAGGCTTTGGCTTTTCCATTTTTTATGATTTTGCTTGTGATAAATCTTTATGAGATGCCCCAAATTTATTGGGTAGGTAAAATGAAACATGTTGATTTTGATTCTAAATGTTAAACAAGGTTGATCACTCTAATCTACACTTTTTGGGCTCTACATGTTAATGAGCTAGAGTTAGTCATATTAGATATATTGGATGTCAAAAATGGTTTCTTGCTCTTCAAGCACATATTTCCATTCTTCCCTTTGTGGATGACTTTATTTGGTGTCTCACTTAGTGAGTGATTTCTCATTTATAGAGATTTGTTTCTTCATATGTATATTTAGGCTTGCTTTCTTTGGACCATGCCTTAGATTGATGTAATCTCTCCCCTTTCAAATCATTTTTTTGGGACCAAAGGTCAAATTCCTATTTCCAAAATCTCCCTTAGTCAAGGTACTACTCTTTCCTCACATGCTTATCTAAGGTCCAAAAAGTTTCAAGCATTGATGTATGTTTGATTCCCCAAGTATACACAAGTTGTCAAAGCACGTGAGTTATCCATTTCGTATACCTTATTCCCAAACTCTACCATTTCCTTCAATTCTTGTCAAAATGTTAGACTTAACAATTCTAGCAAGTCTTATATTTGAAGCCTAATCCAAGACTAGTGGCAAGGTCTTGAATTATGCCTCATGCCTAAAATACGAAATTCTCATCTTTTGGCTCTATTATTTATACCTATCCCTTGCATGGTTAAGAAAGTCACCAACTCCAATGTTGAGGTTGACCATAATGGATTGTTACACAATAAGTAAAATTACGAAGTAGAACACTATTGATTACTAGGAGAATATGTACCTAGAAAACATATTCACTAACTACTACTTAGATCTACAAATATGTCTTCTATTAAATTTAAAGTTCAACAAAAACTTTTAAGGCGAGAGACATTATTTACAAATCTAACACTAGACAATTTCTAAAATCTCATGCATGCACTCTCCATTCTTAATTACCATGTTAAACATCATAACATCTTAAATTTATATTGATTAACTCAATAAAAGAATCGTGTTCACATATCTTAGGATTTTATTCTCTTAATGATTATGATTTTCATGATCTAAACCTAATTGTAATAAAAAAAAATATAAAATGTCGAGGCATTTATCTAAAACAATTTTGAATATCATTAAATCATTAATCATCAAAATCAATAGCAATAGATAACACTTACAAGTCACGGATAAAACCTACATTCTAAAAATTATCTACAACACAGCAATGTAGATTTGTAAGGGTTACCTGTCTAGTATAGGCTAATCACATTACGCGTGCAGCTTTGAGCAGTGGGCCAATGATAGCGCACTTGTCGCGGACGAGCTCAGCCGGACCCACATCTCCACGTGGACGCCGTCAGAACTTTATTTGTTCTAGTATTAAATGGTGGGGTCCGTGCCACGTCCGTAACCATGCCATGACATCATCCGCTATCATTTTGCGGGGTCCACATCTGCTACGCTTCATAGCTTCCTATGGTACCTGGGATTTTATTTATGAGAAATGGTGTCCGCTGTCATCATTATTACTAAGAGAAAAAATCATACGCAGGAATGACGATGTCTGCTATTTTTTATTTATGCAGAGCGATCTTGTGAGCAGAAGCATTTTGTCTGTGTTTCAATGGAGACTGAGAACCACAACATTGCCCAACAGCATTATTCGTATTACCACTTCTCTCAAATAGAAGCAATCTTAGCTGCAGAGGAGGAAATACGCTTTGCCGGGATTCGAACCTGGGACGTTGATGCACCATATTTGCCAACGATTTCGGACCTCAGCGACTCCCTGCAGGTCTCGAGTTCGAATCTGGCCGGGGAGCGTTTCACATCGCCTGAAACTGCCGAGTGTAAAACAGAAGACTGGATGGAATGGCTGGCGAAAGATCTGTGCGAGCATGAAATTTGCTCAAACGACTGCGATTCCACAGAGAGCTCGGATGCGACTCTGTACTGCTCTTCTCCTTCACAGGATCTAATGGAGCCGCGGCCAGATTTAGCGGACCTTTTGTTCCGTTACGCTAAATTAGCAGAATCGGGAAATATTGGTAAAGCCGCAAAGGCTTTAGAGGAGTTGCAGCTGCTGTCGCATCCAGTTAGGGTTTGTTCTTCTTCAAGGGAGAGACTTGTGAGCTACTTTGCCCGAAGGCTGTGCGGAGATGTGGAAATAATGGAGCCTGGAGGGCAGGCTTTGGCCTACCGAGCACTAAATGAGGCTTCTCCTTATTTAAAATTTGCACATTTAACTGCAAATCAGGCCATTTTAGAAACGGCAGAGAAGGCGGATAAAATTCATATTATCGATTTCGGAATCCGCGAGGGCGTGCAGTGGGCGGCGCTTTTGCAGGCTTTCTCTTCCAGACCGCAGGGAAAACCTCGCAAGATTAAAATCTCGGCGCTTCCAAATTCAGCAGAATCGGCGTCTTCTTTACGATCTACAGGAACAAGGCTCACGGCCTTCGCTTCGATGCTCCGTCTGGATTTACAGTACAATCCCGTACTGAAACCGCTGAGCGAAATTAATGAGGACGATCTTTTCAGCTTCAATTTCGAAGAAGAAGAGTGCCTGGCACTGAATTTCATGCTCAGCCTCTCTGAGCTCCCTGAACCGGCTCTTCTGAAAGCTCTGAAATTTGCTCGTTCCGTCCGCCCTAAAGTTATTACGATCGCAGAGTACGACCTGCGCGGCGGACTGGAGAACGCTTTTCACTATTTCTCGAACATGTTCGAGTCTTTGGAAGGGAATTTTTCTGTAGAGCGCGAAATGGCGGAGAAGCTTTTGTTTACACAAACTGTCACAAAATTTGTTGCAGAAAATAACAATTGCGCAAAAGCTACAGAGGAATGGCGTTCAGTCTTTGAGCTGTTAGGGTTTCAGTGCTGCAATACGAGCCGGTATGCGATCAGCCAGGCTAAACTTTTGCTGTGGAATTACAGTGACAAGTTTAGTGTGGTGGATTCGGGCGGCTGTATTTCTCTGGCGTGGCAGGATCGTCCGCTTGTTACAGTCTCCTCTTGGATTTGCTAAAAAAATCACTGAAAATGTATATATGTACCATTAAAAATACCTGTATTTTGTTGTTCTTGCCACTGGGACACACCAATTCCAAAATCACTGTTGATAGCGATCTGGCGTGAATTTTTTTCTTTACAGCCTGACATTGTTCTAAGCTTTTCATGATTTTCAACCTTTCGAGGAAATGGAAATTATTACATGTTCAAATTTCTCGGCAATGGGATTCAACTTCGAAGTTCGGACCAGTCTTGCCAGTGTCTATTTTACATCATTACCTGCACAGTTTATTCAAATACAGCCATCTATTTTGTCAAAGACATCTTGCTTTACTGATACAATTTTCAAGCATCAAGGTTATCGTTTCAGTTTTAACTTCTCATGGCAATGAATTATTTGATCTCTTGTCAATTCGCAATGAATGTTAGCGAAAATAATTATAATATCATACAGATTTCTACAATTTATTAAAAGATTCTGTTTGTATTTTTAGGAACAAGAAATGCGAGTTTTGTTATTACTTAATTGCAATTCTAGTAGAAGAGGGCTCTCTCTAGGTAACAAGGACGCAAAGCGTCTAGTTCCTGTCGTTTTATGTCTCTTTAGCTGGTGTTAATGCATTTGAGGATGCATATTATTGTTAAAGTTATGTGCACTACTCTTCCTGTTGGGCTCCTTCAAAGGCCTCTTATCTCAAACTTGAACGCCTATTACGTGATTTCCTCTGGGTGTTAGATGCTTCTCACCAGGGCTTTCATAGAGTTGCCTGGGATTTTTGCTATCTTCCCAAAGAGTTTGGTGGCTTAGGCTTGCTGTCCACCCAGAAGCAAGGTACTGCTCTATGTGCCAAATGGGTGATTCGAGCTCTTTTTGGCAATGAAGCTTGGAAGATTTTGTTAAGACATTACATTTCTTCAGGCTTTCCGGTTCACCAGCTAGCCTAGAAGGGGATTGGTTTTCAGACCCTTCTTGTCACCACTAAACCTATCCAGATTCTAGGCACTTTTGTTGCCAAGAGTATTTGGAAAGCTTGGGAAGCAGTTAAGCCTTGGCTTTGCTAGGTTGGTAATGGGTTTAGAGATGGGCTCTCTATGAACCAACACAATCTCTGGTGGTCACCATTATTTTCTATCCAAGGTGTTCCCTTGGCTAAAGTGCATGGGGCTAGTGCTCTGCATTTTTTTAAACGCAACATAAGAACCCCTAAAGATCTTTTCTCCAGAGTTACCATGAGCTTACGGTCATGGGAGGACATTGGTTCATTCGTCCAGATCGACAAACTTTTGATCTTCTAGTTTCTTTGGTGCCTCCACATTTGTTACATAAAGTTGACATTCAATCCTCTCGCCCTTGGTGGAAAGAATGGAAGTGGTATCCAAACACCTCGGTAATCAACTATAAGCCTAGACTAGGTTATCAATGGCTAGTTCCTCACCTGCCCATGGTTGAAGTTCTCAACCAACAATGGCATTTGCAATCTTCTCACTGTACTTGGAGTCATAGGTTCTCCACTATGTGGGAAGCCATTACTGAGCCTAAAATTGCACATTTTGCTTGGTGTATTCTTTTCCAGGGCTTGCTTTAGGCCCTCGGCTGTGGCACCTGGGTGTTCTTGATCCCCGTTGCCCTTTCTGTGGTTAGCCAGAGACTTTTTCACACATTTTTTGGTTCTGTAGATGGGCTCAGTGTTATTGGCAATGGATCCATAATCTCTTTTGCCCCTTCCACCCAGAACCTTTCTCTTGGCATATGGTTGTTCTGGGTGACAACACTCAAATTCCCTTCAATTACTCCCAGATATGGCATGCTTTCAGATTGGAGATCTTATTTACCATTTGGAAAGATCACAATGCAATTATTTATGCTAACAACACACTTGACATTAATGTTGCTATGTACACTAAAGCATGTATTTATAACAATGTCATGTTGCAAATTCAAGTACAAACAGATAAAGTGGCTCTGGAGGTGGCTCACCTATAGGAGCTTTTGGCTCATTGGGGAAGTGCCCCCTATACGATAGCTCGCATCCTGCTGGATTTGGCCTCCGAAAATTGTACCCCTCCTTGTGGTCACCGTCGAGGATGTAGCACTTCTGCTTGCCATTCCCACATGCCTCGCTCTCAACCACACTGCTCTCCCAGTGGTGGTGCTTTTGATTGGTGCTACTCTTCTAGAGGCTTTGGTGGTCAGCATTGCTCTACCTCGCCTCCTCGGAGGCCTGGCTTAGGGTGGTCCCCAATGGCTCCTCCTGCTGCTCTTGCTACCGGTTGGCCCTCTGTGCACTCAGACCCCAAGTGGGTGTTTCCTCAGCTAGACTTAGCCATTTCTCCTCCTAAACTTGAGGGAGAAAAAGATGAAGATAATGCTACTATTGCTGATGATGGATGAGCTACCCCTGAGCCGTCTACTCAACCCACTCTGGGGTGGGGATATGATGATAAGGATCCTCCTCCCTCGGTTGGTGCTGCGCTGGCAGCTTGAGAATTTTTTATTTTTTTAGAATTTTTTTTTTGATGAATAGTTGATATCTGGCCTTTAGCCATATGAACTCATGAGGTGATCCTGTTTCTCCTAGTCCCTTTTTTTGTGAATATGTAACTTTATTGTAATTTTTTTTAAATATAAGGAAGGAACTATTCATCAAAAAAAAAATTATGTTTATAATGTTGAAAAATTACAATGATTGATATGTATGCAGATTTAATTATTCACTTAAGTAGTTCTAAGTGATACTTTTGATGTATTATTTATTATATTAAAAGCAATCAACACTGAGCACCTAATAGGACTATTATAAGATTAGATGTAGATGTAAAATAAAGTAAACTAGTCACATTTATGATATGAAACGATCTCTTTTATTTAATATAATTTGCATTGAATATAATAAGAGAAACAATCGTGGTAGGATTATAGTTTTCATATTGACATTGACCTTGAATCGGCAACTTAGCATTTCAATTTTAATTTCAATTTTTTCACTAGATATAAATATTTTTCTTTTGTAATTTTTTAAATTTTATTATATTTTATGATAATTTATATTAAAATGATATTATTGTTAATTTAATTAAAGATTCTCATTGTAAAATCAACTTATACTTATTTATGTGGCAATTCTATGTATTTTTTTTATAAAGTAACAAACATCTATTCTCATGACTTAGGATCAATAAATGTGTGTGTTTTTATGACAACCATATCCAATTGTATCCTTAGTAGAGGTTTTAAAAAATAGTTGTATCTAGATTCCATATCATATTTGCATCCATGCTCATGCAACTTTGATTATCTCTAGAGCAATAAGAGAAAGCAAATCATATAAAATAAATAAATATTATATTCTTTTAATAGACAAGACATGTATAATATACTCATTAAATATATAAATAACATTTAATTAATGCGTTTAATGTATTAATTGAAAATCATATTATTGATCTAGTCAAAATTGATTACTGATAAAAAAAAAGAAATAGAACTTCAATCAATGTGACCTATTTTAATCAAAACTAGAATTATTTATATTAAATCTGCATTAAAAATGTATTTAAATCTAGATTGCATGGATCGTGACCAAGTGTAATAGTATCTCACACATCTATCTCATATTAATTCATAAACTGATAGAAGTAAAAGTCAATTAAGAGGTGAATAATAAAAATCGCTAAATTTTGTATTAGTTTGAAAAGAAGATGCAATAGGTTGTCTAACTTTGAAAAGGGGTCTACCCTTGAGTTGCACACTCACAAAATGATGTTAGGGTGTTGTAATAAGAGATTGACACATAAATAAAGTAAAGGTTGACCGATACAATTCTAATGGTTATCACTTGTATTTGTTATAAACTTATGAGTACGAAAAATCTCATATGCCCACTATTTTATTTTTATGCATTTTAAACTTTGAAAATGGCAATTAGTGTGAGAATAAAGACTACTTAATCTATTACACAAAAGAAATGAGAAAAATAATTAAATAAGATCCAGGAAGAAATGATTTTTCACTCTTTCTATTGAAAAATTACAAGTATGAATAGGTTTAGCCCATGTAAACAGATTTTTGAATCAAGTTAAATAGAAAAAATATATTTATATCAGATTGTTACAATCAATAATGTTACTTCTAGAACAATTCACACATAATTTTAAAACTATCATGCAATCTATTGCATATTATACTAAATTCACACCTAATTTAATTCAAAAACACTACTATCAAAAGAATTATTTTTAAACAAAATACTATAAGCAGACATTCAGACAACTTTTTCAGTCCTGACTAAAACTCATAGCTTTACAATAACGAAAAAAAAATTGGGTCAAGATTAAAAGGTCAATGAACTAATTAAAAATAGTTATGTTGGGTTTTAGGAAGAAAATAAACTTTTTAAAGGTTTGATTTTTTAATGATTATCTAGTGCAAAGTTTTACAAATATATTTTTCAAGCCTTCATCTGTCTTGTTTTTGAGCCAAAATTAACTGATATACATTTTCCACTTGTATAGCCTGAACTTATATGCATCTTTTTATCAATAACTTGTTAATTCATTTTTTAAGAATTCTAGTTTACCCAAGCTCATCCATGATGGAAAATTTGATTATTCTAATAAACAACTCTGCTTCCTATTAAAAATTGCTAACAATTAATTTAATAAAATCGAAGTTTCTAAAAATATAATGTTTTATTTTCGTCAATAGGAGATTTCATTCATTTACACATTTATCTGGGAAAACTGATCAACGTTTGATGGTGAGGCTTACATTTAGGGTCACTACCAAGACCTATGCTCGGTATGATAAGGCAGCGATTTTGTTCACTATCATGGAAAAGCCAAAAGAAAAAAAGAAATTCCAGATGAAATGGCAGCAATTTAGGAAAGAACCCAAAAATGATATTTACCATCTGAAGGCCTAATTGTAAAGTAACCTTAATAATCTTAAGGAAAAAATTTGATTATACCTGAACAACTGAGATTGAAAGGACAACCATATAATTATGTGCGAGCCAAAAATGTCTTTTTTACACACTTTTCTTTATATTGTTGAATACAACATGCTTTGTTGAGTTCATAACTTATATGAAATTCAACATTATTGTTACGTTGTGAAAAGATAGCTTGAAGATGAACATTTTGAGTGTCCAAAAAGGGCATACTTAGGGTGAAGGGTGAACTGAAAGTCAAGGACTGATGAATTTTAAAAGTAATTGAATAACAAAATCAAGCCTCAGAAATTAAACCAAACACTTAGAGTATCAGACAAAATGGAAGTAGCATAATCAGAACAATTTGAGTCTAAAATATTGAAATAAAAATGAAGTGATGAAATAGATTCTAGATGAGGCTTATAAAAGCACCAAAATTTGAAAAGAGAAAAAACAATTGGAATTAGATGAAATCATTTGAGTGTTACATAATTGCCATAAGTTAAATCCTGAGAGAATGCAAAAATGCAATCAAAGTAATGTGGGTCAAAAGGAAAAAGACTAAAAAAATAGCAGCCAAAGGGAAGAAAAGAATAAAATCAGATCAATTATGTCAACAAACAGCATAATCAGAGACATTCCATTATAAAAGAAGGGAAAAAACATATAAATATTAACTCAGCAATTGTACCAAACAATTCATTTGGCCAAACAAGAATGCAATTGGGATAAATGATAGAACCCGACAACATTCTCAATGCCCACTAAGCCTAAAAGCACTAAAAAACAAAGTTTGCTGATTACATTCAAATGATGGTAAAAGGAAAAAAAATAATTTAGTTGAAAAATATAATGAGACTGTTCAGATTTCCAAATTCGATACAATTAAAGCCGTATGGGCCTATGAACTCTGAAGACATTATTAGCACATTCAATGTGTGATTATTTTTTGAAAAAGAAAGAGGAGAAAGCAAATTGAAACATGTGGTCTTGATGGCAAAATAACTATAGCACTACAAAGAAGATCTCGTGCTGTTGACGAATTGAATCAAATCAAAATATTTGGAGCAAATTAGTAATACGAAGCCTAAATAATTGAAGGGCACCCACATTCCTACAACCCTAGCAGATCCAAGGTCAGATGACATCCCAATCAATATAAGAACAACTCAAAAAGACCTCAAACTTTGTGTCATCAATCCACATAATGATCTTGTTAACATAGACATAGTAGACCATCATCTAATTGATAATTCTAAAAGTCTAGTATGAAGAATGAGGGATAACTCTAAGTATCAATATAGTAAAAACAACTTAATGAAAATTATAGAACCAATATAATGTCTCTAGTAGGATTACAGTCTACCAAGATATTAAAATAAATAAATAAATTCAAACCCCAAAGAAGAAACTGGAATAACTGTATAAAAAATGATTCTGCGAAGATTGTCTCATTGAAAAGGAAAATTGCTTATGTACACAAAGGAATCAAAATAGATGTGAAACCAAACCAAACAAAATCAAAAGAAGACATATTTTCATATCATAATTTATATATATTGAAAAATACTACATTATAGTATGTGGCAGATAATCATATTATCTAGATGAAATCGATGTTGCCAATCTATGAGTTCATTGTACCAATCTCCTATTGTTGTGTCCAATTGAAGTGTTTCACAGTTAGCTCAGTGTCTCTACAAAGAACAACAAAGCTTACTTATGGTTCATTCACAACAAGACAGAAAACTACTGCATCATAGTAGGTGGCAACCAATCATATTATCAAGATGAAATTGATGTTACTAATATATCAGTCCATTGTAGCAATTCCCTATTGCTGGGTAGCCTCTTGCATTGTTTCAAAGGTAATAGTTTTGGTTAGATTTTGGAAAAAAATAAAAAAATTCCTTATTGAACAATTTATTAATTTTCTATCCCTGGAAATGTGTACATTCAAACTTATTACTTGTTATGCTTGCTCAAGGTCTTCAAGGATAGTGGCATGTATGCCAACATTTTTTTGGGTGAGGGTGTAGTTTTCTTTCAATGATATTTCATAGAGATAGAAGACTACCTTGGATTTATTTTGTAGGTACTCTTCATATTTAATGCTTCCAATGGCAGGTATCAACTTCTCAACTATTGGATGATCAACTGAACAATATATAATTTGCCTACCTACATTGCTGAGCATCATTTTTAGATTGATTTTGTGTATATAGGCAACATCTTCGTCACATTTCACACAGTGACCAAATCCATTTTCGAGAATACCAAAATCATCAAACTTTGTCAAACTTCTATTTTGTAGTGAAAGGATTTGAGAAAGGATTGATGACCTTGAGAATGCCACACATCTGTTGTAAATTTGTCAATGTCACCTCTTATATAGTTTTTTTCATAAATAGTTCACTGGAATGAAACCTATATCAATTCTTTTTATTTACCTGATATGCCTTCTACAGTGGGTGAACCCACAATAGTGGGTTACACTTTTTTGCCTAAACTGACACTGAACTCTGAATTTTTAAGAAAACGTTCACTTTCAAATGCAAATTCATGTTTAACGGTTAGGAATTCGAAGATGAAGTAAACTAGAGTCTTTTAGGATTTTGTGTCTAGATTCTAAATCTTTTTTTTTTTTTGAAATTTTTTTTATTTTATTGAATTATTTTTTCTCCTACGAAAATTGGTATGATATCAAAAACCTGATTTTTAAAGAGTGACACTGTTTTTGACACACATAACTTTTTTTCTACAATAGATATCAATGTGATTCTTTTGAACTTAGTTTGTTAACATCCATACCTAAACCGTAGAGTTGGTCTTATATCTTTATCATTAGTATTTCATATTTTATTGTAGTTTAAACTTGGCATAACACTAATTTAGACATACGTGGCTTTTGACACATGTAACTTATTATATATTTACCCAATTTTTAAAAAGTAAAATTTGATTGAAAGGTGACTCAAATACGGAGACCGTACTTATTTTTCAAAAATTTTATTTTTATATTTACTATTTTTCCATGAGCGTTGAATATCATAGTTTATTTTTTACAATAAACCTATATTTAATTCATGTTAAAAAATCATTTTTAACTCAATGCAAGAATTCATTTAACTTTCTAAATTATATTGAACTTTCTATTTCATTTAACTTGTCAATTTTAGAACACATGTACACTTTCAATTTAACTAATTAGGACATGTGCTTTCAATTTTAGGACATGTGAGCTTTCGATTTAACTAATTACTTGACATGTGAGCTTTCAAGTTCAAATTGCAATTTGTTTAAACTAAATTTTGAACATGTACATGTTTTAAGTTGGACTTGAATTTTACAACATTGGGCTTAAGGGGATAAAATTCTAGGATATGTGTACAAATAAAAGGGATGAGTTCTATAGATTTACTCGAGTTAGGAATTATGTACAACTAATTACCTGATACTTTAACATTTAATGCATGTTCAATATATTACCAAACATTTAAATTACATGAACTATATATATATATATATCTACATTTAATTAATATATTAAACATGCACGTACATATCTAAATAAATTACTTACATATCTTAGATAGAAACAATTTATAATATACTAGATCTAGATCTAGTATGTACATTAGATTCCACAACATAATGCAACATGTATCAATCATCTCGAGAACAAATAACAAAAACATGTATCTATCTAGAGATCTATCAGAAGATAATATCAAATATAAATATAGTGTGCACACATGTAGACATGTAAATCCAGGTACATCTATATCAAATCAAATATAAATATAACATGCATCATGTGTGTATATAAAGTGTCTATCTAACATATATGAATGTCTCTCTGGATGAAAGTCTACAACAAATCATCTAGATAAAAAAAACTATAGATCATCACGTGCAGGACTATCATCGCCATGCCTCCTCACAACGCGCTCTGAAGACTGACTAGTATCAAGGTGCTCACTAGGATGTGCTGACCCCTATATATAAATTCGAGAGAAAGTGATATCAATACATACATACATTTAATCAAGAGAAAGTGATATTGAAATACATGTACATGTATTTAATCAAAACATAAATAAACATTACCTGTCCATTACTGACATCATCCAATGAGTCTCGAGGACGTACATGATCTGGCATCAAAGCTGGAGTAAAAATAGGCACGTCCCCCTACATTGTACACATGCATGGACAACACATCAAATTAAAATTTCTCTACATGATTACATTTGAATCTACGTGCATGATATACATGTACATGTGCACACATGCACATGTCTAAATTAAATTAGTTTGAAATGATTGAAATTTTAACATGAACTTGAAATTTTTTTTACCTATGTAGATGGTGGCATCTGATAATACTCGGACTGCCTAGCATCAATCATGTCCACTAATGCATCTAGATTTCGTTGCGTCGCATCAAGCTCAATCTCTGCATCTATGCGGGCCCCATGGCTGGTGACTAGCACATGTCCTAATAATGACGAGTCAAGTGGACTATGTACATGAGATGGCATAGAAGTAGAATCATCATGTGTCAACAAGTCCATCCACCCTGTGGTCGACAAGCTCAAATCAACATCATCAAGGCCCACATCTGAACTCTGAGCTTGCACTGTAACACTGGCTGAAGGGTCTGTGGTATGTATATGTCTCTGTGGAGCAAAAGAGTGGTCAGTAGATGGATCATCATGTGCACTACCACCATGACCACTACCTGATCGATGAGAGGAATATGGATGAGGATGTGTCCTAGTACTACCATGGACACGACCTCGAACATCTGATATGGGTATGCCAAGATGCTCTGATACAAATCTATATGTATCTAATAAATCCTCAGCCAAACCAATCATAGTATCTCGTGCCAACACTCCAGTGAGACCCTCTAAGCTAGCCACTGAAGGGATGCCTGCTGCACTGTACAAGTCTCCTGAAGATGAAGCATAGGATGATGATTTGGAACGCCGACGAGACATCAAATACTGACCAACCTCATCACTTGAAATAGATCTGACAGCTGCTGTAATCTCTCCAACTCCCTGAAGGACCCCACATAATTGAGTGGTACGAATGGCCTCATCAGCTGATGGACCTAACACAGGGGAAATAGTAGGTGCCCTCCTCCGACAATCGATCTATGTGCCAGTGGGGGACGACCTGGCTGCCTATCAGCCAATCTACCACGCCCCTATCCTAAATGTCCTGGTAAATTTGAGTAGTTCACCGCCCTATGTAAGCGAACCTCTGCATAAAGCTGTCGGGCAAAATAGAGTGGAATTTGGTTGTTATTTGGATAATGACCATGGGCAACAAGGAAGCGTGGGTATATCAATGCAGTCATCTGTGGATCTATACACTTAAGGGGAGAATACCCCTTCACATACTTTTGTGAAAGATAATGAGGGAAACATTCCCTCTTTAGGACATCTTTGGGCACCAAGCCCTGCACCTCCTGGAGTGAAAGACTAGAGGAGACCTCTCGTCTCTTACTGTCAAGGACAACCTATATAGTATGTGCAGAATATGGGGCAGCGCCATGAATCTCATCTCGAATAAATGTTAGGCTACGTAAGATAGTCTGGCATGTACCACTATAAACACTGGAGCATGTGCCACTAGTCAGGGATTCCTGGAGTCTATGAATCTCCTGGTTAGTGCGATCATAGAGCTCCTGAGGTGGGATAGGTAGCTGATCACGGGGGACATGATGCTGCTCAGGGGGGACAGGCTGCTGCTCAGGGCCTGGGATAGGCTGCTCAGGCCCAGGTATAGGCTACTGCTCAGGGCCCAGGATAGGCTGCTCGGGCCTGGGTATAGGCTGCTCGAGGGGGACAGGCTGCTCGGGGGGGATAGGAGGTTGTTGATCAGCCATGTCAATGTATGTGGGTGCGTGTATAATGTGTAAACCTAAAAATTAAAATTAAAATGTATGACATTTAATAAACTTGAAATTTATATTAACATATATGTATGTACAATTTGACAAAATTTAAAAACTTGTATCTAAATTGTTTTAATAAAATTAAACATGCACGTACATGTCTACATATATATAAAAGTCCTAAAACTTAAATGAACATATACCTTAAAAGAAAACTAAATTTTAAAACACATATGTTGTTATATATATAATGTTTGTAACTCAGGGACCTTTTAAGAACTACATGTCTACAAGTTATATATCTATCTAAGTTAGATTGAATGTTCAAAGGTTTTAGACATATGTGTGCACATAAACTTGTCAGATCTATTTGCATAGATAGATCTATTTGTGTACATATATATAACATTGATGTATCATTTTGAGACCTTGATATCAATGTTTAATTAGTTTTAGGATTAGGGTTCAATTTGGTTTGTACTATTTGATTAGGTTTACATGCTTAGGTTTCAATTAGGACAAGAGTTAATAAATTGAATTAACTTTTCAATTCAATCTTAGGATAACGGTTCAATTTTGTTAATGGTTGGGGAAAGGATTTAAGGTTAAATTCAAGGTTTCTACTATTAACTTGGGATATATAATTACCTGTTTATGATCATGGTTTAATTCAATTTGGTTTATAAGTATAATATTAATTAGTTAAGGGCCAGGGTTACCTTTCAATCTAGTTTGATATATTCAATTTGGTTTAAGGTCAAGACCTAGGGGTTAGTTTATTTTAGTGTTAAATATTAAGATATAATGCTAAATTATGATATCACTCATTTTTTGATATTTTGATATGATGGACATGTCATAAATGACATTTCTATATGATTCTTTTGATATGATATGCATGGATTATATATATATATATATATATATATATATATATATATATATATATATATATATATATATATATATATATATATATATATATATATATATATATATATATAATCTTATGATTTAGCCCGTAAATTATCATTTATAATATAAGGGTTTAGAAATTAAATTTTAACATCTTGAGGTTAGGGTTAGGGTTTGGATAATTAAATTTTAGTTTTAGGTTTACTTGGTTAGAGTTAGAATTATGGTTAGGGCTATGATTTAGGATTGAGACCACGATTAAAGGGTTAGGATCATGTGGTCGGAGGTCCCAAGTACCTGAGTAGAAATTATAGTCTAGATCAATTAGGGTTAGTAAAGTAGGCAAGTTAGAATTTAGGATTTAGGGTTATAGTTATGATTCTAGGGTTAGGGTACATTGGGTTTACATTTCTATTAGTACTATTTATAGCGTTAGGATATGGGTTGCCATTGGTATTAGTATTATTTTTAGGGTTATGGTTTGTACATCAGGGTTTAAATTTATGGATTTAGGATTATGATTAGGGCTTATAATTTAGGATAAGGGTTGGGGCTTATCATCTAGTATAAAGGAACTTACCATTATAATTTATGATTAGGGTTAGAATAATGGTTTAGTACTTAAATTAGTTTATATCTAGCTAGCTTTTAAAATTAGAGTTTAGCATTTAAATTTAACAAATTTTAGGATCTTAGTGTACATACATCTTGATTCTAGGGTTTAGTATAATTTAGGGTCATGGTTTAACATTTATTCAATTATAGCTTATAGGTTTGTACATGATCATTGCTAGAAGTATGGTTAGAGGGTTAGGGTATGGGTTTACATCATGTTGAACTAGAAGTATGATTCTGAGGGTTAGGATTTGTATTAGCAATAAAAATTTTGATTATGGTTTTAACATATAGTTTAAATAAATTTATATAATTAAAGTTAGGATCAAGTATTAATATGATTTACTTTTTAATGTTGGGGTTTATCATTTAGACCTCTACAGTTCAAATTGAGATTTAGAAAAGTTTTATGGTTTCAAGTGTGCATCTAAGATTAGGGGTTATAATTTATGATTAAAGGGTTTTGCAGTTAGGATTATGACCAGGTTTAGTATAATTTAGGGCTACTGTTTAGCATTAAGGAACTTAAGACTTAAAATTTAAGTTAAATATATTTAATCTTTACATGAACATTAGATTATATGATGTACATTTTTTTATGTAACTTGTATATTATTTAATCAAGTTATGTTCTTATAATTAACTTTTATTAATTAAAGGTTGTAACATGTATTCTTTAGGTCATACACATTCTAAGTTATATATGTTTCAAGTATGTATGTATATGTATGTTATATTCTTACCTAGATGCAAATTAATCTCTGACATTCTTATATATGTATTTAATTTAGGATCTGGACCCAAGTTAAGACACGTGATTGAATTATAATATAGTTAATTATATACTTAGATTATTTTTAAATTCAATTTACAAACTGGCATTATAGTTAATTCTAAATGAGGCCTAGCCAAGGGATCCAAAGAACTAATCAAAAGTTTTACTAAGAAAACAATAACATACATACACAAATTTACAATTATAAAAAACATAAGAGATTGCAAATTCCTTAATGAGCACATTTACATTTCATTTTTAAATAATTATAAGTACTAAAAGTAAAATAAATAACACATCCACATGAAATAATATTAACTAGACTTTAGTTCAATCCATTTAAATAATTTATATACATTTGTTCCGAATGCCACTTGGCAAATTAATTCGGAATGCACAATCATCCACTGTACATGTCACAGGGTATGAAAGGCTGAAAGAATATACATTTATAAAATAGTTTACATCATCCATTTTTGATCCATGAAACAAAGTACAATACAATTTAAGTAAAATTATTTTAAATAGTATTAGAAGTTTTTTGTTTGGATCCCTTGGCGAGTTGTTACGTGATTAAGTACTTACTTATATATGTTTAGGGTTTTATTGTACATAACTATATGGTTAGGTCATGATTATAGTTTAAATAATGAATTTAGGTCGAGGTTATATGGTTTTAGGTCAAGGTTATATGGTTCTAGGTCAAGGTTATATGGTTCTAAGTCAAAATTATATTTATTTGTAAAATTACATGTAACTTAAACAATAAATTTACATCTAATCTAATCATTCAACATTGTAATAAATACATAAATTAAATACATTTCAAAACATCTAAAATAATAAATTTTTAAATAAATTTTAAATTAAAAGACAATATTATATACTTAGATCTAATATAGATGAAAATTATCTTTAAAAAAATCTTATTTGTGCATTTAGAGATTCATAATAACATTAGAGGCTTAAGCATGAATAGTAAAATAAAATATACAAAGAAACATATATAAAAATAAATAAAATATACGAAAAAATATATAAATTTTAACTAAAACAATAGAAAAAAGGAAAAAACAAATGTTTCATACCTTTTTCAGACGGTCGATAAAGCGGATGCCAGTCTCTCTCCAACTTTCGATCGAAATAATGAGGAGAGAATCCGACTGTGCCGCTATTTATGCTAGCAGGTTTCATAGTTTCAATCAAAACTTAAGTAAAGTTTCGATCAAAACTTTAAACTGCGGGGAAACCCGCGTTCCAAGTTTCGATCGAAACTTTACTTAAGTTTCGATCGAAACTATGAAACCCAGTTAGTTTCGATCGAAACTTTGAAAAGGAGCTTCTATCGAAACTATATGGGTAATTTTTCGGACCCGCGCTTGTTTGGAGGAATTTCTTCCTCCGAAAAAGTGTAACCCACTATTGTGGGTTCACACCTGTAATAATTCATTCAATAGTTAAACAGTTGTGGTATCATTTAATTTGGAGATGTATGTAGAGGATCTTGTGCGGAATGTATTCTTTTTGACCAATTTTGTAACAATGTTCTGAAAGAGAAGTGCAAGAGTCTCATTTTGCTTCAACTGGGAATCTACTATAGTGTAGTGGTGAGCAAGGGATGGATGTATTTCAAGCTACATAACTATCTCAATGTTAGGTAGGGGGAAGTTTTGACATAAAAAATTTCAACTATTTTGTGGAAAGTTTTTTCTTTCTTTCTAGAATCATTAAAATAAGATGAAGTGAAGTAATGACCTGTGCCTTGTCCTTGTTGGTGTACCCATCTTTGAGCTTAAATGTTGCTAGTGTCCCTATTTTCTTTGCTTCAACAACCAATGCTTCAACAATGCTAATTGGATATTTACTTGGATTGTTTAGGATTTGGCTTATTGTAGAACTAGGTATGGATTTGTATTCATTGCAAATTTGGGAATTGTTTCAAGTGTGGTTGTATCTTTGATGACAATAATAGTCACAATAACCTCAATTATAATTAGATTTAGGTGCAAGATCAAATTTAGTAATCCATAAGTGCATGCCTGCAATGAATTTGTCTTAATATTGTTGTACCAAAGCATCTTTGACATTGAATGTAATTGTCATCTCTGCTTTTATATCTGTCACATTAGCATAGAGCACTTCCTGTGTCTTGTTGACCTTGTCATGTGTGACTTTGTAGATAACTAAAACATCCTCTTCAAATATATTTCCACTTTTCCTTTCATTGAGCTCCTCAATTGAAACAGGAGGAATTGTTTTTACCTTGGACCTGTATGTGGACAAACAATTTTTAGACAAGTTACAATTGATCAGTCAAATTATCTGTGAAATTAGAAGAATAAGTTAATTACCTTTTGACAATTTGGTCTTGTTTCAATTGAGTTGTTTTTCTAGCTCTTTTGGCTGCTTCCACTTTTTCTTGAGCATTTTTTGCATTGAGTTCTTGCATATTGGTTGCTTCCATTGGTGCCTGTAAACTAAAGAACAATTCTGGTAAACCTATAGTTTATCATTGTCTCAGATCACAGAGGAGTTTTGTTCTTTCAAAAATAGTATATTTGATTGGAAATATTATTGTCAATAGACAGTAATTGATATCTTTTTTCAAAGAGTAATGGTTTTTTTTTACTTCAATTGTCATGCATTTTTGTTTGAAGCAGGCAGTTGTCATTTGTTCAATGGATTTTTAGTATTGTTGAGAGGTGATCAATCCAATATGCTTTTGATTTGTAAATATTACATATGTTTGTAGTTATGTTGGACCAAATATGGTCAATAAGTGAAGAGTTAATGTTGTTTGTATGTTCTAAGAGGAATTTAAGTCTGTGGTATTGCATGTAATTGTTAAGAGTTTTATATTGGTTGCTTGTTGTTTGCATATTTATATTGAAATCTTCTAATATGTACAATATGTCATTTGGGTCTATGTTTTTGAGTACATAATTTAGAGTTGTCTATATCTCAATTATATAAGAGTTTGGACTTGCATATAATTTGGTAATATTTATTGTATTGTTGAAGTTTGTTATTATGATTGTTAGTATTCCTACGTTTTCTATAATGTGTTCTTAGATCTTGCTTTCCGATAATTCTTTTCTTGTTAAAGTTAGTAAACCATGGATACCACAAAAAAAAAGTAGTTGTATTTGTCACTAAAAGGTTTGGGTTCATCAATTTTTCTATTGACTTCCTATAGGCATAAAATGTCAGAAGAGATGATATCATAGTCATTTGAGAGGTCAAATAAATGTGCACAGTATCCACAAGTGTTTAGTGAGAAAATGGTCAAGTGTTGTAACATTTCCAAACATATGTGATGATGTTGAAGTTTCCATTGTGCGATTATATTTAGTCATTCCAGTTCTATAATTATTTTCTACTTCACTTTGAAATTTTTCTGTGTAACAGGCTTCACCAAGTATGACTGATCAATTGTTCTTGTTCGTGATAGTATTTTATATGTGAGGCCATGATGTTTAACTCCTATTGGATTAAAAGCTAGTGCCCCCATTTTCATCCCTTGAGATCTATGGATAGTACAAGTGCATGCAAGTTGCATTGGGAATTGTTTCTGTATGGTTATTTTTTTATTTGTAGACATTTTAAGGATTGGTCTTGCAATGCACATATTCGGTACCCAATCTTTTTCAATTTCATCATTGTAGCATGTAATATACCTTTTTTTTTTTTTGGTGGCCTATGTTTTCATCATTAAATTTGATACATACAATGTCATGCTCATCATTTGTAGTGTATAATTTGAAAATACCATCAGAGCCATTGACAATACCATCTTGGCTATTGTAGTTTTCTAAATATATTTCTACAATAACTCCTTCCTTCATGTTTATTTTAGTAGGAAGGGCTATTGTATGAGCATATAGTTGTATTGCATTGTGTTGTTCCTCGAAATCATCTATAGCTCTCAATGTAATTGTAATTCCGGGCATTGTTGATAACATCTTGTTGTTATGTTTATATACATCCAATCTCCTAAAGTAGAGGAAAGGAAGGGTAGGTGTGGCTTGTACACAATGGTCATTAAGGTATTCTATGTCTTCTAGTGTTTTTTTACCTATACGAATTCTATTTAGAACGTCAACAAATGTGGGGTCTTTTTGACACATTATTTTTTTTAAAGAGAAACACTTAATATTGTCATTCTAGAAATTGTAGGGCATCAATTCTTTAGTTGTTGCTTTTCTTTTGAAGACATTTGAATCTAGAACTAATAATGTCTGGTATAGGTCACCACAGAAGATTGTGTCCAATCCTCCAAAATAAGTAGTAGGTTTTTGCATGATGTCATACAAACATAAGTTGATGTATCTCAAGAAAGAGAATCCCACTAAGGATATCTCATCTATGAGTAGGATTCGAAGGTGGTAGTAATGCTTGCACATCTTGTCAAGTGTATCATTGTTTAAAGTGATGAACTCAGACTTATTGAATGGTATGTGTACTGCAGAATGTATGGTGATACCACCAATGTTGTAAGAAGATTTTCCTATATATGCAGCCTTCAATCCCTTAGGTTTGTTAGGGTCATCATTGATGTCATTACTATATAGACGCAAGAGTGCATGGTAAATAGCTTTGGTTGTAAATGTTTTTCTAGTGCCAATGCCGCCTATCAAGAAAAGGTGTATTGGTGTGGCTCTATCTTTTTTTTTCCTCATTATGATGTCTTTAACTATCATTTGCTATCACTTGTTGCTTGATATTAAGTGTTTAACATAAGTTGAATTATTTAATGTTATTCATTATCTGAGGGTGTTTTCCTATCTCAAAGCTGACATTTGATACTGTAGATATGTTTTTATATGAATTTTTTGGTATATCTTTCAATATGTCATAATCTTCATGTGTTATGCCAGTCTTCTCTTCTTCCTTTGGCTTTTGTCTAGTAGACTCTATGAAATGTAGTTCATTTTCCTCTTCTTCAATGTTTCCCCATTTGCTATTGATATTGTAACATAACTAGCACGATTTCTTATAACCGTTTGTTCATGGTATGCATATGCTAGTTGCCAACAATTGAATTTTTCTAAGATTATTTGAACATTTATTATAAATGGAACATATAGTAGGACGTGTTCTCTATAATAGTTTTCTAGGTTAGTATGGATGTTTTAATTCATAAAACGTATTATAGTAGGTTTTGATTTTTTCATAGTAAGACATTTAGTTCTGTTATATTCTTAAACAAATTCAGCAAAGTATATGTGTTGTAGAGTTCCTTGAATGGTCAACATAGTAATGTAGTGTAAATTTTGCCATTATATTCTCGAATTCATCTGGATTGCCCCTCAATTCTTCTACAGATTTAAACACAAAAATGTGGTCATCATTAGGCCTAGTCTTAATGAATATACACCTTCGAGAACTTTGATTAAGCAACATTCAGAGGACTAAATGTGCAGCTTGTTGTGCTAAAATCTGTTGCAAGTTAAGTAAAGCATTTCCTAGTTTTCTTATCATGTGAAGTGCATCTTAATTATTTCTTTGGTGGTCATTTAGAATCCATTTGAATGATTTTTTCATTGATTTGTCTACTTTTTCCATATATAAGCTACAATACATAGTTGCAACATATACATTAAGTACGAATTGTGCATCTATGTTTGCTCTCCACAACGATGACATTTTCTTTGGAAAACTATTATTCCAAGTTTGAGAAGGTTTTCATTTGAGAAATAGAATAGGCCTACCTAATGCAGACCTGATTGAGTTGATGTAGTCATACTTTGTTAACTGAAGGTCATTGAGAAACATATCATATGTGCATGAACTATTATAGTTTTCTTTCTATAGTCTTGAGAATATATTTGTTGTATTTGTTGATATTATATCAAATCTTTCTACTAGAGGTTCAAGTATCATTGTTCGTGGAAAGGGAGGGATGGGAAAGTTGTATCCGCATTTTCTTCTTCCTAACCTTCTGCATTGTTTTGTATGATGATGTATGTGCAATTTTGCTAGAGATAGATCTAAGTGCTCTATGCTACAACTTAAGTACTTATCAACAAAATTAACTATGTCCATACTGCTTTCTCTCCCATATATTGGGGTATTATCTACCCAAATTAAGAGGTCATCATGTTCATTTCCTCTATTCTAAAATTTTGTTACAGAGAAGAAATCAGAAACTCTGTCAAAGAAGGAGACATAACTCATTATTAATTTCCAGATAGCTTTTATTCGATGTTGATAATAACATGCACATGTAACATGGTCTTTGTGAATGAGGTTTTTTATGTTGGCATTATTTTTGGAAGTTGTTTCATTGTTTTCTGCTTCTGGTTCATCTATTTTGTGCAAGTCATGTAGATTTTTCATTAATAGTTCCCAATTTTGTTCAAAACTTGTAAAAGTAAGGAAAAAAGTTGGTGGTCCCAATTGACATATCATAGAAATTTTTTTTTAAAAAGTTGTTGGCAATAGTTTGGAGAAATTCATATCCTTTTGAAATCAACATATCCAATTTCTGATTTCAATAGCTTTTCCAAGTTTGGTTTGTTTTTAACGTCTCTCGCAATGAGTTTCCTACCTTTAAGTTGACCTTTTTTGATTCTGACCCACATCGTTGACAACACTTGATGTATTAGTATCTTGATTGTTTTGAAGAAAATATTTGTTGTATGGAGTGTAAAATTACAATGATAATTTAGGATTTCCCACTATGCCACTTTCTAATAGCTTAAATTTTTTAAGATATGAGTATTGTGTGGCTCTCCAAAAAATAATGTAGAAAAAATCATTTGCTTAGCAAGTTTATCTTTGAATATTCCTATTGGATAAGATTCTTGAGTAGGTGCTATTTAAATTATTTTTTCATCCATGTTTCGTATGCTTCTTGAATCTATAAATCCATAAATTAGTGTCTCTGATGGGTTGACATTGTCACTATCACTTTCTAAATCAGAATCAGATGACATAGATTTACTTAATGTTTCATCTTCTTCCTCTTCCTCCATTAATTGCAACCATGCATCATTGATCTCAAATTTTCGTGATCTATACAATGTTATTGTATGTGACAATTCATTAAGAGCTTGCATAATAATTTTGGGTCTTACCATTCCTTTTTTGAAATGCACTCTTATATTCGAGTTGTCACTTAAGGGAGACTATAACTATTGATGTGTTATTTAATGATAGGAGTAAATTCTTCTTCCACAATATCAAATTTAACAACAAATAAAACTCTACCCATAGGAAAAATGTGAACAATGCCTGACATAATAGGATCCTAATGAATAGAGATCCACCTATTTAAATCAGGAAGACTATGTCAAAAACCCAAGAAGAGAAAGATAACCCCACGAGAGGAAAACTTAGAAGAATCCTCCTCAATTAAAAAGAAAAATTCTTATCCAAAGAAAATCAAATACGATCAACAACAATGAAAGACTACACGGCTTTAAGACTTGAGCTTCTAGAAGTCAATTCATAGGTATTTGTACTCTTCCACAATTTCTAAGGAGTTGACCTCAAACATGATTGTATGTTGCTCCTTTTTCTTTTTCAAAGAAAACATCATGATTTTAGTCTTCGAGGTGTTTACCTCCATCCCTACCTCCAAGAGAAAGGATTCTACGTTATTCAGATGCTCCGTCAAACCTTGGGTAGTTTTAGCAATAAGGATAACGCCTTCTGCACGATGTTCAAATTGGCATGCACATTTATGATAGATTCCATTAGCCCAATTTGTAATCTTCTAGATGTCCTAGTTCCCATATTTGTGCAAAACCAATTCTCAGGGACACAAGTCTTTCCTCTAATTGACTTAGAAATTTCACATGTTGCAAAGGACTATTTATTCCAATATTTTCAATGTTGCAAATTTTGGAAGCGTTGACTATTTCAGAGTTTTATCACATGTTTTGTATATGTTTGCATCATCATTTGGGTAATTAAATTGGGTCAAAATTTTGTATATATCTTTTTCCTTTGCTCTCACATGTTTGATATCTCTTTTGAAATGCAAAGTGTGACAAATTGGACATGTATATTTTGGAGTATCTTCTATTTGGAGTTCATATCTTTCTATTGCTGTCTTTTTTGATCTTCTTTGCTTTCTTTTCAAACTATAATTTGTTGGTGATATACGTAGAGCATTAATATTGCATTGGTTTTGATTACTATTCAAACTAGCTTTATTGCATTCTAGACTAATTCTTTTATTGCTTATCATTTTAGATCAGATAATTTTTTTTGTGTTTCTGAGAGATTGTGGAATGATTTCCTTGGCAATACGTATATTCTATTGTTCTTTGTAGTTTTCATTACCTATTTGCATTTCTTCTTCTCTAATATTATGATTTTTCAAGGTGTCCATATTTTTAGCAGGCATTTCTCTATAGTTATGTAAATTAATTTTATGGTTTATGCATTGGACTCCTTCCAATTGTACTAGAGGTTCAAAATGTCGATTATGAGGATTTGTATCATGAAATAGTATACATGGTTTTGTGTTAAATGTTCGATTGAAGTGTAGGTATTGCTTTCTAGTTTGTAGTGAGAAGATACAGATACAAATATAGTGTATGCAAAATATGTCTCCCCATAAACCAGTTTCCTTACTATTGTTTTGTTCTTTTGTAGAAAAACACATTCTTCACAAGTAAGTATTCTTGTCAGTTACATTGTGGAGGTCTTTGATGAGAAGAGGGTGCAACTCATGACTATATGCGTGTATTGCTTCTGGATCTTTTTTTTCAAGGCACATTGAAAAGTAGTCTACTATACCATTTCATAGGTCTCTAGAAGTTTTTGTGAAGTGAAATAGATATTCAACATAGTCAAACAAGCAATTGCCAACATTGTATTTGAATTCTTCTATTCTACATAGTCCTTGCTTTGCCAATTCTATATCAATGTTGTATATTTGATATTGGTTAGTCATCTTCATGATGTGAACATTTCTTTACTACAAGTTGCAATTTATAAATATTCTTTGGTAATGTGTAGTTGTAGTTAATACATCTGATAAGGAGTAATTTTTAAGAAATGTTAATGATCTTCATACTAGTGGAATAAATGCATTTCACAAAAGTAGATAGCTTCTTTACATATTTGTGACAACTCTATTAATTTGTAGTTGTCATGTCTTACACTCTGCATGAAGCACACATACTTTGTTAGTTTCCTTCAATTACACTTTGCAACTTTGTGACCAATACTTATGTTTAAAATCTTCTTTAAACATGTAAAGCAGTCTATGTAGATGTTTTTGATTAGGTAAAACAAGTTTTACAGGGATCCTGAAACCCAAAGTTTTATAGCAAAAAGAGCGAGATGAAGTAGACTAAACAAACAAAAAATTGCCACAAAAGGCTAGAGACAAAAGAAGGCTCGAAGCCAAAGAACGAAGGCCAAAGATAGAAAAGAAAAGAAAGGCAAATAGGCTAGTGGCCGTTTGTGTCCATGGCCTGTAGGGTTTCTGCAGAATCATTGTCCTTCTGACTGGCCACACCCTCCTGAATCTTGGTAGGAGTGTTCATCTGGTTCCCCTGATTCACTTGGTCACTGGCCTCTTTCTAAAATTCATCCCAATTGAATCCTTGCTCTGTGTTCTGCTCCACATCCCTATCAAGGCCAACTGTAGTCATATAGTCCCCCAGATTGATAATATTCTCATTCAAGGTGTGAAGGGTGTCCATTATCTATTTGGTGATTATCTGGTGGACAGAATCCATCCTTTGGACCTTCTGCTCAAGCTGGGTGAGTCTATCATCCTGATGGTCTTTGGAGACTTGACCTCTATCTTTCTCCTAGCTACCCACCTGGTCATTGCTTCCTTTGGTTTCCTGGTCCTTGTCAGTGCCTTGGTTGTTGGGCTAGTTGTTTCTGTCCTTCAGAGCCTCAATTTCTTGAAAAAGCCACTTGATGGATCGAAAGTTGTCAATCAGACTGTTCTTTGCATTGTTCAGGAAGTTGAAGTCAATTTCACGCACATTGTCGAAGATAACTAAAAGAGCCGGGTCAATGAGCTCGTCGTAGTGGGTACTTCTATCAAGATCCTCCAACACCTAGATTTTAGCATGTTCTCTAACAATACCCAAACTAACCTTGTCCCCATAGAAGTTCCTCTAGGCCCTCCTCTTGTTCTTTCTGATTACCTCTCCCCCTTTTTCAACCATGATTTCAATCATCTCCTCTGGGGAAAAAATGGGAACCTCTTGAGGTGAATTGGGCTAGGTAGGGCTGGGGGGCACATCAACATGGTCACTGGGATGTTCCTGGGGCAGGGCCTGGTTCACTTTTCTTTTCTTGGGGTTAACCTTGGGGTCCATAAGGGTCACCACCTCCTTGTCATTTTCTCTCCCCTTATCTTCTTCCATCTCACTTTCCTTCCCCATCTTTGAGTCCTCCTCCTCTGACTCCGTATCAGACTCCACATCATCATCACTGGCCTCTTTCACCTCCTTAGGATAAGGAGAGGTAAGGATAGGGGGAACACATCTGGGGCTCTTCTTGCAAGGGATGTGGGGATCATGGGTAACTAGGATAGCTTTTCTTGGGGTGTCAATTTTCTCTGATTTCACTACAAGCTCATCCCTAGCATTAGAACTGGCAGTGTCCTCCTAGGCACTACCCGAATCCCCAAATGGTTTTACCTCTAGTATGGGTTTTCAAGAAAATTTTTGACAGGGCATTTCTTGAACCCCTCTATATTCTTGGCCATGGAGGTGAAAATGTAAAAAGGAAAAGAAATTTTCACTTTGTGTCTAAAGTGATTTAATAGAAAAAAATGATGAGTCTTGATTCTATCAAACCTGGGGTCAAGAGTGACATATTCAATGATAATCTTGAGAACATACCTCCACAACTTTTTGATGGAATCAATGTCATAGTAGGTGTCAATCTTGACCAGTTTTCTTTTCTCCTTATCATCCTTGACAAAGTCATTGACAATGTTGGTAGACATTTTCTTGTCCCTAGAAGTTCAAACCATCCTGAGAAAAGCTAGTCACCTCCGCAATAAGATCCTTAGTGATTTGGTGGGAAACACCATCAATTTTGACCTTGCCATTTTGCCAGGAATCAACCATAGCTTTAGTAACCCCCGCATCAAATCCATGAAGCTTCTCGATGAATTTGGTTATATTTCCCTTCTGGAGCTTTCTCTAGACCTTCCTCTTCTCTTTCCATCTCTCTGCTTTGCCCCATGGCTCTCTTCTGATCCTTTCTCCCACCATTGCAATTTTTGGCTCAACTAACCCTAAACCACTAGCAGTATTGTTGAGTTCAGAGTAGAAAAAGGCCCTGAGAGTGAAAATAATGTTGCGCATGTTTATGTGTTTATTTTTGGCTTCCTTTAGCTCATGTCTTCCGTACACGTGATTATGGAGCAGAGGGGATTCCACATAACTCCAAATAATTCCCTTTTTGAAGTACAATTTTGCAAATCCTATCATCATTAAAAAGAAGTTATGTTGGTGCCATAGATTTTCTCCTTTCAGATTAGCTTAGTCGCTGCCATCAAAAAATCATTGTTGCTTCCCCATGTCATTACCGAGTTGCTAGCAACCACTTCATTGGCAAACCAGTCAACGATCGTGTTTGCTCACGATAAACGTGGTTGACGTGGTAGTTTTTAAATTTCTTTAAGTCTGATTTTAGGTCCTCAATAATGCTTTCGATGGTCCAGGAGGGTTTAGTGACTCCTAAAATGCAATTTATTATATTTAAGGAGTCACCTTCAAGCCACAACTGCTCAATCCCTAAGACTAGGGCCAACTTAACAGTGAACATAGCAGCACTGGCTTCAGCTAGATGATTGGTTTGGTGGCCAACAGGGGAAGAGATAGCAGTAATGCCACCTCTCAAACTATTTCTTATGATACCTCCGCATCCAGCTAGACCAAGATTCCCCTTGGACGCCCCATTAAAATTGGCTTTATGCCAGTTCTCAGGGGGAAAAGACCAAATAGCCTCCTGTCTTCTTTTGATCCTATCTTCTTTCTTGGCTTTACTATTCCCTCCAACCTTTATGTCTCCTTCTCTGGTTATGGCATAGTTCTCTGTCATAAGGCTTTCAGTTTTCTCAGCTATTATAACCTCAGGAGCTTTTGTCTCTGAATATCCTATTGTTGCACTCCTTCCAAATTCCCCAAAAAAAGTGTGGGAGGATCCAGGAGCTCAATAAATGAGATTTTAATCCTTGGCGGTGGCTTCTCCACTGACTAAAGAAATCCTGGATGCAAGCTGGAGGGCACCAGTTGAAGTCCAGGTTAGTAGTCAGATGGCTCCACACCTTGGAGGAGAAGGGGCAATGGATGAACATATGATTAATCATTTCCAGATCTTGCTTATAGAGGCAGTATCTATTAGGTAAGATTTGGCCTCTCTTGGCTAAATTATCCTGGGTGAGGATTTTATCTTGTAAGAGGAGCTAGAAGAAAATGTTTATCTTAGGCGTAAGCCCAGGGATCCAAGCTTTTTCCTAGATAGGTTTCTCCTCTTTACTCACAAGGGATAGATAGCTAGAGGCCATAGAGTAAAGGCCCCCTGAAGAATCTCCCCAAACTAAATAGTCGCCATTCTAGTTTATGAAGATGGCATTTAGAGAAAACATTAAAGGCTTGAGGTCCTACGAAAGTTCAGCTAGATTGTACCATTCATTACCATTTTTGTAGTTCCTTACCATCAAACCGTATCTACCAATACACTGATCAACCCACCTACCAAATATGGGGTGATTAATGAGGGGTTCCTAACATAGCCAACTATCCTGGCAAAAAAGGATTTTGTCTCCCATTCCAACTTTCCATTTAGCCCTAGATTTAGCAAGGGGGAGGGCCTTCAAGATCCCATTCCAAATGTACGATCCTGTTGGCAGCTCAGTCCCTTGAAATATGGAGTTAAGAGACAGTCTACCTAGGTATTTCTCAGCTAGAATATCCCTCCAAACACCTGTACTTTGGAAGATGTGCCAAGGATGTTTAGCTAAAAGGGATTGATTGAGGTGAGAAATTTTTCTAATACCAAGACCTCCCTGGCTTTTGGGCTGGTAGACTAGGTCCGAAGTGTTGGGTGATGCAACGCGCTCCCCTACCCACAGGTGGTTAATTATGTGGTGTTCCATGTTCACTAAAAGTCATGGCTTTTGGCGCAATGGCAAATGGGCCCTACAATTGGTATCAGAGCTTGGTTTTGGCCTGGTCATGGGTTCAAATCTCCCCGGTGCCTTCCCGACCCGCGTAAGCACCTGGTATGCGCGTTGAGGGGGAGATTTTTAGGTGATGCGACGTGCTCCCCTGCCCACAGGTGGTTAATTATGTGGTGTTCCATGTTCACTAACAGTCATGGCTTTTGGTGCAACGGAAAATGGGCCCTACAATTGGTATCAGAGCCTGGTTTTAGCTTGGTCATGGGTTCAAATCTCCCCGGTGCCTTCCTGACTCGCGTAAGCACTGGTATGCGCATCGAGGGGGAGATTGTTGGGTGATGTGACGCACTCCCCTACCCACAGGTGGTTAATTATGTGGTGTTCCATGTTCACTAAAAGTCATGGCTTTTGGCGCAACGACAAATGGGCCCTATAATTGGTATCAGAGCCTGTTTTTGGCCTGGTCATGGGTTCAAATCTCCCTGGTGCCTTCCCGACCCGTGTAAGCACCTGGTATGCATGTTGAGGGGGAGATTGTTGGGTGATGCAACGCGCTCCCCTGCCCACAGGTGGTTAATTATGTGGTGTTCCATGTTCACTAACAGTCACGGTTTTTGGTGCAATGGCAAATGGGCCCTACACGAAGCAACCAGGTGGTATCTCTTGTGGATCAGTCCTTGTCTAGAGAAAATCCCTCTGAATCCTCTCCATTCTTTCTGCAAACTTAATTGGAATCCCAAAAAGACTGAGGGCATAGGTAGGGAGGTTCTGGAGAATAGAGTTAACTAGAGAGCATTTTCCAGCTTGACTGAGGGTGGCCCCTTTCCAACCTGCAAGTTTCCTATTGAAATTGTCTATAATGCTGATCCAAAAGGAATCCGGAGGTTTAGTTCCAAGAGGTAGCCCAAGATAAGTCGCTGGCAGGGACCCAATGCCACATCCCAGGATGCGAGTAATTTTCCTCTGCCTCTCCAAAGGGGTATTGAGGAAGAAAATTGAACTCTTATCCAAATTGATAGCTTGTCCTAAGCCCTTGGTGTAGGAGTTCAGAATGCTTTTGAAAGTCCTGGCCTCCCGGACAGAGGCTTCACCCCCCAAGATAGTGTCATCCACAAATTGCTGGTGGGTGAAAGTAGAGGGTCCCGAAGAAGGCCTTAGACCTTTCAAACTCTTATCTCGAATCTTCTTATGGATATTTTAACAAACATTAGTTCAAACATGAGGACAAAAATATTTTTTACTAATTGAAAAAACATAAGAATTTATGTTTGCTACATTTGAATATGTATTATTCATTAACTATCATACTATATTTCTATTTAAACTTTCTCAAACCAATGTTGTACATAGTTGGGAAAATGAAAATTTATTTTACATTGTATCATAAATTCTAGAGTTTTTCATTTGCATAACATATGTGTATATGTATGCAAGCATTTTAATAGTGGTATAGAAACTCAATATTGAGAGTTGAATACAATTCTGCAAGATTACTTCCTATGTTAAAGCATTTTAATAGTTCTATTGAAACTCGTTATAGAGAGTTGAATAGAATGCTTTTAAGATTATGACTTATGTCCAAGAACCTTTGCATGCTCCAAACATTTCATAGCAGATGCACAGATCCAAGTACATCTTTGAGGAGTGTTCTTTCTATATTATTTATCACATTTTCAATTTTTGATAACTTGTACTTTACAATGCCAATATCTAGAATTATCTTGTCAGTAACTGACAACTATATCTTATCAACATTATTTGTTGGCAAAGTAGATGCATATGTTGCTCACCCTGCATTTGGTTCAGTCGCATTAACAAAATTGCTTCTATACACCTTTTTGTCATTCATATTGCACAAATTTACATCATAGGTGCTTGGATCTGATTCTATGGGTAGAATTTTTAGGTTCCATGGAAGGATTGGTTCTATGTTGGACTTGTTAATGTCGTCATACCCTACAATATATGAAAATACAATTAGATATCCTTCATATTCAAATGTTTTTTCCCACATTTTATTTCTGAAAATTATTCAAATTACTTGAGTAGAGTATATTAAGTTCTCTATTGACTATGATTAGAAAAGGAAGCAAAAATGGCAAGAGAAAATACCACTCTTTGCTTGTAGTCCTTTATAGTGAAAGTCTTTAGATTTTAAAATTTCCATAGCAGTTTTCCACAAATTAGAATCTCCAATATTGCAATTTTATGTGAAGGTTGGTTTCTTTTGAAAGGTTGAATGAACATTGCAAGTATTGTCTAACTTGTAAATAGTATATGTACTATAATTTCTAATAGAGTATTAGGTAACAATGTTTTGTAGTAATCCTAAGGATGAAATTGTATATGGTGGGACATAACTAGTTCCATATTGGTTGGGGAAAATTGTTGATGATTGGCAATCTTTACTGTGTTGAGCTACAAATAAATTCAATTTTTTTGGTGTCAATAAATAGTGTGTATCAAGTACTACTTTGCTATCAAATGGGATATCATCTAGGAATGGTGTTTCTAATAGTATACCATCAAGTATAGTTGTCGATGTTTCATAATGAGGCTTTATGTTTTTCTCTTCATATATTGGGGTATAGTAGATAAAATTTTCCATCACAAATGGCTTCATATTGGGCACTATATCATTTTTCTCTCTCCTATATTTTCTATAGCAATCCACACATTTTGTTATGCCTCTCATGGAGAGTGTTGCTTTATTGTATGCATTTGCAACTTCCTCTAGCATTTCAAATGTTCCAAGCCATTGACGACACTTATTTTCTAGATCCCTTATCTTTGTAGCACAATGACCCCAATGATGTTTCTTGACACCCTTGTATTTCCTATGTTTCAATTTTTTTTTGGATCTGGTAGACAAGATTTTGTTTTATTTAAATCTAGACGTGTCTTGATTCTCCAAATCAATAATTGTTTTTCCTTTGAAACAAGTCATGGTTTTTTTTTTTGTTCTGTAAATGATGCAGGAGCATCTTCGATTTTCTTGGTGACTACTTTGGATTTTATGGGAGGAGGATCGGTAGTTTCTTTGGAGGGTTTTTGGATTGGTACTTGGTCAAAGAAGGATTGGAACTCGGCATGGTTTATGGAGCTTCGCATGGTCTAGGAGCTCAACATGGTCTTTGGTTGCTCGGTATGGTCTATGGGACTCGACATGGTCTTTGGAGCTCAAGATGGTCTTGGATTTTGGAATGGTCTTTGGATCTCAGCATGGTCTTGGAGCTTGGTATGGTCTTCGTTTCTTGTCATGGTCTTTGGTTGCTCAACATGGTCTGGGAGGAGTTTGGCCTTGCTGAGGAATTTGGTTCTTGGTGTAGGCCAAATAACTAATTTTTTATAATGAATCAAAGGATGAAAATTTTAAGGATTGAAGAGAGCCTAGACTTCTAGCTACACTTTGAAGCTCAAGTTCTAATTCCTTCGGAGCTAAGAGATATCACAATTTTACTAAGACATCAATTTTGGGAATTTAATTGTTGTAGGAGGCCAACTTTGGCATTTAATTTGTGTTTTGGGCATACTTGTGGCTTAGATTGGTATAAGTAAGGGTTTTGGGGAAGTCTTTAGTCATTATTCATTCACTCAGAAGAGGAGTGGGTGTGGGAAGTAGTTGAAGAGCGAGTTTTCCTGAGTCTATGAACAAAGCACTGTGAGGCAGTTTACAATAGGATTGTGATGGATTTGTGAATGTGTGGACAGAGTGCCAAATGTGAGGTAGTTTACACTTGGATGAATGTCATGTCCCCTTTTCAAATAATTAAAAATAATAATCTTTACAAAGGCAGGCAGACCCAAAAAAGATGAAGTTTCGGAAAAAGGGGATAATCTTTGGAACCTAATGGACTAATAAAAGAAAATTATTATTAAAATATGTTTTATTAACCCCTCTTGGATGTGAGTTAGGGTTATGCCCTCTTTTAAGGGGTTTGGAGGCATTTTGAGCTCATTGGAGAACTTGATTTTTGCTTATTGCTTTGTTGTTCTTCAGAGGCTGCCAAACCTTTGGAGAAGGAGACCCAAGGATGGGAGTTTGAAGGTTTCTAGGATGGTTAAGGACGGGAGTTTGAAGCCATTCCATGTGCAAGCTCATGAAGAGTTTTCCCTTGTGCTGAACAGTGTAGATTTGTGAGTTTTCGGGTGTGTTTTTTTGTAAGAGTTTGGTGTTTCCGGTTGAGTATTTCATACCAGTTTGGGTTGCTGCTATATTTTAGAATTTTAGATGTTAAAATAGGGCTGAATATATGCATTGGGTCGTGGTTAAGCTTCTGTGATATATTATTAGTGTTTTATGGTGATTTCAGGCTATTTTGTGTTATTTTCGGGAGCCCAATGAGCATTGTTTTTGTCCTTCGTTTGGGAACTATTGTGTAAATGTTATATAGATCTAGAAATTACATTTTGTAGGTTGTTATTCTGCTGAAATTTCTGTAAAAATTTCCACTTTTAGATTTATTAATAATATGTGAAGTTGTGAAGTTTTTGGCACTATTTCAGGCATACCCGATTTGGGGTTTATTGAGAAATTGGTGGAACTTTGTAATATTGGTTGTTTGATTTTGAAAATATGATTAGAGGCTTGAAATATCATATAAAATTAGAAAAGGGACATTTCAGTGGTATCAGAGCTATGATCTTGCTAGCCTGAGGGTTTGTAGAAGTTTGCATGTCAGTTTTGACAACTACCCAAATCTTGCATGTCATAATTTATGGTTGCATGTTGCTTCTAATCAGCTGCATTTCAAAATTTATGGTTGCATGCTACTTCTAATCATTTTCATGTTAGTTCTTGGTGAATTTGGTGGTTGCATGTTGCTTCTAATCAGCTGCATGTCAAAATCTATGGTTGCATGCTACTTCTAATCATTTGCATGTTAGTTTTTGGTGAATTTGGTGGTTGCATGTTGCTTCTAATCAGCTGCATGTCAAAATTTATGGTTGCATGCAACTAAGTGAAAGAGAAAAGGGATATTTGCAATGAGAAAAGAATAAATTTTTTTTTTTCAAACCTCTAGTTGAAAGTAAAAGTACAAAATCCAAGGAAGGAAAAAGTATGGCTGATCCAGATGAGATGACAAAGAAATTCTTCCAAGACATCCAAGCAATCTGAAAAATTATATCAGTCATACGACCCCTTGCTTGCAAAATGTTTGACAAAATGTTAAACATCTAAAGTATAAAGATTCTTGGTGTTTGAAGAAGTTATAACCTATTGGGGTTACACTTTATTTTATCCAAAATGGACAGGTATAGTACAGAGTCTCAAAGGACACGATCTTGGACAATTGATATCCAGAGTGAGAACAGTAGAAATGATGGTTATTTAGACATTCGAGATAAACTTAGGAAAATAAGCCATGATATGTTTGAATAGTTGGTTGAGCACCACCGTATGATGAATGAAATGTTGTCTGACCCAGCTAAGGTGGATAGGTTGACTGGATTTCTATTTGGCAGATTTTCTCACAGGGCAGATGACACAATTACCAAGAACTTGCACGAGGAGTTTGAGAAACTAGCTTATAGCTAGGCAGAGGTCTCAGATTCTACTTTGCCACAGAAGGTAGTGGGTTTAGATGATGATTATGAGGATGTTGTTGTGCATGATGGTGAGATACCTGGTAGAGATGAGCAGACATTGAGCATTCATGACTTTGCTGAGAAAGAGTACCAGGCACAGTTAGATGCTTCATCACATGAGGTTGAGGCAGGTAGTACTTCACATGATTTGTCCAACCAGCTAAAGATAAACAAAGATAATATTGCGACTTCATTATCTCATCATGACAGGATGCATGATATGATAGAGGATCACATTTGAATGATTTAGTTACAGGGTAGACATAAGGGAGTTCAGGCAAAGTCTTCTTGTGTTGACTTACAAGTGATTAGGGAAGGAATGGGAACGATGAAGTTGAGTTATTTACATCTTCTATCAGATCGTGACCATCTTCTTAGCCTTGTTGGAGACTATTCAGATGCCTTGAGGAGGAAGGAGGAGGAAGTTGATAGGCTTTCTCACGAGCTTGAGGACACTCGAGCTTCTTTGGTGAATACTCCATTGGCATTACAAGACTGGGAGAGACATGGGGATAAGCATAGCATGGAATTGAGTTTAGTTTCATCTTGCACTCTTGATACTCATCTTTCTGCGAATTGTAGATCATATGTGGTCATTGATAATGTTGCGAGTTCATCTTGCATTCACATCCAGGATATAGGGACAATGTCAAGCAGGTATGTGGAATTAGTTGGTATTGGTCATATTACTCAGGTGAGGAGTTTTCTTGAGTTACCAGCTGATTCTAGTTTACGGATATGGACTCGAGATTGTTATATTGGCATTTGGGATTCAGTTGACTGGAAATCTTTAACACTTTTTGGTAGCAGTGTTTGTTTGGGTGCTATCATGGATTTGATTAGCAGATTGCACAGTGTTGTCTTTTCTTGTGCCAACAGCTTGTTCGATGTTGGTATTAATTTTTATACACCAGTGTTGGGCTTTGTTCATATATCTAGTCGTCCATACTTGCTGGAATGTGTTGATGATCTTTCATATTTGGCAGTGTGTACAGATGAGTCCCATGATCATATTGGCATTGATGACATCCAGGAGGATGCAGTGGGCAGTTTTGAAGACTTAGTTTCCTTGGAAGTTTCTTTTGGTATAGAGGAGTTGGACAATAGTGCTACAATTTTTGATACTCCATATGTTGATATGAGCTTTGGAGTTGATTCACAGGACATGGATGGTAATACTCTTGAGACTAGTAACTTTGAGAATACTCCTTTAGACAGTGCATCAGAGAAGGTTTTTAGGAGACAATCTAGCCAGTGCCATCATGTGTCTAATCAGTTGAGAGTTAGTGAGCAAGACATTGCTATCACTTGCCAGCATTTTGATGTTGCTCGTCATTTGTTAGCAGTTTATGGATGGGGTTCTCCTACTAGTGATGAGCAGGAAGATAGTTACCTTTCCTTGATAGAGATCCACTCTTTATGGGAGGCTATTCAGATTTTGAGACAGAATTATATGCAGTTGGTAGCTGACAGAGATTATCTTACGGAGTGGGGGAGTACAACATATGACGTATTATTGGCTAAGGAAGATGACGTGAGTGAGCTTACTCAAAAACTCGAGGTGACTTTTGAGATTCTTGAGAGTACACAGTTGGCTTTCGAGGAGTCACAATTTCATTTGACTAAGGTGACCATGGAGTTGGAGCGACTGCAATATTTACCAGATTCTATACAGTCACAAGCTGTGGTGTCTAGTGATCTGAGGATGTCCATGGTCGAGATTTTCAGAGACAGTGGAGATGGGGATGCATCCATCCTTGATACTAACATTGGCATATCGGGTTCATTCCCACTAGAGTCAGGATCAGTTGAGTTGGGTGCTGCAACAAATTGCTGTGGTACGCCTGACATGGTGGTGGCCTCTAGTACTAATGGCACAGAGACTAGATATGTTGTATCAAAGATCATGTGTGATGTTGGTGAACCGATAGTTGGCATGGTTCCTGCTAGTAATATTACTCCCTTGACAATGTCTTTGGAGGTAGTAGTCAATTCTAACTTGGTTAGTGATCGATTGTAGTTAGTTTCATCTGGATTGCAGTCTGAGCCACCGACTGAGATTGGCACATTCTATCAGCACTACACTGTGAGGTATTCTCATCAAGTTACCTTTGATATGGGATGGTTTGACCCCTCAGGATGAGAGTTGTGATGGGCATGACATGGCAATAGGTTCTGCAGTTGACAGCTTGATAATACATGACTTAGAGCAGGAGTTTGAGAGTGATGCTTCAACAATTGTTGTTACTGATTCTACTCCTTTGGCTATGACATCTCCTGACTTAGCTGGTGGTCAGTCACAGTGGGCTATATCACTTGTTCATGGAAAATTTGGTTTGGGTTCCATTTCTTGCTCTTTATCTTGTAATGTCTTTTCACCATCAGCAGTGCATGGGAGTTATGGTTATGAGATAGTGGCCAGTGATTTGAAGAGTTGTGTTGACTACAGGAGTTTTATAGTGTGTGGATTCTCCATACTTGGTACAGTTTCATTTGAGAGCGTTCACCATTGTTACAGAGTTGGATTGTGCATTCCATATAGGCCAGTGGGATACGTTGATGGTATTTACTGTGTTGGCATTTTGATTTGTCCACTTTACTTGGGTTCTGATGTTCTAAGAGTTTGTGTCTCATGGGTTTCTGACTGTGGTAGTGGTGATTTTGGAGTTTGGTTGAGCTGTAATTGTCAGTTTGATTATGGATTCCTCTTGGTCATATTGCAGAGGATATTGCAGGAGCCTGTGTTAATTGGCAGTAGTATAGTTCATGACTACATTTGGGATCTAGGTGGATTGATTGGTTTATTGTTCAGCCATTTCTCGAGGACAAGCAATATTTGGGAGGGGAGGACTTGTCATGTCCCCTTTTCAAATAATTAAAAATAATAATCTTTACTAAGGCAGGCAGGCCCAAAAAAGGTGAAGCTTCAAAAAAAGGGGATAATCTTTGGAAGCTAATGGACTAATAAAATAAAATTATTATTAAAATATGTTTTATTAACCCCTCTTGGATGTGAGTTAGGGTTATGCCCTCTTTTAAGGGGCTTGGAGGCATTTTGGGCTCATTGGAGAACTTGATTTTTGCTTATTGCTTTGTTGTTCTTCAGAGGCTACCAAACCTGTGGAGAAGGAGACCCAAGGACAAGAGTTTTCAGGTTTCTAGGAAGGCTAAGGATGGGAGTTTGAAGCCATTCCATGTGCAAGCTCATGCAAAGTTTGCCCTTGTGCTGAACAGTGCAGATTTGTGGGTTTTCGGGTGTGTTTTTTGTAAGAGTTTGGTGTTTTCGGTTGAGTATTTCATATCAGTTTGGGTTGATAATATATTTCAAACTTTTAGATGTTAAAATAGGGCTGAATATATGCATTGGGTCATGGTTAAACTTTTGTGATAGATTATTAGTGTTTTGTGGTGATTTTGGGCTATTTTGTGTTATTTTCGGTAGCCCGATGAGCATTGTTTTTGTCCTTAGTTTGGGAGCTATTGTGTAAATGTTATACAGATCTAGAAATATCATTTTGTAGGCTGTTATGCTGCTGAAATTTCTGTAAAAATTTCCACTTTCAGATTTATTAATAATATGTGAAGTTGTGAAGTTTTTGGCACTATTTCAAGCATACCCGATTTGGGGTTTATTGAGAAATTGGTGGATCTTTGTAATATTGGTCATTTAATTTTGAAAATCTGATTAGAGGCTTGAAATATCATATAAAATTAGAAAAGGGACATTTCAGTGGTATCAGAGCTATGATCTTGCCAGCCTGAGGGTTTGTAGAAGTTTGCATGTCAGTTTTGACAACTACCCAAATCTTGCATGTCATAATTTATGGTTGCATGTTGCTTCTAATCAGCTGCATGTCAAAATTTATGGTTGCATGCTACTTCTAATAATTTGCATGTTAGTTCTTGGTGAATTTGGTGGTTGCATGTTGCTTCTAATCAGCTGCATTTCAAAATCTATGGTTGCATGCTACTTCTAATCATTTGCATGTTAGTTCTTGGTGAATTTGGTGGTTGCATGTTGCTTCTAATCAGCTGCATGTCAAAATTTATGGTTGCATGCAACTAAGTGAAAGAGAAAAGGGATATTTGCAATGAGAAAAGAATAAATTTTTTTTTATCAAACCTCCAGTTGAAAGTAAAAGTACAAAATCCAAGGAAGGACAAAGTATGGCTGATCCAGATGAGATGACAAAGAAATTCTTCCAAGACATCCAAGCAATCTGAAAAATTATATCAGTTATACGACCCCTTGCTTGCAAAATGTTTGACAAAATGTCAAACATCTGAAGTATAAAGATTCTTGGTGTTTGAAGAAGTTATAACCTATTGGGGTTACACTTTATTTTATCCAGAATGGACAAGTATAGTACAGAGTCTCAAAGGACACGATCTTGGACAATTGATATCCAGAGTGAGAACAGTAGAAATGATGGTTATTTAGACATTCGAGATAAACTTAGGAAAATAAGCCATGACATGTTTGAATAGTTGGTTGAGCACCACCGTATGATGAATGAAATGTTGTCCGACCCAGCTAAGGTGGATAGGTTGACTAGATTTCTATTTGGCAGATTTTCTCACAGGGCAGATGACACAATTACCAAGAACTTGCACGAGGAGTTTGAGAAACTAGCTTATAGCTAGGCAGAGGTCTCAGATTCTACTTTGCCACAGAAGGTAGTGGGTTTAGATGATGATTATGAGGATGTTTTTGTGCATGATGGTGAGATACCTGGTAGAGATGAGCAGACATTGAGCATTCATGACTTTGCTGAGAAAGAGTACCAGGCACAGTTAGATGCTTCATCACATGAGGTTGAGGCAGGTAGTACTTCACATGATTTGTCCAACCAGCTGAAGATAAACAAAGATAGTATTGTGACTTCATTATCTCATCATGACAGGATGCATGATATGATAGAGGATCACATTTGAATGATTTAGTTACAGGGTAGACATAAGGGAGTTCAGGAAAAGTCTTCTTGTGTTGACTTACAAGTGATTAGGGAAGGAATGGGAATGATGAAGTTGAGTTATTTACATCTTCTATCAGATCGTGACCATCTTCTTAGCCTTGTTGGAGACTATTCAGATGCCTTGAGGAGGAAGGAGGAGGAAGTTGACAGGCTTTCTCACGAGCTTGAGGACACTCGAGCTTCTTTGATGAATACTCCATTGGCATTACAATACTGGGAGAGACATGGGGATAAGCATAGATTGGAATTGAGTTTAGTTTCATCTTGCACTCCTGATACTCAACTTTCTGTGAATGGTAGATCATATGTGGTCATTAATAATGTTGCGATTTCATCTTGCATTCACATCCAGGATATAGGGACAATGTCAAACAGGTATGTGGAATTAGTTGGTATTGGTCATATTACTTAGGTGAGGAGTTTGCTTGAGTTACCAGCTGATTCTAGTTTACGGATATGGACTCGAGATTGTTATATTGGCATTTGGGATTTAGTTGACTGGAAATCTTTAACACTTTTTGGTAGCAGTGTTTGTTTGGGTATCTGAGATTATCAAAGAGGTTTGTTGGGAAAACTCGATATAGTGAGCATTCAAGGCATGATATATAATTGCTTTATAGTGACTACTAATTGTAATTTTTAAGGAATTATACACACAAGTTGTCATAGAACATGAACTTAAACATTCCAGGGAGAACAAGCCACCTATAAGGTCATTTCTCATCTCTATAATATATGCATCAATGTATGGATAATAGTCTTCTTGAGGCTTGAAGTAATGCTTAACATATGCATTTGCCAATTGCTTTACAATTTGTCTATCTTCTAAGAGGTCCATGCAATTGGTTAGGAATTTAGAAACAATATCTACATAATGTGTTGATCCAAATTTATCCTGCAAGAATTCTTCACTGAGAACTATGCGTAAAGATTTCTTGACATTTGGGCATTCAATAACAAATACATCCTCCAAATGTGTTGATTCAATTGCACCGATAATTGACAAATTCCAGCAAGGGTGATTTGGGCATGGAATAAAAATTTAGTCACACTTTCTAAAAGGTCCAAATCTACCAAAAATATCTACAAAATTAAATAAGAAAATAGTTATTGATGAAAATTACCATATTTCTAGACATATGAAATAATCTATACTTATTTTACCCAATACCAATCCCAATCGTACTTTAATTTTGATTTCCTTTTTATTTTACCTTGTTACAATGGAATTCTGCATAGAATTTGAGATTTACTTTTACAGAGAGAACTAATACATCTATCTTTATAGGAGTTCACATCTCTTACTTCGGGTATTGTAACTAATATTCAAAATGAAATCAACTTAAAGTGGAGGGTAGGGTTATGATGATAGTCAGACTCTGGCGGGTTAACTTTGGCCATGACTGTCTGTCGTTCTAGTACAATTAGGGACATATTGATATTATGTTGATCTTATAAGGTATTAAGTTTGTCCAATGAACATTGGAAATTTTTTTTGTGTTTGATTATTTTTCATAGGGAAAAGTTCATGTCTACGCTTAATACATTGATTTCTCAAAAAGAACAAGGGAATGAGGTCAAGATCAAGTGATTATAAAACTTTCTGAACATACATAAACAATGTTAGACAAAGAAGCAATTTTTTATGTCCGTTTCATTTTTTGCATTAATTGTATATTAATATAAAATTGTATCTTACAACATATACATATGATCACTTGCAATTTTATTTTACAACATGCAATAGAATAATGAAATGAAATGAATGTTAAGCTTTATAAATTAAACCTAATCAAAAGATAATCAACAAGAGATTTTCAACTTACCCAAAAAAAATTGAAATCTATTTCAAAATAAAACTTATGAAAGAAACAACCCTACACATCTATGTTAACCACAAATCCAAAAAAAAATTAAATTTTTGAATTAAGCTTTAGACCAAAAGCTTCATGGACATGCAACATTAATAGCAAAAAATAAAACAAAAAATTACATGTGTTTTGAAAGAAGAGGAGTGATTATAGTTTAAACTTTCTCCCTGCAAAATGCAATTAATAAATGGGCTTCAGAAGCTGTTAGAGTTTTAAGTCATCATCATTTCATTTTTTTGGACAATGTAGATAGGAGATAGTACAATTTGTATCACAAGGATTGATTATAGAGGATATAGAATCATCGAGAACATTAATTGTATACAGCCCACTATATCTAAAATATCAAACTCTAAACTTAAATTGAATCAAACTTGGGTTAATGAATCACCACTTTCATATGATAACCTAGTCCCATTTTTAATTTCCATGTGATAGAAAAAGTTGTCATCTTCATGCTACTTAAAATTTTTAGTGACATCTTTCAACAAATAATTAGGTTTAATTAAGCTTTTGCCTAATATAGTATTCCAGGAAACTCCTGGATTTTACAAAGAGGCATCTTTTTCCAAAGTAGTTGTTATCAATTAATTGTATATAACAAATTATGAGACCAAAATATCAAAGACATCATCTAATTTCCTAGATAGACATTTTACTAAAAGTCAATGAAATTATCACGACTTCAACACTGAACAATTTGTATTGTCATATATTGAAAATTTAGACTACATGACCTATAGAAAAAAATGGTGACTATCTCATGGATTATGTCTAGAGTAACAAGAATATATTCAACTTTAATTCAATAGCAATGGGCTTCATAAGTTAAAATTTAAAAATAGTTAAAGATGAAATAGCTACAGAAGAAAACCCAAGGATATGTCATGTCTAGGGTAGAGTTTCTTAGCAACCAATTAGAACAAAACAAATACATGCATTCCAAAGAGTAATAGACCCCAAAATTAAATTGTCTCAAAGAACAACAACATGTTGCAAAAATAAGTCTTCAAGATTTAAAAAGTAGCTAGCATATAATTCAGCCCATGTAAACATAATTTTGAATCAAGTTAAACAGAAAAAATATATTTATATCAAATTGTTACAATCAATAATGTTACTTCTAGAACAATTCACACATATTTTAAAAACTATCATACAATCTATTCCATATTATACTAAATTCACACCTAATTTAATTCAAAAACATTGCCATCAAAAGAATTATTTTTTAACAATCCTAAGAAAAATACTGTAAGAAGACATTTGGACAGTTTTTTTAGCCATCAGTAAAACTCATAGCTTTACAATAGCGAAGTCCAAATTGAAAAAAAGGTTTAGTTGGAATAAATGAGGAGATTCAACAGTATAATCAAAGCCATTTGTGTCTACAAACATGAAATGAAAAACATGGCGAAGCCCAAAAATTGACTAAAGCAAAAGAAAAACATTTTGAGTATCCAAAAAGGGCATACTTAGGGTAAATTGGAAGGCAAGGAATAATGAATTTTAAAAGTAATTGAATAACAAAATCAAGCCTCAAAAATTAAACCAAACACTTAGAGTATCAGTAAAAATGAAAGCAACATAATTAGAACAATTTAAGTCTAAACTACTGAAATAAAAATGTTGTGATCAAATAGAGTCTACATGAGGCTTATGAAAGTACCAAAAGTTGAAAAGAGAAAAATTGATTGGAATTAGATGAAATCATTTGAGTGTTTCATAATTGGCATATGTTAAATCCTAAGAGAATGCAACAATGCAATCAAAGTAATGTGGGTATCAATTATGTCAATAGCACAATCAAAGACATTCCATTATAAAAGAAGGGAAAAAAATGTAAACATATTAACTTAGCAATTGTACCAAACAATTCAGGTGCCCAAAGAGGAATGCATTTGGGATAAATGATAGAACCCAACAACATTCTGAATGCCCACTAAGCCTAAAAGTAGTGAAAAATAAAGTTTGCTAACTACATTCAAATGGACGTAAAAGGAAAAAAATAATTTATTTTGAAAATATAATGAGACTATTCAGATTTCCAAATTTGATACAATCAAAGCTGCATGGGAATTGCTTATGTAGATGAAGGAATTGAAATAAATGTGAAACTAAACCAAACAAACGAAATGGCAGCATAGATGGTTGGTAAAAAAGTGTCATTTTGTTTTTCCTTTCTTGACTAAAGCAAGCAAAATGAGTGAGACTTAAAGGTACAAAACAACAAGTTGAAGGTGAGAAGCCATGATTTCCATGGTGGGAAATAGTCAATAGCACCATAAAATGTTCAACAACCAAGGATTTTACAGGTGACCCAAAAAGGTCTTGGATAACATTTACATCAATCTAGAAACTTTGGAAATAGATATTTGGGGGAAAAATTAAAAGGCTCAAAATTCCTAAATGCTTCCGTCCACGTTATGCTACTCCATTAAAAAAACCTAGCATTCTTTCATTGCACACTTCAAGAATTCAGTTCGAGATCTAAACTAAGATAGTGTTAATGTCCATCTATTTATAAAGCTAAAGGAAAACAGGAAAAAATATGAACACCATAAGAAAAAACCCATAAATTAAAAAATTTAGAACATATTTGCCCTAACTAAAACAATTTGGGAATGATCTCATTTTGGAAATAAACCTTCTATTCAAAAATCAAGAAGCACATGAAGGAGTAAACATGACTTTTTCAAGTAAAATAGTGAACCGAATTGGAAGAGCAAAACATGCTTACCTAAAAAGGACCAGGCACTTTGTAATTTTTTCAGTCTAATCTTGATAACCATAGAACTCTACTCATCTTTGTATTTGTAAGTCCTCAAAACTGACATCCACAAAGACCATCTCAAGACAAGCAATTCAACTATTGATTAAGGGATCTTGCAAAATTGAGAATTTACAAATTTCACTATTTACTCAAATGAATGAAGAAATAAGTGCATTCAAATAGTAATTTTATGTAGAAAATGAGGCTCCCGAGACTATTCTTCTGACAACTCCATTAAATTCAAAGCAATTCAGACAAGCACTCACCTAATCTATGAAGAAAATATTGATTCCCTGCACTAAAAAAATCCACAAAACTTTAGCGCAAACATGACACAAACATTTTAAATGGACTTTTCTGACAAATCAGTCTACTCACAAATAAATGCATTTTCAATGTATGGACCTCCTCTTCGTACTGTAGAAAGTAAGAAAGCACTTGTATTTTCCTCAACACAATTGTTAAGTGTTCATTTTCTATCCACAACTTTTTGGATAAATTAAGAAAGCATTGCCAATTTTAATTTTAATTTTGTTAAATAAGAAATAAAACTCCACAACACTAATTGTTCAATGTACAATCATATGTCAAAAAAGCTTTACAAAGTTTTAAAAAATTTAGAAAATGAAAAAACAATATAGAAACATCATAATACATAACTATTATGAAAAAATCAAATGATTTCATTCGCTAGTTAAAAAAGACAAAAAAACATCTAGTGGATGCTATAGTATCCTGCCTATGGTAGGAACTAATAAATCATAAGTTATTGTTGCATATGTGATAATGTATGTTTGAGTTTCTTGCAACATAAGTTCAATGAGGGCCCGTTTGGTTGTAGGCATAGTAATGGAGAACAAGAATGCATATTGGGAATATGAATGACTATTCCAATAACTACTATTTTTTGGAATGGGTATTATAAGCTCATTTTAGAAGCAAAATGAGAATATGTATTCCTATTCCCCATTCCAATTGACGTTCCTATTTCTGATTCCAATTGATAAACCAAACAGAAAATAGAAAATGTATTCCAAATTTTCTATCTAGTTTGTCGTCAAATAGTTTAGCTTATTTATAAAAAAGTTATTTGTCCCCATGATTGTATAAATAAGTATCATTTAATCAATGTATATATTCTATTTTTCCAATACTCTCATCATCACGAAAGTAGTCAAATTGTTAAGATGAAAGTAGTGAAATTATTAGGATGTTAATGCAAGCTTACCACGAAAAGAAGATGGTATTTATCAAAGGAGTTATACTGATCATTTTGAAGATTGGCTCTTAAATTGTAATGGTAACATTTTTTAGTTTGACTTTTGATTAAGTGTTACAAATACAAAATATGGAAAGAATCACTCAAAGACATTTTGAAGATTCTAATTATACTACTTTGAGGCAAGAGAACAAGGAGAAAAAAAATGAGTTTTCTTTTTCTTTTTTATTAGCAAGAACATTACAAATACAAGAGATAAAATAATGAGATTTCTTTTTCTTTTTTATCTCAATGTGTTGGATCACACCACATGATCCATCCTCACTATGCAAGAGAGCAATGAGAAGAAAAATAATCATATTGAGTATTGGATCATGTAGTGTGATCAGAAAAGTTGATGATAATCCATATACTCTATTAAAAGGAAAATCATATGGATCATGTAGTGTGATTAGAAAAGTTGATGATAATCTATGTACTCTATTAAAACCATAGTAGCAACTATAAGAGTGGTGTCTAAAATAAATTGTCATTAAAAATTAAATTAAACAAAAAATATTGTTTATGGAAAAAAATACATACAATAATCCATTGAAGATAAATCATGTTTCTCAAAAAACTAATGTATCAAATAATTCATTAAAGCTCTCATTAAACATTTTTTTTTTAATATACATAAATTTATGTCAAACCAAAAATAATAGACATTTCAAGTGCAACTTTCATTGTTTTCTGCGTCTTTTATATTAATTTAATTATGTTGTTCCAAGTAATGATAATCAAGTAAAAATTGCATGTTTTTACACGAAACTTGGCAATCAACCTTAATCCAACTTGATCATACCTTCACCCATGATAAGGGATTGGTCCTAAACTTCAACTTATCAAATTTTAAAGTTGTGACAAATATGTATAAAAAGGTTGTAGATTTGAACCTAATTTTCCTAAAACTACTTTTCAAATTTAAGTCAAATTTAACTTTCCAATAATCACTTTCACAAGTTTGGAAAGCCCTTATTTTACTTTTAATCATTTGATAAATTTATTTGGAATCTAAGAGAACAATCCACATGAACATAGTGCATTATTAACTTTAGCAATGCCTAACTACCAATTTAGATCTAAAATCTCAAAATAAGGAGAAGATCTTCATTTAGCAATCTTCTAAAGGTGTTTGCCAACACTAGCTATTTTGAGTGGAAAACAAAATCTAAACCTTTAGCATCACATTACGACTAACACATATCCATTCAAACATAATCATCTATTTTGTCAAAGACAATTGACTTTAATACTGATAAAAAAATTCAAGCATTGTAGAGTTATCATTACCATTTTAACTTTTTATGTCAGTCAATCTAATTCATCTCAGTCACTTCACAATCAAATGTATGGTAAGGGTGAATGCACAAAGTTGGTTTGCAATTCTGTGGAATGGACCTCTTCCAAAACAGGTACCCAATTTTAACAAATCAGGTACCTATTATGGTTCGGGCGCCCGATCTGTATTCAAAAATCAAGTACCCAATTTTTTAGTACAGATTGGGTACCCAAAGTGCGATTTAAAAATCAAGTACCCAATTTTTAAAATCGGTTACTCAATTTCTAAAAATTATAAAACCTACTTTTTATGGGGTTTTCACTCATTTTCATTGCCATCAAAAATGGGAGCCCGATTTGAGCTTAGAAATGGAAGCCCATTTTTGGAATTCTATTGACCCCCTCATCTTTATTTTTTAGTGTACCAAGTATTTTACTTTGTTTTCTAGTATTTTATTTCATTTTTTTTAGTTTTACACTTTATAATTTCGTCAATTTCTATTGTTAATAGTTTTCTATTTAGATTATTGTATGTGTTAATTTAAATAGTTTTATATCTGTTCATTTTAATTTTTGTTTAGTAGATGTCTATTTAAAAATTGTTATTTTAGATGTTTTGATGTATGTAATAAATTTTTTAGTGATGAATGATTAGCTAGAGGTAAATTAGATTGTTTAACCATGTAATTACATTGATGTTTTAGATTTATTTCAACTAAATAGTAATTATTTGTAAATTAATTTGTAAACCATAAAAAAAAAAGAGTAAAACTAACTATATTTCTAAGTCTAACCTCAACTTAACCATAACTTTACAATAATTTAATCTAAACCCTAAACATAAAACTATGTATTTAATGTACTCCCTTACCTTAAAACCATAATTTTAACTCTAAACCCTAGATTCATGTAACTCTAATCGTAAGCCCAACTCTTTAATCCTAACATTAACTAAAACTCTAATCCTGAACAATCATGTAACCAATTCCTTAACACAACCTTAGCCCTAATTATGACATAAATGTAGACTCTTAAATTCTATTTGTGATTTTCAATAAGTAATGTTTCCCTTCCAAATGAAATATAATTTTAAATCTCATACTCCAAATTATGTGTCACCATATCCATTTATCATTTCATTGTTTAGTTAGATAAGTTTTACAACAAGATTTTCAATAATTTAATCACCATTTAAAAAAAAATAAAACTATACACTAACCCTAAACATGGTATTAAACTTGATGTAAAATTTCACTCTCACCATAATTCTAAGCCTAACCCTAACAATAATTTATTTATTTTAACCATTATATAATAAAAAATGAGAAACCTAACCCTAATCATTAGTTTGAAACCCTAATACAAGTATCCTAACCCATTTCTTAAATGATAAACTTAATCCTAAATGTTAAACCCTAATTCTAATTGTAACTTCAAATCTTAAACCTAACACTTGATCCCTAGTTAGGTAACCATAATTGAAAACTTAATCTTAATCCTAACCATATAATTGAAATTCTAATCCTTAAACCTAACATGTGATCCTAAAATGTAAACCTTAATTCTAATCCTTTTATTTAAACACTAAATTTTCAAAGTGCGAAACTATAATCTTAAATTAGATCATCCATCAATCCTAACTCTAAATCTGAACCATAATTCTAAATTCTAATGCCTAATCTTAAATGATAAGCCTTAAAATAGTAGGCTCGTAGTCCTAAATCTTATATTTTGTGCCCCAGTCATAATGTTAATTACTCTACCCTAATTCTAAATGGATAACCTTAAATCCTAATTCAAACCACAATCTTATTTATGTTAAATCCTAATTGGTTTAATATTGAACTTTATTCTAAATTCTTTAAAGCATAATCCTAAACATTGAAATATAAATGTTAAACACTCATATTAAATTTCCTAGAAAATACATACCATAATCCTAATCATATTTCTAATTTAATGATGTAAACCCATACCATAATCTTTACCCTAGGCCTAATTCTAAATGTGAAACCATAATTATAAATGGTAGACCCTAATTGCTCAATAATTGTCCTAAATGCTAAAATCTAAAGTACTATAAACTAAATTATCCCAATCTTAACCATAATTTAAAATTGCAATCCTTAAACCTAGCTCGTGATCCTAAAATGTAACTCATTATATAATTAAAAATGAGAAACCTAACCTAATCATTAATTCAAAACCCTAATACAAGTATCATAACCCATTTCTTAAATGATAACCTTAATCCTAAGTTTAAAACCCTAATTCTAATTGTAACTTTAAATCTTAAACCTAACACTTGATCACTAGCCAAGTAACCATAATGGAAAGTAATCTTAATCCTAACTATATAATTAAAATCGTAGCCTTTAAACCTAACATGTGATCCTAAAATGTAAACCCTAATTCTAATCCTAATTTTTAAACACTAAATTTTCAAAGTGTTAAACTATAATCTTAAATTAGATCATTCATCAATCCTAAATCTAAACCTGAACCATAATTATAAATTCTAATGCCTAATCTTAAATGATAAGCCTTGAAGTAGTAGGCTCTGTGGTCCTAAATCTTATATTTTGTGCCCCAATCATAATGTTACTTATTGTACCCTAATTCTAAATGGATAGCCCTAAATCCTATTCCAAACCACAATCTTATGTATGTTAAATCCTAATTGTTTAAATATTGAACTTTAATTGTAAATTCTTTAAAGCATAATCCTAAACATTGAAATATAAATGATAAACACTCATATTAGGGTATGTACAAGATCATGGTGTGCCAAAAAGTGGTGATGTGGAAAAGGTGGAGTTTGGAAACGTCTAAAAGCATTTCAAAATCCGCTCTGACTTTTTTCCAACCATCTTGATACCAAGGCTAAAAAGTTAGGACCAAGCCTTTTCAGGTATCTAATCAGTAATCAGGTATCTGGTATGAAATCAGATACTTGAAACCTGTAGCATAGATTTTTTTAAAAAACTGAGAGCTCTTTTTACATTTCTTTTTTTTGTTTGATTGTTGACCTCCATTCGAGTATTGGATTTTCGAATGGGTATCAAATAAGAGTAAGTTTTTAAAAAAAATATTTTGAATGAATGTTATTATAAATTAGTTATTTTAAATTGAATTTGTTAAAAATTAGGGTTTTTAATAGAAATTGTTGAAATTTAGGTTTGTTTCATAGAAATTATGTTTTGCAAATTAATATGTATGGATGACCTAAATGGTGATACCGAGGCAGGAAACAATGTTCTTCACAATCCTCCACCAAATGATCTAGTACCCCCTCAAAACCATCCACCAAACGATCCCCTACCCCCTCAAAACCCTCCTCACATTGAAGATTTGATATTTGAAAATTTTGCCAAACTAAGGGTTTTGTGAACCACATATAACACTATACTCGCATTGGCTCCGATGTTATCCAAGTTAAACATCATAGTCGATAATATTGAAACACTTACCAATAAAAAAAATTCATGCCATGTTTGCTGATGGGTTGGACCATGATGAGGTTGTGGCCCTAAATATAACTAAAGATGATATAGTTAGCCTTTTTGTGGACCCAAAAACCAGTAAACAAGTGGAACACACAAAGCCCAAACTATCAATTAAATGATGTACAAATGAGGCTATGCGTGCAAATTTTTGGGATCGTTGGTGGATGGTTTTTGATATCCCTCCACACAACAATTTAGAGGTGCCATTTTATCTCATTAAAAAATTGTATGCTGAATTTGTGTTGCACCTCAAGGTGAACTATTGGAGTATGAGGCCTAACATGGGTGTAGGAGGAGGAGCTCCTTAGAATAGACCCTTTTCCTAGTGGAAGAAAGTTGGCACTTTTGTCCCCCTAGTGATGTCTCCCCCCCTCCTCCAGTGCACTATCTTGATATCATTACAGAGGCTAGATCTCATACTATTAGAGCCATCCATAGATTGAGTAGCCTATTGATATCCCAGGCTAGGTCAATATTGCCTCTCCATGTTGATGACACTAGCACGAGTTCATCATTGATGATCTCATCACATGTTTGTGAGCCCCATACAAGTGCATAACATGCAAGAATATTTTTTTGGATCCCATAAGTGATCTTTTGAGTATCAATTTGTATTTTAGGAGGATACACTAGATGTGTATATAGAGGCTACACACCCAAACATGAGAGAGGAGGGGCATGCAGAGGCATGGAATCCTTTTGCGTTGGTACATGTATACATTTTTTTGTTACAACATATGTGATTTAAAGTTAATCTTTGTAATAGAGTAATTTTAATTTTTAACCCATACTGACTTATACATGTATGTGATTGTTGGTGAACAAATTTGTCTTCATACAATAAACCATCAAAATAAATCTTATTTGCCCAAAAATGAAGACACAAAATGATACCAACAGTTGGGTCACTTTGCCATTGAATTATGCAAGTGCCCTTTAAATTTTATAGGCTATAACTCCCTGATTAGATTTACAATTAATAAGATTTGAGAAAACTTTTAACTTGAAAGCAAAGGCTACCTGCACTATTCTTGGATAGGGGGCAAATTATTACAACTGAAATAGGAACAAATGACTCAACATACAACAATGGAAGCATACAATCTTCTCATCCATATATGCACTTGGAAAGAAAAATAAAGACTAGACAAACAGTAAATAGCCCCTACAAAAAAATACTATTGCTGATCAAATTATTTTTAAAAAAGTAGAAAATAAAAATAAAATAAAAGTAGGCATCTTTGATTACAATAAAAAATGACCCCCTTCATACAATCAAAATTCCTCCTCTCACGCAACACATAGTTTGCCCAAATAGTGGAACTCTAGAGCACAACAAATGAGAAAAACCAAAAAAATGGCTCTCTCTTCTCTAGCACAATGACTCAGGAAAGAAAGGATGTGAAAGTTTGAACCCCAATTCTATCTTCAACTGGCATATTTATCTTTTCCCTTCTTAGTTTCAATTCAGTTCAGGCAACTGAATCTTGGATATTATAATAAATTAAATCTCTTTTCCTTTGATCAATGGTTCACGATCACTTTCCTTTATCCATTTCCTTCTATAACATAGAGTGTTTATAAACATTATAATTAAGGCTTTATGGATATCATTTTATAATGTTTATAAGAAGACTTTGACATGTGGTATTTATCAGTGATGAAATGTTGTCATCTTTTCATTATTGTCATGACAATTTTGATAGTTCATGAAAATGATCATAACTTTTGATCCATAATAGATCTGACAAAACTGTTTGAAGAAGATTTAGAGAATGAGGTCGGTTACAACATATCCAAAATTCAAAAAAATCAAACTATTAGAAAAAAATAAGTTATTACCCCCAAAGTATGACTGATATTTGGTGATTTTCATATTGTGACTATTGGTGCTGATTCAATAGTGCCACACTCAAAAACCCATAACTTTTGATCCATAATGAATCTGATAAAAATATTTGGAGGAGATTTAGTGAATTAGTTTTTTTGAGACATATCTAAAATGCAGCCTGATCCAACAGTTGGATTGAGAAATATGGCCCTCGAAATATGATTATTATTCTATGATTTGCATTCTGTGACTGTTAGTGCTAATTCGACAGTGTTGTGAAAAGTCATATGTATTTCACAAATCAGGACACATTTTATAAATTTGTCATCTTTGAATTTAGAAAATTATGTTTACTCACACATATCCAAATTTGAGAATGATCCAACGGTGTGTTTTAAAATTATGACCCCCATACTAAGACACAATTTTCAGTTTTTAGAAAATTTGTTCTAGTTGTTAAAAATAAATCCTTGAATTGTTGAAGCTCTTGAGTCACATGAACCTTTGAACTTGAATTTAAATTTTGAATTTTGATTTTGAATCATAATATTCTTGAAATCTACATTTTGAATATTGGACCCAAACCAAGGAACTTACAACATGAAATTGCATCATGGAACCACTAAACTTATTGAACCTATTGAAAGCCGACCAGTGAATTTGAGTCTGAATTCACATTCCAAGTCTAAAAATGATGTACATCTAAAAATGAAGTTGGAATTTGGGCTTTTCAAACTCAAACTCTAAACCATTGAATCACTAAAACATGTTCAATGGGTACAAGAGGTTCAAAACTTCTTTGTACCATCTAAACATATTTTGTCAATCCCATATGTGTTACTAGATTTGTTGTTATAACAATCAATCTAAACATTTCCTTCTTGAAACAAGACTCGATAAAGAATTTTTCAACACAAATTAGGGGATACGAAGAGGCAAAATATGAAAAAGTTTTCAAGGGGTCCAATTATCAAGTTTTAAAATTGGGGTTAAAACACCAACTAATAGTGATCATCATACATGTTTATTTGATGACTAAGGAGGAGCTCAAACTAGTTGATAATGTCACACTCTCAACTATTTTATTTGGCCTTGAGACATATATGGTACATTATGTTGTGTTCTCATTATTTTTTCTATTTGATATTGGAGCATATATGATTTCTAATCTTTCTTTTCTCTTGCAGGTATCACCTGTCAGTGGGGGGTAGAGTGTGGGAGATGGGGCACAACTCATTGACAAGGGAAAGGTAATTAGGTGCTTCTAAAGTGATTAAATATTGATGCATTCTTGTAAAAATTTTGTGGTAATGAAATTTAATTACATTCTTTATTGTATAGGGTGTGGCTACTGGTGATGAGTCTAGGCAAATTCTACATCATAAAACCTCTAACATTTCCATTCACAGTGAGAGCCCTATTATATGTATAAGTATCATTTATTTTTTTATTTTCCTTATTTAAAAAAATAAATTCAAAACTAATTTTCATGATATTAACAACTAATATTTTTTATCTCATAGGAAACACCTAGTGCATATGAGGTTGGACACCAGCCTTTTGTGTCTTTGTTGATGCAGCCATTACATCTAAAGGAGTCAACAAAGGTAAGTTCTAGTTTGAACTCATGATTATATGTTATAAATTTAGCATGCTATGAACTATAATATTATAGTTTAAGTTGTAGATTCATCTGACAAAAATACTTGAACATACATAGGCCATAATCAACGAGGTCCAAGCATTGCTGAGGACATATGAGAGGACTCCTAACTAGTGCAAGAGATCGATGAGAGAGGTATTTATGATGAAAGTTTAATACTATAAATCTTCATTAAAAAAGGATCATTACACATTTGAGTAATTCAATGTTAGATACATAGAATCATATAAATTTAGGAGTCTAACTTTGGGTTTTCCTTTTATGTTTATGTAGGAGGTATCTGATCCACCTAGTGCAGTGAAGAGGCTGCATTTTGATCATCCATCGACAACATAGGATAGTATAGTTGTCATAGGATGCATCATGAGGCATTTTCAGATGGAATATGCCACATTGTATATAGAAATATTGATATTATACACATTTTGATGGCATGATCAGCCACATTTTGTATATGTATCTATGTATTTTGATATATATTTGCATAATTTGTGTACGGATACTTGAACTTTGATATATATTTATGTAATTTGTCTATGGATACATGTATTTTGATATATATTTTTGTCATTTATGTGCACAATAATATACATATTAATTTAGTATAGTATTGTTCAATTTATTGTGGATCATGTGTATTGTTTATGTTTATGGAATATCATTCATTTTGATCATGTTTGTTATATTCGATTCAAATGAAATAATTTGTGAATAACATTTTAACAAACCTTTATTATCAAATTTTGATGCAATGTTTAATTTGAAATGCTATCATATATGTTTAATTTGAAATAATATCTATAATCCCTTAAGACATCACTATGGTTCACCCACCCAAATGCACTTAGAGAACCTTATAAATGAGATAGGTTATTATAAGCCTCAAAATTATTGTCTTATAACATTCAATGTTTCATCAATAGCCCCCACGAGCTTCAAGTTACGACCCTTGGAAGATTGACCTTGCAACATACTTAAAGCACCTTGGAGACTCTTCAGTACGAGATGGCTATGAATGATGGATGCTCTTTGTAGCTAGAAAAAGGGTGCCACTAAGGTTCACCCAGCCATCCAGAGCTAATGGCACTGATGATTCAATTCCAAGATCAATGGTTTCAAAGTTATGCTGTGATGCACCTATGAACTTAGCCACACTATGAGTTTTGGCATCGAGTAAGATTACTATGCCAAATCCAAACAAAATGTGATCTCTCAAAAATGATATAGGTTATTTTAGTCATTCACACAAAAATCCTATATCATTTGACATTTCATCAATAGCCCCCATGAGATCTAAGTTATGACCCTCAGAAGATTGACCTCGAAATGCACTTAGAGTACCTTGGAGACTCTTTGATACGGGGTGGCCGTGAACGATGGAGGCTCTCTGTAGCTAGAAAAAGGGTGTCACTAGGGTTCACCCACCCATCTAGAGCTAATGGAACTAATGTTTCAATGCCAAGATTAGTGGTTTCAAAGTTACGCTATGATTCACCTATGAACTGACGCACAGTGCGAGTTTTGGCATCGAGCGAGATCACTATGCCAAATCCAAATGGAATGTGATCTCTCAAAAATGAGATAATTTATTTTAGGCCTCGAAATGATGATCCTATATCATTCAATGCTTCATTGATAGCCCCCACGAGCTTCAAGTTACGACCCTAGAAGACCAACCTCAAAACACACTTAGAGCACCTTGGAGACTCTTCGATACAGGATGTCTGCAAATGATGGAAACTCTCCACAGCCAAAACAAGGGTGTCACTATGGTTTATCTGGCCATCCAAAACTAATAATGATTTGATGCCAAGATCAACAGTTTCAAAGTTACGTTGTGATGCACTTATGAATTGAGGCACACTGCGAGTTTTGGCATCAAGCAAGATCGCTGTGCCAAATCCAAACAGAATGTGATCTCCTAAAAATGAGATAGGTTATTTTGGGCCTCAACATGAATGTTTTGTAGCATTTGACATTTCATCAATAGCTACCATGAGCTTCAAGTTATGACCTTTAGAATATTGACCTCAAAACACATTTAGAGCACCTTGGAGACTCTTCAATATAGGGTGGTTGCGAATGATAGAAACTCTCCACGACCAAAACAAGGGTGTCACTAGTTTTCACCTACCCATTTGGAGCTAATGACACTAATGATTTGATGCCAAGATCAATGGTTTTAGAGTTACATTGTGATGCACCTATGAACTAAGGCACAATACAAGTTTTAGCATCGAGTGAGATCATTGTGTTGAATCCAAACATAATGTGATCTCTCAAAAATAAGATAGGTTATTTTAGGCCTCGACATGAACATCTTTTAGCATTCAACATTTCATTGATAGCCCACGCAAGCTTTGAGTTATGACCCTTGGAAGATTGACCTCAAAATGCACTTAGAGCACCTTGGAGACTCTTCGGTATGGGGTGGCCATAAATGATGGAAACTCTCTGTGGCTGGAACAAAGTTTTCATTATGGTTAGTTTTAATTAAAAACACTATTCTTTACCTCTCTCAAGTTTTTGGCATTGGACACAATGCAAGTTTGGTGTTAGTATGTAATAAAATCATTATTTTTTAGGTCCCTCCAAATAAATTGCATTAAGTAAAATCATCTTTCATTCTTACATTAAATAGACAAGTTTACATTTGCAATATCTTAGGTGTTTCATCATTTTTACATCAATACACAACTATCAAAAAAATATAGTGTCAAAAATCATAATGTCAAAAAAAGTAGTATAAAAAATTATAGTGTCAAAAATAGAATAGATTTTTCTTCATTTTGCTCCTTATTTAGTTTTTTATCTTCATGCATGGCTACTCTTCATGATTTACCTACATTCCAATATCATAAAAAAATATTAGTAACTTATTGTATTAAACAAGATAATCATTAGTTTACTAAATCATTATGAACAAAATAACATAAGAAGTAAATATACCTAGTTGAATGTTCTAGTAGGGTCCTCTCTCTATTTTAGGGTCTCCAATACGTCTTCATGATCAACATTAGTAATAGTAAAAAGCTCTTTTACTTTTGGTCATCCTTGATGCTTCAACAACTTCACATTTTTTGATCTGAGAAGATGTGAATATATGAGAATTTTTTGTGTTTCTGATAGTCTTTGAATGCAGGAATTCTATTCCTTCTAAGCATGTATGTCCACAACCATGTTCTAGCAATAACCACTGAACTAGTAGGATATGTGAATCAATCATCATCTGTGATTGGTTGTGCATGATTTTTTTTAGCTCTTATACAATTTTCTAACCAATAATCTGATTTCTCATCATTCCCCTATGGTGCAACCAATGCAAAGACATGTCCTGGATGAAGAAGATTTGATAGATTGTTATGCTCAAGTGAGCTTTCCATGTCATCATTTTTGATAAAGAGTATGATAGACAATGGAGTAAGATAATGTGGAGCCCATGTGTCCATCCACTCCCTTGACTCACAGTGATCCCAATCACACTGACAACAACTACGACAAAAGAAAGCTAGTTGTCATGTCCAAATGGTCCATGTACTAGAATCAGAGCTCTAGAATGAATGTATTTTTTATGAGCCTCTCACTATAGCACAATATGATCTATCACCTATGGACCCTTCCTCATTTAACCAAAAGAACCCATGTACTACTGAATCAAGAGTCCCCCCTATGATAATGCTAAACTTCACTTATCAACAATTCTATGAGCATCAAGAATCTCTACTCCTAAAATATTCAATTACTCCTTAACTAGAGCTCTCTTCACACATGCCCCTGTTCCATCATGTTTCCCTTTCCTATGGCTAAACTAAAAAAAAATTCAAATATGAGGCACCCTCCTCTCTATGTGCATCCTACACAACCAATAAAACATGCAAGCATTCTTGAATTGACCTATTCAATTATCTGATCAAATGATATGTCTATCCAAAGTAATGTCATGGTCCTGTAAAAAATTAAAATAATTCTTGAAACAATGTTCAATAAACTCGTGAGATTGAGATCTATCATCACTTATATAAAAATGGTACTCTCTAATAATCTTCTAATTATCTTCCACACTATTAGGGGCATGTCTATATGTTATGTGGACAAAAATAACAATTTGAATGGAGTTCTTATACTGAGATTGTCTCATTTTGAGGTTGCAAGGTAGTTCTCACCAAAGTCAACAATTGATATAATACTTCCAATGAGAAAAGCCTCCTTATAGATTCTAAATTGTTGATCCAACCACTAAGACCTATGACTATGTCTTTCATACTTGTAAAAAAGATTTGTCTTGAAATTTGAAATAAAACTAGCCACATTGAATTATTTTGCAAAAAATTCACATCTAGAGCTCTCACCCCCACTCTTCAATGTGTATTTCACCATTTCATATACCATTTTTTTTTGTTATTATTGTCTTCCCAAGATCTTGTTAATACCCATCATGAAAACATGTGTCAAACTTGGATAAGCCACTACATTCTGAACACTTCTCATTTAAGCAAGCATTTTTATAAGAGAAACAATCATCAACTCTATGACATAAAATTGATCTAGGAAGTCTCTTGATGATTTTGGATGGCCACTAGTACCACAATTCTCCAACATTTCTTTACTATGCAAAGTAGAATGTGTTGGAGTTGATAAAAGCCAACTCCGAAGATGCCTAAGATCACCTGCATGCAAAAACACATGATATTGAAACACAATGAAAATTTATTTACAATGAGAAGAAGTGATGTGATACAATGAGGGAGCCTGCTTATAAAGAGCTCTAGGAATCTTCTAGAACAAGCTAGAAGATGGTAGAAGATAAGCTTGACAACTCATCACACATCCAAAAAAGGTGGAACATGCTAGAAGGGAACAAACTCCCCTGTTGTCAACAACTAACCACAACATGCATTAAATACAAAATATTAAATAAATGCATTTACCTAAGTAAGCTTAAGTAATAGAATAAATAATTAGTAATTAATTATTTACTCTAACACCCCCCCTTAAGTGCAACTTAGGGAAATTCCTTAAGCTCACAAAACTAAGATGAAATGCAGGATGGGTCCTGGCAACGAGGCCATGTTAGGTACCCAAGTACAATGCAACAAAATGCAACCTCTAAAAATAGGGAAAGAGAGAAAAACATGTGGGAAAAATCCTCCCCCAAAAAGAGGTAAGAACCTAGTGAAGAACTGAAGAAGCCTCCAACTAGGGAAATGTCCCCTAAAATAGGAACAAGGAGTGATCATGAAGAGCATCACTGAAGCATGAAGAAGCTGCAAATATGCCAAATTGCTAATCTAAAGAACCTCCATGGAAGAAGAAGGCATGAACCAAGCATGTCTATATGGTAGATGATCCATCTCACTAAAATGCATAGGTAGCCAGCCATTGCAATCGCCTTGTACATAGGATCAACTACTGAATACATAGTTCACACTATCAAATCATCGAACCACAGATGCATTAGAACAATAGCATAACCCCCCCTTAATGTAGATGGGGTGTGATGACAAGCAACTGAGAAGGTGGGCCAAAGTCTCCTGCAAATGAACCAAGAACTGCAAGAGAGGGAAAGAGGTACAAAACACCCATAAAGACACAATCAAACTGACTCTACATGGGCTAATGTCATGGAAGGGACACTCACTTGACAAAGGGAGAATGCCTAACATAGCAAACAACTATCCCCTCCATGGTGCTTTAAGAAAATAGTGCAAGTACAACTGACTCAAAACAATGTTCATGACCCTCGAAATGTAAAAGTGGCACTTTATCTCAGTGCGATACATAAAAGTGCTTCAAAATGATAGCTACAATGATCAAAACTAAAAACAAGCTAATACAAAATAAAGTACAGCCTAAAACAAAGGAAACCATGCCAAGAAAATGATCCTCGGGCCTAAAACACTCAAGATATCCACCATATAGCAAAAATTCCAAAACTATGATAGAAAGAGCATGGGCCAAAAACTGAAGAAAAAGACCACATTTTTGAAAAGATGACAGAACCAGGTTTTCAAAAATATAAATTTTTCAAAAAATAGGCATGGTACACAAAAGATATGCTTGTCTGAGTCAAAAACATAACTTCAAACTTTGATTGAAAAATGAGCAATAAAAAACATCAAAACCTAAAAATACCTGCACCAAAGTCTCTGTCTTGGAACCAGCTTTTTGGTGCTTGTTTCAGATCAGAAAAATACCTTCATATGCTCAAGTTATGGCCAAAAAACATCAAGTAGGTCCAAAATGACCCTAGAGAGTGCAAGCAAGGTTGATGACATCATGCTGACATCAAAAAATTGTTGCAAAAAATTTGACGGCCACGTGGCCGTCACCCCAAAAAAAGAAGCCATGTGGCTGTGCCACATCGATGCCATGTGGAGGGCGGCTGACGTGGCAGGGGCCACGTGGAAAAGTGCCACGTGGTGCCCGTGCCATGTGTCATGCATAGATTGGGCATTGACTTAGCAGAAAAACCATGCAGGCAAATGTGTTGGCGGCGCCATAGGTGGGCAGGAGCCGCTAGTGGGTGGAGCTTTGCACGAGCTGTGCTGAACCATCGGCTGAAACTGGAGCAGCGCAGAGCGCAGAGGCGGAGGGCACTGGCAGCGACGAATTGGTGATTCTTCCCGGTCAGAGACGACACTGTGCTTGCAAAGGAAACCTATGGCAGTGAACTGGCAATGAAGACTTGCAGAGCGCTATGAAGGAGGAAGGACGGAGCATAGCGGTGGGCGGGTGGCCCCGCGATGGCCATGGCGGTGCGCCCGCAAATTATTTTTCAAAAAAAATTTAATGTGCAGATCGTCCATACAACCGTATGGAAGAGCCTACGGGCAAAATAATTTTTGCCTCCTAGAGTTCTGTCTCCAAAATCGAAAAGCTTTATATGAATCTTGACTGCAAATACCCTTCCGGATCCAATGGTGATGTCCGTTTGGCCCCTATGTACTCCAAAAATTTGCTAATCCCCTGATTTGAAGAAAAATGCACAAACAAACTAGAGTTTATAACTTCAAATCATGGCTTCAAAAAATTTTCAACCAAGCAGCGGCAGGAAGGCTCTGATACCATGTTGGAATTGATGAAAGTCAACTCCGAAGATGACCAAGATCACCTGCATGTGAAAACTTGTCAAAGAGAAGCCAAGAAGAGGAAGAGTATGGAGAAAGGGAAAAATCCTAAATGGACATGAGAGACCACAAGATATTGAAACACTATAAAAATGTATTTACAATGAGAAGAAGTGATGTGATACAATGAGGGAGCTCACTTATAAAGAGCTCTAGGAATCTTCTAGAACAAGCTAGAAGATGGTAGAAGATAAGCTTGACAACTCAACACACATCCACAAAAGGTGGAACATGCTAGAAGGGAACAAACTCCTGTGTTGTCAACAACTAACCACAACATGCATTAAATACAAAATATTAAATAAATGCATTTACCTAAGTAAGCTTAAGTAATAGAATAAATAATTAGTAATTAATTATTTACTCTAACAGAATGGATGGAGCATAATAGTTCATGGTGAATAGAAAACTCAACATGATATTTGCAAGAACATGTATTTCAAATTTTAAGTGGCACAAAATAAAATGGCTTCAAAGATTCAAAAGCCCTTTGTGATATATGCAATCTTGGATGAGACTCTCTAAATTCTTTGAACAACATAGTTTGACTTACCTCCAAATAATGTTTAGGATGTGGTGTGTGGTCTTTGATGTCAATTCTCAAGTTTAACATGTCTTTAGCATTGGGTGATACTCTTGAGCTAGAGTACCAAAACTGTGTAATTTCTTCCTTCACATCATTGGATAGTTTCTTATCAAAACGTGGAAGTCTCCCACCAAAAGCCCATGTTTCATTTTGAAGAGGATCATCAATTTTTTCTTATCTACTAAGTGCTCTTCTCAAAGTATTATGATTTAGGTTCAAGTCAATACAAATTTGTCTCATATATCTACCCTTTCTCAAATGATGACTTGCCAAAGAGGTTATAATAACCCTTCGAGCAGCTCTCTTATCCTTCTCCTTGCTATTGTTCCCAATACTATTGAAAGCACTGAAAAGATTCTTCACAATAATGGAAATTTTTTTCAAATTTTTATTGACATGAATCTTCAATTTGGAAAACATAGGTCTCATCTTTTGCATCTTTAATAAGTGCATAAAAAGTTGACATTGCTCCACCACTATCTTGTTGAAAAATATCTTATATAGTCCTGAATCCCATAATTGAATGGTTCTTTGTGATTTTTTCCCTTTCAAATTGGTAATAATCATTTCATCAATTTTAATTATCCATTTTGGTGTTCTAAAACCTTCATGTCGAATATAATTAGGAGATATGCAATGTTCCTGTGCATTGTCATTTTTGACATGGTCAATCATGCAATTTACATTATGAATTGGTAAAATCTCATTCTCCAAATTTTTATTCTCTAAATTTTCAATCTCGATATTATCATTATCAATTGGTACATTTTCATTCCCCAATTGTACATATTCATTATCTGACTTTATGATTTCACCTTCGATCAATACATTGTCAAGTTGACTCACATTTAACATACCTTGTCTCTTCTTTTGGTAATTTACCTTGTTCCTTTCCCTATATGTTGCAATGTCTTCATTTGATACCTTCCTTTTGCATTTAGCCTTTTGATGACTATTACTCCTCATTTAAAAAATAACATCAGACACCTAATCATACATTATAGAACCTTTTTTGATCATATGGGCCCCAAGAAATTATTTTTCTCTAAATACATGAAAATGGCCCCCCAAAAATGTGATTATTGGGTCTATAGTGACAAAGAATATTTTAGAGAAAGTATGCTAGTATTTTAGTTACCCGATCCCGCATCAAGTATCTAATCCTAAATCAGATACTCGATATGATATCGAGTACTTGAAATGGATGCCCAAATTCTGGAGGGAAGTGAAAATTTGGCAAGTGTGGGCAATGTGAACAAATTTGTACATTATTATATATTAGTATTTTATTAAATACAATATTTGTATATAATTATTATTCTGAATATTATTATTAAATATAATATAGTAATATATATTATTATTATTATATTTAATTGGATATTATATATTATTATTCTATTATATATGATTATTATATTATATTATTATGACTTTTACTATTATTAATAAATATTATATATATATATATATATATATATATATATATAATTGTTATTATTATTATGATGACCTATAAATATAATATATTAATATATATATATATATATATATATATATATATGATTATTTTTTATTATATTTAATAGGATATTATAGATGATTCGATCAGATGCATCGAAAGGGGTCATAGGTTATCCTATGACCCCTTTTGACACATTCAAACCAACCAAATAGGTCCCTAGGGGTCCTAGGGCCCCTAGGGACATATGTTGTTATCAGATACATTGAAAGGGGTAACCTATGACCCCTTTCAATGCACTTGATGACAACATACGTCCCTAGGGGCCCTATGACCCCTAGCGACCTATTTGGTTGGTTTGAATGCATCAAAATCTTATGACCCCTTTCAATGCATTTCATCACAACATTTGTCCGTAGGGGTCCTAGGACCCCTACAGACCTATTTGGTTGGTTTGAATGCCCCTTCCAATGCATTTCATGACAACATATGTCCCTAGGGGCCCTAAGACCACTAGGGACCCATTTGGTTGGTTTAAATGCATCAAAAGGGGTCATAAGTTAATCTATGACCCCTTTCACCACATTTAATGTCAACATATGTACCTAGGGGCCTTAGGACCCCTAGGGACCCATTTGGTTGGTTTGAATGCATCAAAAGGGGTCATAGGATTTTAACGCATTTCATGAAACATATGTCCCTAGGAGCCTTAGAACCCCTAAAAAACTATTTGGTTCATTTGAATGTGTCAAAAGGGGTCATAGGATAACCTATGACCCCTTTTGATGCATTTCATGACAACATATGTCCCTAGGGGCCCTAGGACCCCTATGGACCTATTTGGTTGGTTTGAATGCCCCTTTTGATGCATTTCATGATAACATATGTCCCTAGGGGCCCTAAGACCACTAGGGACCCATTTGGTTGGTTTGAATGCATGAAAGGGGTCATAAGTTAACCTATGATCCCCTTCAATGCATTTAATGACAACATATGTCCCTTGGTGCCCTAGGACCCCTAGGGACCCATTTGGTTCTATTGAATGCATCAAAAGTGGTCATAGGATTTCGACAAATTTCATGAAAGATATGTCCCTAGGGGTCCTAGGACCCCTGGGGAACTATTTGGTTCGTTCGAATGTGTCAAAAGGGGTTATAAAATAACCTATGACCCCTTTTGACACATTTCATGACAACATATGTCTCTAGGGCCTGTAGGACCCCTAGGGACCTATTTAGTTGGTTCAAACGCATTGAAAGGGGTCATAAGATAACCTATGACATCAAATCTTATAACCCCTTTCGATGCATTTGATGACAACATATGTCCCTAGGGGACCTAGGACCCCTAGGGACCTAGTTAGTTGGTTTGAATGCATCGAAAGGGGTCATAGGATAACTTATGACCTCTTTCAACACATTTCATAACAACATATGTCCCTAGAGGCACTAGGTCCCCTAAGGACCTATTTGGTTGTTTCAAATGCATCAAAATGGGTCATAGGATGACCTATGACCCCTTTCGATGCATTTCATAATAAAATATGTCCCTAGGGGCCTTAGGACCCCTAGGGACCTACTTGGTTGGTTCAAACACATCAAAAGGAGTCATAGGATAACCTATGATCATTTTCGATACATTTCATGACAACATATGTCCCTAGGGGGTCCTAGGACACCTAAGGACTTATTTGGTTGGTTTGAATGCGTCGAAAGCGGTCATATGATAATCTATGACCCCTTTCGGCACATTTCATGACAACATATGTCCCTAGGGTCCCTAGGACCCCTATGGGCCTATTTGGTTGGTTCAAATGCATCAAAAGAGGTCATAAGATAACCTATGACCCATTTCAATACATTTCATGACAACATATGTCCCTAGGGGACCTAGGTTCCCTAGGGACCTATTTGGTTGGTTTGAATGCATTTAAAGGGGTCATATGATAACCTATGACCCCTTTTGATGCATTTGATGACAACATATGTCCCTAGGACCCCTAGGGACCTATTTGGTTGGTTTGATTGCATCGAAAGGGGACATAGGTTAACCTATGACCCCTTTTAGGATATTTCTTGAAAGCATATGTCCCTAGGGGCCCTAGGACCCCTAGGGAGCTATTTGGTTGGTTCAAATTCATCGAAAGGGGTCATAGGATAACCTATGACTCTTTTTGATGTATTTGATGACAACATATGTCTCGAGGGGGCCTAGGACCCCTAGGGACCTATTTGGTTGGTTCAAATGCATCGAAAGGGGTCATAGGATAACTTATGATCCCTTTTGATGCATTTGATGACAACATATGTCCCTAGGGGCCCTAGGACTCCTAGGGACCTATTTGGTTTGTTTGAATGCATCAAAAGGGGTCATATGATAACCTATAACTCTTTTTGATGCATTTCATGATAACATATGTCCCTAGAGGCCCTAGGACCCCTAGGGACCTATTTGGTTGGTTTGAATGTGTCGAAAGGAGTCATAGGATAACCTATAACCCTTTCAAAATGCATCAAAAGGGGTTATAGGTTATCTTATGAACCCTTTCAATGCATTTCATGAGAACATATGTCCCTAGGGGCCCTAAGACCCCTTGGGGCCTATTTGGTTGGTTCAAATGCGTTGAAAGGGGTCATAGGATAACCTATGACCCCTTTCGACGCATTTCATAACATATGTCCCTAGGGGCCCTAGGATCCCTAGGGACCTATTTGGTTGGTTTGAATGCATCGAAAGGGGTCATAGGTTTTGACACATTTCTTGACAACACATGTCCCTTGGAGCCCTAGGGACCTATTTGGTTGGTTTGAATGCATTGAAAGGGGTCATATGTTAACCTATGACCCCTTTCGATGCATTTCGTGAAAATATTATATTTAATAATAATATAATACTTTATATTTTAATAGAATAATAATATATTACTAGATTATATAACAATAATAATCATATAATATTACCATATATATTTAATAATAATAATAATGATCATATATATTACTATATAAAATAATAATAATTATAATATTCATAATCATTTATAATAATAATAGTTAATAATAATGCTCACACTTCCCAAATTTTGGTTTTCCTCCAAAATTTCCAAAATTTGGGCTAGGCTATGAATGTTTGAAAGAATTTTGGCTACCACTTTTTTAGGTACCCAATTTCATATTGAGTACCTGATCTAGTATTGGGTACTCAATTTGAAATCGGGTATTTGATTAGGCTTGGTATTTACCAAACCTATTTGGTCAACTCAAAAAATGTGTTTGAGAAAGGTTTCACTGACATTTAGACTTCAAGTAGCCATTTGACAATATTATTTTTATCAAAAATCAATGAAATGAAATGAGTTTTTTATAACACTCTCAAGATTCCATCGATATAATTGTTGTCAAATTATGAGTTGGATAAGTATTTATTAGTTAATTTTTAATGAAGATGTCTCTAAAGTGTTAATTGACATATTAATTGATAAATAGTTATAACTTTCAAATGGTATAACATTTTTGAAATCCAAAAGTTGTGTCACATTCTATGCTTTGCCTAATATAAGGAAAAAAATTTAATTTGGTAAAGTTTTCAATTAGATAAGGTGGACAGATATAGGAGTTTTTTTTAAATTTTGGAAAAGTTATAGTAGAAAATTTATATTTAATTATTTATTTGGAATGAAAATACCCAAAAATATGCATCACATCTAGCCATGAGTTTTATTTTTTTATCTAGAATTATACTAAAAAATATTATCATTTGATTTTGATTAAGGTGGTTAGACATACGCCTACATTTTATTTTTGCCCTAAAATTTTTATAGTATTGCATTTAAATCCAAAATTTTGAAAAATCAAATTATTTTTTCTCTAGATAAGGCCTACTATTTTAGAAATTACATTCAATTTCCTATAGATTATTTTCTTACAAAATTTTGATATAAACCCCATAACTAATTTAAAATTATGTGTCAAGTTAACATAACCCTGATTTGCTGGTTTTTCACTACCACTTGAGGCCATAGTATGGTTGACCATGATCCTGCACATATCCATTAAATTTATTAGAAAATATGTACCATAATCCTAATCATATTTCTAATTTAATGATGTAAACCCATACCATAATCTTTACCCTAGCCCTAATTCTATATGTGAAACCATGATTATAAATGGTAAACCCTAATTGCTCAATAATTGCCCTAAATGCTAAAATCTAAATTACTATAAACTAAATTATCCAAATCTTTACCATAATTAAAAATTGTAATCCTTAAACCTAGCACACAATCCTAAAATGTAAACCATTATATAATTCAAAATGAAAAATCTAACCCTAATCATTAATTTGAAACCCTAATAAAATTATCCTTAACATTAAAGTTTACTTATTTATGTTCAATTAGCCTTAGCCTTAACTTTAAAGATGTACATTTATATAATTCATATTTTATATTAATTTTTTAAAATAGTAATTTTGTTATTTTTTATGTTGTTTAAACACATATGCAGATTATATTTGATGGACCCACCTCCACCCCTCCTCCTCCCCCACCCCCCCTCCATCTCCACCTCTAGCTCCACCTCCACCCCTACCTCCACAACTACCTAGTCCTCTTCTAGAACCTACTATAGAGGACCCAAGGGAGAGCATGAGGCACAACCTTTGGAACCTCATGCATGATATTCATACCATTAGGTGCAAGGCCCACCTCCCCACCTACTTCACCTTGTAGATAATATGCAAGGCATTGTACACTCTATCAAGCATTTGTATAGTGACATTGATAGCTTTAGATTATGGAGGCAAAACATGTGTGCCTTCTATTTTGATGGCATATCCTATAAAGAGGTCCATCAACTCAAATTAAATAAACAAAATTTTAAAAGATATTTTGTAGACCCTAAGACAGGTCTTGAGATTAGCAAGAAGAAGCCTCACATTTCTATTAGATGGTGCAGGCATCCACATATATTAGTTCACTTTTGGAAGTGGTGGTGGGTGGTATTTGACCATTCACCACATGCAAATCATGAGATGCCCAACTACTTTCTTAAGAAGCTTTGGGTTGAGTTTGAATTGGGTTTGAAACCCAATTATTTTGATATTAGATCATTTCAAGGGGTTGGTAGAGGGATGCCTTAGGATAGGCCTAGGGCAAAGCTGAGTAGTAATATAAGGAATCACATACATCCTCAGCCTCTTGTACTTTTTCATGCACCGATTTTCCCAATGCCTCACCATCATTGAGTAGTGTCATCTGCTCTTACTTCATTGTGTGCCCTTTCAGGCAATTTAGTAGAGTAGTGGATGTAGGCAATAGATATTTGTCCACTTGGACACATTTGTACTAGTTGTGGAGGTATATATAGAGGCCCCTAGAGTAATGTTGATGTGGTACATGATGGCCATGATGTTGAGGGTAGTGATTTTGATGATGATGCATACATTGCTCATGGTGATGGTAGTGATGATATTGATGTGTCATCATTTGTTGACCTTCTACATGGAGAGGGATACAATTAGGAGCAAGAAGTAAAATTTAATTAAAATTTATCAAGTCCATAATTATTTACTTTTTACATATGTGTGTGTGTGTGTGTGTGTGTGTGCGCGTGCGCGCGCGCATAATTTTATTAACCATATTAATGTATGTTGATTTTCAAATAATAGAGGATGGATGATATTGTTCCTCCTAGGAGGCAATTGTTGGATACAATTGATTAATTGTGTGTTGTCTTTGATGTTGCACAAATATCATATCAATTGATAGTTAGTGCATGCCGAGCTCACTTGGTCGGTGAAGACAATTTTTCAAGTCTACTGAGCATTCCTAAGTTTGCTCTGTATAGAAGGCAGTATCTATGTCGAGCTCACTCAGGCATCGAAGGAAGTTATGCAAAAATGAGTGTTAATCGAGCTCACTCAGTTAACAAAGGGAAATTTGAACAGAGTTAGTATTAACCGAGTTAACTTAGTTACCAAAGGGATTTTTTAAGTTCGCAATGTTAATCGAACTTCTATAGGTTACACATGAAATCACTTCAGAATCAGTTTCTGCCGAACTGGGTTGGCTACAAAAGGATTTTCTTATTTTGGCATGTAAAGCTTAATTATTTTACCTATTGATTCTGGCTGACTATGGTGATGAATATTGGTTATTCTAATTTGTATTTGAGCTGACTCGACAATCTAGAAGGTATATGTAAAAGGTCAAGTTGTGATTTCAAAGTGTGTAATATGAAAGTTAATTGAGTTGAAAGAGATAAGAAGAAAGGAAGCAAACTTGAAGGATAAGCAGGTATCCTTGTGGAGAAAAAAAGTGTTATTCGATCAGGAAGGATCAAGTATGAACCAAAATAGAGATCTATAATCAAAAATTCAGTTGCATCATAATCAAATCATTTCATTGTTACTCTCTAACCATTATAGTAGTGAACTAAAATCTCTTAACAAAGTTGGTTTGATAGCCATTTGTAAATCTTCTAACAAGGTAGCAATTCCATTGAATTGTTTCAATACCTCTTGCAAGGCCACTCCTAATAGGATGATTAAATCCTTTAACAAGGTCACATATAACAGTGTGTTTTGTAACCTTTAATAGGGTTGGCTCCTAATAGGCCTCACTTCAAAAGAGTGAAAAATAGTAACTAGTTACATTTTGTGATTTTTCTCTGATTGGGTCTCCACGTTAAATCCTAGTGTCTTATGTGTTCATGTTATTTCTTTCATGCTTGCAAGTAATTACTTATAATATCTTAAGATCTGCTAAACAATACACACTCTTCATTTATTGAGTTACAACAATTTATGTATGCTTATCGAGTATCAGTAATAATTAGTTTTCTCAATCTAAATTTTATTTGACATCCAAGGGATCTAAGATTAATTTTAGTAGTAACTGATTCACCCATCCTCTCTTAGTTACTCCTCTTATATTTCCAACAATTGGTATCAGAGCTTTTGGTATTTGCAAAGAAGGTTTCAAGGACCTAAGCTAAAGATCAGGATGTCTTACAAGAGAGAGATCCCAAAGCTGAATAGAGACAACTTTGCAGCATGGCATGGACTTATGAGGCTTCATCTAGCTACCATCAGTGATTCAAGATGCAAATATCTTGATTAAGAATATAAAACTCCCACTAGAACATTATCAATTGAAGATATTGCTGAGAAAAAGAACCATAACATCATGATCATTGACATTACATCTACTCTTAGTTATACTGAATTTGATAAGGTCAAAGACTACATAACTGCTTTTGATATGTGGAAAAAACTAATAGAAATCTATGGAGGAGATGACAATGTAAGAAGAGCCAAAGTAGAAATCTTTAGAGGACAATTTGATCAAATGAGAATGAGAGAAGATGAAAATGTTGCAAAATATGTGGAAAGAATCAAAGCCAATGTTAGTGCAATCAAAGCATCTAGAGGAGAAATCAAAGAAGAAATTGTTGTAAGTAAAATACTCAAAATTTTGCTTCCCATCTATGCAATTAGAGTATCTGCTATTCAAGAAAAGAGATGTGATCCAAATAACAAGATAGGCTTGGATGCCCTAGTAGGAAAACTAACAACTTTTGAACTAGACAACTTTGACAACTATGTTCCTACTTCCAAGAATATTGAGTCTTCATTTGACATCCAAGGGATATAGGATTTATTTTAGTAGTAACTAATTCACCCCTCCCCTCTCAGTTACTCCTCTTACATTTCCAACAACAATATGGTCTTTTTTTGAGACCTATTGTCATGACCCGAAAAAGACATACTAATCAATATATAATTTATATTATTAATATTGTTATAATTTAAAGAAATAAAGAAATTAAATTAAATTATACATATGAATATATATATTATTTCCAAATAGTAAATATCATTAATCCATACGTATAACATTAATCTTAATCAATATAAAGAACATACACATGAATGGCCCACAATGTAACCAAGAAGAAGTTAAGAACCATAATAATAAGATTATAAGTGCATCAATTTTATATAGGAAATAATTGATCACTTAATGATATGACATATCAAAGGGATTAGTCATCATGATTGAGAAGACAACTAGCCAAGGCCAAAGACCATGTTTGTTCATTCTGGTTATTCATTATATATATAAGACATACCAATCAAATCATAGGGGGGATGATGGAAGGGGCATGGAATATATCTAGGAGAGGAAATATTCATAGACCAATTCAAAATAGATAGTAACATTTGACAAGGGAACCAATAGGATCGAAACCATAGTAGAAAAGCTAGAAAATATTTGACGTGGATGCAAGTGTTAGAGATAGTCACAACAGCATAAAAAGTGATTTGAAGGAGTCTACAAACAAACATTTTGGTCAAGTAGGAAGAAAAAAACAATTAGAAAATGATATTAAACAATATAAGCATAAATGATATCATTTGAAGGTGACAATACCAATATCACCAAAGGATAATAATGGCAGTGAATATAACCAAACAAAGGCATTGAAGATGTGATTTTGATAGAGACAATTATACTTGGTGATGGTAGTCCCATTAAATACATTAGTCATGAACACAAACTATGACAAAGAAAAGACAAACCAAAATATAATAAGGAAAAAAATAGATAAAAGAAAGACAAGATTGGGTGTTTATTATTGACAGTGACAAAATGAAAGTGGAATGGAATATGCACCAGATCAAAAGTTGCATCAAGCATATAGAGGATAATAAGAAAGAAATACAAAATCCTTACATTGAATCCAGTAAAATGAAAGGAAGATAACGATAAGGAATAGGGAAAAAAGGATGTCGAATCAACTACTAAAAATAGTCATCAATGAGAACAAGCTACATGGCATAAGTATTATAAGAAATAATAAAGAATTACCAATAATTACAAGTTAGGAATAGGACAGGAGAGTCAAAGATTTGCCACAAATAGAAAACTTAGAAAAATAATCAACAATACAGATAATATATAGAGAGATTAATAACAATAAAATTAAATACCAATAAAATATAGCAATAATAATGAAGGAGAAAATATAAGAATTATAAGGGAAGAATAAAAATTATTAATGGTAGAAAATAGAAGACAGAACAATGATAGATAGAGATAACAATAAAAGATAGAACATTGATAGAAATAGATATCAAACCTTTAAAAATACACAGTGCTAAAGAGATCACTTTGGTGAGAATAAAAGAAGATATTATTGAGAAGAGAATACTATGTGAGATCAAACTAGAAGTATATATATATATATATATTTTGAGACATAACATTGTAGATAAAATTTATCTATTAATGGGCCCTTGGTCTATTGGTGAAGTTGAATGGCTTACAAAGAGCCCACCAAGGATCAACTCTTGCTGAGTGCAAGGTCTAAAGACATCATAAGGGATGAGGCCAGGATCATGCCCCAGGCAAATTTGGCAGCGTAGATGCTCCTTAGTGCTTGGCTCTTAGTCAAAGAGGTTTTAGGCATGCGTAGGCCTTTATCAAGTACCTAAAACTTGTTTGTGGATGACTTCCATCAAAAAAAAAAAAATCATTCAAAGATTGATAATTTTATATATATATATATATATATATATATATATATATATATATATATATATATATATATATATATATATATATATGTTGATCTTGGACTGTTTTGACAATTGAGTGTCAACACCCTTAAGATATTTACTAAGTTCATGTCGAGCTAGTAACACATGTCAAGTATAATATGTATAGATGTCAAGTTGCAATGAGTACTGAGTAGTTCAAGTGTCGAGTGAAAAGTTGATGTCAAGCAAGTTCAAGTGTCAAGCAAGACAAAATTATAGTAAGTGTTGAACACCAGTATTATCAAGTGTCGAGTAACACAAAATTGACCTACTTGTTTGTGATGGCACAAACAACTACGTAAACCATTTCAGAGTTAACTTATGGATAGATCTCAAAGCTTTGAAGATAAGATGAAATCTATTTGGATTTCCTATATGATCAACATGGAACCAATCAGAAAAATGGAAGGAATTGAGTGGGAAAAATGGATGAATTTCAATCGTAGATTCATACCTAACCATAAGCCACTAAAGTCTTTTTAAAAGGGAGATGAAGCCCCATAATTTAGTATGAGAGAGAGGATAAGTGAATGTGTATGTGAGAAGGTGATACTAGTGAAGATTTGAAGGAAGTGAAAGGGGTGTATTGATCAGTATACATTCAAGGTGACTTAGAAGAAGGACAGAATTGTAGAATTAGTTTGCAAAATAGAGGATCGAGGATACAACAATTTCATATTAGATCAAAAAAGATCAAGATGGACTGAATTGAGATCTGAAATCAACAATACCAAATTGTAAGTGTATCAGATCAAACATTCTATTGTACTTTCTAACAACTATATCAATAGGATGAAATCCTTAGGACTAAGGTTGACTTAACAGTCATAGCGAAATCCTTTAATAGGGTGACATTCCAAGTGAGTGTTCTAAAGTCCTTTAGCCAGGTACACTTTTTATAAGGTGTTAAAATCCTTTAATAGGGTGGGATCTAACAATCCTTTGTAAGCCTTTAACAAGGTAGGCCTTTCACAGGTTAGATCATAAGAATATTCAAATTATGTAACCTTAATAGGTGAACTTTATTGCTATAGTAGTGAAGAATTGTGGGTGTCATCCCCACCCAGTTTTACCTTCTCATTAAAAGTTAAAAGTTTTATTGGTTAGAGATTACTACTTCTGATTCACCCCCACCTCTCAGAAGTATACATTTCCCATTTCTATTTCCAACAATTGGTATCAGAGCTAAGTTCTCATCAGAAGAAGCCTTAAAACTTGGAGAAAAGATCTTGAGATGGAGGTTTACAAGGTTGGAAAGACCATTGAGAATCTAGAGATTGAAATACTTCTCTTACTACAACAACTAAATGAAGCCAGACATGCCTTGAGAAGTTTGCTAAAAAGAAGGAAAGAGATTGCTATAGTAGAAAACAACACACAATATAGAGAGATTGACACCAAAAAGTTATTTGCAAATGGTAACTCTTATGAATTTGATGCAATAATTGTAGATCTCATGGATAAGAATAGAACACAAGCTAAGGAGATCAGAAATCTCAAGTTGGAACAAGAATCAAAAGCTATATTTCTATGTGAGGTGACTGAGCAAAAGAAGAAAGCTATAGAAGACAAGATCATGATTGAAGAAGATAAAAGAATTTTGGCAAATAGATTGGAAGGAAAGTCAGCAAAGCTATCGAGGAACTCAAACATGCAATTGGACACCCTAAGCCAAATGATGAATGCCCATCATGAGTTGAATGTCAAGGACATTGAGATAACTACATTAAAGTTGCAGAATGAACAACTACAAAATGACCTGAAAAGAGAAAAGGAATTTGCTAACAATTTCAACAAGCCAAATGAAGCCATCAAGTACTTTAAGCAACTACTAAAATCCCCTATATCTAGTAAAGACACATCAGGATTGAGCTACATAAGCATTGAAGAAGGAGAATCATCCAAAGCTACCAAGGAAAGAAATAATAAAGGGAAGAATTCTAAACCTACTTGTCATCACTGTGGAAAGAACGGACATACAACTAATGTTTGCAGGAGCAACAATGCTAATCAAAATGCTAAGCTTAAGAAAATGACTCATTGTCACAAGTGCAACAAGCAAGGTCATTAGGCACATGAATGAAGAACCAAAACCATGGATGCATCAAAATTTGAAGGACACTACTACAATTGTCATAAGTTTGGACACAGAACCTTTGAATGCAGATCCAAGTCCACATTGTGAGAAAACAAGTCAACAAAGGGAAGAAGCTATGAGAATTACTATATTTGGGATTATAATACAAGACATATTTGTCATTATTATCAAGATTATGGACACATTACTAAAAATTGCATAAGAACACACTTCAGTGGTAGCTACAACAGATGGTTGAGTCAAACTACATGCTTTAACTATTTGAAGACTAGTCATATCAGTAAGCACTACCAAACAAGGACAAAGGCACCTAACTCAAAGTTCAAAAAAGGAAAAGGCAAGGTGGATTTTGAGCACATCAATGGAGAGATGAACAAAACATGGAGGAAGAAAGATGGATGCAACACATCAAATGAAGGGATCACTTCACCTGAAAGGTCAAGTAGTCACATCTCATCAAACTAAGTAAAAGGAGGTATGTGGGATTGATATTTAAATGCTTCATCATACATCAGTTCCAAGACAAGTTAGTGCCAAAAGGGATAAATTAACATGAATAACATTACAAGTCAACAAGGAAAAACCAAGGTTAAATCTTTAAGTTTTTCATCTTACTACCAAGTGTGAAAAGTCCTCTCAATTGCTGAGTAAATTCTAGAATGTGTCACGCTATCAACCAAAGCCAGTTGAAGTTGAGTTAGTAATAGCTGTTGAGTGAAGGAAATTTATATAGAAGCCAAGTAAGGGTAATTCTTATAGCTTTCGAGTGATGGGAAAACCAATGGATGTCGAGTAAAACAAAAATTGCATTCTAGTTGAGTTTACAACTGTACATGCACATGCATTAAATGCGATGTTTTGAAAGGGTGTAAGGTAGATTTTTGCTCATTTTTCATCATTAAAACCACAAATCAAGAGCAAGAAAGAGTGAAAAAATTGAAGAAGAAATTTTTGAGGAAGAATGAAGCATTTGCATGGATTCCAACAAAAATTAAGCACCATTTCATCGATCTAAAGGTAAACTTCACATGTTGAGTTACATAGTTTCATTTTGTTAAAACTCTAGTTTGAAAAATGACATTGATTTCTAAGAATCCAAAGGATAAGGAACCATTTGAAGTTCAACTAGTGAATAACAAGGTTAAGCAACCAGACTTTAGAGCCATACGAGAGGTTGCATACAAAAATGACCTAGCAAGCACATTATCCGTCATTCCACCCAAGGTTGTAATGGTTCAAGATGTGAGGAAATGTTATAACTACAAGGTTGGAGGAATTGGAGACATGGAAATACAACAAACATATGATAAATTATGTGAAAATGGAGTGTTGAAGGAAGATTTCAAAATCATAGAAAGAAAAGGACTAACTCATGCCCTACATTTCCCCATTGTCTTCAAAACATAATGGATAAGAATTGTCTTAAGCATAATCCATGATGGATTTTTATGGCTAGAAGGAGGACCTATCAAACTTTGAAAGAGGATTATACATAGGGTTATAGGATACCCAACCCTATATCGGCCCAAGACCCTAAGGAGCTACTCTAAAGAGGTGATAGAGCAAAACACAGGGGCAAAGTGGAACAAGAGAGGAATGACAATTGATACTATCAAAGATCCACTTCTTAAATTTGCAATGAGGGCTATCTCACATAAATTCTATCAATAAAGTAGATTGAATAGTGTCCTGTGTATAGCAGTTGATGTAGGATATAATATTGTCAAGAAAGATCATACTTATGATGTTGCAGAACTATAGTTGCAACAAATAATGGAGAACCTAGGAGCAATAAGGAAGACTAAAAGTGCTGAATGTAAGTTTTGTTCCATACTAATGTGCATATATTTCTATGTTCAAAATGAATTCCCCTCTTTTGGTAGATTAGGATGGAAGACCAATAGGTCTATGGCTATGCAAATAAATGAGTACATTGAACAAATGGGAGACAATTTTGAGTCAGCAATGACTAGTTACTTTGAGGATTTCAAGCAGTCAATGAAATAGAGGTTGAGAATTCCTTTTTCCCTAGTAGAGAAATGCTACAATGATATTTGTTTCCTGGTAGACATTGATTACACCTTCATCTAGGCTACAGTGCCCAGAGTTAAATGGCTAAGGCCTTTGGGTTATGAAATCAACATTAATGAAGCCTCAGCTACCATCACTACACTACTTATAGAAGAAGTTGATAAGACAGCTAAAATCTTTGGTAATTATGATGTTGTCAAATCAAAAGTTGAGATGGAGTTGAAAATTACCTCAACTCTAAGGAAGAAGGATAAATTGGTGAAGAAGCTTAAAGCCAAGTTTGGCAAAGGAGCTGAAGGCAATGATGAAGAAGATGATGAAGAAGAAGAGGAAGAAGAAGAGAAAGGCTAGGAACCTCTTGCCCTAACCCAAGGCATGGGTGAAGATGCTGAATAAGAAGGTGTCAAGGAGGAACAAGTTGAGGAAGCACCAGCCAAACAAAAACCAAAGAAGAGAAAGGCTAAGACACAACTTGTAACTCATCCAAAAGGAAAGAAAATTGCTAAACCAAGCCCTACAAAGCCTACTAATCCAACTACAAAGGCCACCACTCAAAAGGCCAAGGAGCAAGTAAAGGAAAATTAAAAGGCTACTTAACAACAAGGTCTTGTATAGAAGAAACTAAGGAGAAAATATGTGGCACAACCAGAATAAGATGATGAAAGGACCTAGTCAGAAGACACAAGCTAATTCAGAGTGGTAAGTGATGCTCCCAAGTCTAGTTTTGAAAATATTTGTGATAATGTTAGGGACAATGCAAACTTAACTGGTTTGAAAAATATTGAATTTAATAAATTGAGTAGAGAAGATTAGAATAAGTTAGAAGAATCAGTGTATGCCATGATGGAAAAATTCAAGAATACCCCAATTGAATTTGATACAACAATGCCCAAATATTTATATTCAATTGTTGAGAATAAATGGCACTAATTTCTAAATATGGAAAAGGAAATAAGATAATCTAAATTGGCACAAGTGATGCCAAAATTGTCAAAAGCACAAATTACAAAGGAAAACAAAAAACATGGTAGCAAATTTGCACCCAAGTATAGGGCATTCAACATTCTTCAAAATAAGATTGAAGATGTTGTAAAGAAATTCACTCAAATGTGGAAGTTGATATATGGCTTGACTATTGTCAAGGAAGGAGAAGAGGATCCCTTTGAGGGAAGGAATAATGAAAAAGATGAGGATGATCATAAGAAAGGAGAAACTAAGAAAGAAAAGGAAGATAACACAATGGAGGAGGCATAATAGAAAAAGGATAAAATGGCAATACTTGAGGAGTAGCAAACATAACAAATTGTGCAAGACACACAATTGCCACATTAAGCCCTCCACATGACACAAACACACCTATAGAGACAATAAAAGTGAAAGATGTTCCTGGTAGCTCAGCTTAGAACATCAATCCACTAACTGCAGAGGATCAAAAGAAGATCCCTAACCAATCAACACTACAGGCTAAATTGTGTGATAATCTAGTGTTGATCAGTGTGGATGAGCTACAGAAAGCAGTAGCTAACATAACTAGGGATAAGGTGGATACACAAGAGCCACCTTCTTCCATCACTACAACTACTAGTGGTCAACCTCTAGTGCAAACATTAGAGGATACATTAGCAAAGGTTGACACCACAGTTGAAGTTGTTATTATTGAACAATAGACTTAGACTATAGAGGAGCCCACAAAGGAACAAGTAGGACAAACAGATGCTTCTGTACCTATTGCAGAAACACAAGGTGCACCATAGATAATTATGATTGATCAAGGAAGATTAGAAGAAGACAAGGATGTAACCAAGGAAAAAGAGTAGGAAGCCATACAAACATTAGTTAATTTACCAACAACTAGCACTCCTACCAAAGTCCTTCAGGAGCTGAGCACTAATGCAATGCCACTTCAAGTTTTTGCACCAAGATCGAGCTTAACAAAGGTTGCAAGGGTACTTCACTATGGAGACCCAACATTAGATGAAGAAATAGTTATACCAAAATATGACTATGGAACCATGAACTTGGAATAGATTACCATCATGCAAGAAGCATTGGAAATAAAGAAGAGTTAAGAGATACTTAGGAAGAAGGAAAGCACTACATGAGATCAAAGACATATTTTTATATGCCTTCAACTTGCAAACACCTGGTGAAACCAAGCCTACATTGGAACAATTGTCAGAAATTGTTGAGCAGGTGACAAATAAAGACCAGGAAATCAATGTAAAACTCATGGAATGGTCTGAAAAGAAATTTCAAGGATAGGTAAATGAGAAGATATCTAGTGGAATAACACTATTAGAAGTGGAACTGGCTACAAAGATTGAAAAAGTGAAGAAGGTACTTGATAATAAATTCTCATTGTACACAAAATTGTGTGACCCCACACTCGTCACACAAGAAACAAGTTAGAGGATTTTGAGTCTAGAAAGAAATTTGAAAATATATGGTATGCAATTACCACAAAGCCCAGCTCAGATCTCAGAGTGAGAAGCACTTTTATTCAATGCTTCACATGCAAAAGGAACTAGCTGTATTAATAGCAGAAGAGGCTAACACAAGAGCCAAGCTAGTTCACATTCAAGCCTCCCTTACCCCCCACATGGAAATACTCCAGAAAGAACTAGTCTATGCTAAAAAAATGATAAAGAAAGATCCTAATCTTTCAACATTGGACAACTTAGTTCACCTTGTAGCAGAGGTAACCATCCAAATCCAATCCTTAGATGTTGCAATAGACAATTAGGATGCTGCTCTAAAGATTGTAATGGAAGTCAATAAGAATTTTTTGGATAAATATATAATTAGTGTATAGAGCCTTTGACATAAGTGTAAAAAAAGGGGGAGATAAAAGATAAAGAGAAAGCCAGGGGGAGATAAATATGCAAGGGGTAGACATGTGAAAGGGGGAGTTACAAAAGAGAAAACAACGGGGGCGTAAACATCAAAAAATAAGAAACAATGTATATTAGATAAAGATTATCAGCAAGAGGAAATTCTACTCAGAGAGATTTTGGATATAGGAAAGACACATTAACTCAGGGGAAGTTACACAAATTTTGAGAAAATTTTTGAGATATATAGTCCATCAAATTTTTTTGAATAATTTTGAAGTTTTGTATATATACTGAACTAGATGTATATTATACTTGAGGAAAGTAGACTTGTTATGTATAGTTAAGTGTTTTTGCCAATCATGTCAAAGGGGGAGATTGTTGATCTGAGATTGGTTTTGACAATTGAGTGTCAACACACTTAGGATATTTACCAAGTTCATGCCAAGATAGTAACACATGCCAAGTATAATATGTATAGATGCCAAGTTGTAATGAGTTTTGAGTCACTCATGTGCCGATCAGGTCAAGTGCCAAGTGAATAGTTGATGCCGAGCAAGATAGAATTATAGTAAGTGCCAAGCATCAGTATTATCAAGTGTTCAGTAACATAGAATTGACCTAGTTGTTTGTGATGGCATAAACAACTATGTAAACCATTTTTGAGCCAACTTATGGATAGATCTCGAAGCTTTGAAGATAAGATCAAATCTATTTGGATTCCCTATGTGATCAACATGCAACGAATCAAAAAAATGGAAGGAATTAAGTGGAAAAAATGGATGAATTTCAATTGTAGATTCATACCTAACCATAAGCCACCAAAGTCTTTTTAAAAGGGAGACAAAGCCCCATAATTTAGTATGAGAGAGAGGATAAGTGAATGTGTATGCAAGAAGATGATGCTAGCAAAGATTTGAAGGAAGTGAAAGGGGTGTATTGATCAGTATACATTCAAGGTGACTCAGAAGAAGGATAGAATTACAAAATCTATTTGCACAATAGAGGATTGAGGATACAACAATTTCATATCAGATCAGAAAGGATCAAGATGGATTGAATTGAGATTTGAAATCAGCAATACCAGATTATAAGTGTATTAGATCAAACATTCTACTGTACTTTCTAATAATTGTATTAGCAAGATAAAATCCTTAGGATTAGGGTTGACTTAACAGTCATAGTGAAATCCTTTAACAGGGTGACATTCCAAGTGAGTGTTCTAAAGTCCTTTAGCTAGGCACACTTTTAATAGGGTGTTAAAATCCTTTAACAGGGTGGGATCTAACAATCCTTTGTAAGCCTTTAACAAAGTAGGCCTTTTACAGGGCAGATCATGAGAATGGTCAAATCATGTAACCTTAACAAGTGAAATGTATTGTTCTAGTAGTGAAGAATTGTGGGTGCCATCCCCACCCTAGTTTTACCTTCTCATTGGAGGGTTTCTAGGTAATCATATCTAGTGTCAAGTGTTTATGTGGATGCATTTACTTTACATAATATTTCAATATGTTTATGCATGCATTATTTTAAAAGTTAAAAAATTTATTGGTTAGAGATTAGTACTTCTTATTCACCCCCCCCCCAAGAAGTATACATTTCCCATTTGTATTTCCAACAATATGTGTGTGTGTTGACAATACTTTAGTTCTTATAGAGACCCATCAAGATGGGTAGAGGACATTCATTTTTGAATGTCATGTTTCTGATAAAGAGACCTCAAAGATTAGAGGGCGTTCATATTTCAATGTCAGGATTCCAAATTGGAATCCTAGAAAGAGATTTTTCTAGAGAATCTCTTAGATTCTATATATATCATGTAGTGGTCAAACATATGCATATATCAAAGATAGAGACTTGGTAGAGGTGGGATCTCTACCAAGTAGTTTTATCAAAGCTCTCAAAGAGGCCTAAGGGAGAAGCTCTTTCTATGAGAATTACCTAATCAAGATATAATTCTCACTAGAGGGATAGGTTATTGGAGAAAGGATTAGGAAGGGTAGCTTAGGTAGTGTTTAGACCAGCATTTACTTAAATACAATATCTCTAATGTGTTTTAGATACAATTTTTTATATTATACTGACAAATGGTTGCAAGTTACAACATTTGAACATAAGTGGAAATGCGGGTACATTACAGCGGTATCACAGCATGATCTTGCCATCTTGCAGGGTAATACTTAAAATAAGAAGTCATTTTAGTCAACAAAGAAGAATATAACAAAACATTAGATATATATACATCATGATTTGTGACTTCATGCATCATTCTTTATAATTTGTTTCGTCATTTTGGTAATCCTATACATCTCAGTGATTATATCCAATCCCCCTAAGATAGTAGATGAGACAAGTTAATATGAAACATGGTTGTTTCAAGAATTCAAATTGGCACCATTATAAGATGGTCTAAAATCTCATCACTAGAAAATGATAGAAGAAATTACATTGATTTTGATCTGCATTTCATTTAGAGAGAAAATATATTGTTCCTTGAGGACATGCAACTTTGGGAGGGTTGGACAGTCATGACCCGAAGAAGACATACTAATCAATATACAATTTATACTATTAATATTGTTATAATAAAGATTTTTTTATAAAAATTATACATATGAATATATATATTATTTCCAAATAGTAAATATCATCAATCCATACATATAGCATTAATCTTAATCAATATAAAGAACATACACACGAATGGCCCACAATGTAACCAAAAAGAAGTTAAGAAACATAATAATAACTCTATCAATTTTATATAGGAAACAATTGGTCTCTTAATGATATGAAATATCAAAGGAATTAGTCATCTTGATTGAGAAGACAACTAGCCAAGGCCAAAGACCACATCTATTCATTCTAGTTACTCACTATATATAAAAGACTTACTACTCAAATCATAGTGGGGATGATGGAAGGGGTGTGGAATATATCTAGGAGAGGAAATATGCACAGACCAATTCAAAATAGATAATAACATCTGACAAGGGAACCAACAAGACCAAAACCATAGTAGAAAAGACAAAAAATATCTGACATGGATGCAAGTGTTAGAGATAGTCACAATGACATTAAAAAGTGATTTGAAGGAGTTTACAGATGGATGTTTTGGTCAAGTAGGAAGCAAAAAACAATCAGACAAGGATATTAAACAATATAAGCAAAAATGATATCATTCGAAGGTGAAAATACCAATATCACCAAAGGATAATAATGGTAGTGAATATAACCAAAAAAAGGCATTGAAGACGTGATTCTAGTAGAGACAAATATACTTGCTGATGGTAGTCCCAATAACTACATTAGTCATGAACAAAAACTATGACAAAGAAAAGAAAAACCAAAATATAATAAGGAAAAAAATAGTTAACTAGAAAGACGAGACTAGGTGTTTATAATTGACAATTACAAAAAGTGCAATGAAATACACACAAGATTAGAAGTAACATCAACTACATAGAGTATAATAAGAAAGAAATACAAAATCCTTAGCATTGAATCTAGTAACGTTAAACGAAGTATCGATAAGGAATAGGGAACAAATGACATCGAATCAACTACTAAAAATAGTCATCAATGAGAACAAGCTACATGGAAAAAGTAATATAAGAAACAATAAATAACTACTAATAATTACAAGTTAGGAATAGGTTAGGAGAGTCAAATATTTTCCACAAATAGAAAACTTAGAAAAATAATCAATGATAAAGAGAATATATAGAGAGATTAATAACAATAAAATTAAATACTAATAAACTATAGCAATAATAATGAAGAAGCAGATATAAGAATTATAAGGGAAGAATAATAATTATTAATAGTAGAAAAATAGAAGACAGATCAATGATAGACAAAGATAACAATAAAAGACAAAGTAGTGATAGACATAGATATCAAACATTTAAAAATACATAGTGCTAAAGAGATCACTTTGGTGAGAATAGAAGATATTATTGAGAAGAGAATACTATGTGAGATCAAACTAGAAGTATATATTATTAATTAATTTTGCTTTAGACATAACATTGTAGGTATGATTTATCATTCAAAGATATGTATATATATATATATATATATATATATATATATATATATATATATATATATATATATATATATATATATATATATATATATATATATATATATATATATATATATATATATATATATATATATATATATATATATATATATATATATATATATATATATATATATATATATATATATATATATATATATATATATATATATATATATATATATGTTGACAATACTTTAGTTCCTATAGAGACCCATCAAGATGGAAAGAGGACATTCATTTTTGAATGTCATGTTTCTTATAAAGAGAACTTAGAAATTCGAGGGCATTCACATTTGAATGTTAGGATTCCAAATTGGAATCCTAGAGAGAGAGTTTTAGAGAATCTCTTGAAGACAATATATATATTGTAGTGGTCAAACGTATGCATATGTTAGAGATAGAGACTTGGAATAGGTGGGATCTCTACCAATTAGTGTTATCAGAGATCCCAAAGAGGCCTAAGGAAGAAGCTTTTTCCATGACAATTATCTAATCGAGATATATTTCTCACTAGAGGGTTAGGTGATTAGAGAAAGGATTTCTCTTGAAGGATTAGGAAGGGTAGCTTGGGTAGTGTTTAGAATAGCATTTACTTAAATACAATATTGCTAATGTATTTTACATACAATTTTTGATATTGTACTGAAAAATTGTTGCAGGTTACAACATTCGAACATAAGTGGAAATGTGGGGACATTACAGTGGTATCAAAGCATGATCGTGCCATCTTGCAAGATAATACTTAAAATAAGAAGTCATTTTTAGTCAACAAAGAAGAATATAACAAAACATTAGATGTATATACATTACACTTTGTGCCTTCATGCATCATTCTTTATAGTTTTTTCCTCCATTTTGGTAATCCTATACACCAAGGTGACTATATCCAATCCCCCTAGGATAGTAGATGAGACAAGTTAATATGAAACATGGGTGTTTCAAGAATTCAAATGGGCACCATTATAAGATGGTCTAAAATCTCATCACTAGAAAATGATAGAAGAAATTACATTGAGTTTAATCTCTATTTTGTTTAGAGAGAAAATATATTGTTGCTTGAGGACAAGTGAATTCGAGAAGGTTGGACTATCATGACTCGAAAAGGACATACTAATCAATATACAATTTATATTATTAATATTGTTATAACAAAGAAATAAAAAAATTAAATTAAATTATACATACATACATACATACATACATACATACATACATACATACATACATACATACATACATACATACATACATACATACATACATATATATATATATATATATATATATATATATATATATATATATATATATATATATATATATATATATATATATATATATATAAATTTCCAAATAGTAAATATCATCAATCCATATGTATAGCATTAATCTTAATCAATATAAAGAACATACACACAAATGGCCCACAATGTAACCAAGAAGAAGTTAAGAACCATAATTATAAGACTATAAGTCTATCAATTTTATATAGGAAGAAATTGATCTCTTAATGACATGAAATATCAAAGGGATTAGTCATCATGATTAAGAAGACAACTAGCAAAGGCCAAAGATCACATCTATTCATTCTGGTTACTCATTATATATAAAAGACTTACTAATAAAATCATAGGGGGGATGATGGAAGGGGTGTGGAATATATCTAGGAGAGGAAATATGCACAGACCAATTCAAAATAGATAGTAACATCTAACAAGAGAACTAACAGGACCAAAACATTAGTAGAAAAGCCAAAAAATATTTGATGTGGATGCAAGTGTTAGAGATACTCACAACGACATAAAAAGTGATTTGAAGGAATCTACAGATGGACATTTTGGTCAAGTAGGAAGCAAACAACAATCAAACAAGGATATTAAAAAATATAAGCATAAATGATATCATTCAAAGGTGACAATACCAATATCACCAATAGATAATAATGGTGGTGAATATAACCAAATGAAGGAATTGAAGACTTGATTCTGGCAGAGACAATTATACTTGGTGACGGTACTCCCATTAACTACATTAGTCATGAACAAAAACTATGAAAAATAAAAGACAAACCAAAATATAATAAGGAAAAAAAAAAGTTAAAAGAAAGACAAGACTAGGTGTTTATAATTGATAGTGAAAAACCAAAAGTGGAATGGAATACACACCAAATCAGAAGTAGCATCAAGGATATAGAGGATAATAAGAAAGAATAAAAAATCCTTAGCATTGAATCTAGTAATATGAAAGGAATATAACACTAAAGAATAGGGAACAAAGGACATCAAACCAACTACTAAAAATAGTCATCAATGAGAACAAACTACATGGTAGAAGTACTATAAGAAAAATAAATAACTACCAATAATTACAATTCAAGAACAAATCAGGAGAGTCAAAGATTTTTCACAAATAGAAAACACAAAAAAAAATCAACGATAAAGAGAATATATAGAGAGATTAATAACAATAACATTAAATACCAATAAACTATAGCAATGATAATGGAGCAAATATAATAATTATAAGGGAAGAATAATAATTATTAATAGTAGAAAAATAGAAGATAGAGCTATGATAGACACATATAACAATAAAAGAAGAGTATTGATAGACATAGATATCAAACCTTTAAAAATACACAGTGTTAAAGAGATCACTTTGGTGAGAATAGAAGAATATATTATTGAGAAGAGAACACTATGTGAGATCAAACTAGAAGTATATATTATTAATTAATTTTGTTTCAGACATAACATTGTAGATAAGATTTATCATTCAAAAATTGATAATTATATATATATATATATATATATATATATATATATATATATATATATATATATATATATATATATATATATATATATATAGACAATACTTCAATTCTTATAGAGACCCATCAAGATGGGTAGAGGACATTCATTTTTAAATGTCAGGATTCCAAATTGGAATCCCAGAAAGAATTTTTTAGAGAATCTCTTAGAGGCAATATATATATTGTAGTGGTCAAACATATGCATATGTCAGAGATAGAGACTTGGTAGAGGTGGGATCTTTTCCAAGTAGTGTTATTAGAGATCCCAAATAGGCCTAAAGGAGAAACTCTTTATATAACAATTACCTAATTGAGATATAATTCTCACCAGAGGGTTAGGTGATTGGAGAAAGGATTTCTCTCGAAAGATTAGGAAGAGTAGCTTGGGTAGTGTTTAGACTAGCATTTACCTAAATACAATATTGCTAATGTGTTTTACATAATTTTTTTGATATTATATCAACAAATGGTTGTAGGTTACAACATTTGAACACAAGTAGAAATGTGGGGACATTACACCTACAGACGTTGGCATCCCTCATATGGTATACACTTTGAATTACACTGTAAATAATGTTCATTTGAACTCAAATTTAATAACATGTTCTCATATGTTTTTTTAATCTAATTTTGTAGGTATTGTCATCTATTACATAGTTTGATATTTGTACAAGTCTTGATCCATCGACCATTGAGGCACAGCCTCAAATACCTACGGTATGAACTTTTGAAGTCAAATAATTTGTACTATTTTTATGTACACATTGTTATGATTAACTTATCTTCAATGTTGATTCATGTATAATTTTATGTATTTTGGTTTTATGAATAGGAGACAGATCGTACTTATCCACATAGGCCTCATTATAGTTTATTTTTGATTCCATCTTTTGACCCTTTGAGACATGGTAGCATATCTATAGACACATCTGTGACACTAGCTACTACTCAGGTATGATATGCATGTTTTTTATTTCAAAAAATGTAGTGTAAATTATGTACTTTTTAATTTACGTATTTTTTCACTCATGTATATATAATTTTGACTCAAGGTTTATGTATCCATAATTTTAGGACTATGTCACCATGACTATTGCTGAGACTATGAGACTAAGCCAAATGGAGGTACATACATCATCCTTTGAGGTCAGTATTGTGATTTATGTGCATACATAGTTCATTATGATCTTTATCAAATTTTAAAAATTTATGTATTGTAAATTATTACAAGACCTCACCATTGTCACATTTGGTAGCTTTCACAATGAACCTCCTCCTATTACAAAGGGACACCCATCTCACGTGGTATTATTTTTACTATGTACTAAATATTTAATTTATTTGCAAGCTAGATTTTGAAACCTATTTTAATTATGAATGTACATATTGTCTTTTCAGGATGTGATAGACGATGCCCCACATGATGAGACACCTCATGTTACATAGGATGATCCATCTGAGTCCTCTTCTTGTGGAGTAAAGAGGACTGCAAACTAGTTAGATTAGGTGTTTTGGCACCTTTAGATTGTGTTTTTATGACACATATTATTTATTTTGATACACTTTGTATTAGGATAGTTAACTGTATTATATGTATTTTTTGACTTCATAGATCATGTTGTGACATATATTATATTTTTACAACTTCTTATCATGCTAGTGTATGCAGTATAGATTATTATGTTATCATGTTGTAAGTATGAACCATTTTCTTGATTGTGACATATTTTATTCATGTTATGGCACATTTTCTAAGTATATGGTACATGAACAATAATTTTAATTATTTTAATTATTTATATAGGAATATTAATTTAAACATGCTTGAATGTAAAATTAATGGAAAAAAATAGGAGGTCATTACTTGAATTGACAATTAATTTTTAATATCAAGTGCACACCTTTAACTCTCAAATAGAAGTGAACTCTTGTTTTTAAATGTTTACAACATGTTTCATAGTATATGCAAGACAATGTGAATGACATAAATAGAAGTGAACTCAAAATATAAAATTGGTTCAACACATTTCTTCAAATGAGGTCCTGCAAAATAAAATTGTAAAACAAAAACATGTGTTAATAAAAGCATAAATTAAATCAGCTATTTGAATTATGTAAATATGTGTAATGTATGTACTCACTATGTATAATTGCACAATATGTTGATGTTTATTATGTAAATATGTGTAATGTATGCAATCACTTAGTATAATTGCACAAGATGTTGATGTTTGATCCACCTTAAATATTTAAATTTGTATAAATTATAATTGAGACCTGAATAAGAGGTATATATAAGTTCTTTAATTTGGTATTGACATCACATACATAAATTTAATTAAATTATATAAGTACATATATAAAAATAGAATAATAAAGAAAAAAATTACATATTAATAATATCAAGTTTCCACAATCCATTGTTAATGATGATGTTTCTTCTGGATTCGATTGTGTAAGTTTTTTTATCATCAACGTTTCGGATCACACTCTGTGATCCATCATCAGGATGAGAGAAGGAAGTAAAAAAGTATGCAGACTAGCCAAGCCAAGCAGAATAAAAAGAAAGAAGAGAGGGGGAGGAGGAGCACACAACACGAGGCAGTTGTGTGCTCCTCCTCCCCCTCTCTTCTTTCTTTTTATTCTGCTTGGCTTGGCTAGTCTGCATACTTTTTTACTTCCTTCTCTCATCCTGATGATGGATCACAGAGTGTGATCTGAAACGTTGATGATAAAAAAATTACACAATCGAATCCAGAAGCAACATCATCATAAACTTACATATGTTTGATTTAAATGTAGTTATCCCATTGTACCATCTGCATCCTCTCTCTTTTGTAATGCATCTATGATTGTCTCGTGCCCATCAATTGAAATTGTCCATAATAACTTATTGGTGGGTCTCCCTTTATATCTTTCTAATTTGATATTTGTTGCCACAACCAAATGAGAATAGTGTAAAATCTTCTATTTTAGATTGGTAGTCTTCAAATTCTAGTAAACTATTTCTTCTTGTTAGGAATGTACGTAGCCAAGTGCCAACTACAATGATAGACCCAAATGGATACTTAAAACCATCATCTTCTACTTGATGAAATATCAATTTTTTCTTAGGTTCCACACATCTAGCTAGCCAATACTCAATTTGTTCATTTTTATTATTAGGTGCAACAACAACATAAACATGTCCTACGATAAGATAAAGTACATAAACACTTTAATCACATGTGTACATATAAAAATAATATATTAATCACATATACTTGATTTATATTAATTACATGTACATAAATAAATAATATAAATTGAAGCATGATCTCGAAAAAATTTAATTAAATTGTGCATACCAGGTTCAATGAGGTCTGAAATACAACCATAGTTTGTCGATGCAAAAGTAACATTCCAACCTTTATTTACTATATCATCTTGAAAATGTGTGTCAGTAGGTGCTAATGATTTATGTTGCCAATATTCAACCCATTTGTATTCTTGCATTCTTCCCATTGACCTATAAGAAAAATTTGACAAAAACAAGCAAACTCCCTAGTCCATATAGTCCAAGTGTTAGAATCTAAACTCCTAAATGAATGCCATTTACCTGACCTGCTAATTGTGTCACATTCATATCTTGAAAGGATATTCTTCTCTTCAACTAGGCAGAAGAAACATCTAATTATCGTGTTTTGACTTGATCCTATGTATAAATATTTCTTACACCATTCCACAATCTCATGTGCATTTTTGAATTTGGCTATTTTCTCAAATTTTAATTTCTCTCTACTAAGGGATCTCTTCATGCATGCACCAACACCATCATGTTCTCCTTTACCATGTCCAACCTCAAAAAAACTAAACACACATTGGATATTAGGTTGTGTATGTGTCGTACACGACCAATAGAACATTCTAGCATTTTTGAATTATCTTACCATATCCAATATTGCGTCATTTGAATTTGTCTCTTTTTTAAATTATCATAAAAGAGCTTAAAATTATATTGGAGAAACTCAGATGAATGAAGTTTATTATCACTCATATAGAAATGGTACTCTCTCAATATTTTTTGATCCTCCTCTATACTATCAGGTGCATGCCTATAAATTAAATGAACATAAATTGTTACTTGCATTAAGTTGTAATATTGTGGTTGTACCTCATCTTGCAGTGCAAGTGTGTAGTTATTTGCAAAGTCAACAACTAAAATTATAGTACTAATTGGAAATGTATTCTTACAAACATGAAATTATCCATCAAGCCATCTAGCATATTGAGAGTGTTTAACATATTTTGGTATGATCACACTCTTAAACTCATCCATAAATGCATGACAACTAACTTTATCTATAACTAGATCAAACCTTCTTCCAGTCTTCCCATGTTTAATGGATATTCAATAGTTTTGAATCTTTTTACATCAACTAATTGTTGTCCAAAAGTAGTCAAAAAATTTTCATGCAAACATTCATCTAGGAAAGAAGGATTGCCACACATATCACATTTACCAAAAAGACATGCATTGAAAAGAAAGTATTGGTCATTAGGCGGCTTACAAAACAAACCTGATATGAAATCCTTTATATTTTGAGGTGTTATTTTTATACCACATTCCTACAACATTTCTTTACTCACTAGTACATTTGAGGTCATTTTTAGACCAAATTTTTTTACCATCTATTAGATTGGTCAAACTATGGAAAGGGAAAATATGTTTTTTTTAAATCCATGCCCGTGTTGGTCAAAATTTTGACCAAAATGAGCTTAATATGTAAAAAGGGTAAATTTTTCCCATTTCATTGTATTCTATTCTTCAACGTGTGAGCAAGAGTTTAAGTTCAGGGCATCTCTTCTAAATCGGTCAGTTGTTCTCAAAATCTAAAGTGGGTTGCTCATTTTTTTGCATTTTTCGCATTAGAAATTGAAGTTTCATCAAATTTCAACATCTTTGTTGTTTTTTCCTCCTAGAATCTCATTTCTAAAGAAGTTTAGATCCTATTTCAAAGAGGAAACATTATAAAATTATCTTTAATATTAGCATGTGACCCTATTTTCCTTTATCTTCTTTATGACATTGAAGATTTCATCTTGGAAATTCTCTTAAGATTTATATTGGAAATCTGAAATATAGATAACTCAATAAGCAGAAGAACTCACACTTATGCCTTTCTCAAAATCGTAGTAGGTTTTTCTAATATTTGGTAAGATTATAGCCTACCAGTTCATCTATTCTTATGGGAGATTGCGTGTAGTTTCTCACTTAATTTGTGTGAAGATGCAGAGATTGATGCAGTGAAGGCAACACTCTACTATGGAAATTTGAGTACAATGTCTATCCTCAGCAATAATAGCTACTATATCCTACTATATCAATCCTTCAATAATATTCTTTGTGCATCTTTGCAATCTACATAGATCATAGTTGTTTCTGTTTATCTTTAAGAAATGGCACCATTCCACATGGTTTGAGAAAAATTAGATTGGGCATAGCCTTAAGTACATGGTTTTACTATTCATTGAGCCACTTGACTTTGGGTAGTGATTGTGAGATTTGAGCTCCTAGCCAATAAATAGCTATTGCTAATGGGATACAATTCCTTTTTATACTACTAATCCTGAACTAAAATAATGATTTTCAAAAACCAACATGTTTAGTGCCATGTATACTAAAGTCAGTTGCTGCCAGGGTTTGAAACCAATGCATTAATAATAAACCTATCTTTCTTTTCCTATAGAAATTATATATGCTTGTGAGTTATCAAAAATAAACTCTTACAAAAGCCCAAGAATATTGTAATGTATGAAGCTTTGAGTATTGATGAAAAAAAATTTGAAGTCAACCAATAATTTAGGAAACTATATGCTTTTCTAACTAAAAATTACCTAACTAAATAAATTCTATAAATGTATCAAATATTGGACCCTATACATCCTATGTCTTCACCTGAAATTGTATACACCTACTATATCCCACTATAAATTTCTTCTAAAAAGGAAAAAGATTTACATTCTAAATTTCAATGCATTAATTACAAATTGTGAAACTGTTGCGTAAATCAATGAACCCATCTTTATTTTTATTATTCGCACTTATAAAAGAAAAAAAGCTAAACCAAATGCATAAATTCATAGTGCCTCTAAATTCATTCGAGAAACTATACCCACTCGTCAAATTTTTACATTAAATTCAAGAAAAACAAAAAGGTAATGATAAACATGGATAATGGATGTACTATCCTACTCACTTGCAACAATCTAAATGATGGGGGATTTTTTAACCACAAGCTTGGTAGTGGCGAATGGAGAGTGGCATGACATCTTAAGTGTGGAGCCTTCCAAAAATTGAGAATGGTTTAAGCTCACAGCATTTGTTTTTGCATTTGTATTTTCATTTTGTATTCTTGCTAAGTGTATGCTCTGTGACAGATTACCTAAAACAATTGTCACCATGTCTACTGCTACGAATCCAAACTTCAAATTCCTTGAATCATTTGCTTCTTCTATTTAAATGATGTCCAAATCATATAATGACCTAGCATTTCTTATCCACTTGAATTGAATTAAAATAGATTATGGTGGCTATTTTTTCAATCTTAAAGTGCAATCGTGTAAATGTCAAAATTTTGAGGTAAAACGTCGTCATGGCTGAATTTAAATTGAATTGTATCATTTTTTTAATAATAATGATTATTTAAAATTTTAACTATTGATAATTAGGGGATAATTTCCACAAAAAGTTAAATTATGATATTGCTATAAGATATAACTAGTGTTTGAGTCAAACTCATTGACTCATGTTTTATGAATAGTGATTCGACATAAATCCATTTCTCAAGAGAATAAATAGAACACTTAGCACTCATTGGATCTAGGTAGTGCTCACATAGGTGAAGCACCAAGACTTCCTAGGAAGTCACCCATCCCAGTACTACTCTAGCTTGAGTGTGCTTAACTACAAAGTTGAGAATAAATTGAACACTTAGCACTCATTGGATCTAGGTAATGCTCACAGAGGTGAAGCATCAGGACTTCCCAACACTAGTACATTTGAGGTCATTTTTAGACCAAAATTTTTGACCATCTATTAGATTGGTCAAACTATGGAAAGGAATTTTTTTTGTTAAAAATCCATACTCGTGTTGGTCAAAATATTGACCAACATGAGCTTAACATGTAAAAAGGGAAATTTCCACCCATTTCATTTTATTCTATTCTTCAACGCACGTGCAAGAATTGAATTTTAGGGCATCTCTTCTATATCGGTAAGTTGTTCTCAAAATATGAAGTGGGTTGCTCATTTTTCTGCATTTTTCACATTAGAAATTGAAGTTTGATCAAATTTCAACATCTCTGTTGTTTTTTCCCCTTGGAATCTTGTTTCTAAAGAAGTTTATTCTTCAAATGTGTCTTGGGTGGTTAGTTTTATGGTGAGAGATCATAGCTAAATAATAAGTTACATGCAAATGGGGTAAATGTTGAAAAGTTTAGGGTATAGAAGAAGTATATTGTAAACATTACAAAAGAAAAAAAGGTTGGAAAAATGATCTTTATTAGAATCATATGTTGAGGATTTGTCATTATTTATCACCAATTTAAAGCTTATTAACATCGATTAGGTAATGGCTGAAATGGAGATGGACTTTTTACCAAGAAAATTTTGCACCTGACAAGGTTGATGAACCTTAACTATAGAAAGGACATTGACAAATATCTTGGATTGTGAATGAGAGGTTTTAGTTTTGATGATGTAGAAATTTAACTTGAGATTTACCATGATTGGACCAAGTCAAGAACAAATGCAATATACTAGTTACACATGTAGTACTCAAAGATTGTGAATGAGAGTTTATTTTTATCGTAGAAATATAAATTTTAGTTCTATCATGCTATGTTATGAATAACTCTTAACATAAGGGATGATATTTAGTCTTTTAGAAAATTTAACTTGCTGCATGCTTCTCTCATCATAGTATGTGTTCTTCAATGTGATTGAGGAATACCAAATATACAATGTAGTTCTTGCCAATTGATAATGCTAGCCTAGCTTCTTGCATAGCAGCCCTAAAAGAGATCCAATGGCTTATCCCCATGCTTGAGATTCCACCATATTGATTTTTCTCCACAGATCTTGTTATTCTCATCAATGCAACTATTATTTTTTATTAACTTCCTAACATGCTCCCATCTTTTCCAAATGACTTTGAATACACTGATTCCTATGAATTTGATTGCAAAATTACCAAACAATAAGTCATTACTATGGAGACCCTTCCAGGATGAGGTATTATTAGGATTGGCCCTGGCTATATTGTTTCTAACTAGCACCTTCCAAGGCTCTTTCGTTGGTGTAGCTTTGGAAATCCACTTGATGACAAGTGTAAGCCTTTGTGTTGTAAAGTCTTTCAACCCCAACCCCCCACTCTCCTTGCCCATAGTGCCAGAGAGATTATTTGTGTTCCATTTGCTGAATTTTTGCTCAATTTTGCCCATAATCTAGTCCCACATTCCTTGCAAGTTGGTATTGACTGAAAATGGGATACCTAAGTATTTTACTTGATGATTAGGGTCTCCCCTTGTGAGATCAAGGCTGTTGCACCAGCCAGGAGGTTGATCTACCCAATCTAGCATAATTGATTTAGGCAGTGACACCTTGCTTCCCGAGATTATATTCATGTATCATGTACCTTGCTAAGAAAATTATTTTATTAATTTAAACCTACTTTACAAATTAACCACTTACCATCCAACATATAAGTCCCTAATCAATGAATATAGAGTTAGCATAACCATATCCATATATCTATAAAACATAAAATGAACCCTATTATCTAAAATAATTTGATGCCTAACAACAAATTTCCTAATATTTTATAATAAAATTGTCTTTTTAGATCTCACTTTATGTAGCTAAGATTTCATATTATTTTTAATCAAATTATTGATCTCCTTAACAAAAAAGCATTAAGAATAAAATTATAAAATTATCACAATCCCAATTTTTGGGCAATGTTAGTGTGAGCTCAAGATAATTGATAGACAATGAATGGTGGTTTAAAGATCTTCTAACCATGTCAATGGAATTATTTTAGAGTATTATTATTTTAATGCAAGAATAGGGAATGGAAAATATGTTATTTAGTAGCATGATTTTTCAATATGGTACCAAACAGATACTTTTGGAGATAAAATAACAAATCCAAAATTTAGAATTTGAAATCACAAAACACACACAAAATTTAAAAGGAAAGGACACACACCCTTCCTTGAATCCATCATCATAGATCTCAATGTTAATAACTAGTTTAGATAAATATAGTAGGAAAACCCTTCAGGGTTTTATTTAAGAAACAAGCACATAGTATACAGACAAATAGAAAATGGACATTTCTATAACAACAATGAGTAAAAAAGTGACAAAGGTAGATTTTGGAGTTACCTTGGATGGAGTTTTATTTGAAAAGTGAGAGGAAAATATTCATGTTTGTGCCCTCAAATTTCCTGGCAATCTTCATTAACAAATTAGAGGGAATGACACCATTGAGATCTATAGAAGGAGCCACAAACTTAGGTCCAATACAAGGTCGTATTTGAAATGAATAAATTTTTATTTAATAATGATAAAAATTTGCAAACATATGTTTACCAATGTTAAAATTTGTAGATGTCATTGTGAAATGGCAGAGAACTTCAATTTTCAAGCTCCTTATGACTCAAAAAAATTAACATATTTTCAACAATGGTAGGTAGTTAAGGTTTCAAAACCCTCAACACCTTCTCTTCTCCAAATTTTGAAAGTGTAAAATGGTAAGTGTTTTAGGGATGTTGGACTATCTAAAAATGCCCTTAAGTGCATTTAAGAAAATTTCAAGTTTGACACCCTTGCAATTTTGTGGGATTTTTTCACTTTCATATGTCTTTATTAATAGTATAGTGAAATACATTAATAATATATTACTATATTATCAAATAAAGATAATAATAAAGTATTATTTTTGTTTCCTTTTAAAATCAAATATTGTAATTTAACAGTTACTAATTTTGATAAATGTTATATTTATCAATTAGTAGGGGTTAAAGTCTTTTAAGGAAACATAATAATGATGCATTTTGTTAAATGGAAAAGATGTATTCATGAGCTCAAAGACTTCTTGAAATCTAACCAATTTGGAGACATTAAGAGAGAATATAGGGAAGTCAAATTTGACTTTTCCATAGAGTCTGGAGGTTATTTATGAGTAGTTGGAGCACTTCTTGGGGTAGTTTTAGGGAGTCATAAATGTTTCAATGACTTGGAGGGAGTTTTTTTATGTTTTAGACTTCATTTCAAAGAATGGGGTGTCCTATTTTGGAGCTATTTTCTTGCATCTTACCCTAGGAGGTTATGGGTAGTTTGTAGTTATTGAGTTTTTCAACTCATTTTGGAGTTAGTTCTTCTTTGTGTATCCAGATCTCTTGAAGGTTTTCTTGTAGAGCTTTTATTGAGTCCTTTTCTCTTCATGTAATTGTAACTCACTATTGGATATGTTGACAACAGTACTCTTGTGATTTGAATGAAAATGCATAATTTTTGAAGAACAAACTTGTGTCCATTGTATTGTACACTTTCACTCCGGTTTGATTTATTACTTGGTGTGAAACATACTTATCTAAATTCTACAAATTTGTGTCATAGATTTTGTATGTAAGTAAATAGCACTGTATCTTGCACAGGTCACAACTTTCTAGATTAAGTCCATTACATAGAATAAGTCAAGCTTGTTCATTAGGTTACAGACATTATCCTTAGCAAGCTCAATGGTAATTGTTGTTTCATCAAAAAATTGGACATTAGATATATCTTCCACATTAGGAAGCTCTATACCCTTAACTCTTGGAGATAGAGAGTTGTCCCTATGTCTATAGTATAGAGCATCTGTAACGATGACAAAAAGTGTTGGTACTAATGGGCAACCTTGCCATATTGACCTTGAAAGATCAAAAGCTTCAGATCTCACTTCATTCACCTACACCCTTGTATTAGCTTCATTCAAGAGGGTCAGGACCATCTAAAAGAAGAAGTTAGGAAACCCAAACTATTGACCATCATGGCACTAAACTTCCATTCAATTCTATAATATGCTTTCACATAGCCCAGGAGCAACATGTAGGCATGTTGATTAGATTCCCTACCCTAATCCATAGCCTACAGAAAGTGATAAAAATTTCCAAGATATATTTTCCATTCACAAACCTAGTCTAGGAAGGGTTGATGATATGAGGAAGAACATTCTCCAGCCTTAATGCCAGGATCTTTGCCAAAATTTGGTAAGATACATTCAACAGTGTAATAGGTCTCCAAGTTTTGATGAATGTTCTATCTCTTTCCTTGGGGATAAGTTTGATGAGACTGGAGTTGATGTCTGCTCCAAGAGACATGTTAATGGCTTCTATATAAATATGGAGGAATTCATTTCCCATCCAACTAATATTATTTTCATAGGGCTCCACCGGGATTCCATTCAGCCCAAGGGCCTTTTAATTACTCAAATTCTGAATAGCATTTTTTTCATCTATAGTTATATAGGTTTTTCAAGCATTGTTGTCTCTTCAGTAGGTACCTTTTTAGGAATGATTCCGCTGAGTTTTGTCCTAGCATTTTTCATTTCCTATCCAACATCTTCATAAATGAAGAGTTTCTTATATTAATATGCAAAGGCCAAAAGAATTTCATCTTGGGAGTTAAGTTCTTTCCCTTCATTCCAAATAGACTCAATCTTCTCTCTAGCTTCTTTAGATCTGAGGATTTGGAAGAAGTATCTAGCACCCTTATTACCATGATTGATCCAATTAAGTCTTGCTCTAGTTTTGATACCTTGACTCTTGAAATATTGCAACCTCCAGAAGGAGTCTCTAGACTAGGCCGCAGACTCTTGTTTAGTAGTAATATTGACCAGGTTACTCTATAGGAACTCTAGCATTATATAGGTTTTTGGAGTTTAGATTCCATTCTTCTCTTATCTTGGCTTTCTTTATGTCACTACCTGAAAATGGGTTTAGCAGCTATTGATGTTCTGGGATCATCTCTCAATAACATGTTGGTGCCTCACCACCACTTCATTAAACCATCTAATAATATTAATAGTAGAATTAATATCTTCATCTTTTAGCTGGGTAAGTTTCAAAACTAATCAATCTTTCTCCCCTTCTCCAAACAAACCCTACCAATTTGAAAAATATCAATAATAATAGGGTGGGGATTCAATAGGGTATATGGATTGACTTGAACATTAACACTTGTGTCATCCTTCCTAAAACTAAAAACATCCCTATGAACATAAAATCTCTTAAGTTCTCTTATTTCCATTTTATAAAACTATACCAGTTATGCCAAAATTCCTTTATAACTATACTTGCAATTAGTTAATGTTGGATACAATTGTTCAATTGTGTGTTGTCTTTGATGTCACACAAATGTCATATCAGTCATTAGACAGTGTCTACCAAACTCAGTAGGTCAAAAAAGAAAAGGACATTGTCTACTGAGCTCAAAAGATTAGCAAGGCAATAGACAGTGTCTACTAAGCCCAAAAGGTTAGTAAAATATAGCTTGTAGTGTCTACCGAGTAGATAGTTGGTTACTGAGCCTTCAAGGTAATCAAATAAATTTAGTTCTTACCGAGCTCACTCAATAATTGAAGAAAATATGACAAAAGCAGTTCTTACTAAGCTCACTCAATAATCGAAGAAAATATGACAAAAATAGTTCTTACTAAGTTCACTTGGTCATCAAAGGTAATTTGGTAAAAGCAGTTCTTACCGAGTAAACTCGACAGCCAAAGGATTTTAAGATATTGTAATTTTAACTAATTCAAGAAGATTAACTCTGGAAATTCTTGAAAGCAATATTTACCGAGTAGGGTCAGCTAGTAAAGGACATTTATTTGTTTAAGAATAATATCTATAGCCGATTGTTGAATGGTTTATTGGTAAATGTAACATGTAAATGAGCCGACTTGACAACTTGAATTATATAAGTAAGAAGTCAAGTTGCGAATTCAAAGGAGTATGAGGTGGAAGAATGTGGAATTAATATGATATGAAGACTGATTGTTGTGGAAGCAAATTCGAAGGATGATCAGAGATCATTGAGAAGCAATAGAGCCATATTTGATCAAGGAGGATCTAATGATGATGAATAGAGACCTGTATCTAGAAAATTTAGTTGCATCTTGTTCAGGTCAATTCATTGTTGCTTTCTAACCATTGTAGTAGTGATTTCAAATCTCTTAACAAAGTTGGTTTAACAACCATTTTGTAAATCCTCTAACAAGGTGACAGTTCAGTTGAATTTTTCTAAAGACCTCTAGCAAGGCCACTCCTAGCAGGGTGATTAAATCCTCTAACAGGGTCACACCTAACAGTGTGTATTGTAACCTTTAACAAGGTTGGCTCCTAACAGGGCTCACTTCAAAAGGGTGAAAAATTGGTGACTAGTTACTTGGTGGTTTTTCTTATATTGGGTTTCCACGTTAAATCTATTGTCTCTTGTGTTCACTTTATTTTCAGTTACATACATGAATCCTTGAAAAGAAAGTAATAGTTTAATTTACCGAGTAAAAGCAGTAACTAAATCATTAAGACATCTAAGGGATATGTGGATTAATTTTTGTGAGTAACTGATTCACCCCCCTCTCAGTTACACTATCTTTAATTCCAACAATTGGTATCAGACCTTTTGGTGCTTACAGGAAAAGATTTCAAGGATCTAAGCTAAAGATCAGGATGTCTTACAAAAGAGAAATTTGAAGACTTAACAGGGACAACTTCTCAGCATGGCAAGGATTGATGAGGCTTCATCTAGCTTCCATTGGTGATACAGGGCTGCAGTACCTTGATGAAAAATATGAAGAACCTTCTGGTACTTTATCTATCAATGATATTGCTGAAAAGAAGACTCATAATAACATGATGATAGATATAGCATCCACTCTGAGTTATGAAGAATTTGATGACATCAAGGATTGCAAAACCACCTTTGAAATGTGGAACAAGCTGAAAAAAATCAATGGAGGAGATGATAATGTGAGAAGAGCCAAAGCAAAAAGTTTGAGAGGACAATTTGACCAAATGAGGATGAGAGAGGATGAAAACATTGCAAAGTATGTTGAAAGAGTTAAATCATGTGTTAGTGCAATCGAAGCATCTGGATGAGATATCAGTGAGGGGACAGTTATAGGTAAAGTACTTAGAACCCTACTTCCTATTTATGAAATTAGAGTATCTGCAATTCAAGAAAGGAGATGTGAGGCAAATCATAAAATAAATTTAGAGGCCATAGTTAGAAGATTGACTACATTTGAGCTAGACAAATATGACAACTATGTTCCAGCAACCAAGAATGTTGAATCAACATTTGAAACCAAGCTTTTACTCAAAGAAAAAGGGAAAAAGATGAAGGAACCACAATCAAAAAGTGATGAAGAATCAAAAAAAAGTTCAGACAGTGATCTTGAAGTGGTTGAAGCTCTTCTAGCAAGAAAATATTCAAGAGGCAAAGGAAAATAGAAAGGTAAAGTTCCTCTAATCTATTTCTCTTCTGAAGAAATTGGACATATTGCTGCTAGGTGCCCAAATAAGCAAAAAAAAGATGAAAAGAAAGGTCACAAGTACAATGGCAAGAAAGACTTCAAATCATTCAAGGATAAAGGTAAGAAAACATGCTTTATGGCAAAAGATTCCAATGATTCTGATGGTGAAGAAGAAGATGAAATTGTCTACATTGTTGTAAAAGATGAATCTGATAATGATGAGGAAATGGCACTAATTTCTCATATGAGTAAAAATGATACGTGGATCATAGATAGTGGTTGTTCTCATCACATGACTGGTGATAAAACTAAGTTTGAATATTTTGAAGACTATGATGGTGGTAGTGTAAGATTTGGTAACAATGAACCTTGTTGTATAAGAGGAAAATGAAGAATCTCTCTAACCAAGGAACTTGTGTGTGATAATGCATATTGGGTAAAAGGACTAAAGCACAATTTGTTGAGTGTGGCACAGCTACTCAATAATGGATTCAAGGTAGAATTCATGCATGGAAAAGCAAGATTGCTAGATGGCAAAGGAAAGTTGATTGGATCTAGCACTCAAACAAAAGGTAACATATTTTATCTTCAACTTGGTGAATATTTATGTTTCATTGCTCAAATTGAAGAAAGTTGGTTATGGCATAGGAGGTTTTGTCATGTAAAATTTGACAACTTAATAAAAATCAGTAAATTCAGGAAAGTAAGAGGTATTCCTGACATAAAAAAACCTGAGGTTGGTCTATACAAAAATTGTCAAATTGGTAAAATGGGAAAGACTAGTTTTAAAAGCAAGAACTATCAGACTGAAGAAGTTCTAGAAATTGTGCATACTGATTTGTGTAGATCTATTTGCATTGAAATTTATACTGGTGAAAAATTTTTCATTCTATTTTTTGATGATTATTCAAGAATGATGACCGTCATGTACCTTAGAGAGAAATAAGAAACATTTGAAAAGTTCAAATGGTATTTGGCCAGAGTAGAAAAGGAAACTGGAAAAAGATTGAAATGCCTAAGGTCTGACAGAGGTGGTGAATTCATATCACATGAGTTCAATAACTTTTGCATTAAAAGAGGAATCAAAAGATAGGTTTCAGCACCTAGAACTCCTGAACAAAACAGAATAGTAGAAAGAAGGAACAGATCTATCATGGATTGTGCAAGAACCTTAATGATTGAGAAAAGCATTGCTATCAAATACTAGAAGGAAGCTATCAGCACTAGAGTTCATACTTTGAACCGAGTATAGCTCAAAAAAGGACTCATTCAAAACACCCTATGAGTTGTGGTATGGCTACAAACCCAATGTAAGTTATCTAAAGGTATTTGGAAGCAAATTTTACATTTTGAAAGAATCTAGGAAAGGTAAATTTAATGTAAAAAGTGATGAAGGAATATTTTTGACATACTCTTGCAAAAGCAAAGCATATAGATGTTTGAACTTATCTACTCACAAATTTATATAAAGTGCACATGTGAAAGTTGATGAGTTTGTAGAAAGAACAGAAGAAAAATGCAAAAAGGAACTTGAAGACTACAGAAGATTTTTTTACATTGAACATACAATAAAAAGTATACCTATCAATCAGGAATCCTCAACTCTAGAGTCTTCATTAACCGAGTCACAAGAAGTTCCAACCGAGTTAGCATCTACTGAGTTGCAAACAGAAGCTACCGAGTTAGCATCTACCAAGCCTGAGCAACCTGGATCAAAACTAGAAGTTGAGAGACAGAAGGACAAAAATGAAAGTCATTCAAAAGGCAATGAGCCCGTGTTAGCCAAATATGTCAGAAAGCATCATGCACCAGATCAGATCATTGGTGATAAATCAGAAGGAACAATGACAAGAAGTAAGTTGAAAGGCACTTGTTTACTTGCTAACTTTGAACCTAGAAATGTCAAAGATGCACTAGAAAATGAAAGTTGGATTGAAGCTATGAATGAAGAGATAGAATAGATAGAGAAAAATAAAACATGGACTCTTGTACCTAGACCCAAAGACAAGAATGTGATTGGAACAAAGTGGGTATTCAGAAACAAACTAAATGAAGATGGTAAGGTATCAAGGAACAAAGCTAGACTAGTATGCAAAGGATATTCACAAGAAGAAGGTGTAGACTATGGAGAAAATTTTGCTCCTGTTGCAAGATTGGAAGGTGTTAGAACCTTACTTGCATATGCTGCATTCAAAGGATACAAAGTTTATTAGATGGATGTCAAGTTAGCATTTCTCAATTGCATATTGGAGGAAGAGGTTTACATTGAGCAGCCTGAAGGTTTTGTTGATCCAAACAAGAAGGACATGGTCTACAAGTTGCATAAAGCATTATATGGTCTGAAACAAGCCCCTAGAGCATGGTATGAAAGATTGCATAACTATCTTATTCAGATTGGTTTTCAAAGAACTAATGACAATAGTAGTTTGTACATAAAGGAAGGCCCAGATAATAAGATTGTTTTGGCAAAAATATGTGTAGATGATACTTTGTTCACAGGAAATGATGATCTTTGCAAAGAATTTTTAGAACAAATGAACAAGGAATTTGAAATGTCTATGTTTGGTGAGATAAAATTCTTGGTTGCTCTTCAAATTCAACAGAATAAGAATGGCATTTACATCACTCAATCTAAATACATCAAGAAGATACTGAAAAAGTTTGGTATGGAAGATTGTAAACTAGTTGGGACTCCTATGTGTACTGGATTAAAACTCACCAAGGATGATGAATCAAAGGAAGTGGATCAGACATTGTATAGATCTATGATTGGAAAGTTGCAATATGTAGTGCACACAAGACTAGACATTATCCTTGCAGTAGGAATTGTAGCAAGATTCTCAAAAAAACTAAAAGAAAATCACATGATGGCAATCAAAAGGATCATGAGATACTTGAAAGGAACTAAAGAATATGGATTATGGTATAAATTTGGAGGAAAATTGGATTTAAAGGTGTTCACTGATGCAGATTAGGCAGGAAATATTGATCACAGGAAGAGCACAAGTGGAGGAGCTTTCTTTCTTGGAAAAAGGTTGGTTTCTTGGACAAGAAAAAAGTAGAATTGTACATCTCAATCCACAACAGAAGCTGAATATGTTGCAGCAGCAATGAATTGTTCAAACATTGTGTGGTTTAAACAACTATTGGAAGGTATGAAGCAAGAAATCAAAGAACTAGTTGTTATGTTTTGTGATAACACAAGTGCAATTAACATCTCCAAAAATCCAGTGATGCATTCAAAAACCAAGCTCATTGCCATAAAGTATCATTTTGTTAGAGAATTGCTGCAAGAAAAGGAAATAATATTGGAATATATGCATACAAATGAACAACTTGTTGACATATTCACAAAGCCTTTACCTAAGGATGCATTCTTGTATCTAAGAGGTAAGTTAGGGGTCATTCCCCTATATGAAGCTCACTAAAATACAGTTTAGTGATGCATCAACAGGAACAGAATTGAAGATCTATTAGTTGATGCAGTAAACCAATGAAGACATTGCATATGAAATAGTACATCAAGTACAATGTTATTTAGTTGTTTTGAGTTATCTTTGGCATGTGTTGTCAAAGAGGGAGAATATATATTTTCATATCTTTCTAAAATTTATATCTTTCTAAAATTTGCAAATAATAAGAGTTTGCGTAAGAGGGAGAGATTATATGTAAGAGGGAGTTTTGTATTTTTTCATTAAAAGACTTGTTTTCAAATATTATTCTGCTATGATATGTTCTATTACCATCAATACCAAAGAGGGAGATTGTTGGATACAATTGTTCAATTGTGTATTGTCTTTGATGTCACACAAATGTCATATCAGTCATTTGACAGTATCTACCAAACTTAGTAGGTCAGCAAAGCAAAGGATAGTGTCTACCGAGCTCAAAAGGTTAGCAAGGCAATAGACAGTATCTACCGAGCCCAAAAGGTTAGTAAAAGATAGCTTGCAGTGTCTACCAAGTAGACAATTGGTTACTGAGCCTTCAAGGTAATCGAAGAAATTTAGTTCTTACCAAGCTCACTCGGTAATAGAAGAAAATATGACAAAAGCAGTTCTTATCGAGCTCACTCGGTAATCAAAGAAAATATGACAAAAACAATTCTTACTGAGTTCACTCGGTCATCAAAGGTAATTTGGTAAAAGAAATTCTTACTGAGTAAACTCGACAGCCAAAGGATTTTAAGATATTATAATGTTAACCAAGTCAAGAAGGTTGTAATGTTAACCGAGTCAAGAAGGTTAACTCTGGAAATTCTTGGAAGCAATATTTACCAAGCAGGGTTGGCCAGTAAAGAATGTTTATTTGTTTAAGAATAATATATGTAGCCAACTGTTGAATGGTTTATTGGTAAATGTAACATGTAAGTGAGCTGACTTGACAACTTGAATGATATAAGTAAGAAGTCAAGTTGCAAATTCAAAGGATTATGAGGTGGAAGAATGCAGAATTAATATGATATGAAGATTGATTGTTGTGGAAGCAGATACGAAGGATGATCAGAGATCATTGAGAAGCAACAGAGCCATATTTGATCAAGGAGGATCTAATGATGTTGAAAAAAGACCTGTATCCAACAAATTCAGTTGCATCTTTTTCAAGTCAATTCATTGTTGCTTTCTAACCATTATAGCAGTGATTTCAAATCTCTTAATAGAGTTGGTTTAATAGCCATTTTGTAAATCCTCTAACAAGTTGACAGTTTAGTTTAATTGTTCTAAAGACCTCTAGCAAGACCACTCCTAGCAAGGTGATTAAATCCTCTAACAAGGTCACACCTAATAGTGTGTATTGTAAACTTTAACAGGGTTGGCTCCTAATAGGGCTCACTTCAGAAGGGTGAAAAATTGGTGACTAGTTACTTGGTAGTTTTTCCCATACTGGGTTTCCACATTAAAGCTGGTGTCTCTTGTGTTCACTTTATTTTTAGTTACATGCATGAATGCTTGAAAAGAAAGTAATAGTTTAATTTATCGAGTTACAACAGTTTTTTACTGAGTAAAAGTAGTAACTAAATCATTAAGACATCTAAGGGATTTGTGAATTAATTTTTGTGAGTAACTGATTCACCCCCCTCTCAGTTACACTATCTTTAATTCCAACAGCTAAGGGGTCAAAAAATTTATGCTTATTAATCATATTGTACCAAAAGATCATTTCACACCCTTTCCATTCAAACTTGTCACCTCCAATCTTGTCTTGAGGAGCCTCAACCATGTTAAAGTCACTGTCATTGATCTATGGAATTCTATTTAATTGAAACATCCATTTCCACAATTCAATTCTATCTCTATGATCATTTCCAACATACACATTGGAGATATCTATCTCTTTATCACCAATTTTATGTGTGTTCCAAACTAGTCAATGACAAGGGGAGCAATTCCAATTTGGAATGTGTTTGGTTCATTTAGCCCCTACTAAATTAGCATCACCTCCCTATCCTTTCTGGTGAGAAGAGGTGAATGCTCTCACATCTTTCCGTTTACATTTCAAGCTAATATCCAAAGAGAACCCGATAGCCTTAAACTCTTGCAGCATTAGTATGTCTATTTCTTTTTCATCATATCTTTTCCTTAGATATTATTGTTGAGTGCACAATTTAATGAGCTGCTATGATTTAAGGGTGCAAAATGTGGGGAATTTAAGGGTGCACGCCAAGTTTTTGAAAAAATGTGTTAAAGAGAAGTTTTCCCACAATATTTCCAAACTAGACATATCCATTTAAACTAGAGATGTCACTTTAGGGAAATATCCATCTAATTTATGTAGTCTCATATGGGACAGTGAAACATTGACATTTTAAACAAAAGTATTTTGAGCCATTTCTTGTAGTTCTGAGTCCTATTTTGATGAAGCATTACCTAGACTTCACTGTTCATGGAAGTTATAAAATTAGGAGCATTTGGAAAAATAAGGTCTATAACTTCTTCTTTGTGAATGGATTTATCTATTTAGAGACATAGTCTTTGGTAGACTCAGTTAGTAAACGTCAAATTTTAGATCTTTAATCAGTTAGTAAACATCAAAATTTAGATCCTTTAATAGGAAAGAGAGAAAAATATCGATTCCTTCAAAATTTATACTCAATCATATTTGTGACCTCTCACTACTAACACATTCACAACATACTCAGATTGGTAGTTGATGGAATATCATTTAGAAAGAGCCTTTGTTAATCATAATATTTTCAAAGAGGGCAGAGCCAACATTAAAAACTTAGGAAAAAATGACAAAGTGATCTCAAAAGCCTTTTATCATGCTTGAAAAACATCATTATCTATTTTTTAAAGTTGATCATAGGGAAAAATATAGCATAATCAAGCAATGGGAGACTAAGGCTCCAACTTTGAGCCATCCTCACAATAAGCTAAACATACTCTTACATAGTACACTCTCAAGAGTCTATATATCATACTAAAATTAGCTAACCCAACTCTATTACCATACTGATATTGATAGAGAAAAAGTAGTATGTTTTAAGAGTGAGTGGAGTGGGCTAAATAGGCAAGAGAGCCAATTTGTGGAGCATTGATATAGGTAGAAGGTTCAGACTATTCATAATCATTTCTATCATCAAAAAAGTGATCATTGCAATCTGGGCCACCCATAACTACTCCAATTAAAAGATTTGGATTAGGGGAATTGCTATTCAAGGCTTTGAAGCCTATGCTACACACAATGGCCTACGGGTGCTAAGCAACTGAAGGCAGAGATGAGCCTCTATGGTGAACTCTCTCTAGGTACTTTGATCCATAGCTAACCATGCACAAAATATTCATGGGATTCAAACCCAAGATGTAGTCTACTTGCCTAAAATAGAGAAACAATGTCAGTCAAAACTCCTTCAGAATAAGACCTAAAAAGTAGGGGCCACTTGAATGTTTAGAAAACAAGGATAAAAGCAAAGAAAAAGCCCTTTTTACACCTTTTTTTTACTATTAGTCCCATCATTATAGTTTTGACATATAGTCAATGAGTGTTCTTCATACCTGGTGCTTTGCTATTGCTCTAAGCTTGTGAGGAGTCACTGTCATCCCTCCACAAGACACAAGATGTTAGGAGGTGGTGAGGTAGTTTGCATAGGTCAGAAGTATGAAAGATGCAAATGTAATGTTGGCTCTACCCTCTTTATTTGTGTTGGCCAAGTTATTAAGAGGAGAAATAAGACCTCTCCCTACTATGCTTGGTCTATTTTGGTCCCTCTATAGGTCTATTGTGGTCTTGTCCATCAACCAATAATTGGACAACACATAATGTTTCCATATTTCATATTCTTATCAGTGTAATTGTTGAATCTTTGAGCTAGTTTCAGACTTGTGCATGCTTGTTAAGAATTTATTTTTGCTACAATAAATAAATGTCAGGCCAATATATTTGCTTCTTTATCTCAGTTATCTTCTTGCTTAGTTTAAATCCCAATTATTAGATATTTGTCCACATTCGAGTTAGTTTGGCATAGAAACCTACATATTTTATTATATATATTTTTGCACGTGAATCCTCTAACAAATCATAAAATAATATAACAATAAAAGAAAATTAATCACTACATACCAAGAAGTTTGAATGTTTGAGTGCACTTTGGCTAGAGTTCACTACATACCTTGCATTTGTTCAGTATGAACCTTGGGTTCATATTGATGTTTGTGCTGGTCTATGTTACCAAAAATGAGACAGTAGAGCACTGCTAGTGTTATGCTAGGAAAAATATGTTTTTCATTGTGATAGACTATTTCTAAGTCATATGTGTTGTTTCTTGCTATTGTCAAGTAGTCTTTGTTTTCCTTGAGGCTAAAACTTAAAACTATGTTAAGAACACTAACATGTTATTATTATAATATATTAGAACACTAACACTACCAAATTTTTATGTTAATGTATTATTTATAATAACTTATAACTTAAGCATTGTCCTAATGATATTTATGGAAAATTGTGTACAAAAGTTTTAAAATTGATAATGAGATGCAAAGTTTTCCTGTGATGCTAAACCTAAGACATCTAATGTATATATGCCTACTTGGCTTAGTTGTGGCTTGTGGTTGTAATCTTATGATACTATTCAATTAAGTTTCATAACTTTAATGGAATCATGTCTGTATAATTGTATTGTTCAAGGAATAGTAGCAGTGGATTTGTGGAGTTCTGATGTAGGCTAGTCCAATACTGAGATTCTTCTTTTAGATTTGAGTGTTGCATTATTATATAGTAAACTCAAAGCTTAACATGTGATTTAATTGATCCATTTTGACATGAATTATCATGGGATGGATATATTTTATTGTTATAGCCTATCATATGTTCTATATTTTATCATTACAACCTACCAAATTTCCTAACCTGTTGATACTAGTCATCTACATAGGTATGCTATCAGATAGCAAAGCAACTAAAACATATAAATGCAAGTCTCTAAAATTCATCCCATGCAATGCATTTGAAAGTAGGGAGAATCAAACTAGAGGAATATTGTAACTGCCTCTTGAACTATGCCTAACTTCAGTGAGCTAGTTAAACCTAATCCTTTTCTATTACACCTCTTTGGGGATCATTAAATGTCCTCCTATCTTTTTTTTAAAATAGAAGCTATATTATGTAAATTATCTTTTACCTTCCCAAGAGTTAATACTTATTACTGATAATGTTTTTTGAATGTGACTTTGTATTGATTTATGCTTGTATAGTGGCTTAGTATGGTTTAAATAGTATAACTCGCTATTAGACTTTAATGGTTTCAATGATTCTTGCAGAGTATGAGAGCAAAAGGAATCAATGACTATTTTTCTTTGTAGTTCATGGTTTCAATGGTTCCATATCCACATAGGCATAAGGTTCATTTAAAGTGATCCAGTGTTTCACTCTATCTCCAAACTCTTGAAAGTAAACTTTAGTGTAAGCTACAAAGTCCTTCCTAAATTGTTAGGAACACAGTCTCTTTTATGCAAGTATGATGACTAAGAAAATAAATTAAAGTTTAATGATTTACAAGTGTTGCTTACACAATGATTTGAAGCATGTTTTTTTTTGGAGGGCTGCAAATATTGTGTTTCGAAGAGGCCTAGATCTTGCAGTTGCCAGGAGCACATATGTTACCACTTACATATGAATGATAGTTAAAAGTATTTGTCCTCACAAGGCCTCTCAAAGGACGGCTACACAAAAGTTCTCAAGGTTTTGTCATATTGATACAAGGGGTAGGTAGATTTCTCAACCCAAATTTAATTTTCTTCAAACTAAAGCAACACAATTGGGATTATTTTAGACTTTTTCTAGATACTGACATCTTGGGTCCTCTATTCCTGTGGGATGATCAAAACCACTAGCTATTTTTGCAGAGGGTGTCTAGATCCCCAAACAGAAGAGCATAATACTAACTTCAAGAACCTCATTTGAAGATATAGATTTAACATCTCTAAACACTCTATTACACTTAACTGTTTAAAAGATTTATTCATGCATTAGCCATCTCCAATACTGAATCACTACACACATGCTAGCAGGATGTCTTGTGCTTTGATACCACTGTAGGACACTACACTATTTCATATTGAAATTTTTGTAACCTGAGCTCTGAGAAATTTTCTCAAATAGTTTTCTGTATTTTATCCCTATAAAAAACCAACAAATTTTTCCTTCAAATAAAATCTAAGGATTAGCTTCTATACTTTGCACAAGCTCTGTCCTTTGCTACATGAGATTTGGGAGTCATACAAGGATGGTTAATTGAAAAATTTCTTTGTGAAAAGCATTTGATTATTTTAAAATAAAGCATGGAGTAATTCTAAAAGTAAATAACAAAGAATTTTTCCTTTTATATCTTACTAAAGAGCATATATTTCCTTGAGAAAAACATTTCTATACATTAATATGTTTCGATCTTTTAGTCATCTTCATTAGTTGATGCATCAATCACATTAGTCATTGCTATTAGGATTAGTAGGGGCATGCTGCTGATAGCACCTAAGTAACTTTCACCTTGTGACATCTCTTTGAGGCATTTTGCAAATAATTAAGATACATTGTCTATAACTCCACATTTTGCAAACATCTAGGCCTTCTAGAAATTATAGGATCATTTTAGTTACATTTGAAAACATTAATAAAAAATTTCCATATGTGCAGATATAAACATTAACTACAACATTTCCAATTTATTTGCAGATATATTTTCCTATGAAGAAAGACCACGCCTGACAATGTGAACCTAGAACAAAATAATAAGACAATGGCTACATTGTGGGCTTAATTCCAAAGAAAACCTAAAAAATGTTATTGTCCTTGCAAAAAGTGTAAGGGCTTAAAGAATTGACACCTTAGCTTGGATATTCAAACCTCCATGTTCTTCGATACATTCCCTTTATTCCACATCTTTGACGATTATTCGAGTGTGCTAGCTTGGCACAATTTATGGATTACCATGCATGCAATAGAAGTCAAGATGACATTATGTGAATGCCTACCAATGGTTCTGCATTTAAAAAGATAGAAGAAACATAGTCACACTTTAAAGAAGAACCTCGTAATCTAAAGCTTTCATTGGTAGTGGATGATGTCAATCCATATGGAGATATGAGATCCGTTTACTCAGTGTGGCCTATTTTTGTTATTAACAATAACATTTATCCTTGGATGTCCATAAAGAGGGAGCACATAATGTTGTTAATGATTGTGCCAGGTATTTTTTTCATTTTATAGTTATCTAAATTAATTTATAAATAGTGCATGAAAATGGTCATTATAATTATGTAATGTTTATATTCATTCAATTACTAGGTAAGTACCGAGTTAAAGATATGAACGTTTATATTGAGCCCCTAATTGATGAGTTCTTGAAGTTATGGAATGGCATCACTATGTATGACATCTCCAGACTAGTAGGACATGAACAATTTCAATTTCATGCAATGCTTGTATGAACAATACATGATGCCCCTGGGCTAATTCTTTTTTTCGGTATGTTATATTGTTAAGATCACATATTTTTGGTATGTTATAGTGCTTACACATTACTATCATATGCTTAAGTTGCGCATGATAATTGTACATGATCTTTTAGGTCTTCAAACAAAGAGAAAATTTGGATGTCCAGTTTGTGGTCCAAAGATGAAATCTCATCATTCGAAAAGTTTAGAAAAGCAAGTGTTCGATAAGTTTAGGCACTTTCTCCACAATAATCATAGGTATTGAATTTCCAAAAAACATCTTTTCAATGGGAAAGAAGAGACATCATCAAGGCCACAAAGAATGACACCTCATCTATGGAAGTTGGAATATGATCGACTAAATCATAGAGGTAATGTCCAATTTTTTGTCCGAAGTTTAAAATTTGTATTTTGATATTGTCTTATATTTACTAATGCTCTAATTGATGCTCATGAAGGTCATCAAGGCATCAATCACCAACTTCCTGGAGGAATGAAAAGTTATCCTACTCAATTTAGTAGGTTACCAAATTACAAGGATCTCCCAAATGTGCATTTGTTTAATGCTATGCATATTGGAAAGAATGTAATAGAGACACTATGGAAAATGTTGGATGGAAGGTGTGATAGAGAAAAAATTGCCAAAATTTGTACTGACATTCATGAATCTAGTCATGCACTAAAAGCTTTCATTGAATCAAATAGCAATGGAGATTGCATAAATACAAGTGCCCTTCCTTGGTTATCAATGAAGAAACAAAGTGATGCATTAAAATAAGTCATAAACAAAGAAAAATTTCCAATAGGATTTGTTGTAAATATAAGCATTCTTCTATCAAAGAAAGGTGATTTTGGGCTAGGGTTGAAAACACATGATTGGCATACCTTCGTCAAGGTAAGTCATGTTCTCTATTTATAGTATATTTGTAAAATTGAATGTACTACCTATTGCATTTTTTAATAATATATTGAAATGATCATTTTTTAATTATTATAGTACATCCTACCTCTATCCATTCCACAGTAGTTTGACAATAGTATTAAACAAGTTATATATGATCTTGGAAAATACACAAGGTTAGAAGTGTTTTTTCTTAGATTTGTAGCTTTTTATCTAAAATCTATTGTATAATTTTATTTGAAATCTCATTTATGTATTTTTGCATGTTGAATCTCTTTTAGGTGGTTATCATCTAAATAAATTGATAAAAAAGATATAAAATATTGGAAGAGAAAAATTCCATAGCTTATATGTGAAATGCAAAAGTGTTTACCTCCATCCTTTTTCAATGCTCAAGAACACTACCTCATACTTCAAGTTGAGGAGATTGAATTGTGTGGACCTATACAAACTAAGTCAATGTGGATGGTTGAGAGGCACTTGAAATTTTTGAAGGGCTTGGTTCAACAAAGAGCACGTCTTGAGGGTTCGATGATAGAGGGATATATGGTATACCAGACCATGGTATACATTAGTGAATATATTCCAAAGTTTTTAGTAGATATCCATGTAGATCACATTTGGGATCCCAACTCTAATGAAAAAATTAAAGGTGAGTACCTAATGGGGAAAGGTAGATTGAGGAGGGTGAGAGGTAATTATAAGTTTTGTTTTTGTAGTTTAATCATTCTTATTCATCATCAATATATATAAGTTGTTTCTAACTGGTGTAATTGTCTTCTTTATAGTTGGTCATGAGTGGGATGCACTACATTTGTATATTGCAAAAAATCTTGATTGGATGATGGTATGGATTGAACAATCTCAAGAAAATGGTCGTTCATTAACATGGGATGGTGTTGCATCGTTGGTTAAAGAAGCTCATCATAATGGAGATCCCAATGTTATGCCAATAGTACTTGATCTAATATATGGCTTAAGAGATACAAAGGTATGCATAAGATTACTAATCATGAGACATAAGTTTAATATCAACTCACATATCGATGCAAATAATCTTGACATGTTTGAATAATTGTAGGTCAAACACCACAAAGCTATGTACTACCATGGCTATAAATTTCACACAAAAGAGTTAGATGAAATAAAAAAAACGTGCGATTCTAGGATAAGTGTTGTCTTCGTGATCACCAATATTTTGTCTAAAACTGACATATATCCTCAACAATCTGAAAATCAATACTATGGCATTTTGGATGATATACTTGAATGAAACTTTAATTCATTCAAAATAGTTCTATTTGTCATCAAATGGTTCAAGTTATGACTGAATCCAAATGATCCTGATAGGACTATTATTGAACATGATGGTGGATTTACTATGATTAATAAAAGGTCATTTGAGCTAGTCGGAGATGAGCCCTATGTTCTTCCAAGCCAATGTGAGCAAGTGTTTTACTTTGTTGTTTCACATAAACTAAGTTGGTCATTTTTTGTTAGACATGACCCAAGAGGAAGGCCAGTAAATTATAATGTGATGGAAGAAGAAGATATTGAAGAAGCAAAAAATGAAGTAAATGATTATCAGGAACGATAGTTACCCAGTGATAAAGAAGAAGAAGATGGTGATGATTTTGTTCATGCTGACGATAATGGTGATAATGATGATGATGATGATGATGATGAAAATCATGATCATGGTGATGATTGTCATGATGATGATGGTGATGAAGATGATGATGATAGCGATGAAGATGGTGGTGGTAACGACGATGATCAAAGTGACAAGTGGGATGATGGTGATGATGATGATGATGATGATGATGATAATGAAATGAATGAAGATCATGATGATCAATGAAATGTCCAGGTAGGATCAATGTCAACTATGATGGGGTCATGTATGACCAAATTTTTCTTTCCAAACCATATGTGCAGATATAAACATTAAGTAGAACATATCAAATATTTTTTAAGATATACACATTAGTTACACCAAATTTTTGGCTAACTTAAGACAAATGATTTACATATACAATCTACTTTATCTTTAATATTTTTTTTGGTAAGTCTATTACTTTAATTTCGCTACTGATTTCTAAGACTTACTAATTTTTTTCACAAGGTGACATGGATGCACCATCTCAGACACCTTCAGTGGAGGTAAACATTAATTATTATAATTTTTATGTTAATAAAGAAAAAAATTTCATATTATTATTATTATTTCTTTATGGCTTTGGAGTTATTTTGATGAAATTTTACTGATATTTGATGTCACAAATGATAGGAAAAGCTAGAATGATCACTGATCAAATGCGATCTAAAATAGAGGCATCATTTCTACATGATAGTGTTGGAAATGATTGAAAAGATCATGAGGGAGATTGTTGGAAATGATTGAAGAGATGATACATAAAAAGTAATGGAACTGGTAAAGAATGTTCTCAATCATTGTTTTGTCATTGATGTCAAACTTGCTACTTGCAAGAATGACAATTGCTTTAGTGATCCAAATACTATCAATTAGTTGATTGACAAGAAGGAGGCAATCAATAAGATGTAACTAGAACACCTAGAGAAAGGTTGAAGTTATGATGTTGCAATGAAGTACAAAGATTAGCTAAGCCATTGATGAAATAGTGTATTGATGACATACTCTAAGACATAGAGAATGGGCACACTAAAACACATCAAAGATGTAAGATTTTAGTTAAGTCATTTGTAAAGCCTAACTAAGTTTATTAGAGAGAGAGCTGAGAAAGCTAGTTAGTGACGAACAGATTCCTAGTTGAAGCCGCGCAAGTTCAACTTCAGTGTGTGCCGAGTAAAGAAACAATTGTCAAGTCAAGAAAGTGTTGAGTGAAGATCAGATGTCGAGTAGGATTCAAGTGCCGAGTAACACAGAAAGTGCCAGGTGAAGATGAGATGCCGAGCAGGATTCAAGTGCCGAGTAACACAGAAGGTGTTGAGCATCATTAAACCAATCATGCTTAGTTGCTACATTATTTCAAAGATCAAAGATTCGCCAGATCTGAGCTGACAAGGTTGTTATCTAGAATTCTGTGAATCAAATAGAAGATAAGAGTAATGAGCTGGTGGTATAGAACACCATGTAAAACATTTTTGGAGAATACAACTGGACTTTAGACGAAGTCTCTAGATAAGAGCAAGATATGGGGTGGATACATTGTATCCTACATAATCTATTTGAAACCCTAAAGTTGGAGAGGGAGAATCGAGTGGGTAAGGTAATCTAGATTTCTATTTAAGGAGTCATAAGGCTATGAAGAAAAAGTAGGAGGAGGTTAAGCATGAAAGCATAAAGTGCTGAAAGAGGTGCTAAGGAGTAAGAGAGCACAGTTACTCTGCTTCAATAGATGACCACATATATGGTTGCATTGGTATGATGAGTAAGAAGACTCAAGGAGACGAAGCTTGAGATGACAAGCTATCAGAGCTGAAGTGATTAAAAGCCAAGCAAACGATTGAAATAAAGTGTGATCTAAAATCTGCAAGATATGTTGTAAGTTGTATCAGATCAAAAAAGATATTATTGTTACTCTCTAGCAATTGTAACAGTTAGTTTAAATCTTATGGACTTAGGTTGGTTTAATAGCCATGTTGTAAATCCTTTAACAAGGTGACATTCCAAGAGAATGTTCTAAAGTCCTTTGACCAGATCCATTCCTAACAGTGTGGTGAAATCCTCTAACAAGGTCACATTTAATAGTGCGTTGTAAGCCTTTAACAGGGCAGGCTTTTAACAAGGCATCACTTTAGAAGAGTGAGAATTAAGTAGCATGTTACTGGTGGTTTTTCCCAAATTGGGTTTCCACATAAATCACTATGTCATGTGTTGATCTTACATGTTTTATCCCTACATATTGATTTTCTGTAACTTGCTAAGATGATTGATTTAAGCTTGGATGGATGAAAAGTTTATGTGTTCACTATAATTTGAGAAAAAGTATTATTAGGGCATTTAGACCTTGGATAACTGATTCATGCCCCCCCCCCCCTCTCAGTTATTCTAAAGAATTCTAACAGATAGCACCCTTAGTGCTGACCCTATGTTCATCACCCAACAAATTAAACAAAGATACACTGATGAACTTGTTAACATTATCATCGAGGGTGACAAAAGTGAGGAGAAAGAGGCACTAAGAAAAGAATTGGACCGTAGAATCCAATCTTTGAAGGTAAGCAATAATTTGACTAAAGCAATAATTGAAGTTCAATAGATGTTAATATTTTATAGTATCTTATGGATCATGATCACTAATTTTATGTGTTCTTGTATAGACATATGTGTCAGTTGCGACATCACATGGTGAACATGGTGAGGGTTGTCATGCACAACCTTCATGTAAGTAACACTTTCTTCATTTGTTTTCATCAACATTATAACACTTACCTTCTTTTTTTTGGATGCTTCTAGCTAGTATCTCATTTGATCTTTATCCATTGCAAATGTCTTTGCTAACAATATTGTATTCTTCAGCTCATGATGAAGTGTAGACTCCTCCTTTGGTTAGTAGTCTAGTATTGCCTAGTGCATTGTCGGCAACAAGGACCATGCAAACATCCTCGTCTATGCCCACTAGAACTAGTAAAACCTTGTTTTGCTATATTTTGTAATGTATTTCTACAAGTTAATGAATAGTGAAGTAGCATATTAGTGCTTAAATGATGTCTATAGAAGCCTACATACACATAAACACATGCATACACACACCACACATACATATATACATATATATATATATATATATATATATAACCACACATAGAGAGACATGGAGATAGGTAGAGAGGTATTTCTATAAGTTGATGAACAATGAACTAGCATATTAGTGCTTAAATGATGTCTACAAAAGCACGCATGCCAACCATGGAGTGAACTAGATAAGAAGTCATGTAAAAACTTGTGTGTCACCCTAAATATGGTGACTTACTCATATAAGTTTCTATTGATGATCAAGGGTGCATTATAGAATGCTTACATTCTACAAGGCATTGATAGGGTGGCAATCTATTCTCACAGTCATAATAATGTGCACTAAGTTCTTGGTTGAAGCATATATATATATGATATAATGCCCTACTATGATATGATATAATGCCCTACTATTAGTTGATACTAGCAACTTAATTCAATAGCATTACAATATCCCCTATCTTTATTTTTGAAGTCATTTTTATACAAATCTTTAGGCATCTTAGAAACAGACTTCTTTGGGGTTTCCATCCACTTGATGTTAATATTCTTCTTATGCTTTTCTATTGAATCATTGAATTGCCTCTCTACTTTTCTTTCTACAAATGTGATCTTGGCATAGAAGGAAATGTTTAAGGTGGTTTTGAGTGCATCGATACTTAAATTTGTGAACACCCTTAACTCAACTATCACTTGCCCTTTATTCACCTCATATTGTTTGAGACATGATGCATTCTAAGACTAGTTCTAGGCATTCCATAGGTACTATTAAAGTTTCTTCTTTATCTAATCCATTTAGGACAATTTTCACAGCATAGAGTGTGGGAGCCATTCTTTGATGGATAACATAGATTCATAGGCATGAAGTCTATGGGTATCATCAACATGATGTAATGTTGATGCCACCTTTTTATGGTTTGTGGAAAGTTCCAACTGAACTAGTTTGATGGGGTGGTTCATAAAAGCCCAGTTTGGATGATAGAGGAACTTTTGGAATTGAAGAGTGACATCATCATGTTGCCTTCATGGTGTGATTATTAGAAATTCAAGTGCAACAGCTAAATGAAAAGATGATCTAGTCAGGTTCAAATGGACTTTAGATTTTTGTAAATAATTCATTTCAATTTTTTGGATTATTAGTCAAGGAAAATTATTAATGGATCAGTTTATTCGACTTCATTTGATGTAGTTTAGAATCTAGATGATACTTAGACCTCTGCAAATACTAAATTTGGATTTCCTATTTTTTAAAGGATTGGATGTAGGGAAAATCTTATGGAAATGAACTTACGTTAAAATGGCATTGGACAGGTTCACATAGGCAGCAAACCTCTACCAATTATAAACTATGATTCATTGGCTAGCAAGCATGGATAAATCCAAGTGTACTGGATTTATTATGTGTGAATTGGTGTAGTTCACCTGTGCATTAGTTTCTTGCTTATATTGAATTTTATGGGATTTCTTACTGAAGCTGACATGTGGGGAAAACATATTGAATTTGTTTTGGACTAGTTGAAAGGGAAAAATCTATAATTGATTATCTTTCTCGTCTTAACAAATTTTGAGAAATTTTCAAAAGAGTATAGGCCTAACTTTAAATATTCTATCCAACCATGGTGATATTTGAGCACTTGGGAAAACCAATTTTGAGAATTTGGTTAATTTTGGGAAGGTGATAGCATTTTAGCGCTAAGCTACACATAAGCACATATAATATCTCTTGTTAGTTTATATGATATATCTTTATCATACACATGACACACACATGTTCCATTTCACTTACCCTCATTATGTCTGCTCTTTACTCAGATATTTCTCATTGCACACACCACACATGTACTTCTGTTCTATATCTACCCCATTCTATATGATGCTATATTGTAGAACTTTCATTCTTTTCCTCTCTTAATGATTTTCAATTATCTTTTATACCTTCATGTAGAAAAATTTCTGTTTGAAATGGACGCAGCCTTTCAGTTTTGTCACCTTTCCTTTAATCGTACTTCTTTCTTAAACACATATTAATATGTCTCAAAACACATTTAATTATGCTTCTTTAGTTATGAATCACAACTTTTAAATCAATAATCATTATTGTCCCCTTTGAAATAATAAAAGATTGCTCCTTTCTACAAATCATTGTCCTCAAACAAACGCTATAATTTTTGTATCTTTTCTCTTAACAACTTTTCTACAACACACTCTAATCATTTGTTTCAATTTTTTGATTGATAGTCTTACTGATGCAATGTGATTGAAATTCATTCTGAATAAACTCAATTTGAATATCCAACACTAAGATACTTTTGCTATCTTATAGATATATAATCCAGTTGTCAAGTCTATTAGTAAATTAAAGTCTTTTATAATGTCGACCATATTAGGTTAAGTTGGCCATGACCAATTTGAAACATTATTCTACTTGGTCAGCATTATAATTCACATTTGTTTCTAGAAAGCAAATTAATTGGTCATATTAACAAAGTGTGACTGGTGGCATCTCTCTTTCTTTCATTTCATTTGGTGTCTATTTTAATTGTCATGATGTTTTAGTTGATAGAGCAATAGAGAGAAGTACTTTTGAAGCTGATCCATTTCCTGGAGTAGTGCATGTGATTAGTACTGGTTCATATGAAGGGACATTGCTGCTGAACAAGAAAACTATGTTTCCGCTAAAAGAACAAAAGCTTACAGGTGCTTTGAAATTGTTATTATTTAAAGTGTAAATTTAGTTTACTTTTACATTACTCATTTTGGACTGATAAACCCTTTATGTTTTTGTAGGTAATAATGCTTTCTTTGATCATCTTTTTCATATGACATTGAGATTATTTGGACCCACCATACGTAAAAGGTATGTAGTTTCATATCATTGCTACATAATTTTTCTTTTCTTCCATTTATTTTTATATATTAAAGTTATTGATCTAACAATCCATTTGTTTTTAAAAAGGTGGAATTTACAAGCTATGGAATTAAAAAATCAGCTGATTGCATCTTTTGAGAAGAAATTTAGAAAAAAACATTTTTGACATTGGCCTACTTCTCAAAAGAGCATCAAAGCATATAAAGACTATGAGTGATCAATATAGAAGGGCTCTTAAGGATAACCCAAAGTATGACTATCCTCTTATGATTCCACGATGGAATGGAATGAAATAATAGAAGATGCAAAGGAGAAAAGGCTATGTGAAAATAGAGTAAATGAAGTAGCATAGGACAAAAAAAGGTATGTCATGATTGTATTAAGTACATTGTAATCATGCACTAATTATTGATATTTTTAAATATATAATCTAAGATGTTTGAAATTGTTCATAGATTGCAAGACACATTCGTGGCTACAAAAGAGAGACTAGAAAAGTTTGGCCAACACAAACTTGGCTCTAGTGGCTATATGAATCTCTAGTCTCGACTTGTAAGTAGGAGCAATGAAATATTATATTTATTTTTTTATATAATGTTGCAAAAAAAATTGTTTAATGAAACCATACATGGAAAACTAATGATATTAAGAAAAAAATACAGGGCACAGAATTCAATGTGGAGGTCACAGATGAAGATAGAAAAATTGCCTTAAAGGAAGGCTATAAAGTTGTGGCTGCATGCCTATGCGAAAAATCTGAAAGCCTTGCCCAAGAATCTAGTACACCAAATGATATCTCACAGGTAAATTGGTCAGATGAAAAGTAAACGAAATTGAATAGTTGAGAAGATTCTTTTATGGTATTAGTTTAGAATGAAAATTGACTGCATAACAACGTGGATAACATTTTACTGCAACCTTCATATCCTACCATAGAACCTGCTTGTGACAAAGGCTATGATGTGCATTATAGTAATGGAGGTATTAATGTGCTATTGGAAATTAATTATGCAATTATGAATACAATTTAACATCTTCAATTGCAATTTGACGTGTATCCTTTTTATGAATATTTCAAAGCATGTTGAACATCATGCTGAAGGAGTGGAGCATGTTCCAAGTCTTCAACATGTTGATGTGATGGTGGATCAAAATGTTAATGTACATGATGTGGCATTGTCAGGTAAGAAAAATGTGGGTTATGTTGTACTAGTACTTAATTACAGACTTGTAACGTTTAAAAAAAGAAAAAGAGTATGCCAATTTATCCCGTTGACTTGTTCTTGCAATAGAGCCCCCTTTAGTGCAGCAACCTCTTGCTCCTCCAAAGAGAAAGAGCCATCATAATTTGACATTTCACATGCTAGAAGAGGAGGAGAATGATTTAGATATGGATGCTCCTATGAGCACTTTTCTTAAGAGAACTAAGAAAAATTAAAATAAGATATGATGTTTTAAAAATGCTCTTTGATAAACCTTGTTGGATAATGAAAGAAATTTGTTTTAAGTAATTATCTATGAATGATGCATATTAATACTAATTTTTATTTTATGTTAATGAATATTGTTATTTGTTAATGATGTCTTGATTAGTATTGTGTATTAATGAATTTTATATCATATTAATGAATGTTATGCGATTGTATTGATTGAATGTTATAGTTCATAAATGGATGAATGAATGAATGAAGTATGTAATTAGATGATAATGGGTAATTTAGATTGATGTTAGGGGGAGGGGGATGAGGTCAGATGAGCTTCCACCTTTATTTGGTTGGCCTTGTTAAGTAGAGAATATTATAGTATTCTTGAAACCAAGTGAAGCTCAAGCTAACATAAAATGGACACTTTGTATGTGGTAGGTCTAAAATGATCTAGGACTAGTGCTGCACATAACATGAATTTATAAAATATGTTCTGATATCACCAATTTCAACACTCTATTTGAAGCATAGGAGTTGCCTATAGTCTTAGTATGAATTTTGAGTAATGCCTCAGTCCAGATTGCCTCAAAAGTGGTTGGAAGAAGCCTGCATGAGTCTGAGACTATGAACTCTCCCTGCCTTGGCCAAGAAGAACTTGCCAACTCTCTAGTATTAGGGCAAACCACAGAGTGGTGTGGCTAGTTTGAAACCAACCAATAAGTTCACAATTAAAGGAATGAACCTTCCTTTGCCAAGGATTTCCAAGTAGTAATCTCAAGTGTGCCAATTTGATCAATGCTCCAATCCTTATTGAGACTCTTGTCCCAATCAATCTCTAGATGAAACAAGGACACAAAGTGACTGGTAAAATAGGAATAACACCTAAACATCTAAAACTTTCATCCTTATATCTTCTAAGGTCACTTCAATGAATTCCAACTAGTTCCATTACTTCTTGTTGAGAAATCCCAACATTGACAACCAACTGAGATTGATTCCCTAGATCAATGCACATGAAGAAACTACATTCTCAAGTGCCATAAAAAGTGTGATGAACTCTTAGTATACCTCTTCATTTGCATATATCACAAGTGGCAGTGTCCTTGGAGAGTAACTAATCATCCCATGATGTGAAATGGTATCGCCCTCAACTTTGCAATCATGTTTCAACCTATGGCTTGAGTCATCTATCCAAGCTAATACCATGTATTCTCTTTTAAGTGCAATGCTAGAACTAAGTGATATTCCACCTATCTCATATAATCATGTTACTAAATTTATCACAGTTAACATGCTTTTTTCAAATACATCTTTAGTTCTTCATAGCTAGGGTTTTAGTGACGACATTTTTAATAGACACATACAACCATATCAACTAATGTTTATGGAACTTAAGTTCTAGTGTTGTGATGGTGGTATGTGATGTTCCAAAAATTATTTATTATGCTTAAGTAGTGCAAGTAGTTTGTTTGCTTCACATTCTTTTTTCCTTTGTTTGTTTTTACTTCTTGACTTCATAATTTTTGTAATACAGGCTAGATTATACAAACGGTTGCAAGTAATAGGTGTCCATGTTGTGGATTTACCTTAAGACTTTTTACAGTAAAGTGTATAGTAGGTGGCATCCGTGAATTATCATATTGTTAAGTACTTTTGTTTAAGTTTTGAGATTTTTTGATTTAAGGTCAATGCATCTTCATTGATCTTCTGAAGAATTGCTAACATGTTGAGCAAAGAATACACTATTTCCAATTGAAAAAGAGTTTGTGAAGCTGAACATCATTTAGGATAGTGATGATTTGGTTAGGAATCAGTTGCGTAGGATATCCATGGCTACCTTTGAATTTGTTTTAATCTACTCTAAAATGTAGCAGGAGTTATACATTTTGTATAAATGCATTTTTTTAATAACAGGTGTGAGAAATTAGATGTTTTCTCAAATAAGCACAAAAAACTCTTAGTGACAAACAATATTGCCTATGTTTGGGGCGTGATTGTTTGGGTTATATCAAATATTTTGATGCACACTTCACAAATTTCATTGGAGGAGTTGAAACTATTGAGAATTGTGTCTACTTGCATGAGGAAGATCATGGGATTCTTTGGAAACATCAAGATTGGAGGACAAGCTTAGCAGAAGTTCGTAGGACAAGCTTAGCAGAAGTTCGTAGATCTAGGCATCTAACAGTGTCCTTTATCTATATTGTTGCAAAATATGAATACGGCTTCTTTTGGCACTTTTATTAGGTACAAATGTTGTTTAGTCTAGAAATTTTATCAAGTTTTGATTTCACACTCATGCTACTACTATTTTGATATTCGGATGTAAGAATCAAGCATTCTTAATAAGATTGAGAATTTGCATACCTAAAAATGTAAAGTTGAAATGATAGAGAATGGATGGCAAGAATTTAGTTCAGTTTTTTTTGGCTCATACTTTGTAATGACATAATCTAATTGCAAAAGGTAAAATGGTATTTAATACATGTAATTAATAGGAACATTGATGAATTGAGAAAAAAATTTCCAATCAGGTTTCAACCTTGAAGTCTGAACGAAAATTAATCAAACACTGCAAAAAGTAGAGTTTTTGTTCTTTTGATTGAACATAGAATCTTTATGCTTATTATTGTATGTACACGAGTAATTTATAATTTATTATTTTTGGAGATGATTTCTCTTTATTATTCTAAATGCAAGATGGTAAAATAGAAGCAAACGTTAAACTTACGAGGATTCTCAATCTAGGGACACTACAACAAGGTGAAACAAGAAAGTATGGAAAAATGATTGCTCCTTGTTTATATGCTCCTATGCACCAGCACTTTTTTGTTGCTCGTATGGACATGGTTGTAGACTACAAATCTGGTGAAGTAGTCAATCAGGTTGAGTGTTATGTTTGTTGAATATAGTTTTTTGGTATATGAAGGATTGGGGGCCCTTCTTATGGTATTATGTCATTTAGTATACTAAGAGATTGTACCATCTCAACTAATGATAGTTTTCGTGGATGCAAATATATTTAGGTTTTCTAGGGTCAATTTTTTAGTTTTAGACTTCCACAATTGAAACATTTTGGAAAAATAAAATAATTTGCTCATTATGTATTGCACAATGATGCTTTTTGGTAGTTATATTAATAATTGAAAATTTGTATGTAGGTTGTAGAGGTGTATGTTGAAGTTGAAGAACCTGGTACCAATAACATTCACAGCAATGCATGCTATTCCAAAGAGGACTTATTATAAATAGAACTGCAAGCCTAGTGAGACTGTAATCCATTGACTATACGCAGCTAGATTGTGAGAGCTTTGCACCCTTGGAAATACTTGGTGCAAGTTGTTTAAAATAATTTTTTTTTAAATTTCTCTTGGTTCAACATAATTTATTGATTCATTGCTTTAGCTATGACTATCTTATGCCTTTTCTCTCATGATCAAGTACCACTTTTCATGTAGATACTATTACAATAAAAGGACAAGGTTGTTTAGTTGGGAGAAGCCTTTAGAATTGATGACACCAATTGAGGTGAGACATCCAGGATTTCTTACCTTTTGCTTATATCAAATGCATATATATGTTGTTACCATAGAATGGTTTGTTAACTTATGTATTGTTGAATATCCTTGGAATGTATAAAATCTTAATCATCCCTCACATGGTAGGTAAAATGTGGACTAGTTGATTGAACTTGTTTCATGTAGATTAAGTTTTTCTTTCCATGGCCTACCACTCTTTTGTTGACATCTTATGGCAGGACCAGAGATCAATAAATAGGTCTATATGCCTACTTCTAAGGTGGGATGTTTTCTTTTTTGTCTTATGAAGTTGGGTGATCCTTGACATCCAAATTGTACCATTAGTTTTATAAGGGAATTGTCCTTTTGCACCAAATGAAAAATGTTGAATGTTGTCATTTTCATGATTTCTGATCCCTCTTAATGCAAAAATAGTGTAGCATATATAATTTTAAATTTTCTATAGAGGAATTGCAACTTAGGCCATGAAATGGGTTGTTGTCAGGACATACTCCTAGACATTAATTTTGCAAAAAACTATTTAATAAAAATAAATAAAAGTAACCAATTATCAAACAAAATGTAGGAATGAAAAAGTGTTGTAAGAACTTCCAAGAAAGTACTATATATTTTTTAGATAATCTAGGTCATATTAGTCTAAAGAACAAGAAATGGAGGATTCAAAAGATTGAAAATTCAATAATTGCAAGTGAATAGTGCTAGCTGTTATAGTTTTGGAAAGAATGGAAACAATCTAGTTGAGTTAATGTCATTCTTGTTTAGATTTTCCTCTAAATTTTTGTTTCAATTACAAGAGCACTATTTGAAATGAATAGATTTGATATTTATTGTTCATGTGATGCTGATAAAAGAGCATGCACAATCCAATTGGTTTTTGGCATGAGCTTGAATATGTTAAGTTGTATGCATCTTGAAGTTGAATTTTGTATAAGATTTCTTATGACAACATTACTTGGATGTTCTAAATGTTGGTTAATGTTGTGATATTTTAGAAAATATGTTGGTCAATGTTGTGATATTTGAGAAAATATTTCATGTCGATGAGGAAGTTTGAACTTTGCATGGACTTTGTCAGCATTTGATAAATGACATTTCATCACTAATATAGCAAGTGTGTTGTATAGAATTAAACATTAAGTACTTTGAGATCTTAGGAGCTATGTGGTGAGTGTTGAGAACTTACGGTTCATGGGATTTACATTTATGTTTGTGCATGTCCAAATGTTGAAGAGAATGGGATATTCAAATGTAATAAGTATGGCTTCTAAGTACACTTCTTTTGTAAATGACAGGTTACTGACCACTGTATGTTTTATTGGTTTGTAGCAAAGCTGATTACAATTACAAGCAATTGCCCTCCTCTTTGTAGATTAGAAATAGAGTACTAGGCTATGCTTGCAAAGATTGGGATATATCATTTCAATGGAAGTAAGTTATTCTTTCTAAACACATTAATGGGAAAAATTAGAAGAGCCCCATACATCCTTTAGACCTATAATGCCTTGTTTAGAGTGTTAATAGTCACGTTACTATAACAAATTTATCATTTTTTTCTATTTGATGATCTTAACCTAAAAGATGTCCTTTATATCTTGCATTGATAGTGTATAATTGCTTTTTTTGTCATCTAGGTTCTTTGCAGATTTTACTGTTTTTGTTCTTTTCAATATTTTTTTTGACAATGATGTAGAGTGGTCTATTTAATTCAAACCAACGTGGCTTGGTTTTTGTAGTCTTTTATGTTGTAGTTTTATCAAATTCACTTGCCGCATCCAAAATTTCCTACATTGCAAGGGTTGTTATTCTAAATTTTCTATATTGGTGCATTGTGCATCATTATTTGAGAACATCAATTCAAATACATAATATCTTATAGATGATATCACTAACAGAACTTGACATTAGATGACATTTCATGGAGGTAGTCAATAAAATAGTTCATGGGCCTTACCTATGATTCCACATTTTGCATGCATGTCTACTAGGGTAGTTGTAACTTAAACAAATATATTCTCTCAATATATCTATTTTGTGCATATCCAGCAACCATGGCTTTTGATGACCACATTACATTTAGGCATCCTGTCAAATAGCTCACATGACTTATCTATGCTTCCATTTTACAAGCATGTCTCCCAAGGTGAATTCTACTACTTCATCTACATTGTCTAAGAAAATCATTTATGCTTTGATGGATGCATATAGCTTATCCCAAAGCTCTCATTTAGCAGTTATGAGATGATCAATCAAGAGGAAACAGTTTAGAGCTTAGAGTGACACAATTTTCAGATGATCATATGAAATGAAATGCATGTTTGAGTAGAAAGAAACTAGAAAGACATTGTGTACAGATGAAGGCATGGAATGGATGGTTTTGGAGTACTCAGCACAAACACTCAACATTCAATACATATCATCATTCGAGATCAAATGGGTGTGTGGGATTATACGCATAGTGAATAATAAAGGAGGGAATTGAACCCTCCTTGAGGTTCACACTTGTTGAGGTCCACTTCAGCAATGACCCTTCCTATGAAATTGTTGTCTAAAACCTTTCTAATGAGATAATGTGTTATGAGCTCTTCATTAGTGGGATGGAACGTGAATCTAGGAGGTAGTTGTGCATCACCCATATCATGACTGTAACTAAAGTTAAGAGCCTCTATTATTGAATTCTTGTATTGAAATGATAAGCTAATTATAATCCAGATTCTTAGTCAAGGCAGAGGATGGATATGATTTCTAGGACTTAATACTTAGGATTGTTGATATTGTGGAAGTAAAACTACATTGATGATCATTGGATATCTTAAGGTTGAATTGAGGGTTGGAAGTAGGTTGTATTTTATTGATTATTGACACCTATTACATCTATTAATTGAGGCTTCCGACCAAGGACATGGAACAACCACCATGCTTCCAATCAATGCTTCAAATCTGCTGGACAAGAATTGCTGATTAGGTTTCTCAATTTTTTGACTATATTTGTGATTGTTTTACACTACTTAGAAGCTAGCAGATGAAGTTATGTTATTTCCATCCTTAGTGGTCCATTCTACTCTAGCAAGTGGAGAGTTTTCGCTTACTAGCCTTATTTAATAATGTTCTATACTTTTATTATGTTTACTATTGATTGTCAATCTATGCTTACTATATATAAGTTTGATTGTATTTTTAATAATGATCAGGTTATATATTTATCTCCCATCAAATCTTTTGTATTGTCCATGGCTTAATTCTAGTTTGGTCTACTCTATATGAAAAGCTCCTCTAATGAAATCATAGATGCTGAATTTAATACATACTATCATCACTGAGTTGGATATATGTCTGTTTGGCATGTTTCAGTCTCTACTACCAATCTCCTTCCATTTTTCATTGGTTTTCCATAGTTTGTATTCTAACTGCATATTTTATTAGTGAGTTGAAATTGGATTTTATGTAGCATGTTAATTCCATAGCTTCCTTTTTGCATCTCTGCAAAGAATAAAAGTGTTGAAACTAAGAGCTTGCAAAAAAAGGAAAAGTGCCTACCCCAAGTTCAAATAGCTCTCTTAAAGGGTAATTGTAGCATGTGCCTAAGTTTCCCACTAACAGGAGGAATCATTGACTCATGTTCTGAACATGAGAATCAAAAAATAATAAAGGTCACGACTCCAAGTTTTAAAATGAATATTAAGGGGAAATCAAATCTTTGCAAAAATTAAATGAAGGTGACGGGATATGTTGATGTCATTTCCAGTTGTTAACAACTGGCCATTTATTTCAAATTTGATTGTTAGCAAAAGGTCATTCCTAATTAAAAGAAACATCCTTCACTCGTTTGGTACAAAAATCTAGGGCCTAAGATCACACAACACATTAGATAATATGAATTGTTTCTCTAAATTATAGTCATATGAAATCACTAATAAATAAATATTGATCAGATTGCTAGATTGTTGGTTGGCATTATTTTACTTTTTTTTAAAATGCATTTTCAATTATTTTGTTATATTGCTTTTATCGTGTTCTTTTCTTGTCTTTCATGGTTATTTTCTATCCAAGTTTTGAGGACTTTTACTAAAATAGAGGATTTATGTCACAATTTCTCCAATGGCATCAGGGACTATGGGAGCTTCATTTGATACCTAAACATGGCATTTTCTTGTATATTTATGCTATTTGTACATGCATATTTTTTCTCTGCACCATAAAATATTATTGAAACTATATGAAGATCTTGCAAAGAATATCTACATTTACTCAATATCTTCTTCCTCACTGACTTTAGGAATTCAATTTTTGTGTTATTGTGACTCTATTTCTTTCTCAAATTCATGGGTGTTGTTTATATTTAGGTGTGCATGATATTTTAAGATATTTGGTTAGGTAGTAGGCTATAGGTTTAAGTCCTTGTATTTTAATATCATTTTCAAACTTTGTAATTCTTAAGAGAGACTGAATTCACTTGGGTATACCATTGAATCTTGAAATATTTTAGTGATTACTATGACTGAAGACAAGTTTTTACTGCTAGACTAGTGTGCTTATAATTTCTTTAATATTTTCTTCTTGGGCATTGGATCAAGTAAGTTACACAGATTGTATTGCCAGTGATGCAAAAGTGTGAGGTATTAGTGGAGGTGAAAAGAAAAGATTGTTTGTTTCTTGTGAAATGATTGCTAGCCCATCTATGATTTTTTTGGATGAATCAACAACTAGTATGCACTAGTAACTTGCATTTTTTTGTCCCTATCAAGTGATTTTATTGAAGTTTTACATCTATTTTTATCATATATTTCTATTTATTTATTTTGATTTGATCTGCAGATATTGCATCTTGAATCCTACGATTATCCTCCTTTTCTTTTCATATCAGGAGTGGATAAATGCAATTGCTTTGAAATAATTTCTTCTATCCCCTCTTGTAGCTTTGAAGTCTTATGCTTAATGAATATCAGCATCTATTTAATAGATGCTTGGGTTGCTACTCTGCATTGCTACTAACCTCTAATATGCCACATAGATTAATGATCATTTTTGCCCAAAAAAAGGGATTAGGAAGAGATGGTCAGCTAATATTAATAACTAATGATTGTTAAGATTTCTTCTATATTTTTTTTGTGAGGTGTTCCCATTCCTAGGTCACCTATCCCTATATCCATATTCCAATCTTGCTAGTCTAGTTTCATACTGTGTTCATTTTCTCGCAGATGGAAACAATGTAAGCAAGTGCAACAAGTTAGCTTATTTATTGTTGATGAACTTCATTTAATTGGTGGAGAGGGTGGTCCCATATTGGAAGTAATTGTTTCTAGAATGAGGTATATTTCAAGTCAAATTGAAAATTCTATTCCCATTGTTGCTCTTTCCACTTCACTTGCAAATCTAAAGATCTTGGTGAGTGGATTGGAGCTATTGCACATGGTCTTTTTAATTTCCCCCTTGGTGTTTGTCCTATACCATTAGAGATTCATATCCAGGGTGTTGATATAGCTAAGTTTGAAGCTCGAATGCAAGAAATGACCAAGCCAACTTACACATCAATAATTTAGCATGCAAAAGGAGGCAAACCAGGTCTAGTGTTCATGCCAACAAGAAAACATGCCTGGCTTACTACCTTGTAATACTTTCTCTTTCTTCCCTCTTTCATTACAATATTTCTGATTGGTTAAGCTAGGGAATAGAACCTATTCAATCTAGTGATCCTCTAAATATAATAAAAGTGATTGAATAAAATTTTAATACCTAGTGCTATGTCTAATTACCATATAACAACACATAAAAATCACAATAGCAGAACACGTTCAAATTTTATAGTTAATGTAATTACTCATAATGAATGTTTGAGAAATCTATAGACTACTTTAAAAAATAGATTTATGTGCCTGATCACTTCTTCCATTATGTGTAGGGGAAATGTTTACATTTGGCTACCAACTTTAGATCCTTTTTGTTCTTCATAAAGAAAATATAGGATAGAGGTTATCTATACATCTCTCTAGAATAAGTCAAATTGCTCAATTTTAGTTGTTGCTATCTCAGGATATGGTGAAGGATGGTAAATTCATTATTTCTTATGATACTAGAGTGAAAGCACATTTTGGTATACTGCCTCAATATGCTAAAAACTAATCTTCAGATGAGATGGTTTGAGCTACCAAACTGCTACATCCTTCATAATGGTAATGTTAAGACACAAGCATAATATTTTAGTATTGTCTTGATAATTTATATACCATTTTTCCTTAAGTTTCCTTGAAGACTCATTTTTCCTCACATTTTTTAATGTTATATTTAATAAACTTACATTTTTCTATTTTACAACTAGTAGTAGATAAGTTCATATTACTATTGTCAGTTTTATGATTATTCTACATAGGCTAGTCAATCACTCTGAAAACAAGTTGAGATGTCTCTTAGGAGTCTTATATATCTTTGATTTTGTTTCCATTTATGGTCAATCTTATTTCCTTGGATACAAGGTTGATTGGGAAATATCTAATTCTACTTTATGATTGAAAATGCATGCAGAAAATAGTGTTATGTGTATGGTACTACACTAGATTCAGTAGCTAAGGTCAAGGGACTCATAACATTTGATCTTCAAGCAAAACCTGAGGCAAGAAAGTTTCAGATTGAAGTTGGAAGCAATGTGCTAGGGGTTTTTGACTTTGGACCTAGAAGATATGGTTTTGAGGCAATATTTATACCTGGATTCTGGGTTAGATCTATAGGAGGAGGATGGTCTTTGCACTGACAGTCGAAATGTTGGACTTGTGACCTATAACTATAAAAACTTTCCATTCCTTTTGCTGTAATCATATAACTAATTATGTATTCTTCATATTAGTTACTGTTAGTGTTTAAGACTGTTTGATTAGTTACTATCGGTGTTTTTGCAGGCATTCTATAAAATAGTTCACATGCCTTGCGTATGATTTGATGTTTAAGTTGTGATTGTCCTGGTAGACATGCATACAAAATTAATAATATTAGATTTCCACAATCCATTTATAATGCAAGTTCAATTTGGATTTGATTGTGTGTGTTTTTTATCATCATGGTTTCAAATCACTCTCCATAATCCATGCTTAGGTGTTTTCAACCTTCATTAGTCAAAATTTTCTACCTTCATTGGTTGAAATTTCCACCAATGCTTGGGCATTTTCTACCTTCATTGGTCAAAATTTTCTACCTTCATTGGTCAACATTTCCACCAACGTCTGGGTGTTTTCTACATTCATTGGTCAAAATTTTCTACCTTCATTGGTTGAAATTTCTACCAATGTGTGGGTGTTTTCTACCTTCATTGGTCAAAATTTCTACAAACGCCATGGTGTTTTGTACCTTTATTGGTCAAAATTTTCTACCTTCATTGGTCAAAATTTTGACCACTTCTTGGTAGACTTGCACCATGGCTTTGGAAGGTTTTTGACCAACGTATTGGTCAAAATTTTAACCAACCAGTAGGTTAGTCAAAATTTTGACAAGAAAATTTTTGACCAATATGTTGGTCAACTTTGGTCAAATTTTGGTCAAAAACTGGGTCAAATTTTTGACCATTAATGGTCAAAAAATGACCTCAAATGTACTAGTGACTATGCATGGTACCACATATAGATCAAAACACATCATAATGGTAATGAAATTGAACATGAGTTTTACAACAACATGTGATTCTTTCCTTGTTAATCCTTACATACCATGGTTTACACTTTTCAAAAGATCTTTGACTAATGGTAATAGTTAACATCTTACCATCTACAATTTTTTTGAAAAATTTAGTTTTAGTCATGTCTAAAAGGTGTTTAGGATGTGGATCACATATTTTTGAGCCAACTCTCAATTTAACAACATCTCTTGAATTAGGTGATACTCTTGTATTATCATGCCAAAAAAATTCAACCAAACTTTTGACTTCACTAGTAAGTTTCATATTAGATCTCGGGAGGCTACCACTAGAAGTCCACAAACTATTTGCTAGATCACATTCAAAGTTAACATTTCTCTTTACTTCTATTTCTAAAGTCTTATGGTTCAAATTAAGATATTCACTTATGTTACTAATTAATCTTTTTTCAGTAGTTGATTTGTTAATTGAATCTGTTGTTATTGCTCATCATGATGCATTCTTATCTTTAGAGTAACTTCTCTTTCTGATAACCTCAAAGGCACTACCAATAATGGATACAACTTGTTTTAAAAACTTTTTTTTATTCTTGGGTTTTGCATACATTCCTAACCTTTTCATTACTTTTTGCATTTTAAACATTTTAATTAGTTTCAACATCAACTGATATTGAAGCTCAAATTTCTTATTATAAAAAAATGTCTATATAATCTATTAGAATGTGTCCTAATTTGTCTCCATGAAACCAATACATGAAAATTATCTAGCACATCATTAGAAAAATGAAAATTATGTTCATGCACTTCAGTATCATTCAAACATGTTTGTTTAGTACTTGGTGTTTCTATGTCTACATTCATAGCATTGTTATTTTCAATTGGCATTTCATTTTCAATGTTATTTGGAATTTGAATCCCATTTTCATTTTTTCTTGGTATTTATTTCAGGGCATGCATATCTATTGAAGTTTGTTGTGCATGATCATTTGGCAATCTATTCTCATGAAGAAAATTGAAATCATTTAAATTGTAACCTACTTCTAAAAAATTACCAATTTCATCATGAGAAAAAACTTGAGGGTTTGGAGACACGTCTATATTGAATGTTTGATTAGAATGTGCACTTGAATATCCTTGTATAGGGTTCTCTTCTTCAGCCTTTTCATCCATTGTGGTATCCTTAATGTCTTGCTCCTTTGAAACATTTGTCAACTCTCTAATTCTTTGTCTTCTCTCTCATTCACGTTCTGATTCATTCCCTTTGTTTTTTGCAATCTTGTCATTCATCAAAAAATTTATTTTCTTCTTTCTTCATTGTTTTGATCCCATGTTTGCACGAATTTTGAATTTGAATCAATAGCTTACAAATTGTAGAAGATGACAAGAAAACAAAAAAATTATGACATAAATTCGTTGTTGTAGTTTGAAATTGTTATTCAATCATTGCAATCATTAAAAAATGCTTTTGAAGGCATCTTTTGGGGCCCAACTAATACATCAAAATGGGGTACCTAATTTTGTGAATGGATAAATTCAAATCTAGCACCCAATTTTTGAATTGCAAATCAGGTGCTTGATTCTGGTGCCATGGGCGGGAATTTGCCATGGGTAGGAATTCCCATCAGGTTTTTCCTTGGGGAAAGGCATGGCATGGGCTAGTTGGGACCAAGGCTATGCCTTTATGAACCAAATTTTGACTAAGGCATTTAATCGACAATTTTAGGGATTGACATAATTTTTATATGGTTGTCTCCATTGATTTTTTTAACAAAATGAAAACCCATTATAGGTCATACTGTCTTGATTTCAAAAATGTAAATATTATAGTCTTAAGAGTTTATTTTCTATTTTTCCATTATTTATTAATCAAAACTATCTCTTAAACATAAAATAGTGAGATTCACTAAAACTTTAATAACTATTTTAATTTTTCATGATTTTTAAATTAATTTTTATGTCATCAATCTTCACACAATTCTTTTGAAGTTTAAAAAAATCCAAAAAAAAAATTGATTAAATTATGTTGTCCATACACAAGAGGTTTTAGAAATTAGCTTAATCGTCGATTAAAAATTAATTTAAAAAATATTCATTAAAAAATTCAAAAAAAATATTCTCATCAATCTTTGGTGTATAAGCTAACTTCATTTAAAAGGATTCACAAAAATTTATTTAGTTGTATCAAATTGTGGTGTTCGTACACGAGCATGGTATGGTCCTGAAACATGCATTTTGAAAAAGTGGGTTTTAAAGATCCATACCAAAAAAAAATCTATCATATGGGTATAAAAATAAATTACATATTCAAAAAGGAGATTCCAAGAACTAAAATTCTTATTTCTAAATTTTTTTTTATTTAATCTCTAAATGCCTCAAATTTTGGCATCAATTGACAATATATTTCAAAAATGGGAAAAACACTTCCACTTTTTGGCCAAAAGTGAGACCCAACGTCTTGCATTGACATGTACTAGGATTTCACAATTATGATACAATTTATAAACATTTTAGAGTTACATAATATTGTTGTAGATTTATAGTTACAACTTTAACTTTTTATGTCAATCCACTACTACAATTTTGGGACCATTTTCTAATGGTCATTTGTTGCATGAGTCAATGGAAGTCTGTCAAAATAGCAATGTAAAAAACCATCATTGAATGGGCATCAAAATCTTTGATGAAGTCTGAAGCCATTACAATTCCAAAACCAAGAGTAACTATTAGAAATAACATATCGCCAGAATACTAATGCCAAATACTGTCAATAGAATATGGTGAAGCGAAAGCCATGAAAGTTGTGGAAGTAGCTTGATCGATGAGGATGTTGTTAGGGGTATGACATCATCATCAAAAATCCCATCGATTGTCATCAATATTTGAAATATAAGCAGTTGAATATACTGATGAGGATGTCATTGGGTGCATGGCATCCTCATCTAAATGAATGTCAAAAATTGTTGACATGTTGTCAGAATTACAACAACCTGCTCATAATATAATTGTGTTAAGCAAATGATTTGATAGTTAGAAATTTCCATTTTAGTAGTGGTATAGTATTCTCCTTTTACAAACCATTTTTTAAGTTTTGACTTAAAAACTGCATAAATGTTCTAAAAGAATGCACAAATGATTAGATGAGGAGTTTTGATTGTACAAGTGGCATATATCCATCTTAAAGTCACATTATTGGAATGAGAATCAACTTAAGTTGATTCTCATTCCAATAATGTGACTTTAAGATGGATATATGCCATTTTTACAATCAACATTTCTCGTCTAATCATTTGCACATTATTTTAGAATATGTGTGCAATAAGTCAAACTTAAACAAAAATAGTTTATGGTGGGAGAATACTACACCACTAGAAACATGTAAATTGTTAACTAAAAAATCATTTTCTTGACACAATTATACTTTTTAAAGGTCATCGGACTTCCAAAAAAGAGCACTGGCATGATTTGCAAGTTCAAAGAATATAAAATAATAAATATGAAAGCACATTATGGAATTAGTAACATTTTCATCATAGAAAAGGAGGCCCGTGTTAATGATCTTCCAATTATACCAAAAGGGTGTTGTTATTATGATTATGAAAAGGGTAGGTGGATGCTTCCATGAGAAATAATAGCATGTGCATTGTATTGCCAACGACAATGAGGTATGTAAATAGTTTCCTAAGAGAAATCTAATGTAAGGACTAGTTAATTGCCCCCAAAGTTGCAAAGAACCTTTGAAACAAGTATTTTTCTTGGGCTTAAAATATACTACTTCTCAAAGTTACTACAGTTGTGCCACAGAAATAAATGAAAAAAAATTCCCCTAATGAGTGTTAGATAATTGGGGGGGAGTGAATCAGTTCTGTCCACTTATCCTATAGGTCTTTCAAACACTTTAGTGCCAATTCAAACTTCAATAACAATAACTCAGTGATATCCTTCAACTTCATAATTTTCTCACTAATGTCAAACCTACTACTTGTTGGTAAGACAATTTCTTTTTGGTCTAAATGATATCACTTGATTGATTGATGAAGAGGATTTGAAAAGAAAGGATAACAAGAGTACCTAGAGAAAGGTTGAGTTATATGGCATATAAAAAGAACACTAAGACCAAGTTAGACTTTGATGATATGATGTATTATTTATCTACTTAAGGATAAAATGAAAGGTTACTTAAGCTTAGACAAGAAGAAGAGTTTGTAATAAAAGGTGGTTGACAAGCTTGACTGAGAAAACAATGTAAGCCGAGCAAAATTAGTTCAAGCCAAACAGTAAGTATAGTATGTGCTGAGCATCAAAAAAGTTAAAAATTTTTTAGTGTCAAAAAATTTAGTAAGTGCTAAGTGTCATGGGAATAATAGTATTGACTGAGAAAGGAAGACTTATTTCATGCCGAGAAACCCAGTGTTGGTTGAGCATCAGAAGACTGTTATGGTTGAGTGAACAATATAGATATCAAGTGACAACATAAAGAGTTTGATCGAAGATTTGATGAATTTGAGTTGACAAAGTTGATCTCTTGAATCGTTTAAAGTGTGTTGAAGATAAGTATGATGATCTAGTGGCACAAAATTCAAGATAAACCATTTTGAGATGAATCTGATGAGGATCGTAAGAGAAGTTTCTAGAGGAAAAAAAATAGAAAGTAGGGAGGATTTGATTAATCTAATCTAACCCTGAGATGGATGATCAAGATTTAGCAAAAAAACATCAAAATTCTCTATAATAGGGGATACAAGGACATAAGAAAAATGTCAGACTCTAAGCTAAAGAAAGACAAGAAGTCTGGAGGTGTTGCTTCATATGGTGGTTGAAGGAAAGAATCTGCAATTGGCATACTAAGAATGAAGACTTAAAGAGGTGAAGGTTTGAAGGGTGAACAAGAAATAAAAGATGAAGGACAATTAATGCAAAGCCAAATGGAGGACTAAACTAGAGATCTGAAATCTGCAAGTGTGTTGTTTTTGTTATCATATCAAGTCCTACTACTAGTTTCTAACAATTGTATCAATTTGGATAAATCCTTTGGATTAAGGTTGACCTAATAGTCATGAGTAAATCCTTTAACAGGGTGACATTCTAATAGGATGTTTTAAAGTCCTCTAACAAGGGTCACTCCTAACAGTGTGATTGAAATCCTTCAATCAAGATCACATTTAATAGTGTGCATTGTAACCTTTAACAAGGTTGGCTCCTCGCAAAGGTTACTTTAAAAGAGTAAAAATTGGTAGCATGCTACTGGTGGCTTTTCCCAATTTGGGTTTCCATGAAAAATCCTTGTGTCAAATTGTGTGAATGATTTTGATATGTTTCATGTTTACATTTTTGCAAAATTATTTTGACCTAGGACAATAAGCTACAAAGTTATGGACATAATGGATGATATAATCAATGCATGCACATGTATGTTTGGTGATTACTGAAAAGTTTTATTTGTAAATTTGGACCTTGGATAACTGATTCACCACCCTCTCAATTATTCTAAATATTCCAACAATTGGTATTAGAGCTATTGGTGCTTGTGAGGAAACAATTTGAAGCTACTTGAAGCTAAAGATCAAGATGTACAAAAAAGAGGTACCCAATCTAAACAATGATAATTTGCCTACATGGCAAAGTTTGATGAAGCTACATCTAGGAGGACCTAGAGATTTTGCAATGTCAACTATGACCATAGAGTTTGTAGAAGTGACTAGAGACCTTACTACTCAAGAATTGAAAGAAAAGAAAGAACACAATCAGACAATGGTGGATATTGCATCTGCCCTAAGCTATTTTGGTGCAGGAGCACCTAGGCTAACCTCTACTAGTTAGTCAATTTTGGCTTGTACTTGACTCTAGCCAAGTTAAGAAGTTAGTGTAATTTGGTTGAGGACCTTAGAAGGTCTTGTTTTATGTTGGCTAGGTGAATTAGTCACTAAGACTAAGGTCACACAAATAGCCTTTGTTAGTTGTCATTTAATTTCTTAATGTTAGGAGTTAGGGAGATTGAGTCATTAATATGTCTTAGGCCTAAGAATGGTTAATGGTTATTTTATAAATATGATGATCATGAATGATCTTGGATCCTCAGAATATGTGAGGATAAGAAGCCTATAATATAGGATTAAGGCATCTATCAAAGTTGCCAAGTGTTGTAAGAATGTTGTCATAACAGCATTTTGCACTTATTGCAAATATTCCATGCAACATGGATAGCCTTGGATTCCTTTGATTGTGGGAGGTTATTTTCGACCAAATGGGACCTAGAATGGTGGAGAAGACACCTAATGGAGTTATGGCTCGAATCTCCAAGCATTGGTTGTATATTTGTAAAAAAGTTTTGAGTTAATGAAGTGCTGGAAAACTCTGTTTTTGAAGTGATATTTCAGTTTTTGAAGGAACAGTCATACTTGAAGCCAAAAACATGTTGATACAGTGGTTGAGGCGTGTTCTATATTCATTTTGAAGACTTTTTCATTTTATGTGTTAAGGGTTTAGAGTAGATTTATCATAGTTTTCAAGTTGTTTTAGTTCAGGCCTTTCTTTTGGTCACACTGTGACAGATTTTGTAAAAATGGCTCCCACATGAGTTTCAACCATGGAAACATTGAATAAGTGGTTGAATATTCAATTGGGGCCTCTGTAAATATTGTATCTAAACTTAGGAATCATCATGAGCAAGGGAGCTAGCTTTATGATCAGGCCCTAGGCGAGTTTGACATACCCGGTTAGAGGCTTGACAGGGGGAAATCAAATCATTTCATGTGGGGAATGGGAAGTACAGCATGTCCCCAAGAATTTTTATGGTAGGTTTTCATGTTATTCATCCATCCTAAGCATTGGGAAGTCGTACCAGTCCATTAGGATAGGTCTTGAGCATTTTTCATCAATCCTAGACAAACTGTCCTAGAAACTAGGCCTTTTAGCCCTGTTTCTCCTTGATATTAGGAAGGAGGCGTACGGTCACTTTGAGACCCAGAACCCTTAATTAAAGTTTTAAAACTTCCAAAAGGGTATCCAAATCAAGTTTTATTTTTCTGAGTTGTTTGGGAAAATTTTACTAAAAAGGGGAAAAACGGACTGGTAAAGGCTACTAGAAATAGGCTTATTTTTAAGATCTCTTTTGATGAAATCTTGAATCTGATAAACCCATGAGCCAAGAACCTTCCCAAATCAGTCAAATGGGATGGAATATGAATGAATTCAATGTGAAGAAGGTTCCCACAATGAAGTTTGAAATTTGTGAGGTTTTAGTGGATTTGGCACTTAGATCCATCTAAGTGAAAGTGAGAAAGAGAACCAAAATTAAGGTGTGGATCATCCAAGGTGGAGTTTTCGAGGTGTGACTCTTGTAGTAAAGAGTGAATAGGATTTAGTTAATGATCTAATCCTATTAGGAGATCCTATAGAAGCATAGGATACTAGGAGATAAGAGAAATCTCTTGGTGGGAGTGGAAAACTAAGCCTAGGAGTTTTATCTTACACCATATTGGTATCAGAGCTTGGTTGATCAAGCTTGTGGGTAATGCATCAATCTTCTGAATCAGTAGGAGAGAATACACCAGCCCAAGCCATGGTGACTAATGCTGAACTAGCAAAGAAGGTTGAGGAACAAGAAGAGGATAACAAATTGTTAAGACAAAGAATAGCTCAAATGGAGCAGCTCTTGGGTGAAGTCCAAGACAAAGCTGATAGGGTCAAAGAGAAGATTGACCTTAAAGAAGAAGTTGAAGCAAAGGAGAAGGAATTAGAGTTGGAGGAAGAAGCACCAACTCTTGATCCTGTTCTTCCTGAAGAGCCATTCTTGAAAGCATTGAAGGCACTGAGTGGCAAGGCTTTAGAAGGTGTTCCACTTTTTAGTGGACAAATGGATCCAGATTCAGTTGTGGATTGGATAGATAGCATTGAGAACCATTTTGAATGTGATGGTATCTCTGAAGCACAAAAGGTAATGGTGGCCAAGTCTAGACTAAGAGGTTCAGCTCTTACTTGGTGGAAGTTTGTACAAACCGAGAGGGAAAAGGATGGTAAAGGTCCTATTGTGACATGGAAGGGTATGGTATCCAAAGTCAAGCAAACATATCTTCCTGATGACTATGAAGTTCAAATGCATAGAAGGAGACAAAATCTTAGGCAAAAAGATTTGGATGTCCAAGCATATACTGAGGAGTTTCAAAAATTGTGTTTGAGGTCCAAGGTGGTTGAAGATGAGAGCATCAAGCTAGCAAGGTATTTGAATGGCCTCAAATGGTCTATTCAAGAAGAGATGAGCCTAGTGAACTTCAAATCCATTAGGCAATGCTATCAAATGGCCTTAAAGATAGAGGAAAAGAGCAAGAGAAAGCAAGATAGCTCCAAAGGTAAAGGCAAAGGAAAAGATACCAAAGGTCAAAGAGGTGGCTATGGTGGAAGAATTTCTGATTCTCGAGCTCAAGGTGAGGTAAAATTCAGTGAGCAGCAAGAAGGAAGCTCAAGTAGAGGTGGTAGAGGAAGGAATTCTAACTCTAACTTTAGAGGAAGAAGTGGTGGTTCTTCACAAAGAGGAAGAGGCAATTATTTTTCCAATATGAAGTGCTACCATTGCAATCAAATGGGGCACCCTGCCTATAGATGCCCTGAGAAAGGTGGCTCATCACAAGGAGGTGATAAGAGAGCTAACCTTGTTCATGAAGACACTAATGCAGCAGATAAACATTCTGAGATTCCATTAAATTCAGAGGAAGGGGAGAACCTCATGATGAGGAGAACTCTAATCAAGGAACCGGTGAAGGAGGAGCCAAGCCAAAGAAGATCTTTGTTTAGAATCAAATGCAAGATAATGGGAAAAGTATGTAAGATCATTATTGATTCAGGCTCTACTGATAATATAGTGTCAGAAGAAGCAGTCAGCAAGCTCAAATTGAAAAGGATATCCCATACCAATCCTTACAAGGTTACTTGGCTCAATAAGGGTCAACATGTGTTAGTAAATGAACAAGCATGGGTGGAGTTCTCCATTGGAAGGTACAAAGACAAAGTTTTATGTGATGTGTTGCCTATGGATGCGTGTCATTTGCTCCTAGGTAGACCTTGGCAATTTTACCATCAAGCCATACATGATGGAGGAAAGAATTCTTATTCTTTCAAGAAAGATAATACTACCTACAAAATTCAGTCATTGTTGGAGGATGCTGAAGTAAGGACAGCAGGTCCAAATGTTCTTATGGTAGGTGAAAAAGAGTTCCTACAAACCATGGATGAAGGTGAAGGTATAGGGTATGCATTGATGTTGAAACCAAGAGAAGGAGATGAAGACAAGGTGACTAAGAAGACTGAATTACCAAAGGAGATTCAAGGTATGTTGCAGACTTACCAAGGCATTGTAAGTGATGGTCAACCTTCAGCCTTGCCTCCTCAAAGAGCCATAAGTCATAGGATAGACCTTATGCCAGGAGCTACCCTACCTAACAAAGAAGCCTATAAGATGACCCCTCAACAAAATGAGGAAATAGCAAGGCAAATACAAGAGCTCTTAGATCAAGGCCTAATTAGAAAGAGTATTAGTCCATGTGCTGTACCCACCGTACTTGCACCTAAGAAGGGAGGAAATTGGAGGCTATGTACTGATTCAAGGGCTATCAATAGGATAACCATAAGGTATAGGTTCCCTATTCCTAGGATTTAAGACTTAATGGATTGTTTAGGTGAAGCAAAGTACTATAGCAAGATAGACTTGAAGAGTGGCTATCACCAAATAAGAATCCATGAAGGAGATGAGTGGAAGACAGCCTTCAAGACTAATGAAGGACTGTATGAATGGCTTGTCATGCCATTTGGATTGTCAAATGCCCCCTCTACATTCATGAGGCTCATGAATGAAATACTCAAGGACTACATAGGCAAGTTTGTAGTTGTATATCTAGATGATATACTGATTTTTAGCAAGACAAAGAGTGAGCATTTGAAACATCTTGATATTGTCTTCAAGAAGCTGCATGAAGAGAAGTTGATGATCAATTTGGAGAAGTGTGAGTTCATCAAATCAGAATTGGTATATCTTGGGTTTGTTTTATCTCATGGCAATCTGAAAATGGATAAGAGCAAGGTAGAGGCTATCATGAATTGGCCTACTCCAAGGTCAGCAACTGAGGTAAGGAGTTTTCATGGTCTTGCACAATACTATAGGAAGTTTATAAGACAATTTAGTGCAATTTGTGCTCCTATGTTGGATACTATCAAAGGAGGAATGAAAACCAAGTTTGTGTGGAATGAAGATGCTAACAAGAGCTTTGAGTTGTTGAAGGAAAGAATAGCTACCCAACCTGTTTTGGTGCTGCCAAGCTTTGAGAAGCTATTCACCATCGAATGTGATGCTAGCAATGTAGCAATTGGGGCTGTTCTAAGCCAAGAGGGTAGACCGGTGGCTTTCCATTCTGAGAAGTTAAGTGAGGCTAAGAGGAAATACTCCTCATATGACTTAGAGATGTATGCATTGGTTCAAGCTCTAAGAAAATGGAGGCATTACTTGCTCCCCAAGGAGTTCATTGTGTATTCAGACAATCAAGCACTTAGCTTCCTGAATTCACAAGAGAAGTTGAGTCACAAGCACATGAAGTGGTTTGAGTACCTACAAGCCTACACCTTCCATATCAAGCACAAGAAGGGTGTACTAAACAAGGTGGCTGATGCATTGTCAAGAAGAGCCCTCATACTACAAGAAATTCAATTGAAAAGCATGGGGATAGATCATTTCAAGGATCAATATGTAGATGATGAAGACTTTGCTGACATTTATAAGGTATGTGCTGAATACAAGAATCATTTTCATAGCAAATATGCTGATTATACTTTGCAAAGTGATCTCTTGTTCAAAGGGAATCAATTGTGTGTTCCTAGAGGTTCTATTAGAGAGAATTTAATTCAAGAAAAGCATAATGGTGCTTTGAGTGGTCACTTTGGGATCACTAAGACTCAAGACCTTGTTTCAAGGTTTTACTTTTGGCCTAGAATGAATCTTGATGTTAGGAGGTATGTGGAGAGTTGTGTAGTATGTCAAAAGGCCAAGGGCACTTCAAGAAATGCTGGTCTTTACCAACCATTACCTATTCCTACTAGGCCATGGGAATGCTTAAGTATGGATTTTGTAGTTGGGTTACCCAAGACAAGACAAGGAATGGATAGTGTGTATGTGGTTGTGGATAGATTCAGCAAGATGGCTCACTTTGTGCCATGCAAGACTACAAATGATGCAAGTCAAATAGCATCTCTATTCTTCAAAGAGATAGTGAGAATACATGGACTACCAATCAGCATTGTTTTAGACAGAGACACAAAATTTATGAGTCATTTTTGGAAGACTCTTTGGCAAAGATTGGGAACTAACTTATCCTTTGGGTCAGCCTACCATCCCCAAACCGATGGTCAAACTGAGGTTGTTAATAGAAGTCTTGGAAACCTTATAAGATGCCTAACTAAGGAGTATGGACAGCAATGGGATCAGTTGATTGGGCAAGCTGAATATGCCTATAATGACACCATAAATAGATCAACCGGGAAGAGTCCATTTGAAATTGTCTATGGCCTACATCCTAGAGGTGTCTATGAGTTGAGAGATTTAAAAGATGGAGTCAAGGCAAGTGCATATGCTGATGACTTTGCATTTGTTATGCAAGAAGTTCATGAAACAGTGAGAAAGACATTGACAGAGAACACCATAAAACATAAAGCCAAAGTGGATGAAAGTAGAAGGACAGTTGATTTTAATGTTGGTGATTTGGTTATGGTGCATCTCAACAAGTCAAGACTACAAAAAGGAGTCCCCCACAAGCTACAAATGAGAAGGATAGGACCCTGTCCTATATTGGCTAAGTATGGTGACAATGCATTCAAGGTTGAATTGCCGGAAGACAGTGGACTGTCACCCATTTTTAATATTGCTGACTTAGTCCATTATAGAGGACCACAGCAAGACATGGATCAGACTCTTCATGAAGTGATCAGAGATGTGGAGGATCTCCAATTACCTACTGCTACAGTCATAGGCCCAGACATCATACTAGATACAAGAGTCTATAAAAAGACAAGGACTAAAGAGTACAAGGAGCATCTCATTAAAAGGCATGGACAGAATGATGCTGATGCTGTTTGGATAAAAGAATCAGAGTTCAAAAAGATGGGAGTTCATCCTAACATCATCAATCCAAGGGTGGATTGAACTACTTATCTTGGGGAGGATGGTGCAGGAGCACCTAGGCTAACCTCTACTAGTTAGTCAATTTTGGCTTGTACTTGACTCTAGCCAAGTTAAGAAGTTAGTGTAATTTGGTTGAGGACCTTAGAAGGTCTTGTTTTATGTTGGCTAGGTGAATTAGTCACTAAGACTAAGGTCACACAAATAGCCTTTGTTAGTTGTCATTTAATTTCTTAATGTTAGGAGTTAGGGAGATTGAGTCATTAATATGTCTTAGGCCTAAGAATGGTTAATGGTTATTTTATAAATATGATGATCATGAATGATCTTGGATCCTCAGAATATGTGAGGATAAGAAGCCTATAATATAGGATTAAGGCATCTATCAAAGTTGCCAAGTGTTGTAAGAATGTTGTCATAACAGCATTTTGCACTTATTGCAAATATTCCATGCAACATGGATAGCCTTGGATTCCTTTGATTGTGGGAGGTTATTTTCGACCAAATGGGACCTAGAATGGTGGAGAAGACACCTAATGGAGTTATGGCTCGAATCTCCAAGCATTGGTTGTATATTTGTAAAAAAGTTTTGAGTTAATGAAGTGCTGGAAAACTCTATTTTTGAAGTGATATTTTGGTTTTTGAAGGAACAGTCATACTTGAAGCCAAAAACGTGTTGATACAGTGGTTTAGGCGTGTTCTATAGTCATTTTGAAGACTTTTTCATTTTATGTGTTAAGGGTTTAGAGTAGATTTATCATAGTTTTCAAGTTGTTTTAGTTCAGGCCTTTCTTTTGGTCACACTGTGACAGATTTTGTAAAAATGGCTCCCACATGAGTTTCAACCATGGAAACACTGAATAAGTGGTTGAATATTCAAGTGGGGCCTCTGTACATATTGTATCTAAACTTAGGAATCATCATGAGCAAGGGAGCTAGCTTTATGATCAGGCCCTAGGCGAGTTTGACATACCCGGTTAGAGGCTTGACAGGGGGAAATCAAATCATTTCATGTGTGGAATGGGAAGTACATCACGTCCCCAGGAATTTTTATGGTAGGTTTTCATGTTATTCATCCATCCTAAGCATTTGGAAGTCGTACCAGTCCATTAGGATAGGTCTTGAGCATTTTTCATCAATCCTAGACAAACTGTCCTAGAAACTAGGCTTTTTAGCCCTGTTTCTCCTTGATATTAGGAAGGAGGCGTACGGTCACTTTGAGACCCAGAACCCTTAATGAAAGTTTTAAAACTTCCAAAAGGGTATCCAAATAAAGTTTTATTTTTCTGATTTGTTTGGGAAAAGTTTACTAAAAAGGGGAAAAACGGACTGGTAAAGGCTACTAGAAATAGGCTTATTTTTAAGATCTCTTTTGATGAAATCTTGAATCTGATAAACCCATGAGCCAAGAACCTTCCCAAATCAGTCAAATGGGATGGAATATGAATTAATTCAATGTGAAGAAGGTTCCCACAATGAAGTTTGAAATTTGTGAGGTTTTAGTGGATTTGGCACTTAGATCCATCTACGTGAAAGTGAGAAAGAGAACCAAAATTAAGGTGTGGATCATCCAAGGTGGAGTTTTCGAGGTGTGACTCTTGTAGTAAAGAGTGAATAGGATTTAGTTAATGATCTAATCCTATTAGGAGATCCTATAGAAGCATAGGATACTAGGAGATAAGAGAAATCTCTTGGTGGGAGTGGAAAACTAAGCCTAGGAGTTTTATCTTACACCATATTTGAAGTTTGATGATAGAAAATAATGTATTTTTGCTAAACAGATGTGGGATACCCTAAAGAATATCTATGGAGGAGATAAGAATGTTCTAAGAGCCAAATCATAAATTCTAAGACCAAAATTTGATGATATGATAATGCAAGAAGGTGAGACTATAGTTCAATATTGTGCAAGAGTCAAAGATGTTCTAAATGAAATTAAAGGATCAAATGGAACTATTGAAGATAAGACTATGATCAACAAAGTGTTAAGAACCCTACTACCTATCTATGTCATTAGAGTCTTTGTTATACAAGAATTGAGTTGTACTCCTAGTAATGATCTAACCCTTGAAGGACTTGTTGGTAGACTCACTGCTTTTGAGCTTTCAAATTTTGATATATTCAAAACTGAAAATGTGGACTCTGCTTTCAAAGCTAAACTAACACTGAATGAACCTAAAGATAAGAGAAAGAAAAAGGTCAAACATGTTGCTAGTGATAGTGATACAAATGATGAAGATCTAGAAGATCTTGAAGCATTGTTGGCTAGGAACTTTCATAAAGGCAAAGTAAAATACAAAGGTAAGTTACAAATCATATGTTTTGATCGAAATGAAGTTGGTCCTACTGCAACAAGATGTCCCTGAGAAGACAAGCAATAGAATAAAGAAAAATAAAAAGGTAAAAGAGATGAGATTAGAAAAGACTATAAAGAAAAAGGAAAGAAGGCTTAGTTGGAAATAACAATGGGAAAGTAAATTTTGGGGGAGGGGTGGTGTGAATCAGTACTTCAAAACTTTAACCATAAAACATTCACTACACATCCATCTCACAATTTATCATGTAAATTGAAATAGCTAGCTACACATGTTCATCCATAGCATGAAACAAATAACACATAACACAATAAGTTTTTTACCCAAAACCCTCCAATGAGAAGGTAAAATTGGAGTGGGGATGACACCCACAAATCTTCACTACTACAGTTATAAATTGTATCTAATGAAAGTTACAATTGTTTGATCATAAAACATGATCTAACCTATGAAAGGTCTACCCTATTAAAGTCTTATAAAGACTATTAAATCTTACCCTATCAAAGGATTTCAACACCCTGCTAAAAGCAAGCCTTGTTAGAGGACTTCAAATTAAAATAAAGTAAGCACCCTATTAAAGGGTTTACAAAAGCCTATTAAGACTACTCGATTAAGATATTTTCACTAATTCACCAGTTAGAATGTTTCACCAATGATCCTTCAGTTAGCACCTCTATGTTAGATATCAAATCTCCTCTTTTTTTATGTGTACTTGATCCTCCCAATCAGATGTAGCTCTTTTGTCCTCTCTCTTCTCTGTTCTATTTTCCTTTAACTAATTTTGCAATTCATTCCTCTCTCACAGCCTCCTTAGTCATCATGAATGGTCTCTCTACATTTAGCATTTGACCTTCTCTTCTCATCCACACATAGATAACTCTTTTTAGGGTTTTCCCTCCTTAAGAAGACATAGGTGATCTAGGGTTAGGTAGGAATCAATGATTGTGATTCATCCATTTTTCCACTTAGAACATCCCTTAATCTAATTGGTTGCATGTATTGCATAGGGGTTCTCAATATACCTTTGTATATATCTTCTAGAATCATAAACCAATCCTTGAATTAGGCCAAAAATAGTTTACATAGGAGTTTGTGCCATTACAAACAACTATGCCAAAAATTGTTTACTTGACAATTGAAAGATCTGCTGCTCGGCATTCACTATATCCTTAATGTTGTAACTCAGCTCCTAAATGACTCAGCATCCACTATTACACTTAACATCTAAATCACTCGTCATATATGACTTACTCAAAACTTGAGTGACACGACACATACCATCTTCTTGATACATACTGGTGCTCAGCACTAACTATGTATATTGCTTAGCATACACTACTTACTCGACACATACTAAGTTCTATTAAGTAATGACTAAGTGTTTTGTCACTGCCTTGTCAAAACCAAAATGAGATCAACAAGCTCCCCATTTGAAATGAGTGGTAAAAACACCTTGTCTTGCATATACAACCTAACATATGTGCATAACTCAAACAACCTATATACATTATTGGGCTCTTATACAAAATTACAAAATTTGCAAAACTGATGACATAACTATCATACCTTATTGCACCAAAATTTCATAATTCCCCCTCAGTTGATATTTCCTTTTTGTAACTCAATTTTGCACTCCTACTAAGTAAGTTTATGATCTATTGCTATCCTTTTTTTGTCCCCTATTTGTACATGAGTACTCTCCTTGACTCAAAATTGTACTCCCTTTTCTCCCTCTTTTTTGACACTTATGTCATTTGGGTGGTACACTAATAGTTTGTTTGTCCAAAAAAAATTTGTCAACCTCCATGATTATTTTCAATATTGCATCCCATTTATTGCATGATACCTCTAGAGATCAGTATTGAACATCTATCTGGGCAATAAGGTCAACTAAGCCATCATGTATTGAAAGTTGATTATCTTTCTCCAATAGTGTTTTAGTGAAGGCTAGTTCCTTATGCAATACTTCCATGTATGGGGTAAACATGGACTAGATACTAATAAAGATAGCCCTTATGTTTTCATCTTGTAAATTTATTTTGCTAGCTAACCTTGAGTAGATAGTAGTCTTTGAAAATGATTTTGGCTTTGACCAGGAGATAGTTTCAATATTCTACCTGTCGACTATAGATCTCCTTGTAGCTATTCAATAGCCCTCTGTACTTCTTGTGTTAAAATAAATTCACATCACAAAGCTTTGTGTATAAAGGAAAGATATTCTCCAACACCTTTTTCACATCCTCCATTTTTGTTGCTAAGTCAACCTATCTTAGTGCAATAGCACTAGAAATTTTTTCAAGAACTTTAAAGTGAAACTTTTTTTTAGACCATTCTAGAAGTTTAACATTGTAGTGTAGGTCTACATCACTAATCTTCTCAACAATATTCACTTGTTAATCAAGAATAGGTTTCTCTTCATCAGGGAATGGGAGGCTAAAAGCATCAAGTAATATGTCTATTATTTCATGAAGAACTTGCTTCTACTTGTGCTCCCTTCTCAAACCCTCTTTCTATTTCTTCCTGTGTAGAGATTCCTATAGAATGCTCATTTTATCAATGGTGATTGTTGTAAGATCAAACTTTGGAAGTTCAACCACCTCATCAAGACTTACATCTCTATAAGATATTTATTTTGATCTTCTAGATGTCTTTGCACTTGGCTTTGATATTTGCAATGGGTGGCATGAGTGCTTAGCCTTTGGAGAACTTGATTACTGGTAGGAGTAGTAGAAACTAGTAAAGTGACTAGAGTCTGTATGGAAACTTATTCCTTTGTAGCACTATTCACCTTCAATTCTTCAGACTTGTCAATCTAACTTTCCTCTTCCTACTTTCCACCTTGTGTTTTTGATGTAGGTGAAGGACTTGCTTCCTGACCTAGTTTGACATTTGTTCCATCTTCCTTAGCTATAATTGAAGTTAGCTTATGTTAAATGAATGGCACGAGAGGTAATACAACTAGTGTTTTAATAACACCTTGTTGTTTAGTGCTTGCACTTTGTTCTTCTGTAACTTTTACCTCTGGGGGCACACTAGATGTGTCAATTTGTTTCTCCCCTGTTGATGTCATTTTTTCCTTATCAAATTCTCTTTTTCTTACCAATACAAGATTTGAGAATTATTTAGTTGTCATGGTGGACCCATTAAAAATATTCTTCAAATCATAATCTATCAAGGGATTGATGTTCTGACTAGAATTCTCAAAAACATCCTTTATTTTTACTAAGTCTCATTGACTTACTTGATCTACATGTGGATGACTGGAACTTGGCACTTGTACCTCAGGTACACTTTGATCATCTTGCTACTCCTCCTTATTTGTGACCTCTTCTCCTACTATTTCCTTAGTGCCTTCCATATGACCATCCTTGACTGATACATCTTTTGCAGTATCTATTGCCTTTTGTTCACCTTTCTTAGAATTTTGCATATCTTTCTCACCTTTCTCTGTTATAGTAGGAATGGGTAATTTGTAAATAGATCTTCATATGGATTTACTCTTATTTATCACATCCTCTATATTCTTCTTCAAGATACCAAATGCTTTATATTTTGGATTAAATTAACCTTTGTGAAACTCCATAGCCTTGTCTATCATTTATTTTGGAATTTTAGGGATGACTTGGGCTAAAGTGGTTTCCTTGATATGTCTTTTAGTGTGTAAACTATATTACCATTTCTGTTCAACTTTTTCATATAAACTTTTGAGTAAAGATTTAGAAATCTCAATAGTTGTGGTCTTGAATGTGGCCATCATCTCATAAATAGCTTCCTCCACCTTATTCATATCTAACTTTCCTAACTTATCAAATTCAACATGTACGAATCCTGACAAATCACATTATGCCTAATGTTATCACATAATTTTTCTAAGTCAAAGGAGGGACTATGGCTTACCACTTGAAATTGAATCATGTCATTTGAATCTATCTTCTCCTCATATGACTTGGCTACAGTGACAAATTTTCTTCTCTTTTTCTTTTCTAACCAACTCTGGTCTGTAGTAGCAATAGTCCTTTTACCCTTAGGTTTTCCAACTTCCTTTTCTTGTATAGTAGTTGCCCTTGTACTATCCCTGGTAACAAGTATTTTTGGCTTCTATTATGTAGGTTTCACAACTTTCTTTGGCTTTCCTACTATAGGCTCCTTTGGCTTCCTCTTCTTCTTCTTAGGTTTGGGTGCTTCCTTGACTTCTTTTTCCTCGATGCCTTCTTCATTTATTGCCTAGTCTTCACCTTGACCTTCTATGAGTGCCAATGGGGCTTAGCCCTATTCTTCCTCTTCTTCACCTTCATCTTCTTCTCCTTCTCCTTCACACCGTTTTCCAAATCCCTCCTTCAACTTTTCAATAATTTGTTCTTCTTCCTAAAAACAATAGTTTTTTTCAAGTCTATTGTTATTCTTGACTTAGCTTCCTCATAATTTCCAAATGAGGTGGACCTCTTGTCTATGTCCCCTACCAATAATTTTGCGATGGTTGTAGATGCCTCATCCACATTGATTTCATAAGGAAGTGGCTTGATTCATCTGACCCTAGGTAGGGTTTCCTGTACATATGAATAATCAACATCAACTATGAAGAAAACATCATTATAATGCTTCTCTGCTAGTGACATTGGAATCCTTAGTTTTTTCTTCATAGACTTCTTGAAATATTCAAAGTAGCTTATCATCACTATTTCAAAATTCTCTCCAAGTTGCTCAATCAACTTTGAAATCTACACTATCACTGGCTTTTTTGTCTTCCACACTATCTTTCCAAATGTGGGAAATTTATTTTGTACATAAAAGAATATACAAACTAATTGAGAACCAAATTTGCATGATGCACTTTTTGCCTTCTTAATGGCCTGCAAGTTTTCAAGTAGTTGTTGAAGTTGTAACTCGGCAAGGTCATAGGAGTGGTCTCTCTTAACAATCTTGTATCCTAAATCTACTAACATACAGGATACACTATTCAATCTTCTAGATTGAAATAACTTGTAAGCTATCACTTTCACTGCCAAATCAATTAGGGGATCATAAATTGTCTCTATGACACCCCTCCCTTATTCAATATTTCCCTTGTGTTCTTCTATATCACTTTGTTTGCATCACTTCTCATGCTCTTAGGTTTGTCAAGGGTAGGATACTCTATCACTTAGTGAATGATCCTTTTTGTGATCTTAGTAGGTCCATTTTCCAACCATATGAAGTCATCATGTATTTTGCTAAGTACAATCTAAATCCATTCTATTTTGAATACACTAGGGAAATCTAGGACACAAGTTAGCCCTTTTCTTTCTACAATTTTTTTCTCTTTCCTCAAGACTCCACCTACACACAATTTTCAATACAAATATCTAATTTCCATGTCTCTAGTACCTCCAATCTTATAATTGTAACAACATCTAACATCTTGTATCATCAAAACTTGTGGTGGTATCATCGATAGCACACCAGATGGGTCTCCCTTATATTCTATCTTAGGAATAGCTCAGAAGGGTGGTTGTCTAATTTCATCATTGATTAATTGTACATTAAAATTTTATTTTCCTTCCTTACTAACATTTGCAAAAGAGCTAGATGCCATTTTATCTATCTAGGGTTCACGAAATTTCAAATAGTGAAACTCAACACTCGATAAATACCTTATGAATCTAATGAATGATTTCGAGTAGTAGTTGAATCCAATTTGCAAACACTTGAATCTTTCTCCTTTGTTCAACTTATGCTCTTCATGCACTCTTCAATCTTTGTTGAATGCAAGTGAGTCAAAAATTGACTATATAACCTTAATATTCAATAATAAATGCTTAATGCTTATATAGTTGTAAGCTTAGCTATCATAGGATTTCCATTCACTTAGCTTATAAATGATTTCCACTATGCTCAACAATGACAACAAGCTCAACCAATACTAACATAATTCCATTCACTCAGCAACAACTGTAAAACTTTTCATGCTCGACAGTAACATGAAAAACTATCAAAATTATAGATTTCTTCCAGGTTCTAACTAATACATTGCATCTTAATTCATGCATATATATAACTTTTTCAAATCTCTGCTTCTTGGAATTGATGTATGAAATAACTTTGAAACATTAGTCCCACACATACCTTTTGATTTCCTAGTTGGGGGTGATGTTATCACCTGATCCATTGGATGAAGTGACCTCATCTGAACTTGATGTGCTGCAATCTTCCTTCTTCTTCCGTATGCTATTCATTTGTACTTTGACCTTTCCAACATTAGCCTTCTCTTTTCCTTTTTTATTACCATTACTTGGCATTGGTGATCTAGTTGGACAATTTATGCTGATATGACTAGTCTTCAAACAGCTAAAGCATGTAGTCTCACTCAACCATCTATTGTAGTTGTCTCTAAAATGTGTTCTAATGCAATTCTTAGGAACATGTCCATACTCTTGACAATAGTGACAAATGTACCTTGTGTTGTAATCCCAATGATAAGATTTTCCATTTTTGTGTACCTTTGTCTACTTGTTTGATGTCCAATTGGCATTAGATCTACATTCATATGCTTTCTATCCATTCTTATGACAATTATGGAAATATCCTTCAAATATTTGTGTGATTAATGTCTTGTTCCTACATTCATATGCCTGATGTCCTTGCCTATTGCACTTATGGAAATAACCCTTGAATTTCTACTTAGGGTTCTGATTTACATTATTGCTCCTACAAACATTTGTTGTATGACCTAAGTTTCAACAATTATGACAAGTGGGTTTATAGTTCTTACCTTTTCTATTTCTTTGTTCACTACTTTTAGATGATTCTCCTTCATAAATACTGGTGTATCCTAATCTAGTAGTGTCATTGTTAGATCTAGGAGATCTCATCACTCTCTTAAAATATTTGATGGCTTCACTGGGTTTGTTGAAACTTTTAGAAAACTACTTTTCTTTTCTTAGTTCATCTCTCAGTTGTTCAATATGTAACTCCAAGGTTGTGATCTCAACGTCCATTCCATTCAATTCATGATTGAAAATCATTACTTGATTCATTATTTCTAGTTACATGTTAGTAATCTTTTGTACCTCCAATGCCTTCTCTTCTAGTCTGTTGGTTAGTGTTCTTTTTTCATCTTCAATCATGACCTGGTCTTCCTCAACTTTCTTTTTCTACTCGGTCACCTCACTTAGCAATATTGATTGGACTTCTTGTTCTATCTTAAGATTTCTAACCTCTTCAATTAGGGCAACATTATTTTTCATTAGATCTACAACTACTGCATCAAACTCACTTGAGTTTCCATTCTCAAACAATCTAGTAGTGTCTTCCTTTTGGAAATGTGTGTCATTTTTCTCAATAGATATATCCTTCCTTCTCTTTAATGAACATTATAGCATCTCTTGCTCCATTCAACTAATGTAAGACAAGTTGTATTTCAATAACCTTTCCCAACTTGTAGACTTCCATCTTCAATACCTTTACTAAAAAGTTGTAGAGCCTTCCTTCAAGAGAACCAATTGTCAGAAATAACAATGTGAAAGTAAACTTTTGGGGGGGGTGGCGGGGGTGTAGGGTGAAGAAGTACTTCAAAAATTTAACCATAAAACATTCATCTCATATTTTAGCATGTAAATTGAAATAGCTAGCTACATATGTTCATAAATAGCATGAAACAATTAACACATATCATAATGAGGTTTGTTACCCAAAAACCCTCCAATGAGAAGGTAATAATGGAGTGGGGATGACACCCAAAAAAATTTGGTTATCAATAACCTTTCCCAACTTGTAGACATCCATCTTCAATACCTTTACTAAAAAGTTGCAAAGCCTTCCTTCAAGAGAACCAATTGTCAGAAATAACAATGTGAAAGTAAACTTTGGTGGGGGGGAGGGGGGGGGGGGGGGGGGGGGGGTGCAGGGTGAAGAAGTACGTCAAAAATTTAACCATAAAACATTCATCTCATAGTTTAGCATGTAAATTGAAATAGCTAGCTACATATGTTCATAAATAGCATGAAACAATTAACACATATCATAATGAGGTTTGTTACCCAAAAACCCTCCAATGAGAAGGTAATAATGGAGTGGGGATGACACCCAAAAATCTTCATTATTGTAGTTGTAAAGTGTATACAATGAAGGTTACAATTGTTTGATCATAAACTATGATCTACCCAATGAAAGGTTTTCCCCATTAAAGGCTTACAAAGGCTATTAAATCTTACCATATTAAAAGATTTCAACACCCTGCTAAAAGTGTGCCTTGTTAAAGGACTTCAACTTATAATAAAGTAAGCACCATGTTAAAGGATTTACAAAAACCTATTAAGACTACTCGATTAAGATATTTTCACTGATTCACCAGTTAGAATGTTTCAACAATGATCCTTCCATTAGCACCTCTATGCTAGATATCATAACTCCTCTTTTCTAATGTGTACTTGATCCTCCTAATCAAATGTAGCTCTTATGTCCTCTATCTGCTCTTTTATGTTCTCCTTTAACTAATTATGCAATCCATTCCTCTCTCACAACCTCCTTAGTCACCATGAATTCTCTCTTTACATTTAACATTTTACCTTCTCTTTTCATCCACACATAGCTAATTCTTTTAGGGTTTTCCGTCCTTAAGAAGACATAGGTGAGCTAGGGTTAGGTAGGAATCAACAATTGTGATTCATCCATTTTTCCACATAGAAAATCCCTTAATCTAATTTGTTGCATTACTGCATAGGGGTTCTCAATATACCTTAGTATATATCTTCTAGAATCGTAAAACAATCCTTAAGTCAACCCAAAAATGGTTTATATAGGAGTTTTTTTCATTACAAACAAGTATGCCAAAAATGTTTTCTCGGCAGTTGAAAGCTCTGATGTTCAACATTTACTATATCCTTAATATTGTAACTTGGATCGTAAATGACTTGGCATCCATTTTTTTAGTTAGCATCTAAATCACTCGGCATATATGACTTTCTTGGCACTTCAGTGACTCGGCACATACCATCTACTTGACACATACTAGTGCTCAACACTAATTGCGTATATTGATTGACATACACTACTTACTCGGCACATACTGAGTTCTATTAAGTAATGACTAATTGTTTTGTCACTACCTTGTCAAAACCAAAATGAGATCAACAAGATTGCTACATTGTTGAAGAAGAATCCAATGAAGAGTCAGATGATCATGATGATGAAGATATTTATGTTGCTATGAAAGATGATTTTGATGAAGATGAGGCAACTACATTAGTATCTTATGTGAACAAAAGTGAGAAATGGATCATTGGTAGTGGTTGTTCCAATCACATGACTAGAGACAAAAGTAAATTCAAATCCCTTAAGCATTATTATGGAAATAATGTTAGGTTTGGTAATGATGTACCTAGTCTAATAAAAGTTAATGGATCAATAAAATTGATAGACAAGATCATCCGTGAAAATGCTTACTATGTGGAAGGACTTAACTATAATATGTTGAATGTGTTGCAATTGAATAGTTCAAGATGCAATGTTGAATTTGGAAACAAGAAGGCTAAGATCTATGATGTTGATGGTGAACTCATTGGAAGTGGTGATCAAACTAGAGGTAATCTATTTTATCTTGAAAGGAGTGAAGCTATTTGTCTTGTTGTAAAATTTAATGATGTGTGGCTATGGTACAAAAGGTTATTGTTACTAAATTTTTGCACATGTGTAAAAATTTAAGCATGCATGCAATGAAAGTATAGAATTTCCATTTTTTTCATTTTTTTAAACAATAGAAATGTCCTTGTATTATCTATTTTTAGATATACATTGATGTTTTCAAGCAATGAAATGAAATAATATGCTGAACAGGAAATCCTCACACAAGCCGTGAGTGTAGCTACTAAGTTTCTTTCATAAGGAAATACATAAACAGATACATATGAAAGAAAGAAGTGAGAATAGAGATAACTAGTCATTGCCTATTGCTTTGACTAGTTATATGTTCTTGAGATCTCTGGTGTGCTCATCCAAATCCAAGCTCTACGTTCTTCAAGAGCTACAAAAAACATGAAAGAAACTGATGTTAGATCCCGAAGGATCTAAGCAATGATTATTTATCTCTATAACTGCATATTATATCTATTAATGTATTTCATTACAAGAGAAAATAAGCTAAAAAGAAAAATATATTTGTGAGTGTCACGAGCCCATGCTCGAACTTCACAGAATATTATGCTACAATATTACAACAAATAAATAATGATTTGTCATCACAAATTGCAAACATATGCTTACAAATCTCAAAATATAGATTTATTGGATGAATAGCTATGACACAGATTGGGAAGAGAAAGCATGTTTTCAAATGTTCATCTCATACATGAAGTGGAAAATCAAAGTAATATTATAGAGATCCAACTCAAAAGAAATCTAATCTCATACACCAATCTAATAATGTGAAAATTTGGAGCTTAAGACTATTTATGGATGTTATAATCATATCAATTACAATATCTCATATCATAGACAGCAACTAGCAAGCAAATCATTGGCATTTTCCAATGCGTGTGAGTGTGAAGCAGTTTAAAACAACACGCTGAAGTTGTCCATAGTGAATTAAAATTTTGAGATAAGACATAAGAAATCATTGATGTCATATATGTGTAGTTACAACAACAAAGAATAGCTATATCAGATTTTCTCAATAATCAGCAATAGCAAAATGGCTTTGAAGATACTAAAATTTCCTAATTTCAGCAGTCATGGTTTCACTTCCAATAAATAATATGGTGCAAACAGATGGCCATCAAACAAGAATTAAATGGTTCATGGTGGTTTCAGAACTTAAGTTATCATATAAAAGGGGTAAATGGGAGGATGTTTTTGAATTTGCAAACTTCACTGCAGTAGAATGAGTTATCAAGTGAAAATATAGAAAATATTTTCTACAACAGCAATATCAAAAATGATTTGAAAATATTTATCAAGAACCATACCATGGTGACTCTGCATTAAACTTGCATAGAAGTAAAAAAGTCCATGGGACTGACATATGGTGATAGAACTCAGAGGATAGCAATGTTTTGAAAGGTCTGTAGCAATAATAGGAATATCCTCAAAATCTAGATTTCTAAAATATGAGATATGTAAAGGAAAAATGACAAGTCAACTACCACAATGAAGGTTAAATGCCAGTAACTTGAAGCATAATGCAAAGAAGGAAATCATTTTCATAAGAGATTGATAGAACAACTTCTAACATCTCCAGAAGGGCGATAAAGGAAGCAAAATTTAGCAATCAACAAGCTCAATCATATAAAATCCAGAATAAAAGAATAAATTCTAGCTTTAAAAGCCAATACCCACACATGCTAGCTGCTCAGGTGTCAATCTATATGGATTTGAAACAAGAAGCTTCTTGGCTTGAAGCTTTCAATAAACAAAATTGTGCTCTTTGAAGAAACCCATCTAGGTATTTATAAAAGCTGTGTACTCATGCATAATGGTGGTTTTGAGCTAACTAGATTCAATAATAAGTAATGTTCAAATTTAAAACCTAGAATAGTAAAATCTCATCTATACCCAACAAAGGAATCATCTAGGCTTCAAAATATCAAGTTATAGCAGGAGTCCCAATCATGGAAAAAGAGAGAAAAAGAAAAAACACTATATTAAGATATAAAACCCAGAACAGCATAAATTCCAACAGTACATGAATGGAAGCTTTGAAATGTTATTACTCTTCATCCTCAAAATTCAAAGACTAGCGAGAAAACCCAAATGAGAAACACATCAATGAAGTTTTTAAAGACCCTCGGCCTCATACAACATATTCAAAGATGCAACCCATATAGCAGTGAACCATGTTCAAAGTGCAAAAAAAGTAAATTGGAATGCATATATATGACAAACCTTTCCAAACATAGCGAACTCATCAATGGCTAAACATAACTCAAAACCCTCAAATTTCCCAAGACCTCCAACATGTGAATCAAAAAATTGAATGACACTTAGGGTACTCGACACCTTGTTATGCCCTTTTTCTATATTTCATAAACATTTTGAAGTCTATGGGGGTTTCTTTTATGTGGGGTTTTTTTTTTAAATCCCTTTTCAGATATTTTTAGTTGTTTTGTGTTTTCAAATATTTATATTTGAAAAAGGGTTATATTAAGTTATTTCTTTTGCATAGTTATTGTTGCAAAAAAAACAATAGTGGAATTATAATATTATAAGTCATTTAATATTTGTTTTCTATTTTTAATGCAAAAGGAAAGTGGGGCATGATATTCATGATGTGATCTTTATGAGGATGTTAAAGTTGAAGACAATAAGAACCTTTTTAGGAAGGAATCTAGGGTCGACTTTAAACTTGTTATGGAAATTGAAGGGCCTTTATTGACTGTTAGAGATTTTTTAGGGCAGTTATTAGTGAGTCATCGGGTTCTTTATGAGATAATGGAGTGTTCCCAAGGGTAGGACATCATTATGTGAGTGATGGAGTCCTCTTTTTTGTGCTATCATTTTTCATACGACCCAAGGAGTTGGGCATTGTACTTAAGGAGTTTTCTAACTCATTTTGAGGATAGTTTTGATTTTATGATAGAGTTTTTGTGACTACTTCTGAGTCCTGGACTGTTTTTGCAAAGTTTGTAATTCATTTTTTGGAGATACAATTCAAGTGACAACAAGGGTGATTATGTTATTTTGGGTGTTCATTATTAAGCCTTCTTTCTTTCTACAAATTCTGTGTGTATTTTTGAATGATTTGATAGGATAACTTGTGAATGTTTTCAGTATTCCTTGTCTTTCTATCTCATTCTAGCACCTTTTTATAGAAAATTAAGTTTTCTTGCAGGTTATAATATGTGTTTTTATGTGAAATTAATCAAGTGAGGTATTAGTTTATCTTCCTTTTTGTAGTTTCAATACTGAAACCTTATTATAAATCATTTGTACAAGCCTTTGCAGGAAGTTGTGCTTATGTGTATTTCTTAGAGCTACATAATTCTCTTTGTCAAGTGTATTCAAATCTTCATAATCACTTTGGTGTATCACCTCCTTTCCTTAGTCTAAGCTTTATGTTTTAGGTTTATTTTCTGCAATTTCTTCCCTTTTCCCTCAAAGTTTTTCTTTAAGTTTTAGAGGTTATCACTAAAAGATCCAATAGGAGCTGGCCTAGAATCTGGAGGTTTCATTTCATTAGCAAGTCTCACATGGTGAAATGACTCCCATGTTAAGTAAGGGTTACTGAACATTACCAGTTCAGTAGGGTGAAAATCTTGAAACTTAACAGTTATGTCACATAAATTTTGACATCTTGTTTAGTATCACTAAGATGAAGAGAGTTAGAGGTTTGCCAAAACTAAAGAAACCTAATGTGATTTGCAAACAATGTTAGTTAGGCAAGATGACAAAGTCTAGTTTTAAGAATAAGACTCATACTTCCAAAGAAATTTTGGAATTAGTTTATATTGATCTATGTGGACCAATTAATGTGAAAAGTTACAAAGTTGACATGTATATCATTATATTTGTTGATGATTATTCTAGAATGATGACAGTGATGTTTTTGAGAGAGAAATTTGATGTTTTTCAAATGTAAGTGGTATCTGGAAAGAGTTGAAAAAGAAACTGGTAAAAGTTTAAAGTGTCTAAAATCTAACAAAGGTGGAGAATTTACATCTAATGAATTCAATATTTTTTTCAATAATAGAGGAATCAAGAGACAAAAATTTTCACTGAGGACCCTCCACAAAATGGGATAGCTGAAAGAAGAAACATATTTGTAATGGACTTTGCAAAGACACTAATGCTAGAGAAGAATGTTTCTTTGAAATAATAGAGAGAAGTTGTTAATACAATTGTCTATACCTTGAACTGAGTACGAGTGAAGAAAGTTACTTGAGTATCACATATTTTGAATTATGGTATGGAAACTCACCCAATGTCAAACATTTTAAGGTATTTGGAAGCAAATTTTATATTCTAAAGGACAACAGAAAAGGTAAATTTTATGCTAAAAGTGAGGAAGGCATAATTCTAGAATATTCCATAAGAAGTAAAGCTTATAAGTGTTTAAAAACTAACACTAACAAATTTGTGGAAAGTGCCAATGTAAAAGTTGATGAATATATAGAAATACATGAAGATGGACAAAAGGAGAAACCTAAAGATTACAAAACTTTTGTGTACTACTATGAAGGCATGTCTACTAATGCTGATGATTCTAAAATTCAAGTTGGTAATAAATAAGAATTAGTGGCTATCGAGTCACATCTAATAAATGTTGAGTTTCATTTAGAAGCCAAGTTATAGTTTGATGTTGAGATTAGATTACTAGAAAGGAATGTTGAGTTACCTGATAGAGAGGTACATAGTGAACCTAAGATGAACTTCATGAGTGACCTATTGTTGAAGAAAGAAGAATAGAGCCAAGACTATAAAATTACGTCAGAAGACATCATCCTACTGAACAAATCATTAGATAAAAAGAAGATGTACCAATGACAAGAAATAGATTGAGAAATGACATATTTTTGTTAAGCATACACGAACCTAAATCAGTGAAGGATGCATTAGAGAATGAGGACTAGATTCAAGCCATGAATGAAGAGATTGATCAGATTGAGAAGAAAAAAACCTGAAGATTAGTACCTAGACTAGAGGACAAGAATTTTATTGGAACCAAGTGGGTATGTAGAAATAATTTGGATGGAAATGGTGAAATAATAGGGAATAAGGCAAGGTTATTCTACAAAGGATATGCATAAGAAGAGGGGATTGACTATGGATAAAAAATTCCCTTATTGCAAGATTGGAAGGAGTGAGAACACTGTTTTCTTATTATACTTAAAAATAATTCAAAGTTTATCAAATGGATGTTAAGTCATCATTTTTGAATGGTATACTAGAAGAGGAGGTTTGTATTGAACAACCTAAAGGATTTTTCGATCCAAACAATAAGAACATGATATGTAGATTACACAAAACTTTATATGGTTTATAGAAAGCTCTTAGAGCATGGTATGAAAGACTTCATAATTATCTTTTGAAGATTGGTTTTGAGAAGACTAATGACAACAACAATTTTTACTTGAAGACACAAGGAGGTAAAGGAATTTTAGTATTTGAAATATGTGTTCATGATATCATATTTGGAGGACAAGATACATTGTGTAAGACATTTGCAAGTGAAATGATGAAAGAGTTTCAGATTTTCTATATTTGGAGAGATAAAGTTATTTGTTGGTTTACAAGTATATCAAATGAAATATGGTATTTACGTCACTCAGTCCAAGTATGTAAAGGAAATCTTAAAAACTTTTGGTATGGAAGATTAAAGACCAATTAGCACTCCTATGGTGACAAGACATAAACTATTTAAAATTGATGATTATGTTGAGGTAAATAAAACATTGTATAGGTCTATGATTGGGAAATTGCAATATGTAGCTCATAGTAGACCTAATATTGCAATATCTATTGGGATTGTTGCAATATTTTTTTCAAATCTTAAGGAGAATCACTTGATGTCTATCAAAAGGATTATGAGATATCTAAAAGGGACAGAAGACTACGGTCTATACTACAAGAATGAATTGAGAGCTTATACTGATGTTGATTGGGCTAGAAACATTGATGACATGAAAAGTATAAGTGGTGGAGCATTTTTCTTGGGAAAAAGATTAGTTACATGGACTAGTAAGAAATAGAACTATATTTCACAATTTACTGTTGAAGCTGAACATGTGGCTACTATACTGAATTGTATAAATGTGATATGGATTCAATAGTTACTCAAATGAATGAAAGAGGAAATCACTAAACCTATGGTAATATATTGATACAATAAAAGTACTATAAACATGTCTAAAAATCATGTGATGCACATAAAGACAAAGAACATTGCAATCAAATATCATTATTTGAGAGAATTGGTTCAAGATAAAGAAGTGAGAATGGAATATGTGAATACAAAGGAATAGATAGATGATATATTCACAAAGGCCTTACCTAAGGATGCACGTGAATATCTAAGAGGTAAGCTAGGGGTGATACCCCTATATCAAGATACTTAAAGGAGCAAGAGTAGTGTCTTACATCAATTGAGTTGAATGGCATACTTTACAACTTGATGCAATGGATTTTACTTTAGGAACTACTTGAAGTAATGAATAAGCTAAAACAAAAGATTTATAGTCACAAGAAAGGTGATAGAGGGAGAGCCTAAATTTTTGATATCTACATGAAAAGATGACAAGTCTTTGGCATTGTTGTCAAAGACAGAGATTTAGTTTGTTAGAATTCTGAGGGAGATAGAAGTAAAAGGGAGAGATACATTGAATATATTGAGGAAGAGATTGAAAGAGTTATGATGAGAAAGAGTTTGCATTACCCTATATAGAGGAAGGACACATACTGATAGAGGGAGAGATTTCAAAGGTATTAATTTTTTTTTTGGCATTATTGTTGGTATTAGTGTTCCATCAATGCAAAAGAGGGAGATTTTTGAAAAAGAATATTGTTGTATTATTGGAACCTATCATGGAACAATCATTATTTTTTCATTGATTTTAAATGTACTACTTGCTGGTAAGGCAATTGCTTTTTCATCTAAATGTTATCATTTGATTGAATGATGAAGAGGATTTGAATAAAAAGGATAACAAGAGTCCCTAGAGAAAGGTTGAATTATATGGTGTATAAAAGGAGCACTAAGACCAAGTTAGACTTTAATGATATGATGTATTAATTATCTCATTAAGGCTAAAGTGAAAGGTTACTTAAGCTTTGACAAGAAGAAGAGTTTGTAATAAAATGTGTCTGACAAGCTTGACCAAGTAAACAATGTAAGCTGAGAAAAATTAGTTGAAGTCAAACATAATGTTTAGTATGAGTCAAGTAAAGAAAATTTAGTAAGTTTCAAGAATTAGAGGAATAACAATATTGATAGAGCAAGGAAGACTTAGTTCATGCCGAGAAACCTAGTGTTGGTCGAGCGTTAGAAGACTATTATTGCCAAGTGAACAATATAGATGTTGAGTGATAACATAAAGAGTTTAGTCAAAGATTTGATGAATCTAAACTAACAAAGTTGATTTTTTCAATTGTGTGAAGTGTGTTGAAGATAAGTATGATGAGTTGGTGGCACAGAATTCAAGATAAACCATTTTGAGATGAATGTAATGAGGATCAAGTAAGAGAAGTTTCTAGAGGAAACATAATGGAAAGTAGGGAGGATTTGATGAATCTAACCTAACCCTAAGATGGATGATTGAGATTTAGATGTGAAAGATCAAAATTATTTATAATAGGGGATACAAGGCTAGAAGAAAAATGTTAGAGTGTGAGCCAAAGAAACACAAGAAGTATGGAGGTGTTGCTTTATATGGTGGCCAAAGGAAAGAATTTACAATTGGCATACTAAGCATGAAGGCTTAAAGAGGTGAACATTGAAGGGTGAAAAAGAAATTAGAGATGAGGGAGAATGGATGCCAAGAAGAATGGAGGACTAAACCAAAGATTTAAAATCTAAAAGTACGTTGTTATTTTTATTAGATCAAGTCCTACTACTACTTTCTAACAATTGTACTAGTTTGAATAAATCCTTTGGATTAAGGTTGATTTGGAAGTCATGAGTAAATCCTTTAACAGGGTGACATTCTAATGGGATGTTTTAAAGTCCTCTAACAAGGCTCACTCCTAATAGGGTGAATGAAATCCTTTAATCAAGGTCACATTTGATAGTGTGCATTGTAACCTTCAACAAGGTTGGCTACTCATAGAGCTCACTTTAGAAGAGTGAAAATTGGTAGCATGTTACTCGTGGTTTTTTCCAAGTTGGGTTTCCACATAAAATCCTTGTGTCAAATTGTGTGAATAATTTTGTGATATTTCATGTTTACATTTCTACAAAATTATTTTGACCTAAGACAGTAAGCTACAAAGTTATGGAGATAATGGATGATCTAATCAATGCATGCATATGTATGTTTGGTGAGTACTGAATGGTTTTATTTTTACATTTGGACCTTGGATAATAGATTCACCCCCTCTCAGTTATTCTAAATATTCTTACAATTGGTTATATTTGCATGTAATTGTTATTTTAGTCTGTGGTTAATCCTAAAATGGTATCATAGGGAGGTGTTGTCATTTTTTTAGCTATCCTCTACATGATGATCTCATAGTTGATTGGGAGAAATGAAAGATGAGGGTGAGGTGAAGGTTAAGAAGTTTAATGTGCAGAACTTTTAGTTATGGAAGATGCAAATGGAGGACTATCTTTATTAGAAGGATTTATGGTGAGCATTACAAGGAATATTGATGAACCTGACTACTATAATAGATGAGAACTGGGAGATTTTGGATAGAAGGGGACCTCAAAGTATCTATGTATACCTAGTGAATCAGTGGTTTTTAATATTACAAAATTGGAAACAACTAAAGAGTTGATGCAAACTATAGTTGAACTATATGAAAATCCCTCCACTTCCAATAACGTATTTCTCAAGAAATGTTTATTTAATAAGATATAAGAAGGTGGATCTATTTTTGATCATTTAAATGAGTTTAATATAGTTACCAATCAGTTCTTTTTTGTAAATGTCAATTTGATGAAGAAATTGGGGCTCTCTTGATTTTGTGTTCTTCTCCTAAAAGCTAGAATGACTTTGATTAATTTTGTTTCTTGATCTAATACATTAAAATTTGATGATGTGATTGGTGTTATTCTAAGTGAGGAAATGCATAGGAAAAGCTTAGGTGGATCAACATCAAGAAGTATTTTGAATGCAAAAAGTAGAGGTAGAATGATTGAAAAAGGAAACAATTTTGGAAATCATGGGAAATTAAGAGGAAAGTCAAGGGAAAGAGGTCCCAATCCAAAGAACCAAGAGATTGCTAGTTTTGTGAAAAACCAGGGCATAAGAAGAAAAAAATTTGGACTTGAAAGAATGATGAAGGAGAAAAACAAGAAAAAAAATGTGGTAAGTAACAAATCCGAAGATTCATGGGTAAGCAATTCATGGGTTTTAGATTTTGAGGCTTCGTTTCATGGTACTCCCTATACAGGTTATTTTCTTGATTATGTCCAAGGGGATTTTGGGCTTATTTATTTGGGAGATAATGAACCCTACCACATTGTTGGAAAGAGAAAAATTAAGATTAAGTTTTAGAATGAGAATCATTGGCTACCACAAGAGGTAAGACATGTTCCAAGACTGAGTGGGAATTTAATTTCAGCAGGACAACTAGGTGATAAGGGTTACACTATAGTGCCTCTCCAATATAACCTTGATGATCTTTCTTGGTGAGTGATCATGATTGGGACCATGATTAGTCTACACCCTTGACGTGATTTGATTTATGTTACTATTCTAGTTGCTTTGATTATGCTTATGGCTGATTTATGATACTATGATGTGTTAGATGGTTTCACTAAGGTTTGTACTAGTGATTACAAGGATTGATGTGGTAGATCATGATGTTTTTTTGTGATTGCCCTGAGATGGGTGTAGTGTTTTTAATGTGTACTATTACCCTGCTACACTGGACTAGGTTCCTGTAGCAATGATTAGTCATGTATATGACTACATTTACTTATGTGTTTTAAGTTCCTTTTCATGTTGTTTAAACAACCATAATTAAATGCTTAAATTCTTAGAAATGAGTTGTCCATGTTAGATTATTGTGTTGTTTAGTTGGTCATATCTGCATGATGATGCTTTCTTTTGAGATGACAATATGTTTTATGAGGATATCTAGTTATCTGGCATTTGGATAGATTCTCTAATTTCATTCATACATTGGATTTGATGCTATGGTTATTTACTTCATTCTTACTTTGTAATGCTTAATGTGAAATTGATTAATGTAAATGATTTATTTCAGTACAATTAAATAAATGGTTAAATTAGTTTATTTAATGTATTGATTGCTTTAGCTATGTTATTATATGAAATTGGACTTGATCATGTGTTTTAGTGTACAAAATTTATTTCCTTGGCAGTGGCATATGAAGTTAGTGACACAACTATTCATATTTACCAATGTCATCCCTATATAGTTGACATATCTTATTTAAACATTTAAATTAAACCTTTTAGTGAGTTGACAAATTCAAACTGATTTGCAATATGTAATTAGACCTATAAGCATGTGTGTGCATTTAGAGGTTCAGATTGTCATTAAATTTTTAAGGTCTTCTATGATTTTGGTTTAATGGTTTTCGAGTTTATTTTTAATTGATTTTAATTTATGGCAGCTTTTCCATAGATGAATTCCAATTACTTGGGATTAGCTTATTTTTATTTGGGTTGGTTTGGGGTTTAACTAGGTTACCTAGTTAGTTACCCTAATCCATTATTTTCTTGAAAAGTGAATAAGTATCCAAAAAGGAATTTTACTCCTGACTTCTCACTTTTGAATTATAAATTTGAGAGTAAAACCCAAAATCCTCTTATGAGGAATTACTATTCTTCTCATTGTGGGAGCTACAGGTGTGGGATTGTCGCAAGATTGGTCTTGTTTTGATCTAGCTTGGGGAGACCTTCGATTGTCGCAATTTTTAACTACTTCTCCAAGATTTTTATTTTATGGTTAAGCTTCCCATTTTTCCTTTTTGGCTACAAGGTATGTCTCTCCCATTTTATTGTTTCTACTCTATTTCTACTTCTATTTTTGGTAGCCATTTGTTAGGAGGCTAAGAACTAGTGTTCTCCTCTGTTTCTATATGCTAGCTCTACCGGGTTGGGCAAGTATGAGCATTTCCTTATTTTTTGGGATGAGGGTTTGGGGTTTTTCACTATTATACTGGTCATTTTTTTATACAAAATCCAAAACTAATTTTTATTTGATATTTGTGGCTTTTGTGCCCTAAGACCAAATGGGTTTTAATTTTCAAGTTTTTGAGTTTTGAGGTTTTTTCCTCGATTTACATACCACCTAGTTTTCTCAAGTTTTCTTGGCATGGTCATTATCTGTAGGATGTCAATCTAACCATTATTGCATCTTTATGTTTTCACTAGGATACATACCACATCCTTACTCCTAGTGTTGTGTTTGGTTGAGTGATTTAGTGTTATTGTTTCTTTCAGACCCATGTCATTATTTCATGGACACTAGGATTCATGTAGAATTCATTCTCGTAGATTGAGACCAATTGAGTGAGTTCATGATGTTTGGTCTTGTTGCATCATTAGGACTCATGTAGAATCCATACTCCTAGATTGAGTTTGGTTGAGTGAGTTCATGATGTATGGTTTTATTGTTCATTGGGATTCACGTAGAATCTATCCTCACAAGCTTGTATTCAGTTGAGTGTTATTTTTCTTGTGTTATCATCTAGCCCTTGTGTTATGATCTTTGTGATGGTGGTGTGCCACACACAAGCATGTGTGCATGAATTTTTTGAGTGATTTACAAGGCTTGATCTTCTTTGGTATTCTAGGAGTTATGCTCATTTGGGGTTGGGTTGGGAATATGCATGCCTACAAGCACTCATCATTAGATGAGCATGGGTAGGGTAGGGCAGCACCATGGAGGGGGCTTCTATCTCATAGCTTGGTGATCATTATGCCCAAAGGGTTGGCAAAGGAAGTTTTAAATAAGTGATAACTAAATAAAATATTTGGTGGTAATAAAACTTAAGATAATAAAATGTTATGGGAGCACTAGGTTAACTCTGAGGACACAAGATTGTGCTCCTTCTATTGGAGAGTCAGAGCTTCCAATACTAGCTTGGGCTATCTAATGCCAAGTGACTCTCCATGTTGTCAATCCTACATAGTATCCATTGAGTGTATGAACAGGACTTGTAGTAATTGCATTATCATGTGTTCTTGGTTTTAGTCATCATTATTGTTTGGCATGAGTGTTAGCCATGGGTGTTTTCCTCTTATGTGTTTGTGGTTGGATCATTGTCTCCATCAGCATGGCAGGAGTGAACCTATGGGTTTTCATGTGGTTTAGAGATGTAGCTACCTTTACCACTGCTATAGACCATACAAAGACGGTCTTTTATTCTAGTGAAACTGATGCTTGATGTTCACTTGGTATTTTGGTTTATCCAGAGTATGTTTCCTTGTGATTCATGCTTTCATTGAAATGCTTAGATATCATGGTTAAATGATGTTAGTTTTTTTTATGCATTCCTGTATTATGATGTTTAGCATATGACTAGATGATGTGTTTTGATTAGTTGGATTATCTATTGCTTTACTTGATAACATGTTAGATTTTCTTGTTCTTACAATGTTATTATGCTTTAGTACCAATGCCCTCATAAGAAAACTTTGACTATCTAGTCAGCAATTTGGGATGTTACACGCAAGGGATGGCTAGGAGCTTCAAGGTCTCATCATGCTATTATGGTTGGGAGAAATCACACATGAGTTTTTTTATGGTCATTCATTACGATGTTGCTTTCAGTACTTTTCCTTTACTACTATTTTTAGATGGTTAGATGCATTTTTCATCTTGTAGTTATGGTGTTCAAGTGTATATGCCTTGATTTGTGGATCTAGTACTCCTTGGTGTGGAGGAATTATTTTTCCTATCTTCTCATCTTGTGTTTTCCTTGGTTTCTATTGTGAATCCTTGTGCAAGATTGTATACTCTCCTATGTGAGATTATATTCTCTCAGGTGTGAGACTTAGCATTTTCTCATGTGGCATGTTGCATTTCTTCATGTGATTCCTTGTGTTATCTCATGTGAAACTCAGCACTAGTAAAATATATTTTAGTTGTTGCACTAAGCATTCCTTCATACAAAAGGAAGATCTTTGCATGGCTTGTTGCACTTTCTCGTGTGGAAGTGTACTTCCTCATGCAAAACTATCAACCGGTATTCTCTTGTGCAGAAAATAGAGGGTATCTTCATTGTTTTCTAAAGAATGCATTCTGGTAAATTGAGTACCCTTTGGGATTTTTTTTCCCTACCTTGAGAGATCTAATTTTTTGTGTTCTATTGTCATCTTTGGTTTTTTTCCTTTTTCTAAGAGTGTTGGTTTGGTAGTGGCATTTGGAGATTCATTGGTTGATGAGATTATGGTTAAGTCTTATGTTGTGATCTTTGTGATTCTCATATGTTGATTTCTATGTGCATCCATACTTATTTTAAAAATATATATATCTTGGCTTGTATTGAATCCTTGTTCCAAAGATCTCCGGGTGGGGCATTACATACACAGTTACGTTTAATGATAAAAATTGGAAGGTTTAAAAATATTCCCTTGTAGTATAAAAATTTGTGAAAGTAGGCACCTTATATCTTTCTATAAGTCATATTTTTCCTTACACTTTCATTGTTTTGGAGAAAAATGCATGTTCAGGAAAAGTTGTTGTTGTTGAGTAGGGAGAACAAGCAATTGTTGTAGATTATGGAACAACACTATGGCACAATAGACTTGGGCACATGGGTGAGAAATGTATGAAATTACTTCATTCAAAGAAAATTTTATTAGGTGTGAAATGTGTCAATATGGATTTCTGTGAAAGTTGTGCATATGAAAATTAAAAGAGAGTAAGTTTTGTGAAGAGTGGGAAGGAAAAGAAAAATGTGAAATTAGAGCTTGTGCATACAGATGTATGGGTAGAAAATCATGTATCTTCCCTTAGTGGATCTCATTATTATGTTACATTCATTCATAATACAACTAGAAAATTATGGGTTTATTTCCTTAGTCAAAAATCTGATGTATTTCAAAGTTTTAAGAAATGGAAATGCTTGGTTGATAATGAGACTAGTAAAAGGATAAAATGTCTCAAATATAATAATCGTGGTGAGTATTGAAGAAAAAAATTCAAAGATTATTGTTCCTCTAATGGTAGTTATAGATAGAAAACTATTCCAAAAACTCCACAAGAAAATGGAGTGCTTGAACCCATGAACAGGACAATAATGGAGCATGTAAGAAATATGATGTTGCATACTAGGCTACTCTTAAACATGTAGGTGGAGGCTATCAATATTTTTGTATATTTGGTCAATAGAGGTCCCTCTACTCCTTTGGGATGCAGTATTCTAGAGGAAGCATGGACTGGTAAGAAGGTGAGTTATTCTTTTCTCAAAACCTTTGGTTGTGCAGCATTCACGCATATAGATTCTGAAAATAGAACCAAGTTGGAAGCTCAGTCAAAGAAATGTGTATTTTTTGGATGTGGCATTGATGAATTTGGTTATAGGCTTTGGGATTTTGAAAATCTTAAAATTGTAAGAAACAAGGATGTTATATTCAATGAGAAAGTGTTGTGCAAAGATATGTTGCAACAACATGAGAAGAAATAAAATGATTGTGTAGTGTTGGATAATACTCCAAAAGATGATGTTCCAGTAGTCCCTCATTCTTTACAACAAATACCACACACCCTAGTGAAGGTTACATGGTCAACAAGGCTAAGTAGACCTCCATAAAGATTTTCTCCCTCTTTGTATTATATTTTATTAATAGATGCTAGTGAACTTGAATTTTATAATGAAGTTGTGCAAGTGGATACAAAGATTCAATGAGAGTCTGCAATGGAAGAAGAAATAGAATCCTTGCTAAAATATTTGACATGAGATTTATGTAAGTTTCCTACAAGTAAAAGGGGTTTACAAAGTAAATGAGTTTATAGGTTGAAAGAAGAGGATGGAGGTAAGAAAAGATTTAAAGCCAGGTTATTTTTAAAAGAATTTGCACAGAAAAAGGTCATTGATTTTGATGAGATATTTTTTGTTGTTAAAATGAGTTCTATTCATACTATTATAAGTATTCTGGCTACCTAATATTTTTATTTGGAGCATCTTGATGTTAACACAACCTATCTCCATGGTGATTTGGATGAAGAGATATATATGGTAAAACCATAGGGATTTGATGTCTAAGGTAAGGAGAACTTAATGTGCATGTTGAAGAAAAGTTTATATGGCTTGAAGCAAGAACCTCAATAATGGTATATTAAATTTGACAGTTTTATGAATGAGCGTGATTATAGTCAATGGCATTCGATCCATTGTGTTTATTTTACAAGCTTAGATGATAAAAACTACATTATTTTATGTTTATATGTTGATATGCTTGTAGCTGGGTCTAACATGGATCACATTAAGGGGTTAAAAGAATAGTTAGTACATTCATTTTCTATGAAGGATTTGGGGCAAAAAAACAAATCCTTGGTATGAAAATTTGTAGAGATGGGAAGAACAAAAGATTGACTTTATCTCAGGTTGATTATATTGAGGTGTTACAACATTTTTATATGAAGAAGGCTAAAGTTGTTAGCACACATTTAACTAGTCATTTAAATTGACTAAAGAGATGTGTCTAACAACACCAGAAGAGGAGGCTAAGATTTCCAAGGTACCTTATTCTTCAACTGTATGGAGTTTAATGTATGCCATGGTATGTATTAGGCTAGATATTGCACATGCACTAAGAGTTGTTAGCAGGTATATGAGTTATCCTAGAATTGAGAATTGCAATGTAGTTAAATAGATTCTTAGATATTTGAGAGGAACATCCATTAAGTTTTTATCCAAATTATAATTATTTAGAACCCAATTTCTAGTTATTTTCATATTACTTATATATAAGATATTTCATAGTGTATTTTAATTTTTCTTCTATAGACACCTGGCAAGCCACAAACTGCATCAAAAAGGCTCAATTTTGATGATCCTATATAGTCATAGATATTGATAGTGATATAAATATGTAGTTGTGGTTATCACATCACATTGACATATATTTGAGTTTTGTATTATATATATTCGAGATTTGTATTTTGCACATTCGACATTTCTATTGTACACATTCGACATTTATTGGGTATTTGACTTCTATATTGTACCAATGAGACATAACATCTTTTTGTAACTATAATATTGATATGACATAATATTTTTTTTATTTTGATATACATTAAACTTGGATTTCCATCCAACTTGTTCAATTTGTGCATACAAACTTGTATTTCAACTTACTTTCTTGTAATTAATCAAACACATGAATGTTCATTGTTTTATATAGAAAATGTAGTATGCTTATCAAATTCATTATAACATGTAATCATATGTCACTTATTTTGTTGTAATAAGACATGAAAAGTAAAAATATGTCATGATTTTTGTATTTGTGTCAAAGATAGCAACCCGATAGTGCTTAGAGACCCTTAGGCACACTTCCATTCAGTATGGTCGATATTGTCAAAGAGACATTGTGACTGAAATGAGATTGATCCTAGGCTAAACTCAACCAACTGGAGCTAATGGAGTAGACAATTTGATCCTAGGACCAACGCTTTGAAATATACACAACCTTGCTCATTTTAACTAAGTAACATTGCAAGTTTTGGCAATAGGCGAGATACAGATGCCAAAAAAAAACAAAGTCAAATCTCTAAAAATTGAAATAGGTTATTGTAGACCTAAATAACACAATCATGTAGCATCTAATAGTTCATTAGTACCTTGCATGATCTCAAAAAAATGCTCGATCAAAAACTGCAACTTGATGGTACTTAGAGACCCTTAGGGATGCTTTTATTCAGCATGGTTGATACTATAGGAGGGATGTTGTGGTAGAAATGAGGTTGGTCCTAGTCTAAACCCAACCAACTCAAGCTAACATAGTAGATGATTTGATCATAGGACCAACACTTTGAAATATACACAACCTTGCTCATTTTAACTAAGAAACATTGCAAGTTTTGGCAATAGGCGAGATACAGATACCAAATACAAACAAAGTCAAATCTCTAAAAATTTAGTTTAGGTTGTTATAGGCCTAGATAATGTGATCCTATAGCACCTCACAATTTATCAATACCTCACACGAACTCAGTGAAATTCCTAATCAAAGATCGCAGCCTGATGGTACTTAGAGACCCTTAGGGACACTCCATTCAATGTGATTGATACTGTTGGAGGGATGTTGTGGAAGAAACAAGGTTGGTCATAGCCTAAACCCAACCAACCAAAGCTAACATAGTAGATGATTTGATCCTAGGACCAATAGTTTGAAATATACAGAACCTTGCTCATTTTAACTGAGCAAATTGCAACTTTTGGCAATAGGAAAGATACACATACCAACTACAAAAAATATTGAATCTCTAAAAATTGAGATAGGTTATTGTAGGCCTATGTAAAAAAATCTTGTAGCACCTAAAAGTTTTTATACCTCACATGATCTCAGAGAAATTCTTAATCAAAGATCGCAACCTGATGGTTCTTAAAGACCCTTAGGGATGCTTCTGTTCAGTGTGGTCAATATTGTCAAAGGTGTTGGAACAATTGATTAAATTGTGTATTTTCTTTGATGTAACAAAAAATCTCATATCATCACCAGTCAATGTATGTCGAGATCATTTAAGCATTAAAGACAATTTTATGTGTCTGTCAAACATTCTAGAGTTTGTCTAGTTCAAAAGATAGTATCCACCGAGTTCACTTGGGAGTCAAAGAAAAGGCTTGTGAAAGTTGAGTGTTAACTAAGCTCACTCAGTTAATGAAGGAAATATTGGTTCGAACCAGTGTTAATTAAGCTCACTCATTTACCAAAGGAACTTTGTGAATATGAAGTGTTGATTGAGTTCACTTGGCTAACACAAGAAAATCATTTCTCAGTTAGTGTCTACTGAGCAGGGTTGGCTAACAAAGGATTTTCTTTTTTTGGGATATTAAGTTCAATTGATTTATCTGTTGGTTTTAGCCGACTAAGGAGATGAATATTAATTATTCTAAGTTATATTCTAGTCGACTTGATAACATGAAACATATAAATATCAGGTCAAGTTGAGAATTAAAAGTGTTTGAATGCATGGAAGATAATTGAAGATAAAAATGATGTTAAGAGGAAGAGAATTAGAAGGATAAGTAGAATATCCTTGAGAAGCTAAAAAGACACATTCAATCAAGAAGGATCAAGTATACAAGCTAGAACTGAGATCTGTAATCAGCAATTTAGTTGCATCCAAATCAGGTCATCTCATTGTTACTCTCTAACCATTATAGCAGTGATCTAAATCTCTTAATAGAGTTGGTTTAATAACTACTTGTAAATCCTCTAACAAGGTGGCATTTCTATTGAATTGTCCAAAGACCTCTAACAAGGCCACTCCTAATAGGGTGATTAAATCCTCTAACAGGGTCACACCTAATAGTGTGTTTTGTAACCTTTAACAAGGTTGGTTCCTAATAGGGCTCACTTGAAAAGAGTGAAAAGTAGTAACTAGTTGCAATTGGTGGTTTTTCCCAAATTGGGTTTTCATGTTAAATCTTGGTGTCAAATGTGTTCATGCTATTTTTCTTGTGTGTCTACACCTAAGATAAAATAATAATAATTACAGATAATATCTTAAGATTTCCATGTTAAGCATTTGCAGAGCATTTTCAATGCTTACCAAGTTACAACATTTTTTGTGTGTTTTTTGGGCTTTAGCAGAGTTCATTTTTTAGAGGCTATTATGTACTGACATCTAAGGGATCTAGGATTTATATTTGTAGTAATTGATTCACCCCTCCCCTCTTAGTTACTCCTCTTATATTTTCAATAGGAGGGACGTTGTGGTTGAAACAAGGTTGGTCCTAGCCTAAACCCAACCAATTAGAGCTAATGGAGTAGATGATTCTATCCTAGGACCAATGGTTTGAAATATACATAACCTTTCTCATTTTAACTGAGCAACATTACAACTTTTGGAAATAGGTGAGATACGGATGCCAAATCCCATAAAAGTTGAATCTCTCAAAACTGAGATAGTTTTTTGTAGGCCTAGATAACACAATCTTGTAGCACCTAATAGTTCGTCAATACCTAACACAAGCACAAAGAAATATCCGACCAAAGATTGCATCCCGATGGTGTGTAAAGCCCCTTAGGGATGCTTTCATTTAGTGTGGTCAATACCATCAGAGGAAAATTTTGGTTGAAATGAGGCTGGTCCTAGCCTAAACCTGAGAAACTAGAGCTAACAGAGTAGCCATGAATTGCTAGGAAAAGCCAAAATTGCTCATTAGGTCCTAAATTGGTCAAAAGTTTCTCAATGAGCCAAGAGTTCCTCAATAGGTTAAAAGTTGTTAGGATGGGAAAATAAGGTATTAGATTACTAAATAGTTCTTAGGAATCTTTACTAGGGTCCTAGAATAGTCCAAGATGGATCCATTTGACCAAAAGATGTCAAGGGAAAAAGTTGCTCAAAAGTTGCTTGAGCAACTTTTGCAATTTTTGTGCAAATGGAGGTTTGGGAAGTTGTAACTACCCATGCTTGGGTATATGAGTATAGGGAACATATTTTGGAACTCCTCTTCAATGCTTTGGAACTTTCTTTCCAAAAGTTGCTCAAGCAACTTTTCACCAATTTAGTCAAATAACCTTCCTTTCATCTCAAACTTAACCACAAACCTTACCTATGGTAAAAACATAACCCTAACTCTTCATACACCCTATCGATCTCATGATGACATCATAATTATGCCTTGTGCCAATTAGAGGGCTATTTTAAGCCTTAAAAGGGGTGACATAATGTGACAACAAGGATGTGGTCCTAAACAACCATATCCAAGCTTTGAATATGTTATAGAGAAGCCAAACGGGTATCCAAATTTATAATTTATTTTCTTAATGTTTTGGGAAATTTTGGAGAAAAATGCAAGAGGACAGCCATCTAAATTGATATAAGTTGAAGATAATTGAATATTCTTTTAAAGATATCATTAAACCCACAAAAAAGAGTTCAAGAGATAAATTTCTAACAAATTTCTAACAATAATGCACAATATTATAACTCTTATCGGTTTTATATATATAATCGAGCATCTAAATATGCACATGTTCGACATTTCTTATCAAATTTTTATACAAAATATGGCATCTAAATATGCACATGTTACATGTCTTCTCTTTTTATATACAAATTTTGGCATCTAAATATGCACATGTGACATCGCTTATGAAATTTGTATGCAAAATATGGCATATAAATGTGCACATGTTACATGTCTTATCGGTTTTATATACAAAATTTGGTATCTAAATATGCATGTGACATCTCTTATTAGATTTATATACAAAATTTGGCATCTAAATATGCACATCACTAGAAAGTTACAACATTTTGCATAACATATATTCAAAATTTTCAAAATTATTCTACCATACAATGTAGAATGATTCAGCTATATAGCACACAATCAATCAAGGGAACCTTATGGATCAACTCTAACCCTTATTGTATCAAGTATTACCTAATGATCAGATTCACATACTTTCTAAAACTTCTTGTTAAGAGGCCTACCACAATATAATATCAATTGAATATTTGTTGTAACAATAAGATTATACTAATGAAGAATGTGTCTGTGTGTCTCAAAATCCTCAAATAACCACGTGGTAGAATTCTTGATAGAGTACCTACATCTAATTGTAAAGACAATTTAAAGTCAAAATTGATACATTATACATGACAATTTTACTTAAAGCGATCTTCATGGCAGAGGGAAAAAATATACTACCTTTTAAGTCATGTGTCTATCACAATGATAGATCCTATTGGGTACTCAATATCCTCACCATCAATGACTATAGCTATCAGTTTCTTTTTGTGCTTAATACACCAACATTAGAAAGTAATTTGTTCCTTCATCATTATTCTCATATGAAATAAGTGCATATACATGACCTGCATTATATAGAAGGATAAGTTAATGAAAAAATTGTAAGTAATCTATTTTAACCAAGTATTAAATTGATAACTGTGTACCTAGTTCAACTAGGTTAGAGACATGCTCAAAATCTATTGATGCTTCAACCTAGTTGAGTTGTAGTGCTGCAGGAAGTTGATATGAATCAATTGTATGCAAATGTCTACAAGACCATTGGTCAATGTACTCTTTTGAATCACATTCATCCCATAAATGATGCATACATGAAGAGCAAAAGCATGCAAGCTTTCTAGTATGAATAGCTAGTGATGTTCTATTTGAACTTTGAAATAAATGCATCTCACTTGATCCTATAAGTTTACAAAAATCTTGAAAATTTTCAATGTTAGGTTCATGTATTAAAAAAAAAATCTAGAAATCATATACTTACTTATATTACCTGATCCCATCGTAGAATTGTACTGTTGGACAATTGTTTCAAAATTTTGTAATATTGCACCACCTTTGTACTTTAATTCCTCTCTATAAAGGGCTCTTTTCACACATGCTCTAGCACCATCATGCTCTCCCTTTCTATGTCTTGCCTCAATGAAATTCCAAAAATGTTGCACTCCACTTGTCACATGCATCCTACTCAACCAATAGAATGTCCTTGTATTCTTGAATTGTGTGGTGCAATTGTCTAACCATATAATGTGTTGATTGTATCTTTCATCTCTTTCCCTCAAATTGCTATAGAAAACTCTAAAAAATTCTTGCACAAGCTCTAATGAATGAGTTTGATCATCGTTGATATAGAAGTGATACTCTCTTAATACTTTTATATCATCCTTTATGTTATCATGTGCATGAATAAATGTTATGTATAAAAAAATTGACACTTGTATAGAGTTGTAATACATTGGTTGCACATCATTTTGAGGTTTTAGTGTATAGTATTTAGTGAAGTCAACAACTAAAACAATCATACCCAAGGCAAAAGTGTCCTTACATAACTTGAATTGCTCATCTAATCATCTAGCTCTATGTGTATGGCCTGTGTAGTCATAAACTATTTTCTCTTGAAACAATTTTGTAAAATCAGCTACACATACATCACTTTTCACTAATTCACACCTCTTTAATTCTTTTCCATCTTTAACACCATATATAACTGACTTTTACTTTTCAAGAGAAACTAGTGTCTTACCAATTTCATATGTGCTATCTAGATGTAGGCATCTATGCAACTTTTTCAAACCACCACATTGAAGGCAAAAACCTTTCAAACTCATGGCCTTATAATGAATGCACCCATCATCACGTTTACATAGTACACTTGCAATAAATTCTCTTAGTGACTTAAGCAATAATTGTAGACCACATTCCAACAATATTTCATTAGTATGAAAAGTACAACATATATAACAATAAACATCATAATTCATTGAAAACTCAACATGAACCCTACAACAACATGTAGTGCGTGTATGATTTATCTTAATATAGATTGGTTTTGTCATCTTAAAAAACCTTTGATTGATTTTAATTTCAGGAAATCTTTGAAGAAAAATTTCATACAATTGTGTTTGAGTCATATCCAAAAAAATTTACATGTGGCTCATGGTTTGTTTTTTCCAATTTGTCTTTTGACAACATCTTTTTTGTCTAGTGAAGCCTTTGTGTCACCACGCCAAAATTTTTCTATTAATGTTCTTAGTGCATAAACAATAATTTTATCCTTACATGGGAGTCCACCTTGGAATGACTAAAAAAAAAGTCTCATTAGAGTTCTAATTTTCTCTCACCTCACTAAGGCTTTGAGTAACGTTGTTCTACTTATCCTTAATGATTTACTTGTTTTACTTACCATATGATTCTTTTCCATTTTCTTTCATGTTATGGTTGATGTGAGGACCCATCGACTTGTATTAGCATTTTTAGTATGTGCTTTTGAACCAATGGATTGGTATGCATCAAAGAAATTTCTAATAGTTCTTTTTTCACTATTATTTTTAGATGTTCTTGTTAACCAAAAATACCTTCTCGCCAAAAATTTGAATTTAAATGCCAAAGCTCACCCAATGGTCACTTCCACATTCGAATATTACATGTCAGTGGAAATACAAAATAACTGAACAAAAAACCTTATTTTATTTCCATATGAATCTAAGTTTATTTCTGTAGGGACACAACTTCCCCTACCGTCAGATCTTCCTAGATTTACGGTTATCACTTTGTCATTTTATGAAGTCTCAAGGGTTTTATGAAAAGTGACATTACAATGTGTCAACCTTGTGACATCATTCCCCTTAGTAGGCCACAAAATTAAAGACTTGTTAGACTAGATGGATCAATGTCAGACAGTTGGCAAAAGGCAACATCCTCATTGGACAAGTTTTGACATGAATTAGTGCATTTTTGGGACTATCAGATGGATTAAGATCCATAACCATTGTGTTATTACTGTGTAAAGTAGCTCGACCCTTAATTCATGTGAAAAAGAAAGAATTTGAAACATGTACATGGCAGGCCTAGTTTGGAAGCTAATAATGTAGTTAGAAGTTGCAGTTAAGGGCAAAGGCAATTAGGTGAAAGAGTCATATGATCTTATGATATAGACTATGTTTGTGAGATGGCGGGAAGGAAGGATTAAGCTACTAATGTTATGATATCTGACTATTGTAACATCCTAATAATGGATGATCATGAAAAAGTTAAGAAATGGATGCGATCTTACAATAAACTAGTCATAAGATCGTAGGTGGTATTAAAAGGGTCCTCAGAAGCTATGAAGAAATATTTTTTTGTGATGAAAAGATAGGTTGTAAGATCATAAAGACATATTGGTAGGCTTCCAATGCTACAAAATATGGTGTGTTGAAGGATCATAAAGGAGTTTCAAGAAGGGCCAGGTTGACAATCATAAGATCATAGAGATTCTAAAGAATGCCTTTGACCAAGAGATACATTGGTGATTGTAAGATCATAAGGGCTAGGCTCCAGGATATAGATGATATGAGGGTTTTGACCTCATCTGAAAATTGTAGGATTGTAGGACTTTGAATTGACCATGAAGGTGTTTCACTTGTCCAGGCTGGAAATAAGACGATTTTCAACCAATGAAATTATAGGAAAGGTATAGGATGAAGGTTGAATATTTTTTACTTACTAGTATATCTAATTTTGCAAGTGTCAAGAACAATAAAGATGGCTCTTAATGATCAAATCAATCTTTTTGATCATCTACAACTATTTTTTTCATTCTCCAACCCTAGTGAATTGATTTTCTATCTCCTTATAGCTGTGGGTTATCCATCTACCCAATCTTTAGTTATGTATGTCATTTTTGTCCTTTCCAAAGTTGAATACACATATGGAAATTGGATTTTTTTGCATATGGGTGCACACCTAAGAAAATCCTTTTATATCACCATTAATGTCTCTCTGCAACATGATAATAGTGGTTGATTTCCTAGCTTCTAATATAAGTTTCTTAGTTATGCTTCAACTATAAAAGCAAGTTTGTACTCTTTCAGAGGGTTGATCTTTCTCTAATTCTCTAGTATTGTTTCCCATGCATACTGCTACAATTTTTAATGCCTCAGATTCATTATAATTCTCTTTTGTATCTCTTTCAGTCATTAACAAATTGTACAAGATTTCTTTGCCTCTGGTTAATGTTTTTGTCTATATTTTGCAATTTGCATGACTGTATCTATTTTTGGCATTTGAATTATATTGAGTGAAGTTTCTTCCTATAGCATTCTTTTTTTGTTTGATCTACATGTGGTTAGATTAAGCAAGGTTTGAATCTATATTCTTTGAGGTTATAACTAGTTAATTATGCATTTATGGGAAGAGACAAGATCAAACACTCTATTTTGGTGTATCACCTCCTTAGAATAGATTAGGTAGTTTGCTTCTATGCATTCCTTCTCCCTTTTCCTCTCCAAGAGTAGTTAGGTGCATCTTGATAGTAAATGTAGTCAGCCTTCTTTGGAGACTTAACCTCAAATTTCAAGCACCATAGCTTGGAGGTTACTTCCATGTTTCACAAGGTTGTCCTTAGGTAAAAACTTTGGACAAGGGTGCAAAATTTTGTGACAACAATTCTTAACCCCAAAATTCTTATTGTCTCACTAAATTTCAGATTTTTAACCATTTCAAAAACAAGTTGGCATCTTCCACTTTGATTTAAATTTTCAAAATATTTATTCCAATTCTTTTGAACAATTCTCCTACAATTTCTTTCTGACATTTGATCATACATTGGCTTCAAAAAATTTTCATCAATGTCAATTGGAAACTTTTGTTTTCTACAAATTATTCTATGAGATGTTGATGTACATGCATGCTCTATATTTTCATTACTTACATCATGTGCATTCATCATTTCAACTTGAGATGTTGCATTAGGGGCATCAGGTGATGTAAGTGTATTTGTCATAATCATTTCAATTGGGGTATGTTGAACATTTTTATTTGTCAAATTAGGTGTGTTTGACATCAATATCAATATGTAGATCTTCATTTCTTACATTGGAGGTATTTGATGATGTACCTTCACATTATCTCCTCATACACTCCCTTATTTTTGCCTTTATTGCCTCTCATTTTTCAATCATTCCTCTCTTCATCTTTCTCATGATTGTAGATGAAAATTACCATACAAATAATAACATGAATAAAATAAAAAATTAAAAAAAATTGCATGATTATTTTATGCTTAATCATAAGATACTAACATAAAATAAGATGTTGGTATAAGAAACAATAGTCCACCAAGATAACTAGGGGGGGGGGGGGGGGGGGCGGGGGCGGGGGGTGAATTAGTTATCAAATAATTAAAACATTTATCTTCTTTAAAAAAACTTAACCATTCAACCAAAGTAAACAATAACAATAATAAGATGTACATAGATAGTTATACTAGATATGTTAACTAGGGAAACCAAAGTAGAAATGATGCCCACAAGATGTTGTACTAATATAAATATTCCTTGTTAGAAAATGGACCATGTTAGGAGTCTATTGAAAAATTTAGTACATATGAGTCCATGTTAGGAGACTTTGAATCCTTGTTAGGATTTGTAGTACAATGTATGCAAGATGAGCCCACTGCCCAAACATGCAATTTCAACTACAAGAAGAGCTCACTACTCAAACATGCAATTTATTGTTATGTTTTTCTTTCCTTTATTTTGTCAACTAAACCAATCACTATTAGACCTTGTAGACTAGGTTACAAACATCATATCCAAATATCAAACCTTAGATCACTTAGCAAAACCTCGACAATGAAGTTTCCTTCACTTCTGCTCTGCTCTAGTCAACTTCACATTTTGCTCTCTCTACTTCTCCATGTCATCTTTGATAAAAAAAAAATTCCTTCCTTCATACCAAGTCCATAAAAAAATTCCTTGAGTCAACTATTAGACTCTCTGAATTAATCATTATGGACCACATTTAAGAACATGTTACACTTAGCAATAACATTAATCTTCCCCTTGCAACTTGAATATTTTTCTATACATGTAATATTATGATGAGAAAACTTAGCCATGTCATCACCAACATTTATTCTTCATATCCTCAACCTCAATTCTAAGAATAACAATTTTTCTAAGAGATATAACAAGTTTACTCGAGTATGCCTCTGTAAACTCTATCTCAGAATACACATCACAAAAACTTACATAACTTCTTCCAGATTTATCATTTCTTCATCCAACGTTAACTGCATATATTAGATACTCATGAGTTTCTCCCATAACCTTAGATAGTGAGAATACTCAACTAGCCATTCATACCAACTTGATCTTCCTATTGTTCTTTTGTCAAATACTATAGAAGATTGCTATGTTGACATCAATTACAAACTCATCCATGAATGTAACATATCATCATAGTGACATATCTATAATATTCCACCATAGGAATGGCATTAGCATTCATGCTTCCAATAGTTGGTACATGAAAAATATAAAGTTTAGCATTTCCAAGCACAAAAAACCTTACACTTGCATACCTAGTGTAGAAATACATGTGAAATAGTAGTAGAATTTGGTGGACCGCACTGAAACAACATAATAGTCATTGACATGTTGTTTTATTTATAGTTTTCAATAACTCAATTGGGTTTTTTATAACCTAGTCGGGTTATTGAGCTCTAATTGCATTATCCATATGGAAAAATAAGTTGATTAGGCTATTGAGTTCTAACTACATTATCCTTATGGACAAATAACCCAATCAGGTTTTGTATTACTATTACACAAAGGTTGATTGAAGGAGGGAGGGAGTGATGGAGAGAATGTGAGAGAGAGGGTGAGGCTATGATAAAGGGATAGAAGGAGATATGAAGGGGGAGGGAATAAGGGAGGGGGGCGGGGGGGAGAGAGAGAGAGAGAGAGAGAGAGAGAGAGAGAGAGATTATGGGATAGAAGAAAGATAGAGAGGGAGAGGAGAGAGAGAGAGATTATGGGATAGGAGAAAGAGAGAGAGGGAGAGGAGAGAGAGGGAGGGATGAGAGAGAGGGATAGGGGGAGAGAGAGAGATAATGGGATAGGATAAAGAGATATTGGGATAGGGGAAAGAGAGAGAGACAAGGATGAGAGAGAGAGATTAGGGGATATGATAGAACAAGTGAGAGAAAGATGGAGAGAATGAGAATGAGAGAGAGAGAAGGGGATAGGAAAAAGTGAGGGAGGGTATAGGATAAAGAGAGAATGAGAGAGCTCAAGAGAGGATGGGATGGAGAGAATAAATAGAGGATATGATAGAAAGAGTGAGAGAGAAAAGGGGATAGGATAAAGAGAGAGGGGGATAGGAGAGAGAGATGGGGGGATGGGGGAGAGAGAGAGAGAGGCAAAGAGAATGAATGAGAGAGAATGAGATAATAGAAAGAGAGAGAGGGGATATGAGAGAGAGAGAGAGAGAGAGAGAGAGAGAGAGAGAAATTAGGGGATATGATAGAAATAGTGAAAGAGAGATCTAGAGGGATGGAGAGAGAGAGATATTAGGGATATGATAGAAATAATGAGAGAGAGAGATGGGGAGAGAGATTAGGGGATATGATAGAAAGAGTCAGAGAGAAGGGGGTAGGAGAAGGAGATAGAGGGGAAATTAGAGAGGGAGTGAGAGAGATTATGGGATAGGAGAAAGAGAGAGGGGGATAGGAGAGAAAGAGAGTGATAGGGAGAGAGAGAGAGAGAGAGAGAGAGAGAGAGAGAGAGAGAGAGAGAGAGAGAGAGAGAGAGATTAGGGGATATGGTAGAAAGAGTGAGAGAGATATGGAGAGAATAAGAGAGAGAGGGGGGGATGGGAGAAGAGAGAGGGGGTAGAGAGAGATATTAGGGGAGATTAGGGGATATGATAGAAAGTGCAAGAGAAAGGTGGAGAGAATGAGTGAGAGAAGGGGATAGAAGAAAGAAGGGGATCTGAGAGAGAGAGAGAGAAAGAGAGATTAGGGATATGATAGAAGTAGTGAGAAAGAGATAGAGAGAATGAGAGAGAGAGAGAGAGAGAGAGAGAGGGATTAGGGGAGATTAGGGGATATGATAGAAAGATTCAAAGAGAAGGGGATAGGAGAAACAAAGAGAGGGGATATGAGAGAGAGAGAGAGATGTTAGGGGATATGATAAAAAGAGTTTGAGAGAGATGGAGAGGATGAGAGAGAGAAGGGGATATGAAAATGAGAGTGAGGGGATAGGACAAAGTGAGAATGAGAGAGAGAGAGAGAGAGAGAGAGAGAGAGAGAGGATGGGATGGAAAGAAGAATTAGAGGATATGATAGAAAGAGTGAGAGAGAGAAGGGGATAGGAGAAAGACAGAGGGGGATAGGGTAGCAAGGGAGGGAGAGAGAGAGAGAGAGAGAGAGAGAGAGAGAGAGAGAGAGAGAGAGAGAGAGAGAGAGAGAGAGAGAGATTATGGGATGAGAGAGAGACTAGGGGATATGATAGAAAGAGTGAGAGAGAGAGAGAGAGAGAGAGAGATGGAGAGAATAAGTGAGAGAGAAGGGGTGGGAGAAAGAGATAGAGCAAAGATATGAAGAGAGAGGGGGAGACAGAGATTTGGGAAATGATAGAAATAGTGGGAGAGAGAGAGAGAGAGAGAGAGAAGGGGATAGGAGAAAGAGGGAGTGGGATAGGGGGGAGAGAGAGAGAGAGGACAGAGAGAGATTATTGGATATGATATAAAGAGTGAGAGAGAGAAGGGGATAGGAGAAAGAGAGACAGGGATAGGATAAAGAGAAAAAATGAGAGAGAGGAGAGAGAGAGAGTATGGGATAGAGACAAGGATTGGGGGATATGATAGACCCTTGTTTAGTATAATACATAACCCAATCTCTCTCTCTCTCTCTCTCTCTCTCTCTCTCTCTCTCTCTCTCTCTCTCTCTCTCTCTCTCTCTCTCTCTCTCTCTCTCTCTCTCTCTCTCTCTCTCTCTCTCACACACACATACACACAATCCCTCCCTAATCTAACCTTATGAAGTACTAATACAAAACCCAATCAGGTTTTGTAGAACTAGATCAAGTTTTGTAGAACTAGATTGAGTTTTATAGACCCCAATCTGGTTTTATAAAACTTGATCAAGTTTTATAGGCCCTGATCTAGTTTTATAGAACTCAATCATGTTTTATAAAACCTGACCAGGTTTTACAAAACCTGATCAAGTTTTACAAAACCTGATTGGGTTCTAAATGAATCCTTTTTTCATAACCCGATCGGGTTATTTGAATCTAAAAAACCCAATCAAGTTTTATAGAACCTGATCATGTTTTGTAAATCTCGATCAGGTTATGGCTTGATGATAGCCTAAGAAAGTGACCCAAAGGCTTGGGAGACTATTTTCCCTCCATATTGTTTCCTTTAGACATTTTTTCATCTTCTAAGATGAATTATCATCTTTGTCTTCATCAAGTATGCTAATAGTGAAGTAGGTATCTCTAAAATCACCACCAAAATCTTACATGTCTTTTTAGCTTTCTAACCATATAATTTTTTCTTTTTTTGGACAACATTAACATTGTAAACTTTAATTACTTTTACCAATGCCTTGACATTCCTCATAGACATATGTCTACCTTTTTTTAAATAACTTTTGATATAATCAACCAAATTCAAAACAAATTACATATTACATATTACTATTCTACACTTGATTACAAAGACACTTTTTTAAAAAAATCCATTTTCAATTATTTTGATGCAAATTATGCTTAGCACATGAATAGTTACAAAAATTTCAGGATGTAGTCTATTCAATAATTCATAACAAAAAAAATACTCATCATAAAATTACAAAAAAATACACAAACATCTAGATATGAATCTTAATTATCATCCTACCAAAGGGATATGAAAAATACTAAATATTACTATGTCTCTTGTGTTGCACATGAAAACAGCTATGTTATGTTTTCTATAAAAAATGGAACTATTTTTAATGTGTGTCAGGTTTGACACACCTAATCTTATCCATTTTGTAAAATCTCTATTAGTTTAGAAAGTAGATTTAGAGTACTACAATTTATATGTTCTAACCATCTTGTCATTTTTAGTAGATGACCCTCAAATGTCTCGTCCAAGTTTAGGTTTACCTAATTTTAGAAAAAAGGTGTCGACTTATAACCCCCTTTTTGTACACCATCTTGGTGCACTCACCCTTTACCCTCTCCTTAGAAAGTGATTCTGTGCTACATTGTTTAGAATATGGTGGAGCCATATCATGTGCAAGGACCTATTGTGATTAATCCAATAATAACTATTTTGATATTGTAATTGCTAAATCCAACACTCACACACCTAGATCTTGCAATATCTCTATTAAAAGTTAACATTTTATTAATTAGTTTCTTCTCCAAAACCATGTCATAAATTAGTATTTGACATGTAATCCACTATTATATTCCATGGCAATCCCTTAGCTTGAATGCATAAAATTAAATCTAGCACATAAAATCTCCTATACAAAAAAACCAACATTTGGCACACATTTTAGAATAATTATACATCATCGATGGGAGAAAATTTCACATTAAAGTTCCTAAAGAATATGTTTAGAAGAATTCATAAAAAAAAAATTAGACGGTTGGAGGTCCATGTCTCATCTGTCATACATCTTTTGGTGCTTCTAATTATGACTTAGGAATGAAACATCATCATTGAGAAGTTTGTTGAAACATTAGACAAGAGTATGGATGCACATTAAAGCATTTAAAAACTTTTTCAAATGTCATATTGGCTAGTACAAAAGTAGATTCAACACATTTGCATAGATTTAATTTGCCTACATCAAGAATGGGAATGCTATAGAGTAGGACATCAACATTCATCAGCATAAACAATGGGGTTTTTAATCATTTATTTCAATCTTTTAATGATTTACTAACATTCATTGTCTAAGGAGTGGAGTACCATTTGGAAACACAAGTACCTTCTTAATTATGTTTCTCTTTCTGATTTCTTCTCTTCATCTGATGTTATTCATCCTTCCTCCATATGGGGAGTTGTGCAGGGAACAAAGAAAATTCTTGGAGAAGGGTGCTCTTGGAAAATTGGTAATGGGATTAGGGTGAGATTTTGGGAAGATGTCTAGCTTAAGGATCACCCCCTGATTGAAGATGTTCAAGATATGACACAAGTTGACTTATGCAAGCAGAGATATGGCACTCTTGTTAGTCATTACTGGTAGAATGACTCTTGGGTGAACTTGAAGGATATTGATCAAAGCTTCAATCACATCCAATTATCTCTCAATGTTGTTTCTCTCCACCCTTCTTTTGAGGATGAGATTATTTGGTATGCTGATCCTAGTGGGAAATTCAAATTTTCTTCTTTCTTTGTTTCTAAGGAGAAGGAAAATCTTCCCTTTTGGTCTCAGGCTTGGACTAAGGGTCTCATTCCTAAAATTAACATCTTCTTTTGGGTCCTGCTTCAAAATAAAATTTTGACCCTTGATAACTTGCAGAAAAGAGGTATAAATTTGGTGAATAGGTGTATTTTATGCAAGAATGGATTTGAAGATAGAGACCACCTATATATGAACTGCTCTTATACCCAGTAAGTCTAGACTGAGATCCTAATGTATTGGAACTTGACCTGGGTTCATCAAAACAATGTGGAATCTTCTTTTAATAGCTGGAAATGCCCTTCTAAGAATTCTAATGTTCAATTCCTATGGAAAATTACTCTTCCTCATCTTTGGTGGGGTATTTGGAAAGAAAGAAATAATAGAATTTTTAGAAACATAGAGGTTCCAGGATGGGTGCTTGGTCAGAATATTATTAGAGCTTTTAAGGAGAATTTCAAATCTCTGAAGAACCCTGATCAAACCTTTCCTATCGATAATCCAATGCTTTCTGAAAATCCTAAACTTCAAACTGATAACCCAAGATTGACCATCTCTTGGAGTTCCCCCCCTAATGGTTGGATTAAAGAAAACTTTGATGGTGCTGCTAAGGGCAACCTAAGAAGTGCAGGTTGTGGAGGTGTGTTGAGAGATCATATGGGAAATGTTAAAGATGCTATAGCAATCCCTATAGGCCGGACTAATAGTCACATTTCTAAAGCAACGGCTACCCTTTATACTATGAAAATTGTCATGGATTTGGGATGTCCGAATTTATGGTTGGAAGGTGACTCTTTAAATATTGTTGATATCCTAAATAATAAAATTTCTATCTCATGGTCAATAGAGGCCACAATCAAGGAGATCAAATACCTTATTCAAAAATTTGAAAAAGTTGTCATATCCCATACCTTTCGGGAGGCCAACGGTGTTGCTGATTGGATAGCCAACTATGCTGTCTTAACAAGGAAAATGGTGAGTTGGACCGATGAATTAACTAACCAAGTTGATCTCAAAGAAATTATTCATTATGAAGCCATCCATGCGCAAGTGGGAAAGATTTGTAAAGATTAGAAAGTTAATGATTTCGTGGAGTGATCATATTATCACCAAATTTTCTTCCCCAAGGAAGTACACTCAAATGAATGCGATGTGGTTTTTGCACATATCTCCAAAAAAGGGAGTCTCTTTTGATGGCACAAAAAATAGTTTTCATTTTAACCCTTTCATTCTCTACGTCTGGTTACTCTGGTTTGAGTGTGTTCTCTATTCTCTATAGATGGGGGGCGAACTGCACAAGCAGGAACCAAAAAGCTATGATGCCTAGAAGGCCCATGAGGATGTATGGAAAATTTTGCAGAAAAGAAATGTGACTTGTTATCTGGAGCGACTCAAAGGTTTTAAGCCACACATCACTATGACTTTCTTTAAGAACTAGTCCAATGACAAAGTCACTCTCCATGGTGTTACTGTGAAACTTACGGAGGATTTTATTGCAGAGATGACGGGGCTCCCCACAGTAGGCATAAAATTCACCAAGAAAACCAGTATTTCAAATGCAGCCTACAAAAAGTTTTCGAAAATGGAAGATGAGGAGAAGCAACTAGAAAAGAGTGGTGATTTCTTCTATGTGCATCAGATAAAGGAGATCTGGAGGGATGTTCTTTGTTGTATCTGTGAGTATTTCATACTTGATGGAAGAAGTAAAAGACTTCATCAATGCCACTTTGTTTTTTAAAATCACTTTAGACACAAAGATAGAATATCTTTCCCCTTCTATTTGCGGTTTCTTTACTTCATAGTTTAGAAGCCCATAAGAAGAAGGAGTCCAGACCCATTTTACATGAAGGGTTGATTCTTCTTATTGAGGGGTATTGTAAAAATAAACACATTGCCTCTACTCCCTCTAAGGACAAGAAGAAGCACTCCATTAAGAGTAAGAAGGGTGACTCTATTAAAGGTAAAGATAAAGCCCTGAATTTGAAACCCTCAGCTTCTCAAAAACATGAGGATGAGGAGTCTGAGATCGAGAAATTAGAAATCTATGAGAATATTAACCCTAAGGATGAGGATGATACTGACACTGGGGATTTAAGCTCTAATTTGGATGGGTACTCGGAGATTGAAGGTAATAATGAAAAAGGGAAAGAGGAAGCCAATAGTGAAGATAATTCTGATCAAAGTAAATATGTTAATGAGGGTAACCAGGCTATATCTAGCGGGGGTGATAAAGCAGAAGATAATACTGTTAGGAACCCTGTTGAGAAGAGTAAGGAGGACCATATGGAAAAGACTACTTCTCCTATCAGGGATAGAGCAAGAAAAAAGGAAGGACTCTGTCGAGGCTCGAAAGGAGGATCAAATAGAAATGGAGGATAAAAATGACAATGTTCGCTCCCCTCCACACGAGACTGCTGAAGATGATAGTGATTCAACACAGAGGGATACCATGCTCACCTTCCTGCATTCTACAAAGGTTAAAGTCGACACCATGCTCAAAGTAGATTCCTGGATCTATAATGAAATGATGGGTTTGAAGAAAAAGGTGGAAATTCTGCAACAAAACCAAGACACTATCAATGCCAAACTTAGCCAACTGGAAGGGCAGATGGGAGACATCCCTAACAAACTTAACAACTATGAGAAAAACCTCAGAATGTTAATCAAGGAGAGTGGCACTAAGATGGAGCAGGTCACCTTGAGTATATGTGTGGCCGTTGTAAGCTTGGGCAAAAAGGCTAATGAAGAAATCACTTCGGCTGAGGGTCCGAGCAAAAGAACAAGGCAGAGCTCGAGGAAGAGTGCAATGAAAGTTGTTGCTGCTTTGGCTGTTGATACCATTCAAGAGACTGTAGCAATTGGTAAGGAAGCTACTAAAATGATCTTAGAGCTGCAATAGTGGCTATGGGTCGAGTTCTCTGGTTTTGTTCTTGTTTGGTACTGGTTACTGGTTGGGGTCTCTGGTCCTAGTTTTTGGTTTTTTTCGTTTAGATTGTTAGTGGTTCCAGGTCCCTGTAAAACCTGGTTTAGTTTGTTTTTGGACTTTTCTAGTGGTTTTAGGTCCCTGTAAAATGTAATTTTGAAATTGTTCTACAGTTTGTTGCAGGTTTCTTTTTCCTGTTGGGCTATATTGCTTTATCTTTCTGCTTTTTGTTAAAGGGTTTTGAGGTCCCTTAAAAACCTACTTTTACCATAATCTAAAACATTTATTCTCTATGGCCATATCAAGAACTAAACTTGTATTTGTTTTTTGTTTAGGGTTTTTTCTTTTTAATAGTACTAAATCAATTTATTGCAGATAAATGCTCACATAGCTATTGGAAAATACAAGACTTAAAATTTTCCAAAGCATTTAGTTCATCATAAAATAAACAAATCAAGCATATTTTGTTGTTTAATTTACAAAAAAGTATTGAATAAATGGTGTAACCCCTAAATTAGGCAATGAATATATATTCCACAAATTCTAGCTAAATATTATATCCGATTCAAAACAAACCTATATGAAATGTGTATATATCAAAATAAACATATGCCAGATGGGAGTCCTACAAATGCAATAAATGATCTTAAAATTTAACAATCCCTACAATAGAAAAATTTCTAGAATTATGTGTGGCTTTTGAAGGGGAGATTCAACATTGTGTAAGTTGCAAAGCATACACTTGTAATAATGGTGGTCTATTATAGAATGTTGATCATGTTTTGATCACTGAGCCATACAGCAGGAAATGACAATTGGTCTCGAGACTTGTTTGATATTTTCCTTCAATTAGAGGGGCATAATCATAATGCTATATATTTCCCTAATATGTTCTCTAGGAATCTACAACTCTTCTTCCGCATCGACTCTTGCTGATGAACTCACCAAGGAACACCCAATCTATTTATCAGAATTTTGTCCAATCTAGAACTTAAAGGGAAGGTCTATGGCCACTCTAGAACTTTTAAGGAAGGTTCCAGAAATCGTGTTTGATTGTTATTCTTATTGTTATGTGATAATTCTTTGATTATCATTGTAATAAATTTTATATTTGTGAGGGAAATTTGATTTTTTTAAATTTCTATGATATATTAAAATTCAAAGAATTCATATTTTTAAATCATTTAACTTAAATATTAAAAATTCAACTATTGTATTTTGATTTATCAAAATTTAACTCTTCATTGTTATTGGTCCATTGACTTGGTCAACTAAGAATAATAGAATCGAATGATTCCATTAGTTTACTTGCCCATAAGAGGAACTAATAATTGGGCATCTTGTAATCCATGAGAAAATGCTTTGAGCACAATTTGTTTTGATGATTGTCAACACTATATTTATGTAGTTGAGAAGGTTTCATTTGTTATTGTTTTTAATAGTGTTTCATATGCTATTCTTAGTTTTGTGTTATTACTATTGTGATTTCAATCATTAAATTGAAAGAAGATAATAATATTAATACTTATCTTGTAGTGAAGTTGCATGTTATTTTAGGTGTAGCCTTGTCTATAACTTAACTATTTAGCCTTTGAAATTATGTGTAACTCTAAGGTTAAAGTGTTATTGTTTTGAAATCTTGTGTGTTTATTTTTAGCTTGTGGGAATTTGTTTAGATTACTTGATTTCATTTAACATTGTAAAATATTGTTGACAAGATAAGAGCCACTATTAGGCTTAGGAAAAAACATAGTTAAGAGGCTAAAACACATGATCTTCTTATACAAATTATCTTTGATAGAAACATTTTTTAAAATGAATAATTAAATAATTTGTCTATAGTCGTGCTTATATTATTTTAGATCTCAAAAATTTTCCTTTAATAATTCAAGAGAGGTTTATTTTACATATTGTTTCACATTTAGATGACTTGTGGTACACAAATTAAATGTTATTAGTTTGTGTGCTCTTGTGAACCATGAGATACATGAAGTTGGTTTTGCAATGATAAGTTACTTTTTGTATTGTCACTTCCAATTGAAGCTATTTCATTCCAACACCAAATAATAAGGGAGAGCAGGTCCTTTTCATGGCCTCTTTCAAGCTACTAATCCAACATCTTTAAGCAAACGTAGGTTTTTAATAATTTCCCTTAAACTTGCAAAGTTCCAATTGTGCCAACAAAAAAATCTTTGCACATAATGGGTGATCATGCCAACTATCATAAAATTTCACAACTCCTTTTCTTTCATAGTAAGGAGCCAACATTGGATCTTTGTTGTTTGTAGTATGCAAGGTTTTCCAAAAAGTTTGAAAAAAAAATTGCAATTTTTTGTGGTGATGATATGTAATGTTCATATGATAACATGTCAACCTTTATCACAACATGCAAAATGTTAGAAGTGATGCATGAAGATGTTGCAATCTGTTGGTGTAATTAAATATTACTAATTACACTTTACTTAAGTTTACATAGGATAATGTATTTTCATATTAGTTGTCATTGAGACACTTAGGAATTTGCATTCTATTTGAGAAAATGTCTCACGCCTCTTTTTGTGAGTTCCATCTTTGTGTTCTCATCATGTTATCACCCTCTCATTTTTGCACATCTTGCACATACTTTGTTACACGATGGAGGATGATTCACCTTTGGTGGACATGTGATCACACCTTGTTTAGTTGATAGATTATCTTTATCATCACTCCTAATTATCATGCATTGCATATATATTGAGGCATATCTATGATGTATCCACTACCCATTATTATTTTAATTATTGATCATCATTGAATCAAATCATTTGAGGATAATATCATTTTTTCTCTCTTGTGCTATCAATTGAGCTTCAAGATCTTGACATTTTAATTCATTTTCTTAGGAAGATTCTTACATGGTGTTAGAGTCAAGGGAGTTTCATTGCATAACCATTGGAGAATATTGTGTCTCACATTTTGGAGCATTGTGATTTAGATTTGAAGTATCAACAATTTTTGGGAGCATTTAGATCCATATCTGACCTTGCCATTACATCTAGGTGGCTATTAACAAGAATTTTGACTAAAAAATAGCCTTTATTTGATGAAATTCAAATTCTAGGCATTTTTTTTGCAAACCAGACTTGAGAGGTCAATTTGCTAGTTGGTAGAAAAAAAATTCATTCTTTGGATCTATAATATTCTATGAATTTTTAGTATTTTTTATTTGGTTTGGCATATTATTTTTTTGTAAAATTTTGGGGACAAAACCCCTATTTTGCGGAGTGCCTTTGTGGGTAGTCCAAGTGGTATCACTGTTAGAGAACATCCGCAGTTGCCATTAACAATAAATTTGTTTTTCTTGACTGTATCTATTTAATTCATTTTAAGTAATAAAAATGGACCTATTTACTTGATGGGGTCACATCATGTTCCTAATTTTGTTTACTTGGATCATGCTCAACTTGATCACCAAAATCTATGTGCTCTAGAAAAAAAAAATTTAATGGTTACAATAATTACTACACCGATTTTAATTAAATATGTTTAATTGTTGTTGTAGGGGCACCTAGGTGAGCTAAGGAAGACCTAGGGTTTCCTTTGATTTTATAGCTTTTAGTGGTGCTAGCCACACCACTAGGTGAATAATAGGGTGATATTACCCTAAGATGGGGTTGTATAGGCAAAGTTGCTCAATGTTGCTCAATTAGCCTATTTTAGGACATTTTTGGGTTTTGAGGACTAGAAAGGTAAAATAGTTGTTTTAAGGACCTTGTTACATATTTTTTAACCATTTGAGCCTTTTTCATGGTTTGGTATCAGTTGGAGCAAGTTTGAGAAGCAGATGCTCAAAATTGCAAAAGTTGTCATTGACAGCTTTTTGACAATTTTCTTGCAATGGAGCAACTTTTCAGTTAGAGATTTTGATTTTTTGAAATAGTTATGAGCACTCATGGGAAGCCTATATAAGGCCATTCTCAACTTATCCAAGAGGTTGGAGAAAGTAGGTTTTCTCATTGTACGGACCGAGAAAGCAAGAATCAAATAACAATTTTGAGTTTTTAGTATTCTTGACATGTGTACAGATTACATTCAGTATTTTTTTGTGTTGGAAGTGTTATTAGTAATTGATTTAAATTTATGTACATAGTTGGTTTGTTTTTTTACTGTTTTTGATGTGTTTAGAATAATTATTTTGGTTTCTACCTGTCTGTTGTTTTGAAACAAGTTATTTGCAAGAATGGAGTCATAGGGCCATCTCCCACTATAGGAATAGTACAATCTCTTGGGATTTAGAGCATGATTCCATGTAAATTCTATATATTTTATATGGGGCCCTAGAAATTTGAGGATTTTTTTATGTAGCAATTCCCTAGGCAAGTCTTTGCAACTTGGTTAGGGATCACAGAGTAGGAAAGTGAAGTTAGAGTGGCTGAATGTTCTTAATACTTCAACCTTAGATTGGAGGGTTTTAGGAGGTATTTTGGAGTAACCCAAAACTAGAGGTGAAGATTTTATGGAAGCCCTAATGAGTGCAAAACTAGTTTTTGTATCAAACAACAACTAAACCCTTGAAACCCTTGATGTTAGGCTAAATTTGTGTCTATACAATACAAACAACTTGGGAACCTAAGACCCCAAAAATCCTTAAGGACTCTAAAAATGGTATCCATAATGGTGATTTTTTTAACCCCTTGTTAGGAATTTTTGCAATATATTTGGGTTTCAATGCAATTGGAGGGCTAATCCTAGTAGCCTTTTTACAAGCATTTAAATGCATTTTTACTTGTAGATTGGAACTCGATTAAGGTTGCAGTGTAGTTTTTGTTTTGGAATCTTGAAGGGAGTCCACAAACATTCCAAGGTAGCCATCCATCTATTTGGAGGGAAAAATGAGCATTTGGGGTTATTTATGTTGATGGGGATTAGTCAGCAAGTTGTTCTACCTTATTGATGTGTACCAATTGAATAGCCATGATCTATTGTGTAGAGTCATAAGAAGCCTAGGGTAGATATAAGCCCTAGTTGTTCAAGTGTATGACATAAGGAGACCCTAAGAGGTCTTGGGAAAGAAGCAAGATTGATTATCACATCAAAGTGAGTTAAATATTGGGAAAAGGTGGTCTATGTATGTAGCTATTGGTAGGTCAGTAGGTGAGTTCAGCATGGTGACCAATGTAAAGTTATCCAAGTAATTTGATGATCAAAAGGAGAAGAATAGACTTCTTAAAGTAGCCTTGGAAGAGGTGAAGAAAAAACTTGAGGAAGTTGTTGATGCAGCTAAAAGGAAAGAAGAAGACAATGAGAAGGGTAAGGAGGTAGAAGAAGAGGATGTTCTATCTAAACCTGACCTTGTCTTGAATGAAGAGCCCTTCTTGAGGGCTATAAAAGCCCTAGGAAGAAAAGCTTTGGAAGGTGTACCATTATTTAGTGGAAAGCTAGACATAGATGCAATAATGGATTGGATAGATGGAATGGAGAAATATTTTGAGTGTGAAGGGGTATCAGAGGCACAGAAGGTCAAAGTGGCTATGTCAAGGCTTAGAGGATTAGCATTGACTTGGTGGAAATATTTCCAAGATGGGAGGATCAGCATGGGCAAGAAGCCTATAGCCAATTGGAATTCCATGGTTACTAAGTTTAGGGAGAATTTCCTACCATAAGACTATGAGATTCAACTCCATAAAGGAGAAAAGGATTGAAACAAAAAGACCTATATATGGCCTCTTACATAGAGGAGTTTCAAATATTGTGTCTCAAATCCAAGAAACAAGAAGATGGGCCAATAAAGGTGGCTAGATACTTAGGAGGTTTGAAGTGGAATATCCAAGAAGAGCTTAGTTTATGGGCACCTACCACTATCCAAAGGTGTCATCAACTAGCTCTAAAGGTGATGGAAAATAAAAAGAAGAAAGGGGATTACAAGTTCAAAGATAGAGGCAAGGGCATAAATCAAAGAGGACAAAGAGGAGGTTACCAAGGTAGAAGGAATGAGCAAAAGAATCAAGGGGAGAATAAACTCATTGAGTAGACCAATGAACAAACTTCTAGATGAAGTTATGGTAGAGGTAGGGGTAACCAAGGAGGCTCAAACACAGGTAGAGGATTAGGCAGGAGTAGCTCTTATTTTGCCACTATGAAATGCTATAATTGTGGTCAATTAGGCCACCCTGCCTATAGGTGTCCTAAAAAACCCTCTTCTTCTATCCAAGACAAGATAATAGCATATGTTTAAGAGGACAACTGCAACAAGGATTCTAAAGTGGATCATATTGAATCAGAGAAGAGATAGAATCTAATGTTTAGGAGGGTGTTGATTAAACAACCTACTTATGATGAGCCTAAGCATAAAAGAGCTCTATTTAGGATTAGATGTAAGATCCTAGATAAAGTGTGCAAGTTATTGGTAGATTATAGATCTATTGATAACATCATATTAGCGGAGGCAATCAATATGTTCAAGTTGACTAAGATATCTCATGTCAATCTGTATAAAGTGACTTGGCTCAACAAGGGTCAAAGCATACTAGTGCATGAGAAAACTTGGGTGGACTTCTCCATAGTAGAGTATAAGGATAGGTAGTTGTGTAACATCCTACCCATGCATACTTGACATTTTTTGTTGGGAAGACCTTGGCAATTTGATAGGGAAGCAATATATGATGAAAAGGAAAATTCCAGCTCATTTTACAAGGGAGGCAAGACATTCAAAATCCAATCTTTATTAGAGGGAGAAGAACCACAACCCAAGGTACCTAGTGTACTATTACGCAGTGGTAAGGAATTTGTTAAGGACTTCAAGGATGAGGAAAGTCAGAGTTATGCCATTGTGTTAAATTCTAAAGGAGAAGAAAATGCAGTCAAAGAACCATTACCCAAAGAAGTACATGAGTTGCTTAAGAAATACAAAGACATAGTGAGTGATGGGGCTCCTACTACACTACCTCCTAGAAGGGTTATAAGTCACCAAATTGACTTTGTTCCAAGTGCATCCTTGCTAAAAAACCAGTATACAAGCTCACTCTAGATTAGAACTCTGAAGAGGTAAGGCAAGTACAAGAATTAATGGACCAAGGTTTGATACAAAAGAACATAAGCACATGTGTAGTCCCTATTGTGTCAGTATTCAAAAAAGGGGGAAAATGGAGATTGTGTATAGACTCAAAAGCCATAAATATAATCACAATTAGGTATAGGTTCCCCATACCTAGGATTGACGATCTCATGGATTGTCTTGGAGGAGCTAAGCACTTTACTAAGTTGGATTTGAAGAGTGGATAACACTAGATCAGGATTAAAGAGGAAGATAAATGGAAGATAACATTTAAGACTATAGATGAACTATATGAGTGGCTAGTGATGCCATTTGGTCTCTCCAATACTCCTAGCACATTCATGAGGCTCATGAATGAAGTGTTTAAAGACTTCACAGGCATATTTTTGGTTGTGTACCTAGATGATATACACATCTTTAGCAAGACTAAGGAGGAGCGCATCAAGCATGTGGAAGTAGTATTGAAAAGGTTGCATGAAGAGAAGCTTTCCATCAATCTTGAGAACTATGAATTCTTCAAGCAAGAACTAGTGTACCTAGGCTTTGTGGTGTCCCAAGGAACATTGAAGATGGATCAATATGCCACCACCTACTACTTCAACTGAGATAAGGATTTTTTCATGGTCTTTCTCAATTCTATAGGAAGTTCATTAGAAACATTAGTGGCATATGTGCACCATTGTTAGAGACCATAAAGGGTAGGGTCAAGTCCAAGTTTAGGTGGACCTTAGAAGGTAAAAAGTCTTTGAGATGCTCAAGAAGCAAGTAGCTACCCAACCTATTTTACAACTCCCTAGCTTTGAGAAACTTCTTGCCCTTGAATGTGATGCAAGTGGCCGAGCAGTAGGGGGACTATTGAGTCAAGAAGGTAGACCAATAGCTTTCTTTAGTGAGAAGTTTAATGATGCCAAAAAGAAATATTCTTCCTATGACCTTGAACTTTATGCCTTAGTTCAATCCATTAGGAAGTGGAGGCATTATTTGTAACCAAAATAATTTTTTATGTTCACAGATAACTGGAACCTAAGCTACATCACCACCCTAGAAAAGTTGAGCAATAGGCACTTGAAGTGGATGGAGTATTTGTAGGCTTTCACTTTCACAATCAAGCACAAGAAAGGACAAATGAATAAAGTGGTAGATGCATTGAGTAGGAGAGTGATGACAGTTCAAGAAGTCCAATTGCATAGCATTGGGATAGAAAGCTTTAAGAGTCTTTAAAAGGAGGATAAAGACTTTGGAGAAGCATACAAGGTATGTTCAGATTTTGAGGACCACTTTTATAGCAAATTTGCAGAGTTTACCTTGTAGAATGGATTTCTCTTTAAAGGTAACCAATTATGTGTACCAAGGGGATCCATAAGAGAGAACCTTATACATGAAAAACAAAATGGTAGTCTAAATGGACACTTTGGAGTAAACAAGGCATTAGAATTGGTCCAAAGGTTTTATTATTGGCCTAAACTAGTCAAAGATGTGACTAAATATGTGGAGCAATGCATGGTGTGCATGAAATCTAAAGGAGGGATGAGAAATGAAGGTCTTTATTAGCCCTTACCAGTCCCTAATAGGCCATGGGAATGTGTGAGAATGGATTTCATTGTAGGATTTCCCAAGACAAAACAAGGTTATAACAGTATTTATGTGGTTGTTGATAGATTTAGTAAAATGGGGCATTTCATCCCAAGTAAAACAACCAATGATGCAAGCCACATTGCCCATTTGTTCTTCAAAGAAGTGATAAGAACTCATGGCCTTCCACTAAGCATAGTTTCAAATAGGGATGTGAAGTTTATGAGTCATTGTGGAAAAATTTGTGGGGCAAACTTGGCACAAATTTGTCATTTGGATCAGCATATCATCCTCAAACTGATGGTCAGACCAAGGTGGTCAATAGAGTGCTAGGTAGTCTATTAATATGCCTAACTAAGGAGTATGGGAAAACTTGGGATGTCATTATTCCACAAGGAGAATATGCCTACAATGATAGTAGGAATAGAACCACATGTAGGAGTCCCTTTGAAATTGTTTATGGCATTCATTCTAGAGGTGTGTGTGAGTTGAGAGATCTTGGTGGAATGGACCATAGGAGTAGACACACTAAAGACTTTTTCCAAACCATGAAAGAGATACAAGACCAAGTCAAAAGAACTATATAAGACAATACATAGAAGCTCAAGGCCAAAGTAGATGAAAAGAGGAAGGATGTTTAGTTTGCCATTGGAGATTATATCATGGTACATTTAAACAAGACAAGATTGCAAAAGGGTGTGCCTACTAAGTTGATTTTGCATGCAAGGTAGATTTTCCTTCATATTTGGGCATATTTCAAATATCTAATATGCAATATTTGGTGCATTTTAGAGGAGCATTTCCTACTAATGCTACCAGTAGTCAAAGAGTTCAACATGATTTGGACCCTACAATAGTTGCTACCACTACCAAGTTTAAGGTTGACAAGGTGCTAGATTCTAGAGTCAAGAAGACTACTAGAAATAGAGTATACATAGAGCACCTTCTCAAGCAGAAGACCAAACTAGATTCAGAAGCCACATGGATTGATGAGGAGGACTTCAAGAAACTGGGCATCAACAAAAGCATAATGTCGATAGAAGTGACATGACTTTTTATCTTTGGGGAGTATGGTGTAGGGGCACCTAGGTGGGATAAGAAATACCTAGGGTTCCCTTTGATTTTTTGGCTTGTAGTGGTGCTAGAGACACCACTCAGTGAATAATAAAGTGATATTACCCTAAGATGGGGTTGTATAGGCAAAGTTTCTCAATATTGCTCAATTAGCCTATTTTAGGACATTTTTGGGTTTTGATGGCTAGAAAGGTAAAATAGTTGTTTGAAGGACCTTGTTACATGTTTTTTAACCATATAAATCCTTTGGCATGGTTTGGTATTAGATGGAGCAAGTTTGAGAAGCAGATGCTCAAAATTGCAAAAATTGCTCAACTTGCAAAAGTTGTCATTGAGAACGTTTTGACAATTTTCTTGCAACGAAGAAAATTTTAGGTTAGAGCTTTTCAACTATAAAAATAGTTGGGAGTGCTCATGAGAATCCTATACAAGGCCATTCTCAACCTGTCCAAGGGGTTGGAGAAAGTAGGTGTTGTGATTGTACGGACTAAGCAAGTAGGAATCAAATAATAGTTTTGAGTTTTTAGTGTTCTTGACATGTGTACAGATTAGATTCAATACTTTTGTGTTGGTAGCATTAGTAGTAATTGATTTATGGTTTTTTACATATTTGTTTTTTGTTTTATAGTGTCTGATGTATTTAGAATAATTGTTTTGGTTTCTACCAGTCTGTTATTTTGAAACAAGTTGTTTGCAAGAATGGAATCAATAGGGCCATCTCCCACAGTACATACAATACAGTCTCTTGGGATTTGGAACATGAATCCATTTACATTCTATACAGTGGAGATGGGGTCCTAGAAAGCTGAGGAGTTTTTTATGCAATGATGCCCTAGGCAAGTCTTTGCAACTTGGTTAGGAATCACAGAGCAGGAAAGTTAAGTTAGAGTGGCTGAATGTTCTTAATAATTCAACCTAAGATTTTAGGGTGTTAGGAGGTATTTTTGAGTAACCCAAAACTATAGGGGAAGCTTTAATGGAAGCCCTAAGGAGTGCAAAACTATTTTTTGTATCAGACAACAACTGAACCCTTGAAACCCTTGATTTTAGGCTAAATTTGTGCTCATACAGTATGGACAACTTGGGAACCTAAGATCCCCAAAATCCTTAAGGACTTTGGAAAGGGTACTCATTATGGTGATTTTTTTAACCCCTTGTTAGGGATTTTTAAAGATATTTGGGTTTTAGTGCAATTGGAGGGCTAATCCTAGTAGCCTTTTTACAAGCATTTGAATGCATTTTCACTTGTGGATTGGAACTCTATTAGGGTTTTAGTGTAGTTTTTGGTTTTGAATGTTGAAGGGAGTCCACAAACATTCCAAAGTGGTCATCTATCCTTTTGGAGGGAAAAATAAGCATTTGAATGCATTTTCACTTGTGGATTGGAACTCGATTAGGGTTTCAGTGTAGTTTTTGGTTTGGAATCTTGAAGGGAGTCCACAAACATTCCAAAGTGGTCATCTATCCTTTTGGAGGGAAAAATAAGCATTTGGAGTTATTTTTGTTGATGGGGATTACCAAGCAAGTTGTTCTACCTTATTGTTGTGTACCAATTGAATAACTAGGATCTATTGCGTAGACTCCTAAGGAGCCTAAGGTGGATAGAAGTCCTAGTTGTTCAAGTGTATGACCTAAGGAGACCCTAAGAGAGCTTCTTCACCCTGAGAAGCTTCGAGAAGAAGCAAGATTGGTTATCATTAATTTTATTGATAATTACATTAAAAACTGTATAACCCATAAATACCTCTAGTATTGAGATCCACAACATGACCTTCATCATGTGTAGGTTTTGTTCCATGCATAGCAAGTTAGATTCCAATGTTATGTGAATCATTAACATTTCTTGATTATTTAAAACAAATATAATCACTTTATGTTGAAAATAAACATCAAATAGATTATTGCTCAAGTATTCAATTTTAAATAATATTTATTTAGCTTAATTATGTGATTGACATACGCCCTAGAATTTTTTGTTTCTGCACTCAATACTTTTAGATGTCCAACCATGGCTCCATAGCCTTCTCAGAATGTAAATTTCTAGGTCATCTTCTATGGGTGCTCTATTGAAGTCAGAGCCCTACATTTTTGCTCAATATGAAAAGTTTTTCTTGTATTATTTAATGATAAAAGATGTTTTCAATTTATTATTTTGATGTGACATTTCATTTATTGATACTTACAATTCATGTGACAACTTTCATATAACCACCAAAGTCAAATTTATGTTTCTCTTACTTTTCTAGTCTTGTTTTAGTTGTCTTTGACATGTTAAGAAATCTATGAAAAGTTTGAAATATGTTAGATCAAATAAATACAAAGAGTAATTAGTACATAATCACATTTTTAATAGATGTATCACATACCTTCCTTTTCCTAGTGGTGTATGTCTTTTTTTCCTTTCACTTTTCTCCTTTGCATCCAAAATTAGGTCCTCTCACTCTCTCTCTAGAATCATAGGGGGACACTCGTACTTTTTGTTCTTCTCTATATGCATCTTATGTGAAAACTTTTTGAAGAACCTAGCTTTTGTTGAATGTGTTGTTTCTGAATAATACAACCAAATAATTTTTGAGTTCCTATTTTTAATTGTTATCCTGGTCATTCCATCATTTATGTATGGTGGGCCTAAAGATATTCAATGCAATTTCATGTAGTTTTTTTATTAAACACATCATTGCCTATAAAAAACATGGGATCATTAGTCCAAAACAAGTGATTAACAAGTAATTTATAGTATACCATATATAATAATAATAATTTTATGGGGCCTAAAACCTTCTTTATCTTAATGGAAGCAATTTTTTGGTCACCACAAACGTGACCAACACCATTCGCATACTAGCAATATGGGAAGATCTAGGAAATATTGTTGTGATATCACCTATAGTGGCCTTTGGATCCTCACGTGCATCTCCTACTGCAAAAAAAAAAAATCACTATGAAATTCCCCCAAGAAAGAATACTTCAAGGGAAATAAACACATAATGAAAGAGAGAGTACAAGAGAGATCTACCAATTCTTGGGTTAGTATGATGTGGAGAAGTCAATGTCTACATTTTGTTGACCCTATAGTCAACATTACAAGTGAAGGATGATGGGCTAGCTCTCGAATGAGGCAAATTCTACATAGGAACATGGAAAACACTTGAAGAGTAATGCATTAAATATATGAGTAAGAATACACTAATAGAAGACAAGAACATGTATAGATATGAGTTGGTGTATGCATAGAAAATGGTCATCACTTGAACCACTTGGAGCACCCTTCTTTTCTACATGACCAACTTCATAAGGACGTAACAATTCTTGTAAACACAACACATACATATTTTAGTTCATGACATATAGGAGTACAAAATATAAACCATTAATGAACTTTTGTTATCAAAGATTTCATGGCTACTTACTTGGAAAAATTTTACCGTGTCCATCAAATTTTGCACCCTTTGTTTGATATCATCAGTTTGAGGGATTATGTATCCCAAAGCAATAATTTCTTTTTTATTTTTTGTATCTTTTTTTATCATTTTAATAGGGTTTTCAGCATATGTGATGCCATCATCGCATAATAGTGTGTCCACCTCTGCATCGATAGACTTGGGTATTATAGGTGTCTTTCCCTGAACATCCATCTATGACAAGGATATTAGTAATATTATCATAATTAATCCAAATCCCTAAAGAAAAGAACATAATAATATAATATTTTTCTTCTATCTAATTTATATAGTTACAATGAGATTTACCTACTTGGTAGAAGGGTCTAGAGCGACATCCATGTTTGTGCTATGTGACATCGAATCCATGTCAGATTGTGACAAAAATCAAATATAAAAAGATATTACTAATGTGAAACCAATAGACTTACCAAAAAAACTTAATAATCAAATGTTATATTAGAGTCATTAATTAGAGGTTAGTTTAAATGGTATATAGCATGTACGACCCCCATGATAGTAACTCTTTTTGTGTCTATGTGATTTGAATTGTAATTGATTAGTAGATCTTCCCATACACTTATAGATATTAGTGCACATATAAATACATGATTTATAAAACTTGTAATATTTATTAGTGATCTAGGTCATGTACTATTTTTAAATCTTATAATATTTCCTGTTGATTTTGTCATTCCATCAATGCATGTAACCACTATTTACTCTAATCATTATCTTTGCATTGTAAATAATTTGCTAACAATGCATACCTACGCATACTTTTTTTTTAATATCAAATAAGTTGAATCTAATTTATAATTGTAACATAGTCTAACATACTCCATCAGTTCAACAACTTTTTTGTAAGAGACCTTTATGTCATCCATGTAAAATAGGCATAATCTATGTAATGATGATGATGTTATGTGATATATCCTCTAATTATCACAAAAATCATTTTGGAGGAAGTTCCTTAGGTACTCATGTTGAAAAGATGTTCAACGCTCCCCTCGAGATTTGTGACAAGGCTTAACTATCTCCTATGTTCTATAATTTGAGTAGTTGTATTGGGCACTGATAGATCATTTTTTTGGTGCAATGACAACCCCACTCTAAAAAGTGGTATCAAAGCTTGGTCAAAAGTTTAAATCCTTTGACCCTCGGGTAAAGCTAAGAAGGATATTGTTGGAAAAATGTTTAGCATTTCCCTTTGGATTTGTTGCAAGGACTTAACTACCTCATGTATTTTATAAGTTGAGTGGTTATATCAAGAACTGACAGATCAGTCTTTTTGTGCAACAACAACCCTACTTTAACAACTCATTATTTCTATAAATGTTTGTACCTCAAGGGAACATCAATGTTTCCTATGCTCTTTTCATAAGAACGTGATGCCCCTTGAGTAAGAAAGAAATCCATTTATTTATTAAAATTAATTCTAATATTTTGACCTCTAGTTGGTCTCCCTCTTTTAGACCTACTACATGTCTCACTTCATCTTCTCTTCCTAATTTCCCTCTCTCAAGGAAGACACATCTAACAAATATCTACTTGGTTATACGTGCACTCCATCAAATGAGATAGATAGTTGGTAGGGGGTCTATTGTTATTGTGAAAGGAATTAAATTTTAGGAATTTTGATGAAGAAGTCAATCCTAAAGTTGATTTTGTGATTATTTTTTAAATAATTCTAATTGGGGCCTCAAGTGTTGATAATTGTATTAGATTTGTTGCTAATTTTGAGGTTTGAAAAAATGAGTAAATTTGTTTTCCTAGTAAATTTGGGGTGGTCAACTGGAATGAGCTATAATATATAGTAGGGCCAAGAAAGTGGAACGAGTTAAAAGTACATGTGAATGTCAAGGTGGTTTTTATGGGAGAAAATAAAATAAAGTTTTAACAAAATAGTCTTCCTCATCACCTAAAGCATATACGACAACCAAGAATGTAGAAAGAGCTATAACATGTGGATGCCAAGGTGGTTTCAGTGAGGTAAAAAATCAAAGCTTTTCACAAAATATAGTTTCTAAAGATTGGTTTAATATTAACCACTCCAATATGGGTTAAAGAGAAAGTAAGAAAGTGATACATATTTTCTATAGGGTATATTGACTTATAAATGTTGATTGGCCATGACACTCTGTAGTATCCTCATCAAAGGGGTCAAGTTCCTACATATGTAATTCATTTATCTTATGTTATCTTACTTCTTTTATGAAGGCCAATCATTAGCATATTTATCCAAATCACATGATGTCTTCTAATTATGACATTGTAGAGAACATTAAAATATTCATTTATTCTTACAATATGTAGTCATCATAATCATTGTATATTTTGTATTCCTTACCTTTCCTTTATCCAAACTATGTAGGATCTTCAACAAAAAGGTTCAAAATGCTTGTACTCAATTAGTAGTTTCCACCAAGGGTGAAAAAATCACACAAAATGTATACATTTAATCAACACCAACAATTGAGCATCATAAGCATTACATTTTTAATTTGAGAAACAATAAATTAAATAATTACTAATAATAGAAACATATGTATCATCATAAACATGTTGTAATCCATCACCTATGTATAATCATAAACAAGTTGTAATCCATCAATATATATGGCATTATGATTTTAAAAACAATGAGTTAATGTAGTAACCATGATATAAGTGAAGTAAAATTCTATCAAGAAATCAAAAATGAAATTATTAAATATACTAATTGCATACGCCATACATTTCATTCATGTCATCGATCTTCTTCTTCATCAAACTTATCACCATCATCATCGTTGTTATCATCATTTTTGTCATCATCATCATCATCATCACCACCATCATGACAAATCACCATCATCATCATCATCATTATCGCAACCATCATCACTAACAAAAACAACATCATCTTCTTCTTCTTCTTTAGTATCTTCTTCTTCCATCACATTATACGTTACCAACCTTCCTCTTGGATCATATCTAACAACAAATGACTAACTCGGTTTATGTGGAACCTCTAAGTAAAATACCTGCTCACATTACCTTGGAAGAACATAGGGCTCATTTCTAGCTTTCTCAAATGACCTTTTATTAACCATTATAAATCTATTATCATTTCATTAGATATTGTATTTTAAAATGTTGTATTAGAAAAGTGATGTTATGTAGTTTCAAAAATGTTGATATCTTATGTGCTAGTTATGTGAGCTCCTCAAGGATACTCAAGACTCTTTGTAAAGTTATGGAAAAATAGTATTCTAGGAGAAAAGAAAGGGATATAATGTTATATTTAAATATGAAATTGAAAGTCTTAGTGGTGTTCATAATTCAAATGAAGTATATCTAAAATATTGAATACTATGGTTCATTTAATTGAATGTATTAAAGCTAATTTGGATTCGATGAATATTGTATAATGTTCATGATTCAACCTTAAGGATATTGTTTTCAAATATGGAATTCAATAAGGAAAGGCAATAGCAGTTCCTTAATAAAAATTTCAATCTATAAGGAAAATGAGTTAAGTATCCACACATATAATTTTAGGAAAAGTAGATAGTCAAATACTTGGTCCAAAGATGTGATTTAAAATTTTAAACCTTGTTGTAAACTATTATCCTATATGTGATGCGTAGATAAATACTTGTGTTTGAAGATGATAGAAAATAAATGTCATGATAGGATAAGATGAATGGGTAAAAGTAAACCATGTAACTTGTATAATTATGGCATAAGTGGGTATGTGTAAGATCATGGTCAACCAAACTATGGCCTTAAGTGGCAGTGAAAAACCAGCAAATCAAGGTTATGTCAACTTGAAACATAATTTTTAAGTGGTTCTACACTTTATAACAAAAAGTTGTAAGAAAATAATCTATAGGAAATTGAATGTAGTTTCTAAACTACTAGGCCTTATCTGGAGAAAAAAATTATTTGATTGGTCAAAAGTTTGGATTTTAATGCAATACTAAAAAAATTTCAAGGCGAAAATAAAAAGTAGGTTTATGTCTAACCACCTTAATAAAAATCAAATTATAATATTTGTTAATATAATTATAGATATAAAAAGTAGACTCATGCTTGGATGTGACGCATATTTTTGGGTATTTTTATTCCAAATGGATAATTAAATATGAATTTTCTACTATAATTTTTCCAAAATAAAAAACTCTCATGTTTGACCACCTTAACTAATTGAAAACTTTATCGAATCAATTTTTATTTTTTTCCTTATACTAGGAAAAGCATAGAATGTGACACAACTTTTGGATTTCAAAAATGTTATACCGTTTGAAAGTTATAGCTATTTTTCAATCAGTATTTCAATCAGCACTTTACAATCATCTTCATTAAAAATTAACTAATAAATACTTATCGAACTCAAAATTTGACAGCAATTATATCGATAGAATCTTGAGTGTTATAAAAAAAACCTTTTCATTTCATTTAATTTCGATGAAAATAATATTGTCAAATGCCTACTTGAAGTCTAAATGTCAGTGAAACCTTTCTCAAACATGTTTTTTGAGTTGACCAAATAGGTTTGGTAAATACCAAGCCTAATCGGATATCCAATACTAGATCGGATACTCAATATGAAGTCGAGTACCCAAAAGACCAAAATTCTTCCCCAAATTTTCCAATTTTTGAAATTTTGGAGGGAAATAAAAATTTGGGAAGTGTGGGCATTCTTATTATTATTACCTTTGATTATGATTATATTATTAACTATTATTATTATATATGGATGTGATTATGATTATTATTATATATAGTAATATATATGATTATTATGATTATTTTTATTAAATATAATATAGTAATATATATAATTATTATTATAACTAAATATAATAAAGTAATATATATGATAATTATTAATAATTATTAAATATATATAGTAATATTATATGATTATTATTATTATTATTATATATAGTAATATATATGGTTATTATTATTATTAAATATAATATAGTAATATGTATGATTATTATTGTTAAATAATCTAGTAATATATTATTATATTAAAATATACAGTATTATATTATTATTATTAAATATAATATTGTCATGAAATGCATTGAAAGGGGTCATAGGTTAACCTATGACCCTTTTCAACATAACCTATGACCCCTTTTGATGTATTTGAACCAGCCAAATGGGTGCCTAGGGGTCCTAGGGGCCCTAGGGACATATGTTGTCATGAACCTATGACCCCTTTCGACACATTTGAACCAACCAAATGGGTCACTAGGGGTCCTAGGGCCCTTAGGGGGATATGTTGTCATGAAATGTGTCAAAAGGGGTCATAGGTTAACCTATGACCCCTTTCTATGCATTTGAACCAACCAAATGGGTCCCTAGGGATCGTAGGGCCCCTAGGGACATATGTTGTCATGAAATGCATCGAAAGGGGTTATCCATTAAACTATGACCCATTTCAACGCATTTGAACCAACCAAATGGGTCCCTAGACATATGTTGTCATGAAATGCATCGAAAGGGGTCATAGGTTAATCTATGACCCCTTTCAATCCATTGGAACCAACCAAATAGGTAGGCCCCTAGGGACATATGTTGTCATGAAATGCATCGAAATGAGTCATAAGTTAACCTATGACCCCTTTCGATGCCCCTAGGGGTCCTAGAGCCCCTAGGGACATATGTTGTCATGAAATGAGTCAAAATGGGTCATAGGTTATTATATGACCCCTTTCAACACATTTGAACCAACCAAATGGGTCCCTAGGGGTCCTAGGGCCCCTAAGGACATATGTTGTCATGAAATCTATCGAAAGGGGTCATAAGTTAACCTATGACCCCTTTCGACACATTTGAACAACCAAATAGGTCCCTAGGGGTCCTAGGGCCCCTAGGGACATATGTTGTCATGAAATGGGTTGAAACCCTTTAGACATCCCTAGGGGTCCTAAGGCACCTAAAGATATATTGTCATGAAAAAAATCAAACCTGTGACCCCTTTCAATGCATTTGAACTAACCAAATGGGTTCCTGGGGTTCCTATGGCCCCTAGGACATATGTTATCATTAAATGCATCGAAACTATGACCCCTTTCAACGCATTCGAACCAACCAAATGGGTCCCTAGGGGTCCTAGGGCCCCTAGGGACATATGTTGTCATGAAATGTGTGTAGGGCACCTAGGGACCCATTTGGTCAGTTTGAATGCATCGAAAGGGGTTATAGGTTAACCTATGACCTCTTTTGACACCCCTAAGGGTCCTAGGACCCCTAGGGATATATGTTGTCATGAAATGCATTAAAGAAGTCATAGGTTAACCTATGACCCTTTTGGATGCATTTGAACCAACCAAATGGGTCCCTAGTGGTCCTAGGGACCCTAGGGACATATGTTATCATGAAATACATCAAAAGGGGTCATAGGAGGGGTCATAGGTTAACCTATGACCTTTTTTGACACATCCAAACCAACCCAAATATGGCCCTTGGGGACATATGTTGTCATGAAATACATTGAAAGAGATCATAGGTTAACCTATGACCCCTTTGGACACATTCAAACCAACCAAATGGGTCCCTAGGGACATATGTTGTCATGAAATGCATCAAAAGGGTCATAAGTTAACCTATGACCACTTTCAATGCATTTGAACCAACCAAATGGGTCCCTAGAGGTCATAAGGCCCCTAGGGACATATGTTGTCATGAAATGCATCGAAAGGGGTAATATGTTAACCTATGATCCCTTTTGATGCATTTGAACCAATCAAATGGGTCCCTAGGGGTCATAGGGCCCCTAGGAACATATGATATCATGAAATGCATTGAAAAGGGTTATAGGTTAACCTATGACCCCTTTCGACACATTTGAAACAACCAAATGGGTCCCTAGGGGTCCTAGAGCCCCTAGGGACATATGTTGTCATGAAATGCATTGAAAGGGGTCATAAGTTAACCTACGACCCCTTTCGATGCATTCAAACCAACCAAATGGGACATATGTTGTCATGAACCAAATGGGACATATGTTATCATGAAATGCGTCGAAAGGGGTCATAGGTTCAATGCATTCAAACCAACCAAATGGGTCCCTAGGGGTCTTAGGTCCCCTAGAGACATATGTTGTCATGCAATGTGTCGAAAGGGATCATAGGTTAACCTATGACCCTTTTTGACACATTCAAACCAACCAAATGGGTCCCTAGGGGTCGTAGGGGCCCTAGGGACATATGTTGTCATGAAATGTGTTGAAATGGGTCATAGGTTAATGCATCCTTAGGGGTCTTAGGGCCTTGAGGGACATATGTTGTCATGAAATGCATCGAAAGGGATCATAGGTTAACCTATGACCCCTTTTTATGCATTTGAACCAATGAAATGGGTCCCTAGGGGTCCTAGGGCCCCTAGGGACATATGTTGTCATGAAATGTGTCGAAAGAGGTCATAGGTTAATGGGTCCCTAGGGGTCCTAGGGCCCTTAGGAACATATATTGCCATGAAATGCATCAAAAGGGTTCATAGGTTAACCTATGACCCCTTTCAATGCATTGTAACTGTTAACTCTAGAATTTGCACCCTAAAACTAAGCACTGAAGCACTTAAATATTCTGGATAACATGGGAACAATCATGAGTTTGTGGGTAAACTATAAAGGTGACTAAACCTTCGAATTCTAGGTCGGTCCCTATTTGATGTTATATGATGCCTCACCTAACCTATTGAAAATTGTAAACTTGTGAGGAAAAGGGATAGGAAGTACGGAATGAATTTTTTCTTAAACCTAAGAGGTGATGCACTTGGACAAGATAAGGGATTTTGATATTTCAGCAACACAATGATAGGAATACTGACAACAATAAGATACAACTTTGACGAAAACCTCTACATAACAGTGTTTCAGAAGAAGGCTCAAATGAATATTATCAAAAAGATATAAACCACAATTGATATTATTTTGATTAAGATGCACAACTTATGACCTATGCATGACAATTTTACTAACTCAAATAGATGCAAAAATGAGACATAAACTTAAAGGTTCTTTAGAAGAACACAAAAAATAAACATCAATCACCAACTTTGCACATAAAGAATGAATCCCAAAGTAGATCCAGCTCGCTATATTATTCCTTCAAAGGCCAAAAACATCAGCTCCCAATGATACAATCCAGAAAAGATAAATGCAGAGGACCATAAAAATGGCAAAATAGCCTTCTCCTTCTCCAAAACTGAACCCCTTTACAATCATAATCCCTAGACTAAATACCAATCCCTTAGGGTCAAATCCATGACAGAAAGCACTAAAAAAGCATGCAAAGCCCATCCAAATGAATGATAAGTGACTGATGAAGTGCGCCAAGTCATAGAAGAACCTATGACACACTCATGATCACCCAGAAAAACACTCCAACTAACCACAAGGACTCCAAGTTACCATTACAAAGCTCAATTTTGACCCATTATGAGTCCACAAAATACTCTTTAAATGACTCGAAAGCCATTAGTTAGAACTCCAAGTTCTCCCAACTAACAGCTAGGTAATTAGAGTGCTCACCTAGTTAAGTTAATTTCAACGCGAAATTAACTCCACCTCCATTTCACATTGGATTAAAAATTTATTATTAAATAACTGACTTATAATTGGTCAATTAATTTAATAATAATTACAATTATTATTGTGCAAATAGTGAAATATAAATAATAAAAGGTTTAAGAATAATCCTTAAATCATATTATGACCAAAAAAAAATCAAAGCAAAAGAAAACATGACTTCAAAAAATCACTTTGTGGACCCGAAATTCCTTTAGAAAGGAATTAATTTGTAATGTTAAATTGCAAAAGGCAAAAGGAAGTCTTCATTTGCTTATTTTCAAGCCCTAAAATGCAGACATATAGGGTTTGAAACCCTAGCCGCACTCCTCACTTCTTTTGACCTGCATATGAAACCGATTCTATATTCTTTCAATGGAGGCGTGTATATTTAGCTTGTGCTTCACTGTTCTGGCTGCGTTTTGCACATACACTGGGCTCTAATTGTTGGGCGCCGCTTCTTCATTGTTCTGGCTTGTTTGTTGGAGCCGAATTTGCATTTGCTATTTCCATGAGTTCTATTTGTTGGGAATACTTTGATGAGGGCATTCATGGCATACAACTATCAGAAATGTCATGTTGAAGACATGGCATATGCTTGTAAGTACTCCTGCATTGTTGATTGCATACATGGAATTAAATATGTAACTGGGAAACATTTCTTTTGCTGTTGATATTATTATTGAGGCTACCATTTTTGCAATCATTTTCATTAGATCTTGGAAGGAAAGAACCATATATTTTATCTCCTATTTGCAGGTTTCATTTTATTGTGAAACATCACCCATGGGGTTCGAGCACAGGCTCGTGACTCCCATGGCCATATTCATGACATGAAGCTCATTTCCTTTTAGCATGTTTCCAATCCTTGTCTTTCAATAACAGTCTTGTTCACCGTTCATCAATCATGCATATTGTATTTTTTATCTAAAAATATATAATAGCATTTTAATTAACTTTTATTTTGTTCTAATATTTTTTCATTATATTGATATCAGCGATAACTGTGCAATCATGGAAGTTTGATTATAGCATGCTATTTTTAGGCTTTCATGTATTTGCTTAGATCCAATTGGATCTAACAACATTTCTTCATGATGTAGGACATGCGACACATAGAAGACCTAAGACGCAAGACAAGGCCAAGAACATGAAGATTCAGACAATGCATCTAATCAGTTCCTGAATGTAGAAGACCTCTTACAGGTAATGCATGGACCCCTATACCTCATCAAGCATTTATCAAACTTTCTTCATTGCATATGCACTGTAATATGTAACCTTGAAGGGACTCTTGTTTACTACATTCAATTTGAATGCACAATGTAATGATCACTATGAATTTGCAATCTTGAGCATGATCAATACTTAGAGTACATAATCTGATAATGTAAATGCGTTGTAATGTTTAATTCATCTTCATAAGCTGAATAGTAATTTTGAAGAGGTGTACCTTTATGTACTCTTTTGATGTTTATGGTTATCATTCTGTATTTATATACTTCATTTTTGCATCAAAGCCATTCTACAATATAGGACAACAACTATTAAGTTCATACTGCAATTTAAAAGTGAAAGCAACTTACCAATTTAGTATGCAAACTAAATAGGTAACAGTAACCAACCAAATAGGTCCCTAGAGGTGTTAGGGCCCCTAGGGACATATGTTGTCATGAAATGCATCGAAAGGGGTCATAAGTTAACCTATGACCCCTTTCAATGAATTTGAACCAACCAAATGGGTCCCTAGGGATCCTAGGGCCCCTAGGGACATATGTTGTCATGAAATGCATTGAAAGGGCTCATAGGTTAGCCTATGATCCCTTTCAACACATTCAAACCAACCAAATGGGTCCCTAGTGGTCCTAGGACCCCTAGGGACATATGTTGTCATGAAACTCATTGAAAGGGGTCATAGGTTAGGGACATATGTTGTCATGAAATGCATTGAAAGGGGTCATAGGTTAACTTGTGACCCCCTTTGATGCATTCAAACCAACCAAATGGGTCCCTAGGGGTCCTAGGGGCCCAAAGTACATATGTTGTCATGAAATGCATCAAAAGGGGTCATTGGTTAACCTATAACCCCTTTCGACACATTCAAACCAACCAAATGGGTCCCTAGGGGTCCTAGGACCCCTAGGGACATATGTTGTCATGAAATGCATCGAAAAGGGTCATAGGTTAACTTGTGACCCCTTTTGACGCATTCAAACCAACCAAATGGGTCCCTAGGGATCCTAGGGCCCCTAGGGACATATGTTGTCATGGAATGTGTCAAAAGGGGTCACTGGTTAACCTATGACCCCTTTCGACGCATTCAAACCAACCAAATGGGTCCCTAGGGGTCCTAGGGCCCCTAGGGACATGTTTTCATGAAATGCGTCGAAAGGGGTCATAAGTGACTCCTTTCGACAGATTTGAACCAACCAAATGGGTTCCAAACATATATTGTCATGAAATGCATCCCCCTTTCGACGCATTCGAACCAACCAAATGAGCCCCTAGGGACATATGTTGTCATTAAATGAGTCGAAAGGGGTTATAGGTTAACCTATGACACCTTTTGATGCATTTGAACCAACCAAATGGATCCCTATGCATATTAATATATTATATTTATAGGTCATAATAATAATAATAACAATAATAATATATATTACTATATTATATTTAATAATAGTAAAAATCATTTTAATAATAGTAAAAATCATAATAATATAATATAATAATCATATATATATTAATATATTATATTTATACGTCATAATAATAATAATAACAATAATAATATATATATTACTTAATTATATTTAATAATTATAGTAAAAATCATAATAGTATAATATAATAATCATATATATATTAATATATTATATTTATAGGTCATAATAATAATATTAATAATATTAATAATAATATATATTACTATATTATATTTAATAATAATAGTAAAAATCATAATAATATAATATAATAATCATATATAAATTAATATATTATATTTATAGGTCATAATAATAATAATAATAACAATAATAATATATATTACTATATTATATTTAATAATAATAGTAAAAATCATAATAATATAATATAATAATCATATATAATAATAATCATATATATTAATCATATATAATAATCAAATTTGTTCACATTGCCCACACTTTCCAAATTTTGAGTTCTCTCCAAAATTTGGGCATCCATTTCGGGTACCTGATATCATATCGAGTACTTGAAATACTAGCATGCTTTTTCCAACATATTCACTGTCACTGCAGACCTGACAATCACGTTTTTTGCGAGCCATTTTCATGGATTTGGAGAAAACTAATTTTTGGGGGGCCCATGCGATTGAAAAAGGTTCTATAATGTATGATTAGGTGTCCAATATTGTTTTCTGAATGGGGAGTAGTAGTCATCGAAAGGCTAAGCACAAAAGGAAGGTATCGAATGAAGACATTGTAGCATATGGGGAAAGGGACAAGGTAAATCACCAAAGGAAGAGACAAGGTATGTTAAATGTGAGGCAAGTTGACAATGTATTGATCAAAGGTGAATTCATAGAATCAGATAATGAATATGTGCAGTTGGGAAATGAAAATGTATCGATTCATAATGATAATGTCGAGAATGAAAATTTGGAAAATGAAATGCTACCAGTTCATAATGTAAATTGCATGATTGACCATGTCAAAAATGACAATGCATAGGAACGTTACATATCTCCTAATTATAATCAACATGAAGGTTCTAGAACACCAAAATGGATAATTGAAATTGATGAAATAATTATTACCAATTTGGAAGGAAAAAAATCTGAAAGAACCATTCAGTTATGGGCTTCAAAACTAAATAAGATGTTGTTCAACAACAAGAAAGTGGTGGACCAATGTCAACTTTTTATGAACTTATTAAAGATGCAAAAGATGACACCTATGCTTTCTGAATTGAAGATTCATGTTAATAAAAAATTGGAAAGAAATGCCATTATTGTGAAGAATCTTTTCAGTGCTCTCAGTAGCATTGGAAAAAATAGCAAGGAGAAGGATAAGTGAACTGCTCAAAGGGTTATTACAACATCTTTGGTAAGTCATGGTTTGAGAAAGGGTAGATATATGAGACAAAATTGTATTGGCTTGAATCTAAATCACACTACTTTAAGAAGAGCACTTCGTAGACAAGAGAGAATTGATGATCCTCTTCAAAATGAAACATGGGCTTTTGGTGGGAGACTTCCACATTTTGATAAGAAGCTATCTAATGATGTGAAGGAAGAAATTACACAATTTTGGCACTCTAGCTCAAGAGTATCACCCAATGCTAAAGACATGTTAAAGTTGAGAATTGGCATCAAAGACCGCATGCAACATCCTAAACATTATTTGGAGGTAAGTCAAACTGTGTTGTTTAAACAATTTAGAGAGTCATCCAAGATTACATATATCACACAAGGCTTTCAAATCTTTCAATCCATTTTATTGTGTGCCACTTAAAATTTGAAATACATGTTGTTTCAAATATCATGTTGAGTTTTCTATGCACCATTAACTATTACACTCCATTCATTCTATTTTGCATAGTAAAGAAATGTTGGAGAATTGTGGAGTTAGTTGTCTTCCAAAATCATCAAGAGACTTGTTATATCAATTTTTATATCGTAGAGTTGATGGTTGTTTCTTTTATAGAAATGCTTGCTTAAATGAGAAGTGTTTAGAATGTGGTGGCTTATCCAAGTTTGACACATGTTTCCATGAGGGGTGGGAACAAGATCTTGAGAAGATAATAGTTTTTAAAATGGTATATGTAATGGTGAAATACACATTGAAGAGTGGGGGTGAGGGCTCTAGATGTGAATTGGTTGCAAAAGAAATTAGTGTGGCTAGTTTTATTTCAGATTTCAAAACAAATCTTTTCTACAAGTATGCAAGACATAGTCATAGGTCTCAGTGTTTGGAGCAACAATTTAGAATGTGTAAGGAGACTTTTCTCATTGGCACTATTATATCAATTGTTGACCTTGTTGAGAACTGCACATTGCAGCCTCAAAATGAGACACAATCTCAATATTACAACTCCATTCAAATTGGTATTTTTGTCCACATAACATATAGACATGCCCCTGATATTGTGGAAGATAATTCGAAGATTATTAAAGAGTACCATTTTTATATATGTGATGATAGATCTCACTCTCATGAGTTTGTGCAACATCATTTTGAGAATTATTTTGATTTCTTATCAGAGCATGCAATTGCTATGGATAGACATATCATTTTGTCAAATAATTGCATAGGTCAATTCAAGAATGCTCACATGTTTTATTGGTTGTGTAGGATGCACATAGAGAGGGGGGTGCCTCATATTTGAAGTTTTTTTGAGTCCAACCATGGGAAAGGGCAACATGATGGAGCAAGGGCATGTGTGAAGAGAGATCTAGTTAAGGAGCAATTGAATATTTTAGGAGAAAAGCTTCTTGATGCTTGTAGCATTGTTGATTGGTTTAGTTCAACATTATCATTGGGGAGGACTCTTGATTTAGTAGTACACAGGTTCTTTTGGTTGGTTGAGGAAGGGTTCATAGGTGATAGATCAGATTGTGCTATAGTGAGAAACTCATCAAAAATGCATTCATTCTGGAGCTCTAATTCTAGTACATGGACCATTTGGACATGACAACTAGCTTGCTTTTGTCCTAGTTTTTTTCAGTGTGATTTTGATCATTGTGAGTCAAGTGAGTGGGTTGACACATGGGCTCCACATTATCTTACTCCATTTTCTATCATACCCTCTATCAGAAATGATGACATGAAAAGTTCACTTGAGCATAACCATTTATCAAATCTTCTTTAGCCAGGACATGTCTTTGCATTGGTTGCACCACAAGGGAATGATGAGAAATTAGATTATTGGTTAGCACGTTGTGTAAGAGGTAAAAAAAATATTGCACAACCAATCATAGATGATGATCGATTCACATATCCTACCAGTTCAGTGGTTGTCACTAGAACATGGCCGCAGACATACATGCTTAGAAGGAATGGAATTCCTACATTCGAAGACTATCAGAAGCACAAAATAATTCTCATATATTCACATCTTATTATAGCAACCAATGTAAATTTTTTGAAGCATCAAGGAAGACCAAAAGTAAAAGAACTTTTGACTATTACTAATGCTGATAATGAAGCCCTATTGAGGACCGCACTAGACCACTTGACTAGGTATATTTACTTTTTATGTTATTATGTTCATAATGATTTGGTGAACCGATGATTATCTTGTTTAATACAATAAGTTACTAATATTTTTTATGATATTATAAGGTAGGTACATCATGAAGAGTAGCCATGCATGAAGATAAAAAACTAAATAAGGAGCAAAATAAAGAAAAATCTATTCTATTTTTGACACTACGATTTTCGACACTACTTTTTTTGACACTACTATTTTTGACACAACAATTTTTGGTAGTTGTGTATTCATGTAATAATGATGAAACACTTGAGATATTGTAAATGTAAAATATTTTATTTAATGTAAGAAATAAAGATGATTTTACTTAATGCAATTTATATAGAGGGACCTAAAAAATGATGATTTTAATGCATACTAACACCAAACTTGCACTGTGCCCAATGCCAAAAACTTGAGAGATGTAAAAAATAATGTTTTTACTTGATACTAACCCTAGTGACACCCTTTTTCCAGCCATGGAGAGCCTCCATCATTCATGACCACCTCGTACTAAAGAGTCTCCAAGGTGCTCTAAGTGCATGTCGCGGTCAATCTTCTGAGGGTCGTAGCTCAAAGCTCATGAAGGCTATCAATGATATGTCAAATACTACAGGATGGTCATGTCGAGGCCTAAAATAATATATCTCATTTTTGAGAGATCACACACTATTTGGATTCAGCATAGCGATCTTGCTCGATGCCAAAACTCGCAGTGTGCCTCAGTTCATAGGTGCATCACAGCGTAACTTTGAAATCGTTGATATTGGCATCGAATCATCAGCACCATTACCTCCAAATGGGCAAGTGAGCCCTAGTGACACCTTTGTTCTAGCTGTAGAGAGCCTCTATCATCTGCGGCTACCCTGTACTAAAGAGTCTCCAAGGTGCTCTAAGTGTGTGTCGAGGTTGATCTTCCAAGGGTTGTAACTTAAAGCTCATGAGAGCTATCACTACTACATCTGAGGCCACTTTTCGACCATTATTGGTCAAAATTTTGACTTACATTTCGACCAAACTTTGACCAACGTCGACCAAGTCATTGGTCAAAAATTTTTTGGTTGAAAGTTCGACCAACATTCTGGTTGGTCAAAATTTTGACCAATACGTTGGTCGAAAAACCTTTATAACTAAAGTGCAAGTTTGCCTAGAATTGGTCAAAATTTTGACCATTGAAGATTTCCATTTCGACCAATATAAGTAGAAATTTTGACCAACGATGGTAGAAAGTTTTTGGCCATGAAAGCTGAAAACTTCGACCAATGAAGGTAGAACTTTTGACAAATATAGGTAGAAATTTTGACCAATAAAGGTCAAAAAGTTTGACCAACAAAGGTGGGAATGTTGACTAGGAAAGGTAGAAATTTTGACCAATGATGGTCAAAAATTTTGACCAATGAAGGTGGATAATGTTGACTAATAAAGGTAGAAATTTTGACCAATGATGGTTGAAAAGTTTGACCATTGAAGGTAGGAAATATTGACCAAGAAGGTAGAACTTTTGACCAATGAAGGTCGACAATTTTGACATCTGTAGGTAGAAATTTCGACCAATGAAGGTAGAAATTTCTACCAACGCCTGGGTGTAAATTTTTTTGCAGGCATTCTATAAAACAGTTCACATGCTTTCCCTATGATATGACATTTTGCATGCATCCTGCAGTGTCTCATCCGGCTGATGATGGATTACAGAGAGTGATCTGAAACAATGACGCTAAAAAACATCACAATCAAATCAAAAATGAACTTGCATTACAAATGGACTGTGGAAATATGATATTGTGGAAATAAAAGACAATTTAGAGAGGTTCACAATGATGAGTTAACGTGCATGGTTTTCCTATTAGCAATATTGCACTAATTTTTCACAGTAGACAAAATATATGTGCATTTTTAGGCAGCTTCTGCCTAACAAAGCCTACTCTTAAGTTCCCATAATCAAAAATTGTATGGTATGCACTCATGAAAATATCTCCGAGAATCCTAAAAAAAAATCAGTGTTTACAAAAACTTACTCTAAATCTATGTTTGCAAATAGAAAAAGAAAAATTACATGGCACAACATACCATGTCGGACCCAATTGGTGGACGAACATCCATCCCCACAAATCCGCTTAGGCACCTAACAGCAGCACCTTCACCAACTTTCAGAATATATGCTTCCTATAACACCCACATGGAATGGATTAAAATATTTCTTAAAATAGTGAAAATTAAATATGATACAATACATCCATTTAGAAAAATGAAACATATACTGTGAAAATTAAATAGAGATCCTAGTGCACTTTTCAATTGTCTTAGCATTGAGACATCTATTGATAATGAGTATGTGACTAGGTCATATAATTTCAATCTTATTTCTAAGAGTAAAAATGCAAGGGAATGTTAACTTCAAGTTTATGGATAGAAGGACAACCTGTCAATAGAGTTCTAGGATAGATTTGGAGAACAATATACAAATATGATTTATGGATAGTAAAAAGGATTTGTAAATGGAGTTTAAGGTTATATTTGGATCATAATATATAAGCATGAAGTATTAGCCATTGATCTATTGACACATAATCTTTATGATAATCATTGACTTGTACATAAGGATGTTATTCAAAGGTGTGCATCTATGTATTCATAACAATCTTGGGAGTTCTTGCATGTGTGGTTGGCAGGATCTGTGTTGCCTGTTTGTTAAGTGCAAACACAAAATATGACTATGTTGGGTGGATGGAAAAAACTTGTGCTACTTGTCTCGATGGAGATCTCCACATAGTTGAAGAAATCCTAGTTGCCAAGCCTGCTTGAGATTATTATTATACCTTAAACAAGAAAAACTAAAATCAATGGCTCTTCCCCACCACATTGCAAAATTATAGAAGTAAAAAAGTGTCAATAAAGAAAAGCCCAATATAGAACACATAAGAATATATGGTTTGCAAAAGCCACCAACATTTCTGTAAAGAAGTTGCCAACATTTCATTGGGTTGAAGTCATCTGTTGCATTTTTTTATCCATCTTTCAATAGTTTGAACATCCTAGTTCAGAAGGATCAGACACTATTTCCTTCAACATGAGAGTGAAAAACTTTCAGTAGATCTGTCATCAAGGTTTTCACTAGGAATCCCTTAACACAATTTTGGGTCATTACATAAGTTTCCAATCTCAGTCTTCTTATGGGGAGGAATCCAGAATTTTATTCCATCAATCAGTTGGATCAATACAATTATACAAAGCCTCTAAAGTAGAATGCTCAGAAAAATCACTAAGACCTGAAATATTTTCCTTCAATTTAATCACCCTTCATGCAACTGTTGTTATATTGAGTTTAAGTCACTTTTCGCTAAATTTATGATAACATCCAAGGCAGATTTTGCATGCAATTCACTATTCCTTTCAATTACATTACAATCAATTGAAATTTCATCATCTACCTTTTCAGGTTCACCAATAACTGTAAGTTGAATCTTGTTGCAGCTCTGCCTCATATTTCAGTTGAATTTCACTTTTATAATCATTTGTCTCTTTTTCTTTGAAATATTTACAACTTCCTTCTTGGCTGATCTAGAACTTTACTTTTCACTTCAAGCTCATTTTTAGCTTTTATTAAAAGAGATCAAGCTACCACTTCACCTACTTCTTCCTCTTTCCATGGTTTTAAGATGGTTTTCCTTCATGTTGAATCTCACATTTTTTCTTCATATTGCCAAGGCCTACCCAACAATAAATCATGTGGATCCATCAGTATGACATCAGAGCACTTCAACCTCATCTGGATCAATTTTGAGAGCAACAAGACAAGACTTATCCGCAAGTGCACTATGACTCTTCTTTAACCAAAAAATCTTGCAGGAATTGATTCTTGGAATGTGCTCATCAAATTATCAGTACATCCACCATTTATGATCACCTTATATACCACATCCTTATATTTGCATTACATTTGGAAGACTTCAAGACACTTTTTCTTTTCCAACTAATTTTAGGAGTTTTCTCGTCTCAAGATATTAAGTTTCTTCCCAGCATTAGGTTCTCTCTTGATTCAGCCTCAACTTTTTCTAACCAAGGTTTTTATTCTTCTTGGGCTACCATAACCCTTTCAAGGTTTTGAAGGAAATCTATAGTATTATGGCCCTCATCACAAATAAAACACTTCAAGGGCTTTTTCTCTCTAGACAGTGGCTTTCGTGCCCTCTACCTCTAAAACTTCCCCTTAATCAAAGTCAACCTTCACATTCTTACTTTCTTCAAGCTCTTCACTCGCAGTAGGTTCTAAGGAACCTCTTTCCCTTTGCTTGGATAGATTTAATACTTTACCCATTATTTAGTTTTTCTGGTTTAGTCTCTCCTTGGTCTTCAAGGCATATTCATATGTCTCATCTACAATATGAACTTTAACCAATGCCAGCTCCTCTTGATGTTGACATTTGAGTCCATTCCTTACTGGGCAGCCACTTGTGCTTCACTTTACCTGTTTGAATTTGAAATCTCATAAACTATCAGCATAAGTTTCCACTAATTGATTTATTTTAAAATTTGAAATTATTTAAACAAGTTATCTTGATGATCCGAGGGAAAAAAAATTGAGTTTTCAGATGTTTCAGCATCTGAAGCCAAAGTCAAATGTTGTCTTTTCCCTTTCTTCTTGAACTCTGCACATTTTCCCACCATAGGGCTGCATGCAATTTCCACTTAGAAGCAGCACATTTTATTCTTTTTGGATCATTGTTGTCCATGTCTTCCATCTCTAAGTACTTTTCCAACTCTTGGACCCAATTTAAAAATGCATTTGAGTTTAGCTCATCTTTAAAAGTCAGAAATATCAACCTTTATCTTATTATTCTATTATGTCAATGCCTCAAGAAGCCTCTCCATAGGATTTGATATCCTAGCACCTTTCATGGAGCTCTCTAGTTCCTCTTCAGACTCATCCACTTTTTATCTCTCCTCATGGCTATCTACTCTTCGAATCAATTCACCAGTGTTCCTTCGAGGGCATGCATTCCTCTCGCCCTTCTCTCAATTGACATGGCCTCCCCTCTAGGCCATCACAGACTATTTTGATTCTAAAATAGATGCAGATAATATATTTGCAACTCCTAGTTCTCAGTCATAAAAAAGTAAAAAAGATAACTGTACATGCATTTGATTAATTTCAAACAACCATGGACACAGAATATAGTTAAAACAAAAGTAATATGTGGCATGTATTTTTCACAAACAAAGCACAGAGAATTGTTCCATAAACAAAATCCTCTTATACTGATCCCCACACTCGTGGCCTCCCCCCCACTAGCATTTTAGCAGCGGATATTGAGATAGATGTTGGTGAACCTAGCTTCCTTCCTCTACCCCATTCATTGGACATATTAAACCCCCACTCCAAAACCCTTCATTCCCATCTAAAAAACTTTCTACATGTCTAAAATAAATGAGAATGATGAAGGTGAAGAGGGAACAGAGGATCCCTCATATTGGTATGTTAGTTGTTTGGCTTCCTTTGTTGTTGGATTTTGGGGATTGTTTGCCCTTGTTTGTGCAAGGAAAGCGTGGCAAAGAAGATATGTCAACATGGTGGATGAAGCTGTTGTTAGCTTTTCTGATTTGTTTTCAAGGAGTTAAAAGGTTACCCAAAGCCAAATCATAGATTTCAGCTCAAGATAGTGCTTCTACTTCATGAACAATAAAATAGGAGATGCATTTCTAAATCTAGATTTTGTAGTAGTAGGAAGACCTTGCAAAACTAGTGGCAAATCGCATTCAATATTGTAGAAGAAGAGTATTGTAGCAGAATCATTTGCATCTTCAAACTATGTATGCAAAAACTATCTATATAGAAGATTAGAATTTTGAGAAAGAACATACATATTTTAATTACAGATATTTCTCACCACTTACTTCTAATTGTTAATTGTTAGTATAACGCATTACCTTGTTAATAAATTTATTATACTAATTAGACTAAACAATTAGAAAAGCAGTTGCCTAGTAAAGGGGAAAACGAATCTACCCTTGTCTCTGACAAAAGTTTTCCCATCTAACAAAAGTGTCAACATGGTGCTCAAGAATGTACAATATAAATAGGAAAACATGGTGCTCAAGAATGTTAGATTTGTTAAAGTTGATAAAAATGCTTGGGTAGAGGAAAGAAAAGAGATGCCACTATTTATCATGTGAATGAAAAACTTGTCAATATCATCAAATTGATTGAATATGGACTTCATCATCAAAAGAGACAGAAGAATCAACAAGTGTGTGATCGTGATAGAACATGATCATCAAAAGAGATAGAACATGAGCATGATCAGAACCATTGATGTAAAAAATTGTACAATTAATTTAGAAGTATTTGTACTATACCTATGGATTGTGGAAAGCTGATAGATCAAGTATTGGTATCTATTTTGTTAAAATCTTTACGATACTAAAAATATATCATCCTCCTTACTAGTTACAGTGAATCACACTTCTTTGATACTTCTTCCAAATTTCTATACTTATATTCCTTTTGACACTATCTTGAAATGTTCGTTTTCAACTAAGTAATATACTATGTATGAGATAGATTAGATTTCCACTGTCTATTACAATTATTGTTTTGCGTCTGAATTTCAGTATGAGTTTTTTGTTTGCATCAATGTTTTTGATCACTCTCATCTTGATGATGGTTCATGGAGTGTAATCTGAAATGTTCAATGGAGTTGTGGGTTGCTGTGTAAAATTGGAGAATTAGGCCTAGTGTGGATAGGCTAGGGGTATCGGATCTTGGGCATGGTCCAAAAGGGTTGATATTGAAACTTAGGGAGGATGTATAGATCCCAAAAGGGTATCTTAATCAAGTTTTAGTTTTCATAGTTGTTTGGGAACTATTGGGGAGAAATCCAAATTAGTGACTGGTGAGGGCTACTAGCTTTAAGGCTAGATATGAATGTTGGGTAAGAGATTAGTTGTCCAAAATGAATGGATGGATGGAACATGGTGGAAAGGCCACAAGGAGATGATTCACAAAGTAAGAATGAAGGTTGAAGCCTTGGAAGAAGTTGTGGTGTTTGGGAAACTCTAAGTGCACTTGGGGTAGCGTGGAAGGTAAGTCCTTGAGGGGACATTGGAGTAAAGAGTTGTTGCTAAATGAATGGACTTTCTATCTCATATGAAGAAGATCGATACCACACACCACCTCTGCATCATAGAATAAGAGTGCATTGTACTTGTTATGGTGCTTGGGAATGTAGTTTTTTCATGTGATGCATTGGTCTTGGGGATCAATCTCGATTGGGTGTCAATGTTGGGATTTCTCAACAAGAAGTAACGAAACTGGTTGGGATTCACTGGAGTGACCTTGGAATATATAAGGATGAAAGTTTCAGACATTTAGGTGTTATTCACCATTTGACTAGTCACTTTGTGTCCCTGTTTCATCTAGAGATTGATTGGGAAGAGATTCTCAATAAGGATTGGAGCATTGATCAAATTGGTACACTTGAGATCATTGCTTGGCAATCCTTGGTGAAGGAAGGCTCATTCCTTTAATTGTAAACTTATTGGTTGGTTGCAGACCAGCCACACCACTCTGTAGTTTTCCATAATAGTAGAGAGTTGGCAAGTTCTTCTTGGCCAAGGCGGGGAGAGTTCATAGTCTCAGACTTGTGCATGCTTCTTCCAGCCACTTCTAAGGCAATCTGGACTGAGGCATTACTCAAAATTCATACTAAGACTATAGGCCACTCCTATTCTTTGAATAGAGTGTTGAAATTGGTGATATCAAAATGCATTTCACAAATTCATGTTATGGGCAGCAATAGTCGTGGATCATTTTAGACCTACCACATGTGAAGTGTCCATTTTATGTTAGTTTGAGCTTCACTTGGTTTCAAGAATACTATAATATTCTCTACTTAACAAGGCCAACCACGTGAAGGTGGAAGCTCGTCTAGCCTCACCCCCCTCCCCCTAACATCAATCTAAAGTACCCATTATCATCTAATTACATACTTCATTGATTCATTCATCCATTTATGAACCATAACATTCAATCAATACAGTCACATAACATTCATTAATATGATATAAAATTCATTAATACACAATACTAATCAAGACTTCATTAAGACATAACAATATTCATTAACATAAGATAAAAAGCAGTATTAATACGCATCATTCATACATAATTACTTAAAACAAAGTTCTTTCATTATCCAACAAGGTTTATGAAAGAATATTTTTAAAACATCATTTCTTCTTTTTATTTTTATGAGCTCTCTTAAGAAAAGCGCTCATAGGAGCATCCATATCTGCATCATTCTCCTCCTCTTCTAGCATGTGTAATGTCAAATTGCGATGGCTCCTTCTCTTTGCAAGAGCAAGAGGCTGCTGCACTAAAGGGGGCTCTATTGCAAGAACAAGTGAATGGGATAAATTGGCATACTCTTTTTCTTTTTTTAACTGTTACCAGCCTATAATTAAGTACTAGTACAACATAACATGCATTTTTCTTACCTGAAAATGCCACATCATGTACATTATCATTTTGATCCGCTGCCACATCAACATGTTGAACACTTGGAACATGTTCCACTCCTTCGACATGATGTTCAACATGCTTTGAAATATTCAAAAAAATATTATCATGAGTGATGGATTCATTTTGAGCACTGCACATGAAATATGAGTCAATAAATTTGACTCAAATACTACACAGTTAAATCATGATAGCAATATCACAATATTTACTCTATGAGATTTGTTAGAACAAATGATTTATCAAAGTACAGAGTTGGAAATCATTATCAACTACTGATCAAAAGCTTAAAGATCCCTATTTTAAAATAATGAATATGTTTCAGCAACCAGAGATAATCTTTAAAGTGGTGTTAGAGAAATAAGAACAAAACTATGTGAATGATCCAAATCATATAATAAATTGCCTTGCCAATCTATAAACTTGGTTCTCATTGCTCAAGAATACTCTAAATACATAAGACAAGAAATGCAAACTACTATGATTTAATAAACAACAAATAGCCAAGAGAAAAGTCTCAGCTCAAACAAACAAAATCTCATGTACACTGCAATGGAATTGAGCAGCAACACAGAGACACCTTCTAGTGATGAAAACTATAGTTATGGATTTTCAAATCATACATTAAAATAGCCTCAACAATCTGAAGACCTGGTGGTAATGGCTCACAAACTAATATCAATACTTTGTGTTTGATATGCAATAATTTAATCTACAACCACAATCAATCAAAATATTTTTGGCCTTCTCCTGGCAGGGTATTGTCATATAATGTACAGGACCATAACTCTTGCTTCATAGTGATTACAGTCTATAATCCTCTTTCAACTATGACCAATATTTGAACTTAGATGGTGTATATTCAAAAAGACTCTCAACGACTATAAAGTATAAAGATACACACATCTTAAAAACTGGGAAGTCAAGTCTCTCATGTCATTTGAGATGCATATTCTTGAGGATGCTAATAAGTGGTCTTTTATTATATTTTTATTAGCATGGAACCCTCACTTGGAGAAAAGTTTGAAGAGGTTGTAGTCTTTAAACAATACATTTTCTAAAAGATCTGCACAATGAGCATAGAATATATGTTTGGATAAGAGCATGCTTGGACAATAAATGGAAGGAGAACATTTCATATTTCTAATTGCATAATTAATTTCCAATAGCAAATTAATACCTCCACCACTATAATGCACATTATGGCCTTTGTCATGAGCAAGTTCTGTGGAAGGATATGAAGGCTGCAATAAAATGTTATGCACATTGTTATGTAGTCAATTTACATTCAAAACTAATACCAAAAAAGAAAAGGATCAACTATTCAATTTCATTTACTTTTCATCTAACCAATTTACCTATGAGATATCAATTGGTGAACTGGATTCTTGAGCAAGGCTTATAGATTCTTCGCATAGGCATGTAGCCACAAATTTATAGCCTTCCTTCAAGGCAAGTTTTCTATCTTCATCTGTGACCTCCACATTGAATTTTGTGCCCTGTATTTTTTGCTTAATATCATCAGTTTTGTATGTATGATTTCACTAAACAAAATTGTTTGCAACATTATATTAAAAAAAAAAATTCATATCATTGCTCCTCCTTACAACTTGAGACTGGAGATTCATATAGCCACAAGAGCCAAGTTTGTGTTGGCCAAACTTTTCTAGTCTCGCTTTTGTAGCCACGGATGTGTCTTGCAATCTATGAATAATTTCAAACATCTTAGATTATATATTTACAAATATGAATAATTAGTGCATGATTACAATGTATTTAATACTATCATGACATACCTCTTTTTGCCATGTGCTACTTCATTACCTCTATCTTCACATAGCTTTTTCTCCTTTGCATCTTCTACTATTTCATTCCACTCCATTGATGGAATCATAGCTGGACGATCATACTTTGGGTTATCCTTAAGAGCCCTTCTATATTGATCCCTCATAGTCTTTATATGCTTTGCTGCTCTTTTGAGAAGTAGGCCATTGTCAAACATGTCTTTTCCAAATTTCTCATCAAAAGATGCAATGAGCTGATTTTTTAATTCCACAGTTTGTAAATTCCACCTTTTTAAAAAAAAATAGATTGTTAGATCAATAGCTTTAATATATTACAGTAAATGAAAGAAAAGAAAAATTATGTAGAAATGATATGAAACTATGCACCTTTTACGTATGGTGGGTCCGAATAGTCTCAATGTCATATGAAAAAGATGTTCAAAGAAAACATTATTACCTACAAAAACATAAAGGATTTATCAGTCCAAAATGAGTAATATAAAAATAAATTAAATTTACACTTTAAATAAAAACAATTTTAAAGCACCTGGAAGCTTTCGTTCTTTTAACCAAAACATAGTTTTCTTATTCAGCAATAATGTCCCTTCATATGAACCAGTACTAATCACATGAACTGCTCCAGGAAATGGATCAACTTCAGTAGTACTACTCTCTGCTGGTCTATCAAATGAAACATCGTGACAATTAAAGTAGACACCAAATGAATTAAAGCATACTTATGGATATAATCAAATTGAAGAAATTGACTAGCAAAAATGTTTTTTCCTCGCATTCCATTAAGGATTTAATTCAGGATAATCAAATAGTGTATTAAAGATACCATATTTTTAGAATTCATGATATATTGTAGTTTATGTTTATGATAAGATAATGTGTGATTTTTAATCATCTATGTTTAGGATAGCTTTCAATGGTCCATGGTTTGTTATCACAGTGAGAGTTCAAGAATATAAAAGTATCTATGCACATACATCGTAGAGAAACATAAAAGACAAAATTAAAATATATTTTTTAAATGATGTTTCAGTTTACTTTTGGATTCAAAGGTTAGACTGTTTTTTCCATGTGAATCTGAAACATTAATTCAAAAAGTAGCACAAAATCTTGCCTACGTAGTACAATATATGTATGTATGTATGTATGTGTGGTGTGTGTATGCATGTGTTTGTGTATATGCATGCTTCTATAGACATCATTTAAGCACTAATATGCTACTTAGTTGCTCATAAACTTGTACAAATACATTACAAAATATAGCAAAACAAGGTTTTACCAGTTCTAGTGGGCATAGATGAGGATGTTTGCATGACCCAGTCCGCACGTCATCATGAGCTAAGGAATAAAATATTGTTAGCAAAGACATTTGCAATTTATAAAGATCAAATGGGATACTAGCTAGAAATGTCCACACAAAAAAAGTAAGTGTTATAATGTTGATGAAAACAAACAAAGTGCTACTTACACGAAGGTTGTGTGCAATGACCATCACCATGTTCACCATGTGATGTCACAAATGGCACAAATGTCTATACAAGTACACATAAAATTAGAGATCAAGATCCATAAGATAGTATAAAATATTCATATCTATTGAACTTCTATTATTGCTTTAGTCGAATTACTGCTTACCTGCAAAGATTGGATTCTACAGCCCAATTTTGTTCTTAGTGCCTCTTTCTCCTCACGTTTGTCACCCTTGATGATAATGTTAACAAGTTCATTAGTGTATCTTTTCTTGATTTGTTGGGTGATGAACACAGGGTCAATACTATGGGCGATGTTATGTAGATATGAAGCCCGTATTTCAGATCGCATTTGATCAGCGGTCATTCTAGATTTTTCCTATCATTTGTGACATTAAATATCAGTAAAATTTCATCAAAACAACTCCAAAGCCATAAAGAAAAGAACATAATAATATGACATTTGTTTCTATATTAACATTAAAATTTACAATATTTAATGTTTACCTCTACTGAAGGTGTCTGAGATGGTGCATCCATATCGCCCTGTGAAAAAAATTAGTAAGTCTTAGAAATCAATAGCGAAATTAAAGTAATAGACTTACCAAAAAAAATATTAATAATAAAGTAGATTGTATATGTAAATCATTTGTCTTAAGTTAAAAATTTAGTGTAACTAATGTGTATATCTAAAAAAAAATTGACATGTTCTACTTAATGTTTATATGTGCACATATGGTTTAGAAAGAAAATTTTGGTCGTACAAGACCCCATCATAGTTGACATTGATCCTAGTTGGACATTTCATTGATCATCATGGTCTTCATCCATGTCATCATCATCATCATCATCACCATCATCGTACTTTTCACTTTGATCATTGTCGTCACCACCACCATCTTCTTCGCCATCATCACCATCTTCATCACCATCATCATCATCTTCATCACCATCATCGCCATGATCATGATCATCATCAACATCATCATCATCATCATTATCACCATTACCATCAGCATGACCAAAATCATCACCATCTTCTTCATCTTCACCACTGGGTAACTGTTGTTCCTGATAATCATTTACTTCCTCTTCTGCTTCTTCAATTTCTTCTTCTTCGATCACATTATACTTTATCAGCCTTCCTCTTGGGTCATGTCTAACAAAAAATGACCAACCTGGTTTCTGTGGAACACCAAAATAAAACACTTGCTCGCACTGGCTTGGAAGAACATAGGGCTCATCTCCGACTGGCTCAAATGACCTTATATTAATCATAGTAAATCTGCTATCATGTCCAATAACAATCCTATCAGGATCATTTCGATTCATTCGTAACTTGAACCATTTGTCGACAAATAGAACTATTTTAAATGAATTAAAGTCACACTCAAGTATATCATCTAAAATGCCACAGTATCAATTTTTAGATTGTTGAGGATGTATGTCAGTTCTAGATGAAATATTGGTGACTGCGAAGACAGCACTTATCTCAGAATCACACGTTTTCTTCATTTCATCTGACTTTTTGGTGCGGAATTTATAGCCATGGTAGTACATAGCTTTGTGGTGTTTGACCTGCAATTATTCAAACATGTCAAGATTATTTGCATCGATCTGTGAGTTGATACTAAACTTATGTGTGATGATTAATAATCTTATGCATACCTTTGTATCTCTTAAGCCATATATTAGGTCTAGTACCATTTGTGTAACATTGGGATCTCCATTACGATGAGCTTCTTTAACCAACGATACAACACCATCCCATGTTAATGAGTGACCATTTTCTTGAGACTGCTCAATCCATACCGTCATCCAATCAAGATTGTTTGCAATATACAAGTGTAGTGCATCCCACTCACGACCAACTATAAAGAAGACAATTACACTAGTTAGAAACAACTTATATATATTGATGATGAATAATAATTATTAAACTACAAAAAAAAAACTTATAATTACCTGTCACCCTCCTCAATCTACCTTTCCCCCTCAGGTACTCCCCTTCAAATTTGTCATTAGAGTTGGGATCCCAAATGCGATCTACATGGATATCTGTTGCAAACATTGGAAGCTATTCAGTAATGTACACCATGGTCTAGTATATCATATATCCCTCTATCATAGAACCCTCAGGACGTGCTCTTTGTCAAACCAAGCCCTTCATAAATTTCAAGTGCCTCTCAACCATCCACATTGATCTAGCTTGTATAGGTCCACACAATTCAATCTCCTCAACTTGATGTATGAGGTAGTGTTCTTGAGCATTGAAAAAGGTTGGAGGTAAACAATTTTGCATTTCACACATAAGCTGTGGAATTTTTCTCTTCCAGTATTTTATATCTTTTTTGTCAAATTTTTTAGATGATAACCACCTAAAAGAGATTCAACATACAAAACCACATAAACAAGATTTCAAATAAAATTATACAATAGATTTAAGAGAAAGCTACAAATCTAAGAAAAAACACTTTTAACCTCGTGTATTTTCCAAGATCGTATATAACTTGTTTAATACTGTTCTCAAACTATTGTGGAAGGGATAGAGGTAGGATGAACTGCAATTATTAAAAATGATCATTTCAATATATTATTAAATAATGCAATAGGTAGTACATTCAATCTTACAAGTATACTGTAAATGGAGAACATGACTTACCTTGACGAAGGTATGCCAATCATGTGTTTTCAACCCAGGTCCAAAATCACCTTTCTTTGATAGAAGAGTGCTAATATTTGCAGCAAACCCTGTTGGAAATTTTTATTTTTTTATGACTTCTTTTAATGCATCACTCTGTTGCTCCGTGAATAACCAAGGAAGGGCACTTGTATTTATGTAGTCTTCGTTGCTATTTGATTCAATGGAAGCTTTTAGTGCATGATTGGATTCATGAATGTCGGTACAAATTTTGGCAATTTGTTCTCTATCATGCCTTCCATCCAACATTTTCCATAGTGTCTCTGTTACATTCTTTCCAATATGCATAGCATCAAACAAATGCGCAATTGGGAGATCCTTGTAGTACGGTAACCTACTAAATTAAGTAGGATAACTTTTCATTCGTCTAGGAAGTTGGTTATTGATGCCTTGACGACCTTCACAAGCATCAATTACAACATTAGTAAATATAAGACAATATCAAAATACAAATTTTAAACTTCGAACGACAAATTGGATATTACCTCGACAATTTAGTCGATCATATTCCAACTTCCATAAATGAGGTGTCATTCTTCGTGGCCTTGATGATGTCTCTTCTTTCCCATTGAAAAGATGTTTTTTGGCAATTTGATACCTATGATTACTGTGGAGAAAGTGTCTAAACTCATCAAACACCTACTTTCTTAAAGTTCTCGAATGACGAGATTTCATCTTCAGACCACAAACTAGACATGCGAATTTTCCCTTTGTCTAAAGACCTACAAGATCATGTAGAAGTGGATCATATACAATTATCATGTGCAACTTAAAGATTTGATAGTAATGTGTAAGCACTATAATAGACCAAAAATATGTGATATTAACAATATAACATATCACAAAAATGAGTTAACCCAAGGGCATCACGTATTGTCCATACAAGCATTGCATGGAATTTAGTGATGCCATTCCATAACTTCAACAACTTGTCAATCAGGGGCTCAATATACACGTTCATATCTTTCACTTGGTATTTACCTAGCAATTGAATGAACATAAACATTACATTATTATTATGACCATTTTCATGCACTATTTATAAATTAATTTAGTTAACTATAAAATGATAAAAATACCTAGCACAATCATTGACAACATTATGTGCTCCCTCTTTATGGACATCCAAGGAGGAATGTTATTATTAATAACAAAAATAGGCCACACTAAGTAAACAGATCTCATATCTCCATATGGATTGACACTGTTCGCTGCCAATGAAAGCTTCAAATTATGAGGTTCTTCTTTAAAGTGTGACCATGTTTCTTCTATCTCTTTAAATGCAAAACCATCAGCAAGCATTCGCATAATGTCATCCTAACTTCTATTGCATGCATGGTAATCCATAAATTGTGCCAAGGTAGCGCACCTGAATAACCATTGAAGACGTGGAATAATGGGAATGTACCGAAGAACCTTGTGAGGCACTTTTTTTGTTATTTGATCTGACTGATATCTACTACTATGACAATCAGGGCATTCTGCTACAAATTCATATTGTTTATGATATAGAATGTGATCATTGGGACATGCATGTATTGTTTGATACTTCATCCCAATCTAATTCATAATGTTAGATAATTCTCGGTATGAACGAGGCAAAATGTTTGATGGTGGTAACAAAAACTCACTAATCAACCTACAACAACAAATATGCATTGTTAATATAATGAATAGTAATTGTATGCTAATATTGAAGATGACAAAAATGACATACCTTAGCATACGTGACATTGCTACATTAAATATACCATTCATAACCTTTAAGTTAACCAACAACACTATAGCCGAGAGTAGATTTGTTTGGGAGCCTTTGTATAAGGGCTCGTGTGCCTTCTCAAGTAAAGGTATATCAAGACTATCTTCATCATCATTATCAGATTCGCTAGTACCATCATTGTGAGCCTCTTCATCACCTGCCCCAATGCCATCTTCTTCAATCATGTCCTCTAGCACATTATCATCTTCTTCCATGAGAGTGTTATCCTCAGCTTGGATATTCACACCTCCATGTTCCTCCAGTAGGAAATCTACTACAGTAGCAGAGAAAAAAATATGATAAGTAATGTTTTACGTTTGTGTGTGTTTTAAATTTAAATGTTTTTAATAATGTCCTACATGTGGTGGCATACCTGGAGTAGCAATTCAATGAGCTCTCTAGATATAGCCACCTAGGACCAGGCATGTGGATTTTAAAATTAGAATAGTTGTTTTAATTTGTAGTTGTGCTAAATAATTAAAGAGAATTCCACCAAATATTGGTGATAGATAATAGGTAGTTACAAGAATATCCATGATTTCTGCATGGTATTGATGATTCCTATTCTTAGCAGTTACAAGAATATCCATGATTGATGCATGGTATTCCTATTCTTAGATGGAAAAGAAAACATTTTTATTACTACTGGACAGCAAGGCCAGTCAGACTTTGGTTATTAAAAAAGCCAATATTTTATATAAAAAATGATTCAAACTTGGGGAGGAATGGGAAGTTTTATGTCTCCTTTGGCCTCCTATATTTTTTTTTCAAGATTATGGTTCTACTGTTATGCTTCATATATTTCTCATGGCAATCAGTTTAGGGAATAACAAATGCAGAAAAATGTACTCTGATGTGGGGTCAATATCTTGGGTTTGAACCGTTGGATTTCTCTCAAATTTTTATATGTTGTTTGAAACCTAGTTACACCAAATATCAATGGTTGGATTGAGTAAATATTTTTTGGTTCGAAAGTTATTCATATCTGAGTGCGGGTCTATCCGAAGGCAGCAAGAAGATATTTTGGAGGATTTATTTTCAAAGTTTTGTTTATTGAATCTGATTTTAGTGTGTGATCCTGAAGTTTGTAGATGCCCCTTGAAGCAACTCAGTTGAGTGACTGATTCATCCTAAGTTTTCCAAGGTGTGGCTCTGCATCATTTTTGGTATCAGAGCTTGAGAGTTGCAGGTTGTGAAGTTATATGTTGAACGCCCCTGATCAAGATTCTTCAATAGGGTCAAACAAGATGGTGACCAATGCAGAGTTTGCGAAAAAAGTCGAGAAGCAAGAAGAACTTCTCCAGAAAGAGAATAGAGAGTTGAAGGGGATAATGGCAGAATTAGCCAGTAAGTTGGAATATATGCAGAATGTAGTTGAGAAGAAAGAAATAAAAGAAGAAATGGAAGAAGAGGAAGACGTACCCGAAAATGAAGAAGATGAAATATCTGAGAATGAGAAGCCATTTTTTAAAGCTTTAAAGGCTTTGGGAGGAAAACCTATTGAGTTACCTATGTTTATAGGAAAGATGGACACTGAATTAGTGTTGGAATGGATTGAAGCCTTAGAGAATCATTTTGAATGTGAGAAAGTTTCAGAATCACAGCAAGTTAAATTGACTAAGTCCAGAATGAAGGGAGCAGCGCTTACATGGTGGAACTTTTTGCAAGAAGAAAGGGTAAAAGAGGATAAAAGGAAGATTTGTTCATGAAAGAAGATGGTGTCAATGATAAGAGAGACGTATCTCCTTGAAGACTATGAGGTACAGTTGCATCAGAAGAGGCAGAATCTCAGACAAAGGGATATGGATGTCTGTACTTATACAGAAGAATTTCAGAAGTTAAGTCTAAGGTCAAAATTTGCAGAACTTGAGAGTATCAAGGTAGCAAGATACCTAAATGGTTTGAGGATGAACATACAAGAAGAGTTGCAGTTGCTGAATCCAAACACCGTAGCTAAGTGCTATCAGTTGGCTTTAAAGGTGGAAGAGAAAATCAAAAGGAGACAAGAAAATAATAACAGAGGCAGAGGAAGGTAGCCATTCAGAGGAAGAGGTACATTTAGAGGAAGGAGTCCAAATTTTCAGCCACAAACGGAGATGCATAACGAAGTTAATAAGTTTGATAATTTCAGAGGAAGTTTCAGATGTAGAAGGCCAAACTTCAAAGGAAGATCACTAGGAAGAACGAATGGACCAATAAGATGCTACAACTGTAATCAGGAAGGTCATATGGCGCACAAATGTCCAGCAAAAGCAAGCTCTAGTACTCATGGTGAAAAGAGAATACACCTGACACAAGAATCTGATAAACAAGAACATTCTGAAAGTTATGGTTATCCAGAAAAGGGGGAAGCACTTATGATCAGAAGAACACTGTTAAAAATGCCTGTCAAAGAAGAACCACCACAAAGGAAGTCCATTTTCAGAACTACTTGTAAATCTAGAGGAAAAGTTTGTAAGGTACTGGTAGACTCTGATTCTACAAAAAAACTTGTATCTCTTGAAATGGTGGAAAAGTTAAAGCTACCAAGGATACAACACCGGTATCCTTACAAAGTATCTTGGTTAAATAAAGGACAATAGACTATAGTAGAAGAGCAAGCTTGGGTGGAATTTCAGATTGGAGCCTATAAAGATAGATTATTGTTTGATATTGTTAATATGGATGCATGCCATTTACTTTTTGGCAGATCATGGCAATATGATCTCAAGGCACATCACGATGGAGTGAAGAATACGTATACCATTACAAAAAATGGAAAGGTCATTGAATTGATACCTTTAGTTGAGCCAAGTCAAGAAGAATCAAAAGTCGCAGAAGCCAAAGTTATGGTGATGGGTAAGAAAGAATTTCTGAAAGAAGTGAAAGGAAAGAAGTGTCCACTCTTTGCACTAGTTCCTGTACTCAAAGATAAATTACAGAATGATGCTGAAAATCTGATTGAGGAAGAAAAATCAGAGATGGAGTCTTCAAACTTGAAGGTGGAAGTGACAAAAACGAAGAAAGAAAAGGTTCCTGAAGAAGTGGAGCCAATTTTGGACAAGTACAAAGAAATTATAGCGGATGGAATACCAAAAATTCTCCCACCTATGTGAGAAATTAGTCATTGTATTGATCTCATACCAGGCTCAACATTACCCAACAAGGCGGCATATAAGCTAACACCACAACAAAATGAAGAAATGGCAAGACAAATTGAAGAGTTGCTCGAGGTTGGTTTGATTGGTAAAATTTTAAGCCCATGCGCAGTACCTGTAGTCCTAGCACCAAAGAAAGAAGGAACATGGAGACTATGCACAGATTCAAGAGCACTGAACAAGATCACTATAAGGTACAGATTTCCAATGCCTAGAATAGAAGATTTATTGGATTGTTTAGGGAAAGCAAGATATTTTTCAAAGATTGATTTAAAAAGTGGGTATCATCAGATAAGAATTAGGCCAGGAGATGAATGGAAAACAGAATTTAAGACAAATGAGGGATTATATGAATGGAAGGTAATGCCATTTGGATTGTCTAACGCTCCTAGTACATTTATGAGGCTGATGAATGAAGTTTTGAAAGATTTTACAAGGAAGTTTGTGATAGTGTATCTAGATGACACATTTTGGTTTTCAGTGAAACAAAAGAGGAGCATCTGAAACACATAGATTTGGTGTTGAGAAGGTTACAAGAGGAAAAGTTAATGATCAATATGGAGAAATGTAGTTTTATGCGAGAGGAACTAACATACCTTGGCTTTGTGATCTCAAAAGGAACGCTCAAGATGGATCAAGATAAGGTAAGTGCAATTCTTTCATGGCCAACTCCTAGAACTATTGCAGCAGTTAGAAGTTTTCATGGGTTAGCCACTTTCTATAGAAAGTTTATCAGAAATTTCAGTTTGATTTGTGCACCTATTTTGAATACTATAAAAGGAGGGCAGAAGTGTAAATTTGTTTGGACAGCTGAAGCCAATAAAGCCTTTGAACTTCTTAAGCCAAAAGTGGCCCAACAACCAGTCCTTGCATTTCCTGATTTCAATAAAGTCTTTCAGATAGAATGTGATGCAAGCAACATAGCCATAGGAGGTTTTCTTAGTCAAGAAGACAGACCTATAGCCTTTTTCAGCGAGAAGCTCAATGAAGCCAAACAGAGATATTGATCATATGATTTAGAAATGTACGCCCTTGTTCAAACCCTGAAGAAATGGAGACACTATTTGCTACCCAAGGAATTCATTGTATACACAGATAACCAAGCACTTAGTTTCATAAAAAATCAAGAGAAATTGAATCATAGGCACATGAAATGGGTAGAGACATTGCAAGCATTCACATTTTCTATTAAGCACAAGAAGGGAGTAACAAATAAGGTTGTTGATGCATTAAGCAGGAGAACTTTAACTATCTCACAAATTCAGTTGGAAACTACAGGCATTTCAAATCTGAAAGGTATGTATGTTGATGATGTTGATTTCAAGGACATCTATCAGGCATGTATTAATTTGGATGAGAGGTACAATAGTGAATATTCTTATTTTCTTCTTTAAGAAGGATTATTGTTCAAGGGAGGAAAACTTTGCATCCTGAAGTGTTCAATGAGAGATAATATCATATAGGAGAAACATAGTGGAGCATTATCTAGTCATTTTGGACTAGATAAGACCTTAGAGCTGGTTCGTAGAAACTATTTTTGGCCAAAGTTACAAAAGGATGTTAGGAAATTTGTGGAAGAATGCACCATTTGTCAGAAAAGTAAAGGTAAAAGTACCAACGCAGGATTGTATCAGCCCTTACCTATTCCTTCACGACCATGGGAAAGTATTAGTATGGATTTTGTTATGGGATTACCAAGAACTCAGAAGGGGTTTGATAGCATTTTTGTTGTTGTGGATAGGTTCAGTAAAATGTCACATTTCTTACCATGTAAATCCACCAAAGATGCATCATACATTGTAGATTTATTCTTCAAGGAGATAGTGTGAATTCATGGATTACCACTGAATATTGTTTCAGACAGAGATGGCGGATTTGTGGGTCATTTTTGGAGGACCCTTTGGAAGAAACTTGGCACAAATTTGTCTTTTTCATCTGCATATCACCCACAAACTGATGGCCAAACAGAAGTTGTCAACAGATCTTTGGGAAACTTATTAAGGTGCCTTACAAAACAACATGGAGAAAAGTGGGATTCTGTACTTTCTCAGGCTGAATTCTCATACAATGATACAGTGAATAGAAGTACAGGGAAATCTCCATTTTAGATTGTGTATGGTACACATCCAAGAGGAATTCTCAAGTTGAGGGAACTTCCAAATACTTTTCCAAGTAGTTCACATGCTGAAGAATTTGCTGAAGCTATTAAAGAGGTCCAAGATCAAGTCAAGTTGCAGCTACAAAATTCAAATCAAAAGTACAAAGAAGTTGCTGATCATAAAAGAAGAGAAGTACAATTCAAAGTTGGTGATTTATTATGGGTATATTTGAAGAAAGAAAGGTTACCCCAAACGAAGAATACAAAGTTACTACCTAAGAAGTTTGGTCCTTGTCAAATTCTGGAAAAATATGGACATAATGCATACAAAATTCAGTTACCTACAGACATTGGTATTTCACCCATATTCAATGTTTGTGATCTCACACGATACAAAGGTTCTGAAACACAAGCCGTACATGAAGATTCAGTAACAAAAGATCTGCAACAAGTACCTAAACCAGCACCACCTCAATTGGAGAAAATCCTAGATACAAAAATAAAGAAGACTCATAGACGACAATACACTCAGTATTTAGTCAAATGGAAGAACAAACTAGTGACAGAGGCTATTTGGATGGATGAGAAACAAATCAACAAGTATGGTTCATCCGTTCAAGATCTCATCTCAAGTGGACTTGAGATTCTTTCTACAGGGGAGTATGTTGCAGTAGCAGAGCAAAAAATATGATAAGTAATATTTTACGTTTTGTGTGTGTTTAAAATTTAAATGTTTTCAATAATGTCCTGCATGTGGTGGCATACCTGGAGTAGCAATTCGATGAGCTCTCCAGATATAGCCACCTAGGACTAGGTGTGTGGATTTTAAAATTAGAATAGTTGTTTTAATTCGTAGTTGTGCTAAATAATTAAAGAGAATTCCATCAAAAACTGGTGACAGATAATAGGCAGTTACAAGAATATCCATGATTGCTGCATGGTATTGATGGTAAAACATCTTTCAGATTCCTATTCTTAGCAGTTACAAGAATATCCATGATTGTTGCATGGTATTCCTATTCTTAGATGGAAAAAGAAAATGTTTTTATTACTACTGGACAGCAAGGCCAGTCAGACTTTGGTTATTAAAAAAGCCAATCTTTTATGTAAAAAACGATTCGAACTTGGGGAGGAATGGGAAGTTTTATGTCTCCTTTGGTCTCCTGCATTTTTTTTTTCAAGATTATGGTTCTACTATTATGCTTCATATATTTCTCATGGCAATCAGTTTAGGGAATAACAATTGCAGAAAAATGTACTCTGATGCGGGGTCAATATCTTAGGTTTGAACTGTTGGATTTCTCTCAAATTTTTATATGTTGTTTGAAACCTAGTTACGCCAAATATGAATGGTTAGATTGAGTAAATATTTTTTGGTTCAAAAGTTATTCATGTCTGAGTGCAGGTCTATCCGAAGGCAGCAAGAAGATATTTTGGGGGATTTATTTTCAAAGTTTTGTTTATTGAATCTGATTTTAGTGTGTGATCCTGAAGGTTGTAGATGCCCCTTGAAGTAACTCAATTGAGTGACTGATTCCTCCTAAGTTTTCTAAGGTGTGGCTCTGCATCAAAATCCACATTCAGCAATGGACGAAAATCGTGGCCCCCTTCAACATGACCATGTTGCCTACAATGACTCTGGGCTGTTGTGATTAGAATTCTTCAAGTCTTTAAGCCTTTACACTTGTTGCAAGGACAATAACATTTATTAGGTTTTCTTTGGAACTGATCCCACAATGCAACCATTGTCTCATTTTGTTTAGCTTTCATATTGTCAGGCGTGGTCTTTCTTCACAGGAAAATATATCTGCAAATAAATTGGACATGTTGTGATTAATGTTTATATCTGCACATATGGTTTTTCTTGATTAATGTTTTCAAATGTAACTAAAATGATCCTATAATTTCTAGAAGGCGTAGATGTTTTCAAAATGTGCAGTACCACCCTTCTACCAAAAAAAGACACCTAGTATAGAATAATGGATAAGATCAAGACAACAATAATACTGGTCCTTCTATTGATACGCCTTTTTAAGGTTGAATAAGGTCCTAATTTTGCTAACCCACTCTATTTTATTTGCTATACTTTCTTCTTTCAGCACAATTGCACTATGTGTTGGAATAGAAAGCCATGAAACAAAGATCAGCAACCATTTGAGCATAGAAGGTGCCAATTTAATATACAAATATGTGCACTTGCAGTTTGAAACTTGAACCCCAAAAAGACACACACCTTTTAGTACTATTCTGTATGAAACCTTGTTGTTGATTTTGAATGTAAGACTTATAGCTACAGCATCAAGACCATTTGCCTTTTTTGAGTTTTTAGAACTTGATTTAGCTAGAGCTGGAGAATCAGAAGTACCATCATTAACTCATTTATTCAAAGACATTAATTCATTAAAAAGTTTTGTGGTGCTTGCTAGATAATGAAGAAAACCAAATACTCCATATAAAATTACACAATGGATAAACAAACAGAAATAGCCAATCTCATTTTTTCGTTACTTGATTTAGAAGTTTAAAGGTTCCAATTACAAAACAATTTTTCTATCCTTCGGGGAACTTTTGAAAAAGACCAAAAGCCTTTACAATCACAAGAGATCAACTTATAGTATACTTAAATGTTAGTAAAGATTTGCATTGTAAAGTTTCCTGGAAGTGACTGGCGCACATTACAATTACTATGCCACTTAGGCACCACAATATTGCCACATAGGCACTACGATAAACTTAACCATTTCTATTGGTTGGAGAGGCTATGGTGAATTAAAGTAGTATCTGGAGTATCTAGGAATCAAGACCTTTATTAACATGCAACAAAGCAGAGTTCTTTGCTAAAGTAAAACTATGTATCCTCATGCTTCTCCATAGTTGTAGAGGCATGTTTGTTACCATCCTCCTAAGGCATGGATGCAGATAACATTTAATCTTCCCAAAAAATTGAACATAAAGCATTTCAAAACAGAAATCACAAAGAATTTATGTCTTCATTGGATTCTTATTTCAAGTGAATTCTCAATACAGCTAGACACTCCATTGTGGCATAATGATTCAAGTTAGCAATCCTTTGCAGCAGCTTTACAATCCTATCTGGAAATGCTAGTTCTTTACACTTTTTCGGAAATGATTCTTTACACAATGATATTGGCAATATATTGTTGGCTGACAAATTTTCCCTCTTAAAAGATATTGGAATAAGGGTGATACTCTTGCTCAAGGTTGTTATCACCTTTTATTACTTCCAAGGTACAACCCCCTACATAACAGCCAACTTGGCAAAAGGGTCAGACTCTAGGGGAAAGTTATCCACCCTCTAACTTCACCATCCAACCTAATGTTTTACATTAAACAATGGAAAGCAAGGGAAGGAAGCCCTTCAAATGTGCTCCCCCATCTTTGGATTCCAAAAGCAGAATTTTTTAACATTCATAAGGATGCCAAGGCAAGGGATCAACAAAAAGGTTGAACAAGAAGCTTAAAATGACCTCAGAAGACAAAAAGTGAAAATTTCCATAAGCTGCACAATACTAATCTCCCCTCAAACCCAGAATAAGTTTGTTCAGAAAAAATGACAAGAATTGCCTCCTTGGCAAAAGGGTCCTCAGACTCTAGGGAAAAATTTATCCACCCTCTAACTTCACCACCCAACCTAATGTTTTGCATTAAATAGTAAATAGCAAGGGAAGGAAGCCCTTCAAATGAGCTCCCCCATCTTTTTTGGATTCCAAAAGCAGAGATTTTTATCATTCATAAGGATACCAAGGCAAGGGATCAACAAAAAGGTTGAACAAGAAGCTCAAATAACCTCACATGACAAAAAAATGAAAACTTACATGTGTTACACAATACTAATCTTCTCTCAAACCCAGAATAATTTTGTTCAGAAAAGACGGCAAGAACAAATCTGAAAGAAGCAGGGAAGACATCAGCATTGTGTAAAAATGAGGATGGAATCATCCCTAACTCTGCTAGGGAAGCTTATTTAAGTAAATAAAAATGATTATTATGAAAGAAAAAATTGCATCTTCCATTTATATTATTTGAAAGACAGGCATGCAGGGTTGTGTGTCATGATTAGTACTGAAAATTATAGTAACATGTGACATTACATGTTTTTTTAAAAGCATGAATATGCTCGTCTTCTGTCCTAGATTCTCCATACATAAACTTAGTACAAAATCACTTGGGGTATGTAGATGAAATGTATTCCATCTTTGCCTTTGTAACCAAAAGATCTAAAAGGAGATTGAAAAGGTAGATTTATTCTTAAAAGAATGGATTACTAAATATAAGACAAGAGATTATTCTAATTACTTTAATTACATTATAGTTTTTGAAATGGAGAATTAAAGAACAAATATACACTAAGCATGTTTACAAAAAATTCAATAAGATAATAGAATGATAACTAAAATAATGTAATTCTTCATTAATTTTATTTTATATGAATAGTTGTATTGAAAAAAAATGAATAATTGGAAAAAAAAAAAATTACTAAGAAGTTAAAAATGGTGGTAATTGGAGAATTTTTACTTTTCTTCAAGTAGGGGAAATGTATCATCAAGTGTTTATCCACCCAACCATGGATCAATCTTGATCCTTCCTTGCATATTGCTAACTAAAGTGAGCCCAATCCTCTACAAGGGAATAGGAGAAAACCTTCTAGGAACTAGCGTAAGAGTCCTACACCTTATCAGTCAAATCCTACAACTCTTGTCAACTTGGTGTGACCCTTGACTAGAGGTGTATCCAACATCTTAGGATTGTCCAACAGTTGAACTAGTGTACCTAGGCAAAGGATTTCACAACTATGAAGTTAACCTCTCATCCTATCCCACTTGAACTTAAGTCATGTTAGATCATGGGGTTACTAAGGAATAAGATTCCCTCCTTTGGTATTTGAATCCTAGAGATACATGAATTTAACTTCTAATTACAACTGCTGAAGAACATCATCTCATAAATTATAATGATTCTTGTCCATGGATTAGTTTGGTAAGTGTAATTGTAATTTAAAACTTGGCTCCAATGGATCAAATGTCGCTATACTTGGAATTGCCCCACATCTTGTCCATTTGTAAGTTTGATCTGATAATTTAGAATTCATAAAATAGTTGAAAGTGTTATAATTTTCTAAATATAAGAAATATCTTCTACTATCATGCCACATGCTAGAAGGGAGAGAGAACATACAAAATTTAGTTGTGTTACTGGTAGAGTCCTTTGACTGTTAAAGTATCACTTTCATATGCTTTGACTTTTGAGACACAAAAATTCAAAGCTCATTGTTAAGATGGTTTCATATTATAGCAGATGATTTTTTTTCCATTTACATATTTTATTTTCACATTAAATTCAGTCTCTTTGGTTTTGTCCATCCTATTGTCAACTAATGCAATGGTTTCTTCTTCTAGAGTATTTAGTCACTTTTCTTATTTAAAAACTATGGTGATTAGCACTACCATTTTTTATTAACAAAAAGGATATACAACATACTAGTAAATGATGTCATTACAATTTTCTCAAGGTTTATTATTTCTAAGTTGTGTATGTTACTATCTAGGCTCAAAATTTTAGTCTTTTTGAATATTATCTTATAGGAAGAATTATTAATGTTTATATTTCAAGAAGAATGTAAAGTAAAAATGTAGACATGAATACCTTCTTGGGCATGCTATAACTATAGAAGATTCAAGATCACATATGGAAAGTTTTAAAGTAGAATAAAGAATTGATAGTCTCTAGGGAGCTACAGCTAAGAGGTTAGGAATTTTGTACATTCTAACTATATATGTTAAGGAATCTTAATGGAAAGATCAAATTAAAGTAAAATTTTAGAGAGATTGGCTACAATTAACATGCCAAAACCTTTGAGAGTTATACGAGGCATAGGTGACTTGTAGATGGAAATGTATGCTAGAAAACTTGGTGCAGTTCTTTATTACTTGAGAGGGGATCTCAATGATAGCAATCAGTCACTACCTGTGCAGTATTCTACATTAATGCAAACCTACACCGAACACCACCAAAAGGAAGGAAACAGAGCTGAATTTGCATAGTCTACTCACAGCACCCACTTGTAGACACTTGGACTATTCTTGGCTCAATTTGTAAATCTCATTAAGAATGGTTCAAATTTTTTCCATCGCTAGATAACAAAGAGGGATGTCAAATTCATTGCTAGTTTTTTCACCATTCTTTATGCTGAAACAGAGATTCAGAAACACCTGTAATAAAATCTATCAAATCGCATGTGTAAAATTTAAAATAATATACATCCACTATTCATGTCACGTCATCCCCAAACTTCATCAATAATCTGGATCCCAAGATATTTCCATGGGACAACCCTTTAGACTGAGAGAATCTAAACAAGCCATATAGGGATGAATTGTTTACAATTAAACAGATAGTGTCAAAGAGAAAAGACATTAGAATGAACATGAAAGCTCAAAAGTTGGTGTCTTGTACATGGAACTCTTGAGAAAGACATGAATATCTTTGGCCATATCAACTCTGGGATAGCTATCATACACACACACACACACACACACACACACACACACACACACACACACACAGATCTCAAAAACTGTGAATTTTGTATGTAGCAATCTTGAGAAAGACATGAATATCTTTCTTCTAGTCACATTAATTCTCTGATAGCTTACACAAATACACACTAGATAGAGGCTAGAAAACCATTATGAAAGTTGAAACAGTTCAGCTTAGTTGTGACTTCACATGTCAATGTTTTGAATGAATAGCGTCAAATATAATAGTCAATTTTGACTCGATCTCCAAAAGAACAAAGGTAACAACTATATCCCTTGGTGATATATTTTGTGAGACAACTTTCACAATTTGGTTGGTAGATGTTCAGAGCCCTGAGAAAGCTAATGATGAAGATCATGCATATTTTTGTTGAATGCTTGGGTAAGATCATATCTGATTTATGAGGATGGTTTGTACCACTACAAAAGAGTACATGGCATTTAATAATTATGGGTTGCTAAACTTGGAAATAATATATAATTGGACAAAACTATGATTCATTTTATAGGATAGTTTTAATTTTTATGTTTACTAACAATTCATTTAAGAGACTTAAATGTAGACCAATCATTTGTCATTCATAATGGCTACTTGCACAAGTGCTGAGATTAATGAAGATGCATAAAATAAATGCAAAAATACTAATAAAAAGAGGATGAGGATAAACTAAACATAGAAAAATGCTTCTAAATTTTCTAAAAGGCTCATTTAGATATAAACAGCGGGGAAAGACTTCTTTTGAAGGCATGGAAGACTGGATAATCATAAGATAACCATAGTAAATGCTGGCCTAAGATAGAAGACAGTTCTGATATGCATAAAGGGAGCATAGGAATTAAGGAAGGATTGATGGAAGAAGGGAGGGGAAGATAGTAAGGAAGTACCTTCATTTGGTCAACAATGATGAAGAGTTTGACCTTATTTGAAGGGTGGTAATTGTGAAAGGCTGTGACCAATGCAAGGGGCACATGTGGTGAACAGAAGTGACTCTTACATTGTAAGATATAAAGAAGAGGTTTCGTTTGAGGAGGGCATCCAAGGGAGATAAATTTGGGGAATAACATATCAGGGGACAAGCCATTGCTTGGCATGAGGGTACAAAGCTGATTTGTTGTACTTATCATTTCTTGTTTACAAAATCCATTAATGAGAGTATTAAAAATAACGACATTAGGCACAAGCCCAATTTTTAATCATTTCCTTTTCTAGCCCAATGTCCATCAATCAATGAGCTATAAGTGAAATTGTCAGGAAAAATGTGTCGATTTACCATTTTCATAAGGAATCTATGTGCCTGCTTTATGTAGCTTATCTTGCAAAGCCCGTTCATAAAAGGAGTGTAAGCAATAACATCAAGTGGAATTTCTTTCTTGTCCATTTGTGCCCACAGTTTAAAAGCTTGTTCTACATTACCATTCTTGAGATGTTCATCAATCAATACACTGTGTACAGTTTTGTCACGAATCAAACCTTCTCCAAACATTTCCCTCAAAAGAAAATGTGCCTCCTGTATATTACCTTCCTTGCGTAACCCAATTGTAAGAGTAGTATAAGTAATCACAAGAGGCAAAATATCACTCTTTACCATATTATCAAATAGTTTGAATGCAACACTTGTGCAGGCAACCCTGCAGTGTCCAGCAATAATGATATTATACGTAAAGTTTTTTGGAGCCAGACCATTTAGAATTAGTTGGTTTAAGAGTCTGACTGCTTCTTCTAGCCTGCCAGCTCTACAATGACCTGAAATGAGCTGTAAGTGCACATATCAGGAGGTATGTTCCTTTCAAGTATGTAATGTAATATTTGATTGCCTCGCTTTTCTCTACCAAAATTGAAATAACAAGAAATGAGTGTGTTTATCCCTAGAGAAACCTAGCTAATGTTGACAGAGAAATGTGCTTGGACATTGCAGGAGTGGATTGAACTTCAAGAAATTAATTTGGATTGTGTTAGGGATTGAACTGCAGGAGTCCATTGATTAGATTTTGATAGTTTTGTGTTCTATTTTTTGACTCATCAAATTTGTTTGCCTTGCTTTTGGATTACTGGTATTTATGAATATCTTAGGAGGTTTTTATAAGCACTAGTTTGAAAACTCCAGTTAGCGAACAAAGCAAATGAGAAATTTCTAGTCCAAAAAGAGGAAAACATTCTATAGGGTGCATATAAATATATTCAAAACAAGGCAAGAAATGTCAATCTATAAAACAAAACTTCAACTCGTCTTTGTAACGTTGGGAAGGAGACTCTTCAACATTTCCAGCTATTATTTGATCCTTTCACACCGCCTTCTTTCTGAAATCTCTTTCAATGGATCAACTTGGAAGCATTCACGAGCTCTCCTCTGCTACAATCAACCACCAAAGAACCCAAGATGTCAAACCCTACTAGTGCTGACATTGTTAAACCCTTTTGCCGCGTACTCCTGGGCATAAATCGCAGTGGTAGAAAATGGTTCAGTGTGCGCAAGTCTTTTGGGTGCAATACAATAAGATTAGGGCGGCAAACATAACTTATTTCAATTTTTGGCTAAAGATGAACCCGTGTTGGTCAAAATTTTGACCACTTGGTCAAAATTTCAACCAACACGGATTCATCTTTAACAAAACTCATCACAATTCGACCAAATTGACCCCAAATTATCAGATGGTCAAAAATTTTGGTCAAAAATTCGAGTCAAATGTACTAGTGTATTGATGAAAAATTGAATGTTATAGGATGGTCATGCCAAGGCCTAAAATAACCTATCTCATTTTTGAGAGATCACATTTCATTTGGATTCGGCACAATGATCTTGCTCAATGCCAAAACTCGCAGTGTGCCTCAATTAATAGGTGCATCACAGTGTAACTTTGAAACTAGTGATCTTGGAATTGAATCATTAGTGCCATTAGCTTTGGATGGGCAGGTGAACCCTAGTGACATCCTTGTTCTGGCCACAGAGAGCCTTCATCGTCCACGGCCACCCCGTACTGAAGAGTCTCCAAGGTGCTCTAAGTGCATGTCAAGGTCAATCTTTTGAGGGTTGTAACTCAAAGATTGTGGGGGCTATTAATGAAACATCAAATGCTATAAGACAGTCATGCTAAGGCCTAAAATAACCTATCTCATTTTTGAGAGATCATATTCTATTTGGATTCAACACAACAATCTTGTTTGATGCCAAAAATTGCAGTGTGCATCAGTTCATAGGTGCATCACAATGTAGCTTTGAAACTGTCGATTTTGGCATTGAATCATCAGTGCCATCAGCTCCAGATGGATGAGTGAACCCTAGTTGTTTTGGCCGCAAAGAGCCTCCATCATTTGTGGCCACCTCATACCTAAGAGTCTCTAAGGTGCTCTAAGTGCATGTCAAGGTCGATCTTCTCAAGGTTGTAACTCAAAGCTCATGAGGGCTATCAATGAAACATTGAATGCTACATGATCATCATACCAAGGCCTAAAATAACCTATCTCATTTTTTAGAGATCATATTTCGTTTGGATTCAGCATAGTGATCTTGCTTAATGCCAAAACTCACAGTGTGCCTCAATTCATAGGTGCATAATAGCGTAACTTTGAAACCGCTAATCTTGGCATCAAATTTTTAGCACCATTAGCTCCAGATGGGTGGGTGAACCCTAGTGACACCCTTTTTTTGACCACAAAGAGCCTCCATCATCCACGGCCACCCCGTACCAAAGAGTCTCCAAGGTGCTCTATAATCTTCCAAGGGTCATAACTTGGAGCTCGTGGGGGCTATAATGAAACATCAAATGCTATAGGATGGTCATGTTAAGGCTTGAAATAACCTATCTCATTTTTGAGAGATTCATTCTATTTGGATTTGACACAATGATCTCGATCAATGCCAAAACTTGTAGTGTTCCTCAGTTTATAGGTGCATCACAGCATAACTTTGAAACCGCTAATCTTGGGATCAAATCATCAATGCCATTAGCTCTAGATGGGTGGGTGAACCCTAGTAACACCCTTTTTCTAGTCGTGGAAAGCCTCCATCATGTGCAGCCACCCCGTACCGAAGAGTCCCCAAGGTGCTCTAAGTGTGTGTCGAGGTCAATCTTTCAAGGGTCATAACTCAAAGCTCATGAGGACTATCGATAGAATGTCAAATGCTATTTGACGATAATTCCTAGGCCTAAAATAACCTATCTCATTTTTGAGAGATTACATTTCATTTGGATTCAGCACAATGATCTCGCTCGATGCCAAAACTTGTAGTGTGCCTCAGATCATAGGTGCATCACAGTGTAACTTTGAAACTATTGATCTTGGCATTGAATCATCAGTTCCATTAGCTTTGAATGGGCGGTAAAACCCTAGCGACACCCTTGTTCTGGCCATGGAGAGCCTTCATCATTCACGGCCACCCCCTACCAAAGAGTCTCCAAGGTGCTCTAAGTGAGTGTCGAGGTCAATCTTCTAAGGGTCGTAACTCAAAGCTCGTGAGAGCTATTGATGAAATTTTGAATGTTATATGACAGTCCTATTGAAGCATAAAATAACCTATCTCATTTTTGAGAGATCACATTTCATTTAGATTTGGCACAGCGATCTCGCTCGATACCAAAACTCGCAGTGTGCCTCAGTTCGTGGGTGCATCACAACGTAACTTTGAAATCACTGATCTTGGCATTGAATTATCAATTTCATTTTCTCTAGATGGGCAGGTGAACCCTAGTGACACCCTTGTTCCAGTCGTGAAGAACCTCCATCGTTCATGACCATCCTAGTGCAAGAGCACCTAGGTAGTCTAGTTTGTACCTAGTGCTTCTTTCTTGTCATTTTGGCTTGTAGTGATGCTAGCCACATCACTAATGGTTTAATAAGACCTATTAGGTCCTTAGGTAAGGTTAACTTAGTTGCTAAGTGGGTTTTTGCTCCTAAGTTGTTGTTATGCCTATAAGTTGCTCAATAGGGGTTAGGTTGACCACAGTGGTAGAAAAGTTGACCAAGGGTAAAAAACCATCTTGCAATATCTAAATAAACTTAATAAAACTGCTTACAAATTTTGGTGAACTTGTCTAATTAAGAATTTTAAGTTATAGAAAAAATTGCAACTTTGCAACTTTTTCTTGCAAAGTTGAAAATAAGTGCAGAGTTAGTTAGGGGTTCGAGCATGACTTAAAAATTTTGGAAACACCTATATAAGGTTTGAAATGACCTTGCTATGACTGTGATTTTAATGTGCTAACAATAGCAACTAGTTGAAATTTGTTTGAGATATTGATTTTTAGTTATTATAGAGCTGTTGGTTGATCCAAACTCATACATATCAATGTCATGATGTTGATGAAAGCCTCAAATCTTTCTTGCATTTCCAAAATGTCATGTGGGCTTGGTAAGCCGAATGTGTAGTAAAGTCTCATAATAGCACTTGTTCTCATTTTTCTTTGTAAAGTTGATGTACCAAGGTGAAGGAGGTGGATCTTAGTTGGATCCAAAGTGGAAGAAGCAAGAAGAAAATAGCAAGGTCTTGAATTTTCCCTTTGGAATTCCTAAGAAGGAATAGTTAGTGTGAGCAAGCCTTGTAGTACATCACACCCCATACCGAAGAGTCTTCAAGGTGCTCTAATTGCGTCTCGAGGTCGATCTTTTGACGGTCATAACTCAGAGCTCGTGGGGGCTATCGATGAAATGTTGAATGCTCTAGGATAGTCATGTCGAGTCCTACAATAATCTATCTCAATTTTGAGATATCATATTCCATTTGGATTCGGCGCAACGATCTTGCTTGATGCCAAAACTCGCAGTGTGTCTCAGTTCATAGGTGCATCACAACGTAACTTTGAAACGGTTGATCTTGGCATCGTATTGTCAGTGCTATTAGCTTTGGATGGGTGGGTGAACCCTAGTGACACCCTTTCTCTGGCCACAGAGAGCCTCCGTCATTTGCGATCACCCCATACCGAAGAGTCTCCACAATGCTTTAAGTGTGTCTCGAGATCGATCTTCCAAGGGTCGTAACTCAAAGCTCATGGGGGCTATCGATGAAATTTTGAATACTACAGGGTGGTCATGCCAAAGCTTACAATAACCTATCTCATTTTCAAGGTTCTCTAAGTGCGTTTGGGTGGGTGAACCATAATGACATCTTAAGGGATTGCAGAGATTATTTCAAATTAAACATATATGATAGCATTTCAAATTAAACATTACATCAAAATTTGATAATGAAGGTTGTTAAAATGTTATTGACAAATTATTGTATTTGAATTGAATACAACAAACATGATCAAAACGAATGATATTCCATAAACATAAACAATACACATGATCCACAATCAATTGAACAATACTATACTAAATTAATATGTATATCATTGTGCACATCAATGACAAAAATATATATCAAAATACATGTATCCATAGACAAATTACACAAATATATATCAAAGTTCATGTATCCATAGACAAATTATGCAAATATATATATATATCAAATTACATAGATCCATATACAAGATGTGGTTGATCATGCCATCAGAATGTGTATAATATCAATTTTTTGAATATAATCTGGCATATCCTATCTCAAAATGTCTCATGATGCATCTTATGACAACTATACTATCCTAGGTTGTGGTGGATGATCAAAATACAGCCTCTTCACTGCACTAGATGGATCAGATGCCTCCTACATAAACAAAAAAGGAAAACCCAAAGTTAGACTACTAAACTTATATGATTCTATGTATCTAACATTGAATTACTCAAATGCATAATGATATTTTTTTTTAATGAAGATTTATAGTATTAAAATTTCATCATAAATACCTCTCTCATCGACCTCCTATACCAGTCAGGAGTCCTCTCATATGTCCTCGGCAATGCTTGAACCTCATTGATTGTGGCATGTGTATGTTCAAGTATGTTTGTCAGATGAATCTACAACTTAAACAATAACATTATAATTCATAGCATGTTAAATTTATAACATATAATCAAGAATTCAAACTACAACTTACCTATGTCAACTCCTCCTCTAGATATAATGGCTACATCAACAAAGATACAAAACTCTAGTGTCTAACCTCTTGTGCACTAGGTGTTTCCTATGAGATACAAAATACTAGTTATTAATATCATAGAAATCAGTTTTGAATTTATTAATTAAAATAAGGAAAATAAAAAATAAATGATACTTATACAATGATGGGGCTCTCATTGCGAATGGAAATACCAGAGGGTCTATGATGTGGAATCTTCTTAGACTCATCTCTAGCAGCCACGCCCTATACAATAAAGAATGTAATTAAATTTTATTACCATGAACATTATACAAGAATGCAGTGATATTTAATCAATTTAAAAGAACCTAATTACCTTTCCCTTGTCAATAGGTCGTGCTTCATCCCCCACACTCTGCCCCCCACTGAAAGGTGATACCTACAAGAGAAAAGAAAGATTAGAAACCATATATGCTCCAATATCAAATAGAAAAAACAATGAGAACACAACATAATATATTGTAGATGTCTCAAGAACAAAAGAAATAGTCGAGAGCATGACATTATCAACCTATCTGAGCTCCTCCTCAATCATCACATGAATGAAGATCCCATACATGTATAAGTCAGTATGGGTTAAAAATTAAAATTACTCTATTATAAAGATTAACTTTACATTGCATATGTCATTAAAAAAAATGTATACACGTACCAACACAGACAAATATTCTTACACATTATGCAAGTATGGGGCACACAAACATGTGATGAGCTTGCCGATGATGAACTCACACCAGCATCGTCAACATGGGGAGGCAACACTAACCTAGCTTGGGATATCAATAGGCTACTCAATTTATGGATGGATCTAATAGTCTGAGAGCTAGCCTCTGTAATAATATCAGGATGTTGTACTCAAGGAGGGGGGGAGACATTAGTAGGGGGGGAAAAAGTACCAATTTTCTTCCCCTAGGCAAACGGTCTATCCTAAGGAGCTCCTCCTCCTACACCCATGTTGGGCTTCATGCTCCAATAGGTCACCTTGAGGCCCAACACAAATTTGGCATACAATTTTTTAATGAAATAAACTAAATTTTTGTGTGGAGGGATGTCAAAAACCATCCACCAATGATCCCAAAAGTTCGCACGCATAGCCTCATTTGTGCACCATTTAATTGATAGTTTGGGTTGTGTGTGTTATACTTGTTTACCACTTTTTGGGTCTGCAAAAAGGCTAACCATATCATCTTTAGTTATATTTAGGGTTGCAACCTCATCATAGTCCAACCCATCATCAAACATGGCATGCATTTGGTCATGCCAGTGAAGAGCAACATTTTGTTTATTGGTAATTGTTTCAATATTATACATTATAAAAGTTAACAAGGACAGCATGTGAGCCAATGCAGATATAGTATTATATGTGGTTCGCAAAACCTTCAATTCGGCGAGATTTTCAAATATCAAATCTTCAATTTGAGGGTTTTGAGAGGGCACGGGTTCGTTTGGTGGACAGTTTTGAGGGGGCACTGGACCGTTTGGTGGAGGGTTATGAGGAACATTGTTTCTTGCCTCAGTATCATCATTTGGTTCAGCCATACCTATTAATTTGTAAAACATAATTTCTATTAAAAATAACTTAAATTTCAAAAATTTCTATTAAAACAAAACCTAATTTTTTACAAATTCAATTAAACTAATTTATAATAATATTCATTCAAAACATTAAAAAAACAAAAAACAAAAAAAAAACTTACCTTTATTGTATACCCATTTCGAAATCCGATACCCAAATAGAGGTCAACTCTCAAACAAACAAAAATACAATGTGAAAAGAGCTCTTGGATTTATTTTTTAAATCAATGTTACAAATTTTAGGTATTCGATTTCATATTGGATACCTAATATAATATTGGGTATCCAATATGAAATCGTATACTTGATAAGATTTGGTCCTAACTTTTCGGCTTTGGTATTAGGATGGGTGGAAAAAAGTCAAAGCGGATTTTGAAACGCTTTTAGATGTTTTCAAAATCTATTTTTTTCACATCGCCACTTTTTGGTACACCATATCCTACACATACCCAAGTAACTTATGTAAATCTAAATAGATGGCTTCATTTATGTATCTAATCAAGTAGAAAAGCATTGGATAAATTGTGAAAATAGTATTGGTAACAATGCAAGGGACCTTGGAGGGATGTCTAGTCTAAATTTAAAATGTGGCATACATCTTTAAAGAATTTAAGTTTACAAAAAGAAAGATTAGTCAAGTGCTTACAAAATTTTGACCTTATCCTTCTAGGTTTCCTAGTGACACATTGTTCTTAGATGTATGTGGGTCTAATCATGATTCTCCCATCACTTGCATGATTAAAGTTAACAGTTGACATGGATTCCAAGACTTTTAACACAATAAAACACATTCAATTTTTCAGGTTTGTGTTTTGGTGATGGATTAATTTCAAGTCTATATTAATTGGCTTTTCATTCTTCTAGTATAGATTCAAAGGACATGTTTGAGGTCACTCCCTTCTTTGTAGAATTTTTTGAGGATTTTCTCAAGTCTCTTCATCCATTGTTTCTTCCTTGATTGGGGTTCTATAAATTCTTGTAATGTGGTCAAGGGAGGAGAAATCCCCAAAGGAGATTGTCCAACCTTGTAGCTAGAAACACTATAATGGAAATGACAATGTAAACAATGCACAACACTAGCAAATAAGGAAGTATGATCTTTAATTATCATCAAGTTGGCATGCAAGCGTAGTATACATATTATGCAATAAGCATGCCTCATTACCAATTTGCTACCTGAATACCCCATTTTAAACAAGATTTACTACTCTACTTGTATACAAGATCACTAGCCACAAGTCAACTTATTCGATCAACTATCTACAAGATAAAGAAATATATTATAACAATATAGGTTAGGACCCAAATTCATAAGAATAATTCCAATTAGATATATAGAGACATGTGAACACACAAAGAGGTACATGTATAAAAACATAGAACAATGCTACATTAATCTTCGCATGTTGTAGATCTTCAAATTGCAAACTGAATTTTGCCTACTTGGTCATTAGAATAGAAAATTGAATAAGAACCTAAGCAGTATTAATATAGCTTCATCTAAAAACATTGGATTGAGCTATGAAGATAAACATTAGATCTTCATGATTCCTAGATCACACCATAAGGATTACATAAGATAACAATCCAACTGGACATATCACTACTTAGAACACAAAAAATTGCCCAACTGGAATAAAATACAAGAAAACAAAAAGGAATATTTTGAGTGATGCAAGATTTCCAACTACCCCAAGATGCTCCTACATCGTCTTGATGAGACATTTTCAGAGAAACTTGACTATTCTTTAGAGCTTTCATTGGTGAGACTTTTACCTTATTCCTACTTCATTAAGATGGAGGTTTTTCTATATTTTCCTTTGGATTTACTTCTTCCTAAGGTAAGACATGTTTTTCATTATTAAATTATCTTTTTGCTTTAGAATTTCTTTAATAATTTTAAGGATGCTTCAATGTTCTCTATATTCCCTTTATTGAACTAGTTATTATATTATATTCTCATGATGAGTGTAGTTCTTATGTGGTATTGATGTTGGAACCTCCATGCACATCACATGATCTATCACTTTGTACATGATTTGCATTATCTACTGAAGTTTCTCTTGCATTTGTTTTTTATTAAGGAAAATAGGTTTTGGAGGGTGCTTGAAACGCTTTACAAATCATATGATTTTCAATGAAGCCCAAACATAATAACAACAAACCTTAGTTGAAACAAGTCACTTGACAAAACAAGGTGACTAGGGTGGCCTCATAGATAACACAGTGCTCGACTACCACCTAAACAGGTTTTAAACGAGATCCTGAAACATAGTTACAAAAGAAGACATTTAATCCAAAACCATGTCAAACTACAAGACAACGGGCCAAAAAGACCAAGAGAACCAAAACAAAAAATGAGCAGCCTCAAAAAGACCAGGTGAGCAACAAGAAAAGTAATCTGAGCCTCAAGATTTACATTTAGAACCCGTATTTTAAGAATGTAAAGACATATCAAATGATGGAATAGAGGGCTTGACCTTTTTTCCTTTTACTAGTTTCCATCCATCCTCCACCATCTCACCAACCTTCTACCAAGAAAAGTCATCCACACCACAAACATCCCCCAAAGCCCTCTTAGCCAAGGAAGAAGTACCACCACCACACAAAAGAGGAGCAACAACTCCCCCTAGAGCCAAAGCCACATGAGGAGCAATAGTCAAATCAACAATAGCAACATCCGAAGGAGGGACAACTATATTGGCCACCACCATAGGGGAAACATTTAAATCATGAGGAGCAGCAACAGAATTGGCCTCCAAAGAATCTTGAGAGGAATAAACCAACCCACCCCCTACAAAGGGAACTTTCTGAATAGTGTAGTGGTCATCCAAAACCCCCTTCCACCAAGAAGGCAACTTCTTCTATCTAACCTTTCTAGAGAAGTATTGTGCTAGGAGGTGGCCTTTCTTATGGCATTTTCAACATCTGAAAAGAATGTCCTCATAATCAAGAAGTTGAATCCAAGAGTCATTGGAAGAGGCCAACTTAATCATTTCTTGGAGCCCCTTAGAGACATCTATCTCCATAAGAATGTGAGCATACATCATCCAAAACACATTGGAAGATGCGGTATCAAATAGAAAAAAATCCCCTAGGGCCTCCCCCACAACCTCCAAGACTGAATCTAGCCATAAGTGAAGGGGAAGATTGGCAAACCTTACCTATAGAGGGATCTTGTTAAAGAATTCAATCAATGGATCAAAATCCACAAACCAAGGTTTGGCCATCAAGGGGAACCTGTCCTCCCAAGGGAAACCACACCGGAGGATGGCATTTTGATCATCAATAGAAGCAAATTTCACAATGAAAAAGCCCCTTGCCACAGGGAAAATCTAGACTATATCTAAAACTATAGGCTCCCAAAATTTGGAAATCTAGGCATATAGATCCGACAGAGGGGCCAGAAACCCCTAAAATGAAAAATGGAAGTAGTAGAGGTGAAGTCCTCCACAAAAGTAGGAATCTCATCAACAAGATCAGACTCTAGATTGATCACAATGGGGTAACTTACAGCAACACAAGGCCTCGGACACACAGCCTTACCACCAAGACCAGCCTCATAGGCAGCCACATCTACATAGGAAATGGCAGAACCACCCATAGTGCCTAGGGAATGAATCTCCCCACCAAGAACAGGATAAGCCCTAGACCAAAAAGCAGCAGAGGGACCATCCCCCACCTTGGGAAAAGAGCATAACCCTCCCTCAAAGATCGCTTGAGCAAGGGCAGGAGAAGCCAGGCAAACACAGCCTGCAACATCACCGCCAAAGGGATCGGACGACACGGGAGCAGAATCCAAGGCAAACATGGGTGTAGGAGCATAAGCTGTAGTAGAAGCCGGAGTGGGAGCAGGAGCAGGCACCATTAACAAACAATATGCACATGTCTAGTGTCAGTAACCCCATCTATTGCAACATGCTTGTTTTTGTTCCAATACCTAGACTTGTCATTGGAATGTGATTGATTTTGGTTGGTCTCTTTGTAAATCTTGACCACACCATCTTTAATGAGTCCTTGTTCAAGGATCATTCCTTTCTCTTTGATATCTTTATAGGTCTGCAAACAATTCATGGTCATGTGGTGAGCCAAGCTAGGATGGGCATTATCAATAAACATTTTCACCACATGGCGCTCTGGCAAGGTGCAGGATATGCGGGTGGTAAGGGTTTGCCATCTTTGCAGGTATTTAGCAAGGCTTTCTCCACCTTTTTTCTTAGTGTGGACAAGGTCAACTATTGATAGCTCTGTTTCAACAAGATGGGCATATTGGGCTACGAATGCCTCAGATAATTCAGCAAAATTTTTAATTGTGCCATAGGGGATTCTGTAAAACCATTCAAGAGCTGGTCTAGCAAAGCTTTTGGAAAAAAGGCGCAAGAGGAAGACATCATTGTATGCCACGTCCTGGCAGTGGATGTAAAATTCTTTGATATGTGTGACAGGGTCTCCTTTTCCTCTGAATTTGTCAAATTTGGGTACCTCAAAGTGTTTGGGAAATGGTGTCATGGTAATGGCTCTGTCAAATGGGTAAGGACACACATTCTCAAACTTGAATGTCTTCGGATCATTCCCTTCTTGGATGGCTTTCAGAGCTGTCTTCATTTGCTCCCATTCTGAATTGATAGGTGATGGCTGGGGTGCCCCCAATGTAGGAGTGCCTTGAGGTAGGTATGCGCTAGATGGGGCCACTAAATATGGATGGCTGTGAGGGATTTTCTAATAGGGATTGTACATTGTTTGGGCAGCTACATGGTGGATGACGGGTTGCTGAGGGGGAGGTGGCACATATTGCTGCATGTGTTGCGAGGCTTGCTGTTGATATGGGATTTGAGGTTGAGATTGAGGAACATAAGCTGGCTGTGGGATAAATGAATTGCTTTTTGGAGGTAAGGTATAAGATGGTTGTGAAGCTTGGGGAAAGGATCGGGGGGCTTGTGGGGTTTGACCAAGGTATGTGGGTTGTGCCCCCATTTGGGATGGCATCTGCAAATAATTGGTGGTTGGTTGTGGTGGTGGATTACCTCCTAGAAGTGGCATTGAAAAGTAGTTGGTAATAGGAGGTAATGGATTAGTTGGTGGTGGAGGTGGTGGGAATTCAAAGCTTGGGAATGGAACTGATGGGGTTTGATAGCTTGGTGGTTGGATTTGGAAGCTTGGTAGAGTGGTGGCAGGAGCTGGGGTCACTTGGGAGCTTGGCAAAAAATTGGCAGTAGCTTGTGGGATTTGATAGCTTTTTGGAGTGAAGGTAGTAGCTTGTGGATTTGTGGCTGATGGTATTGAGCTCCCAAGACCTAATGGAAATGATGGGACTGTGCTTTGGGCTGCGGTGAACAAGATGGGGGTGATGAAAGGTTGATTACTTGGCCCCATGGGTGGCATCCCTGTTGTATATTGCTGAGGTTGGCCAAAGATGCTAGCACTGATTTGGGAGATGGGTGGATTTGGAAGGCTGGGTTGGGGAGCAGCAGCAGCAATAGTGAAGGGGGTGAACGGTGAGGTTTTTTGGGTAAAGGGGGTTTGGAGCGGAGAGATATGAACCAAGGATGGAGTGGTGGTGGTTGGGTTGGCTTGCGGCATGGAGATTTCAACTTGGGTGGATGATGGTATGTTTGGGTCTATTGGATCATATGGATTGGCTGGAGGCTCTTCTTTTGGCATATATTGAGGATAATTTGGATCATAAGAGCCTATGGGTGGTGGCAGCTGCCCAAACAATGGGTGAGATGGATCTGATAATGGAGGGGGTCTTCCAAAGTCAAAGGTTCCTACATTGTCCCTTCGAAAATTAGCCATGATTGTCTCTTTGTTCTTGTCTATAATGGTGTTTACCAATGCTGCATTTCCTGGTTGGTTCATGAAAGCTTCAATGTCAGTAGATGATGGCATAGCTTTTTCTGGGCTGAAGGATGGCTGAGTGCTCAAGGGGGGTGATGTTGTTCGATCCAAATGATAGGGCTCCATTGTTTCTTTCTTCTTGGCTAAGCGAGTGATGGGTGGCATGAAAAATGCTCCTAGGGATGAGATGCAATAATGCTGATGGATGCAAAAGGGGGAAGGCTTCTCTATGCAAATGATTTCTTAGGTTGAGGCAAAGCTATATGAAAAAACCTAAGGAGGATTGGGTTGGGGATTCTAACTTCAAAGATATGTTGCCAAAGCACAAAAGGTCTGCTTTCCTATGTGCAAGTTTGGTGGTGATTGTGTCAACTTAAGGATAGACTAATGATCATTTAGGAAGAACACGAGATTGATCACTTGTGGATCCCAACCTTTAGCTCAAGGTGATGAGGGATAACAAGTGACAAAGCTAGATTACCCTAGACAAAGCTCTGTCAAAGGGATAACCTTGGTGAGATTGGTGGATTTGAAAGATTTTAGGAATGACAAACTTTTGGCAAGGTGACAACAATTTTGAAAGCTTAGATGTGCAGATTTTGGATTGCTGGCTAGATGGTTTGGTCCTAAATGAGATGGATGAGCTAATAATGCTTAAGGGGATAACCTAAGATGGTTGGCTTTTCTACAAAGATGACTCTAAAGTGAAGCTTATCCAAGAAGATGTGGAGAAACAAGGGTGTCTAATCATAGAAATCATGCCTAGTTGGTAAGGCATAAGTAGGATTAACTCTTGGATGTTGGCTAAATTTGATGGTGCGCTCTAACCAGGCCTCTTGAAGTGCTTCGTCGGCAGCTTTTTCCTCTGCTTTTTGGAGTTTGGCCATTCACGGGCTTGGTGTTATTTCTTTTCTCTTGGCTGAAAGTTCTTGGTATGCCAAAGATGGCTTGAGTTTGACTTTGTGAAACTTCTGTTTGGGTTTGGGTTGTTCCGACATAAATTCCTGAATTTGCTTGGCTTTAAGAGATCTCAGTTGTTTTGCTTCAACTTGTTCAACTTCTAAAATAGGTAGTGACTATGCTAAGTGTGCCCTAAGCTAGGATTGACCAAGTTTGGCAAACATTCATTCAACAAGTAAAATAAAATCAAGCAATAGATAGGAACACCCAGATAGAAGTTTGTGGTTCTCAGAATGTGATACTTGCGCTGAGGAGTGTGTATGTTCTACAAATGTTTCGATCAGTCACTTCAAACACATTAACACCCTAGATGGTTATTCTGCAAGGCTGACAGTTGGTTTAGCTAGGGAGTCCTCGATATACTCAAGGTACGTGAGGCCCAAATTCGTAGATGAGACCAAAAAGATGTCACACAGCCGAGAGGAGCAGTAACTCACTTCTCCTCTTTCACTTCTCAAGGGTATAAAGTTCCTTGAGGCTTAGCCCGAGTGACAAAATCTTGATCCCAAGAGAGGTGTCTTTCGATTCACCTCCCGATTCTTATACTCCACCAGAACGCTGGAGTTGAGGTCGTCCAAGGGGTGATGAAATCCCCAAGCAGGCCTCCTAAAAAGAAACAAGGTTTTGGATCCTAATCTTATGCACCCAAGATGGCCTCAAAAGACGACAAGGGGAGAGAAGACTTGGATGACCTTGGGCTAAAAAACACGCTTGTTCTTTTACCAACTGACTCTTATGTGTGCTAATCTAGACTTTGCAAGCACTAATGTTTAAGAGACAATGTTCAATTCCAACTTGAAGCGCCAACAAAAGTAAATCGATCGAAGAATGCAAACAATAAGAAGAGTTAGGGTCAACAAAAAAAAACTCACGCGCCCGGAGGCTCTCCACGTCAGTTGTTGTTCAATTTTAGTACCCAAACTTGAAGTGTGATCAATTTAATCTAGATTTTTGGTCATTTAAGAATTTTGATAAAGTTAAAGCAAACGTTCAAAGACCAAGTGAGTTAGTTAGATTGTGGAACATTTAACACCTTTTTCAAGTAGACCCATCCCCATAAATGGCGCTGAGATTGCAACCAATGGTTGAATTGATGGGTGATTAGAAAAGAGGTGAGTCCAAGGAACTACTCAAATTGATTTTTGCAAATTTGTATTTAACTTAACAAAAAAATTTAATTGTCCAAAAATCAAACTTTATCTAAATTGCATGTGAAAAAGAGATTTGTTTTGTTCAATTTTAGAAGCTCCAAATGAAGTGTTTGATATTGCAATGGTTAATTGATCCTTGGCATTCAAGATTGGATTTGTTGTTTTAAGCATGCATTCCAAGGAAAATTGATTTTAATCCATGGCATTCAAGAGTGTGTTTTGAGCAACATTCATTCAATGGAAAATGTGTTTAACCATTCAAGTTCATTTTAGCAACATGCATTCAAAGACAAATGATTAAACATTCAAGTTTATTTTTTAGCAACATGAGAACCTGCAAGAAACATGGTTAGTGGTTTCATATGTGCTCCAACTTGCAATGAGACAAAAAAAAACAATTTAGTTAGTCACCCAAAATCTTCAAAAACGAAAGCTTAACTATGGGAAAAAAAATTTTAACTTTTTTTGCTGTTTTTCCTACGCATAAAAATGCTTAGAATGGTATAAATCCTACGGAACCACTAAAAGTCAAATTTTGATTTATACTCTTTTTTTTTTTTTTTTTTTTTAAATAAAAAGTGCAGGAACTGATTTGCTAAAATGGAAATGCAACATAAACAGGTAGAGATGACAGTTTGTCAGGCGGAGATGCCAAAACTCGCAGACGTCGAAATTCGCAAATGACAGTTTAGGCTTTCGGAGACGGCAGTTGAGTTCGCGCAGACGACGGTTGTGCAGGCACAGACGACGGTTTATCTTTCGCAGACGACGATTGAGCTTGCAGAGACAACGATTGAGATGGCGGAGACGACGGTTGAGTTTGCGCAGACGACGTTTTGCAAAGACGACAGGCAGAGACGCCAAACTGTGGAGATGACACTGCACGAAGGGAATCGATGGGCGCGAGTTTTTTCCAGAATTCTTTGTTTTCTTGGTTATTTTTGGATTTTAAAGAGTGTATCTTGCTCACTAGTGCGTCCTTCAACCTGCAAAAACAAACAAAAGCACCTTGCACCCACTCAAATCTCAACAAACATTAGATGGTTAGTTTGTAAGCACAAAATATGGATTGAAAAAGATTAAGGAATGACCCATATTGGGGTCCCACCGGGCGTGCCAAAATGTATACACTAATCTAATATGATAGAAATACTAATTCAATGAAAGCATTTACATATTAAACTAACATAACATATAAGAGAGACAAAGAGAAGACAAACTCAAATGAGAATGTGAGCCATGGATAAGCTCTCTCAATGAGATTGTTCTCTTGTTTTTGAGATGTGTCTATGTACAGATTGGGGATGTATGTTCAAATGCTCAAATGGCTTCAATGGAGATGGGTAAATGGCAAATTGGTAGCTTTGTGAGCTCTCAATTTGGCATTATAAGGGTATGAGTATGGATTTTGGCTCTCAAAAGGGCATGATAACTTTAGCTCAAAGATTGTTGTTGAAATGGCTTGGGAGAGGATTCAATTTATAGGCTAAGGGCTTGAGAGATGGAGGGCTAAGATGCAAGGAGAGATGGAGGCTTAAGGAGGGCTAGGATGCACTCAAAGGAGAGCACATGGATTGTGCTTGTTTAGCACCAATGGGAAGGTGACACTTGTCACAAAGAGGATGAGTGTGAGAGGGTAGGGTAAAGGGTTGGTTAAAGGCATGATGAGTGGGGTTGAGTATGTAAGAAAGGTGCAAGAGGAATGAGTGTGGAAGAGGGAAGAGTGTGGAAGATGGATGTAAGAGTCATGAGTGGGCTTGTAAGAGCACTCATGACTTGGTGGTTGGGATTTTTGAGGGGAGACTTTGATTTGGTTTAGGAAAGTCTTAAACTTGTTTAGGGAATGTGACAACATTAGGGGGTGCATTAGGCTTGGGTTTAGGATTAGATTAGGGATGTTAGAGATGTACAAGTGGATGGCATTGATGAGGGCGGGTGAGTTAGTGGCTAAGCTTGGTTAGTATGGGTGGATGGGGTGGATTAGGCTAAATGGAGGATTAGGGATAAGTTAGGGGTTTTTAGATTTGAGGATTTTATTTATCAAATAGATTTATTTAATAAATGGAGATTTTTGGAATTAGATAGGAGAAAAGGATTTAATTGATAAATAATAGGTTATTTGATTTATCAATTAGGACTATAGATTATTAATTAAATTAATCAGCTAGGGGATGGCAAAGGATTAATTAAATAAAAATTTAATTAATGATGCCTTTAGAGATAACTAAATAGGATTACCAAAGCGGTGTAATCAAATTTAGGTGTCTACAATAACATTTTTACTAGTTTATTACTAACCAAACTATAGTTATGAATGCCACTGTGAAGGCTTGATTTAAGAGAAATTTGTTGGTAGGGTATATCATGGTATAAAATTGGAAATCGTAAGTGTCTAACTTGTCTATGTTGGCTCCACCATAGAAGCCCTAAATACTTATAGTTTAAAACTTATATGCGAGCATACCTAATTATAGAGGGGAACAAATTTGATAGACATGTATGTAACTAACACATATATGATATGAAAAAATAACATAAGAAATAGAAAAAAAAAGATAATGCATGGTATTTTCACTAGAAAAAAATCCTTTCTAATAAAGAATGAAACACAACAAAATTCTTTTTATTGAATAAAAATCAATCAACATTATACATTAAAAAAAAATTATGAATAGTCCCTTTCTATTAATTTAAATTATAAAGCTACATATTCACAAAAAAAAAAGGTCAGGAGTTATGGGATCATCCTGCGAGAGTTCACACGACACTAAGACCAAAAACAACAACCAACTATTAATATATTAAAAATAGCATAAACCTTTCGGGTGGGGGTGGTCATTTTGATTATCATTGCCCCATCCAATATTGGGACCACCAGGGGGGTCTTGAATAGACCACCCATCTTCTTTGTATTTTTCCTCCTTGACCCTAGGAGGCAAAATGGCCAAGACCAGGCAAGGAAACACTTTGGTAGGAGGCCACAAGGAATTAGCAAGAGCGGACCAAAAAGTATCAAGAGGAGCCATAGTCGGAGTAGCAGGGAACCAGCCAGAACCATGGCGAAGTGGGTAAGTTGAACGACGATGCCAAAAATTATCACCACTGCTAGAGGAGTGACAAGGTGCCTAGGATCTCAAGGTCTAGGACCAGCAAGAAAAGGAATTGGGTCCACAAGGTAGAGTGCGGTCAATAGAAGTGGAGTTTGGTGACACTTTGGCAACCATACACGAGGAATTATCCCAATGTTGCAAAAGCTCCTGAAGGTGGGCCACCTCTAGAACCACCTTGTTGTCTTGAGCTTGAATCTTCATAATCACATTATTACATATGTAGGGTTTAGAATACATAGAAACATTAATATCCAAAAAGTTGTGAGTGAAAAGAACAACATTTCTATCTTTTCAAAAAGTGAAAAGAATGTCCATCCTAAAAGCATGCCAAATCTAGGAGAACATAGAGGGAATTCTAAGTGAATCACCTAGAAGAATCATATGCCAAGAAAAGGGTTCAAGCTGGAAAGGTCGAAAGAAGTCATAATCCAGCTCTAGTACTACTAAGCACATTGGTGAAACCAGAAAATATGCAGAATGGTTTTTGGGTGTCCACAAAAAGGACATAGATAGGGTCTCAAATTCTCAAATTCTTGAGTCGAGACCCCAAGGGAAACCCTTAGAAGAGCACACACCAGACAAAGTGTGCAATCTTTGGCTCCATAATAGCTGGCCAAATAATAAGAAAACAAAGTCTCCAAGACTTCTAAGAGTACTGTAGGTGCTAATGATGGTTGGGAGTGGTGACCATGGGAAAATGTGGAATTAGCAAGTGATACTCCAACTTGGGTTTGTAGCTAGTAAGAGGAGTCCATGAATACCATTTCCAATCCTTCCACCATGGCTTGACAGGTTGGGCCCCAAGCTTGTGAAACAAGGTGGAATAGCAAAAACTAGCAAGTCATAAGTTTGACGATCTAGGCGAGAGAGTCAAAAATGAACTTGGATGTCTTCCCACGATCTGATGCTCATAGTAGCTCTAGAGAACAAGTCTTTAGGTGTTTTGTTGTCACTTTTATGAAAACACAAAGCACTAACCCCATAAGTCTTGACAAGTGGCAACCCCTAGAAAGAAAACATGGGAAACTATAAGAGATTGTGCTGGTTCAAGGAAAGCTCATCCTCAAAGCCATCACCAACCCACTGGAGCCAAGGCTTAACTGCCTCATAAGCTTTCCATATGCAGCTAGCCACAAAAGTGCCCTAGATCTTAACAAGATCTTGCATAATAAGAAGGATTTGAAAGTCAATCCCCTTCCAAACAAATCTATTGACAAGAAAGCTTAATGATATGCACCACAAATAATATAAAAGAATATTATAATCTTATCCCAGCTATTAAATATCAATAATATGTATTATCGTTATTAGTGGGACTAGCATAACTAGTTATTTCTGAAAATGCTAATGACAAACAACACTCTTGATAAAAAGGGACATCACACCCAAACTGTTCATGAACCAAACTCAGATGGGCCTGTGAGGTAGCTACCTCATAAGACAAAATATGTATAAAATGATTGTAGACTTCCTAATATAAATATTTCAAGACTACACTTTTATTTCCAGCATTTGATCTCTCTTTAGATGCCCCATTTTAGAGAAATTTAATCCATAAATCACGCTAACTCTAAAGAAGAATCGTTACAGATCTGTGCAGCCCAATAGAGATAAGATTGCGGGCCGATCTTTTTGGTTTTTCACTATCTTTTTTGTGTTTCACTTTACAAGGACATTTGAATGTACCTCTATGAATAACCTTAGTGCTGAGCCTAGCATTCTGCAGCTTGATTTTGAATAATCAACAATATACAATTATTTTGATCAAAATTACATAATCTAAAAGCCCAACATCTTTGAGTTCCAATCTTACCTTGTCCACATATAAAATATAATTTTCAGTACTTATGTGTAAGGGTTACTATGATACAATTAATTTAGTTCAGGACTATCGAATGCTAGGAGAGTTATATCGAAAATTCGAAGGTGTGAAAAGAGATTTAGCTTTTATATAAAGTGACACTACATAAAAATAACAGAATCCAGTGCTGTTATACATGAAAACTTCACTACCATTCTATTAACTTCTAAAGTAGTACTACTTATCCGTTTTTCTAGATGTGTATTCTTCCCAACATAATGAAAGCTATGAATAGATGAAAAAACATCTTTGAGGGTTTTGATTATCTGTAGATGAAAAAAGTAATAGAATATTCTAGCATTGGCTTCAGTTATGACATCATACTAGAAGAGGAATTTGGTAATTGCCCAGGCATCTTAATACTTGATCATATCAGTAGAGTGCAAGGATCTCGCTAATATAGTGCTATTGTGGAGTCATAAATAACACACTGCAATTATGTAAGATTCTTTTCACATCAAAGTTTTGGATCATTGTAAAAGACTATTTATATCCACAGATTCATGGATGTGAGCAAGAAAAACAAAATGAAATAGTAACAAAGCGATCTGGGATAAGACATTACCTTTCATCAGGAATAACAACAACATTTAGAAGCCGAGGAATGATGGAGAGAGATGGGCAATATATGCCATCCCTTGCACACCAAACCACTCTGCAATCAAACAAATTAACAGTCATAGTTCAGTGTGCAAGAGATGGAATACATTAGCCATCCCTTCCTTTATCCACTATCTTCCTCCCTCTTCTCTTGCATGTCGATTATTTGTGACCCAACATTTATAAGAGATTGCAAACAAAAAAACTTGGCTTCAGCTAAAGGGTTTTTACAAACCCTAAAACTTTGACTAGAGAGACTGGATATGGAGGAATCATGTACTGTTCCACGTGGATGGTTGGTACTTGGTTCAGCTTCAAGAAGATTAGCGGAAACCTAAAGTAAACATTACCCATATCAGATTTGTAACAAACAAAAAAATCCCAAGTTGGTGCAGAGTCCCGAGAACTACAACAGCTTTCAAGAACACAACCTAATCATAATACTTTTGTTTAATAAAATTTCTTAGCAATTTGGATTTAGTGAAAACTTACTATACCAAGATTTGCTAGGCTTCTGCTAGCATTTTCAGCTTGTGAGGGCACCTAAATATGTAGGTGGGAAATCATATTGGGTGAGGAATTATCTCCTTTCTCAACCTAGTCAGAATGTTTGTTTTGCACTTGACCATGGAGAATTCTATTGGATCAAGTGTCAAGGCTTGAAAAAGTACATTGAACATCATAGGGATGCATTGCATGGTTCCATAAACTATGAATAGTTTGAGTATGACATGGCCTTCAGGTCAATATTATCAAATATTCTCTCCATTATTTACAAGTGATGGCTTGATGTGATAAAAGTATGGTACCGTTAATGTACCTGTTTATTCCTCATTCTGAAAATCTCATCAAAGCTTTTACTGTTAATAAATTAAATTGTTGGACTGATTCATATACATCTTATGGTATATGCATATGCATATCTAACATCTGAGTGACTGAGAGAAGCACATGGCGGAAACAGATCAAGTGTTGTTATTCATTTGTTGTCCATTTTTTCTAGTTTAATAATGAATAGAGGTTTTAGATGTAACCTTACAGCCATTCTCAGCCCTGCAGGATTTAAAAGGACAAAGCTGAAAACATTAAAGAAAGCAATGCAAAAGAAAAAGATACAACCATAGGACCATTTAAGTTTTATTTAAAGCATTTAATAATGTTATGCCTTCGATGTGATGCTTGATAATTGAAAAGTATTATGATAACATGGCTTCCACGTGGGAGACTAAGCTTTGAATTAAAAGCATAAATTGGGCCATGAAGCAGAAGCACTGTCGGTTGGCCTCTGTAATAAGAGAGACAAAATTGTACTATCAAAGCAGCCAGTCTTCATTGCTATTGACTAAAAGAACGAAAGGAATCTTAATTTATAAGAAAACTAAGCTTTTCAAGTGATCTTATTTTTTATTAGAGGCCCTCATTCATTGTAAAATTTTGCTTGGTGATATCTTGAAAATATGTTCATTATATTAAATATTTAAATATCATTATGTGACACCTAATTGTAACATTATTATTAATCTTAAGTGAAACTTAAATTTGATGTAATTTTATTCTTTTTAGGGTATATTACTCAATATATTGGTTTGGTGTTCATGTTGTTACGGTTCAAACCTCTGCTGAATTATTGTGAAGGTGAGTTCATACTTTCGCTGATCTAATGTACTCAGTTTGAACCTCAGATTTGTTAACGAAGATGAGGTCCCTCATTTGTGGCCTCACCAATTCATAAATTGGGTTTAAAACTGTTCAACATGGGGTCATATTGTTGCATGGAGATGAGGTTCCTTGTTTGTAGCCTCATCAGTTCATGACATCGGGTTAAAAGCATTCAACATAAGACCGAAAGATATGTTGTTAAATGGAAATGAGGTCCCTTGTTTGTGGCCTCCCTAATTCACAACTTCATCTTAAAAGTGTTCAAGTTTATGACTCTGGATTAAAAGTATTCAATGTGAAACCAAAAGAAATATTGTACCAGCATCACCCATCACATTAAAAAAATTACAACAGTTAAAAAAATCTATTTTTTCCCAAATTTAAATCTAAATCTAAAGACCCATAAATTATAATTAAGCTTTCTAATTTTTTTAAATCTCAAACAAATAGAAATTGTAAGCATCTTGTTCCCTTTCAGTTCAGCTGGCCAATCTATATGGAAAGTAAAGGTCATTGAAAAGATGGATGAAGGGCATCTACTTTCTACTCTTTGCATACATAATGTAAAGCACTTTGAAAAAGGAAATACCCATTTGCTTACAGAATGTTTTGAGCAATTATTTCCTTTTTACTCTGCCTTTTTTCTTACATTGAAAGAAGACATACTTTTACTTTTGTTCGGTGCTTTATGACAGGACCAACGAAGCCTTTTATATTAAGCTTCTTGGGAACATTTTTATAAACTACATGAAATCCAATAATATGAAGAGAATGAAGTATGCTTTTTCGGCTGAGCTCTGAAGTGACGGTCTCTCTCCCCCTCTATATCACGTTGTCTAATTATATTAAAACATCTCAGTGGAATTCTTTTATAAATCTTTTTGACATTCATGTGCATCAAATATAATATTCATCAGTGACATGCAAGGTTCAATAGAAAAGATAGTTTATTCCCATTATCTCCTTTCCCCAATCTCATGCTTATTAAAAAATAGGCAAATAATTGTTGTTCTTACAAAAGTATTCCACCTTTTGTGCACACTTTAAGCAGGTTATACGAATAACTTTACCAATCCTTCCACCAACATTTTTAAGTAGTTTACTTCTCCCCTTGTCATAAAAAATAAACCATGTAAACTATGTCAACATACATATACTCTTCTGTAAATAGTACAATAATTATTTGGGCACCAACATTTTTAAGTAGTTTACTTCTCCCCTTGTCATAAAAAATAAACCATGTAAACTATGTCAACATACATATACTCTTCTGTAAATAGTACAATAATTATTTGGGCATCAATTTTCAAAAAGATGAAGGAATGCAATCTAATATGTTGATTACATACATCGAAGGCTGAATGCGGTTCGTTACTAATCTTATAGTGTATTGTATCATGAGTAGTCTATCTGTAGCTCTTTAACTATTAAATAATTTATATAAATATTATTATAAGTATTTATAGGTATTCAAGTTATCTTAATATATTTAAGTATTTTAGGTATATTTGGGTGATATTCACCATATAAACATGATTTATATGAGAGGTATAGGTTAGTTATTATCATGTTGTGGAGTATTGAGTTATCACTTAAGACTATTGAATGCATCTTCCTCGAAATGGATTGAGACTTTGCTTCTAACTAGTGTATTATTATCAAGTATTTGAAACAAATTTACTATTATATTCATCTTGACAAGTTGTATGCTTGTTCATTATGTTGTAACCAACTTGCTGAAAATAAGAGCAATTTTCATATCTATGTAATCTAGTTGTTTGCATCAAAAGAAAATATTTAAACATTTTTAGTAATTTATTTTAAGAAAACATACTATAAAACATATATGAACTCAAAGAGAAAAGAAGCAAAACATATGTTTTATAGGATTTATCATAATTTTAAAGAAATAAAGATGAATAATTATTCTAACAAATAGAGTTGGCATTGGATATCTATATTTAATTAAATTTAAAATGAGAAGAAAATAACAATTATATCAATGTGATATGATATTGGAAAGTTATACACAAGACTTTAAGACACTTCAACCTTTTATGTTGATCCCTACATTTTTGTTGTCCTTGATGTCAAAACATACTTAGTAATCTTAACATCACATTTGATATCATTGGTCTTTGATGATTATATCATTACAATTTGGTTATATGGTTATTAGTTCAACTATATCACTTATAGACTAGTCATTGTGTTTAGAACATTTCAAACAAATCAAAATTAAGACATTTAAAAAACATCATTGTAGACAATTTTAGTTTGCATAATTGAATATTTTTTGCAATTTAAAATCTCACATGTCAAATAGCTGAGTATAATTCTAATGTTGGATTCTTCATCCAATAAAAAAAATGATAACAATAGATCACAAGAATGCTAGTTCAATTGTACCTATGGATATATATTTTTTTTTCATTTGGAGAAGGCTTTTGACATGATTTCAAGGAATCAGTTATGGTGTGTTATTAAGGATCTTTGTATCTTAAGGTAATTTGGATTATATAGGTTCTATGAGGAATTGCAAGTGTAAAGTGTAAAGCAAAATTCAAATATGTATAACTCAAATACGTATTTGATTTAGTTGTAGGAGTAACATTAAAATTATGTAAAAATGGTGGTTATCTTCCACACATGTTTAGTCTATATGTTAACAAAATTGAAGAAGCATTGAATGTAAATTTTGAGGGTGCTCTTCTAGGAGAATATAGTGTTTAGCCTATATGTCAACAAAATTGAAGCATTGAATGTAAATGTTGAGGGTGCACTTCTAGGAGAATATAGTCAGATTTCTTTTGTACATTGATAATCTTACGTTAATCACCTTCAAATTTAAAAAACTAACTAAATATCAAAGATAATAAGAAGATTTATTTTACATTGACCACTTTCACAAAGATGTGGATATGCAAGTTAATATTAGTAAGATCAAGATCATGGTTTTCTCCGCTAGAACAAAAAGATTAGTATTTCATTTCAAAGGATGTATTCTAGATAAATTACTTAGTATTGACTTCAACAACATACTTAATTGGAAAACTTGTAGAAGGAAAGACCATTGGAAGGATCAGGAGCACTAGTTGTCCTTCAAAATAGATGTAAAGGATCAAGAGCACTATTTGTCCTTCAAAATAGATGTAAAGAAATAGAGTTGTACAACTGGGAAACTATTCTAACTCTATTCGAACTATCAGTAATCCAGTGGTGCTTTATGGATATGAAATATAAGACAACAGATCTCCAAAGACTAGATGGATGCAAATAGGAACAGTCCAAAAATGCACTATCACAAAGAAAATCAAATAATTGTTTTTTTTTCTTTTAAAAATAGGTGCAATTTCTATTGAAACCAATGGTATGGTACATTTGTTTTGACATATCAACAAATAATTGAGCAAATGCAGGTAAATTGTTGGTCCAATGTTAATTTTTAAAGATGTGAAAAGAAATATGTCATGAATGAAAGCATTTGTTGTAGATATGTCCCCTTTTAGAATATCTTGGGATTTTGGGACAACTAACTCGGATTCTTTATCCTTATTATGAATTACAATATTTGATACCACTATGAATTACGTCCTCTTCCTCATCCACTGATATAGATTACCCTCATCTCCAACACTAACGTAACTGCTGACAAGAATTATCAATCATCATTTATTCTCTACTCAATAGTTTCTGATTTTCCATAGGAATTAAGCACTTAGAAAAATATGTTTGGTTCCATTGCCTATATGTAATGACGGACATATCATTGTAGTCAACTAGAGAAATAAATATCCCTTCTGTGCTGTAGGTTTTGCCAATAATATCGGCCATTCTTGTTTTCTGACTTCCATAATTGCCACTTGTGTATTCTCTATGGTTATTTTAGCCATTTTCCCGTGGTCAACAAATCTCTGCCTAATTTTGTCTCTCCAAAACAGATCAGTGTGCATATTGTTAATTGTTTCTTCTGATGTTATATTACAATTTCTGCTTTCGTGTGTTTTTTTTGTGGCAGGAATTCATCTCTCTTATGGCTATCATCTGGTCTAAATTCTCTCCTTGATGCTTGGTTTGCATTACAAATTTGATTCTTCCAAATTCGTCTCAATAAAAGACTTCCGGAATTTGAATGGACTCGTAGAGCAAACCTTACAATATTTTGAGGGACATCACAAGATAAGTTTCACAAGTTAATATGGGAATAGGCATTATAAAGAAAGAATAATTATTAACTTGAGGAATTTGACCTCACTTCCAATTATCAGCAAAAAGGCCTATTTAGAGGCCAGTATCCCTTTGAGAACAAAGATTCCTGTAGCTTGGTTGAGAACTAGCTTGCATCATCTTTGGTGTGAAATAAGTAAATAGTAGAGACTTAAAGAAGCATCGAAAGAGAACTCTTGCCTTTTGCACAATCGGGACAATGAAAACAGAGAAGTACTATTACTTTTGGAATGTAAAGCTTACAATGACATCCAAGTCGAGTACACAAGTAATTTAGCTGAAATTTCAGTTCTACGATCTCTCAAGGAGCAGATCATTGAGAGAACTGAAGAGTCCATTATCAAATTGAATAACAGAAAATCAGCACTTCAAAAAGCAAAAAGAGCAGGGACTGCTTTCCTGCGGACTGCATTCGGTATCATAGACATCTACTGCCCTGGTACTATTAAATAGCAAATAGTATCTCCCATTCAAGCAAAGACAACAACTACTGGTTATTTTGACCCAAGAAAATCTTTGTTTGCTGGCCAAACCATTTTACATGATGATAGTGGGAATTATTCAGTAAGTTTGTAGCTGACTAGAAGAATGTGACAACTTGACTTTTTAACAAACACATTCGAATTTTGGTGAAGCGATGAAGCACAGCAATATTTTCTTAAGAAGAGAATGGGTGCCAGATAAAATGCTATGAGCACAGCTATCTTTGGGTAGTTATTTAACGTTGAGATTATTAGAGTTTTAGAGTCCATGATTATAAATGATGAGTGCAATTTTTTTGGAGTAAACTGTTTAGTATTTTATTCTGTGACCCAAAACACACATTATATATTTCAAGTGAACCATGCACTTACTCTGCAAAAGTGTTCAACAAAAAGGGAACTCTTCATACAGGCAAGTTACTGAGTGGTTAAATTTGCCACTTTAAATCAAAAATAATTTTAATCATATGTATAACTTTACAAGAACAAATCAAAGAGCTGCCCTTTTACAGAAAATTAAATCAGAACTGGATAGTTTCCGATAAGAGAAATATATCAACCTAAGGCACTTCAAAATAATGACAGAAAAGACAATTCATCCCAATTCTTGCTAGACATAAATGCTGACTATACTGCAAATAGTATTCAGAAATAACACTGGGAATGGACAGACCTCCCTTCTGAAGAAATAAATAATCTACAACTGATAATAGTAGCGTCTTGCTTATCCATAATACAATACAATTCATTGTCTCTTCAGGGATTTAAACTTGGCAGCTAAGTCATCATAGTCTGGGAGTTTTGGATGAACATGTGCAGCACGTCTTGATGAGTTCTCTTTTTGTGCCTTTGATTCTCCAGCGGAGGATGGAGATTGAAAGCTTGTCCGAGAGGATGTTGTGGATCCTGACAGAGACTGCTTCGGAGCTTGGAACTGTAGATTTGAGTGAGAAAGATGAGCATGAGTTTCATTTACAGAACTCGGTGTTGGTCTAGAGAGATTTCCAGTCAGCTTTGGATTTCCATGTTTGGTGTTTGGTGATGCATTGTGGGAGTTATCAGAAAGAGGAAACCCATATTTGTTTCCACTACTTTCATTATGTGTCTCCAACTCAGTCTCCTCATCACTCTCGGATTCCATGCTATCAGACTCAATAAAGATCTCAGGTACTTGAGTGTTCGAACGTGAATTTACCATATTTCCTTTCTTTGGTACTGGTTCAACAATCAATTTATGACTATCTGTTTCCTTCCTGATAGCTCCACCAGTATTAACTTGTTTCTCCTGTTGTCTTCTCAAAGATTGAGATTTAACTGTGTAAGTTTTATTATCATCATGGATTCTATTTGAAGGCTGATGATAAAGATCTGTTCTGACAGCTCTTTCCATAGACATATCATTTTCATTATCAGATTCCATGCCATCAGTATCACCAAACATGTTAGATGCTTGAGCATTTTCACGTGAATCTACTTTATTTCCTTTCCTCGATGGTGGTTCTTCAACTGACTGACGAATATCTGTTTGCTTCCTACTAGTTCTGCTATTACTGACTTGGTCCTCCTGTTCTCTTCTCAAAGGTTGAGATTTATCAGCAAATGGTTTATCACGATCGGTCCTATTTGAAGCCGGATGATAAATATCTGTCCTGACAGTTCTTTTCATAGGCAAATATTCATGACCAGCATTAACAAGTTCATTTTGCTGATTTGCTTTCCATTGAGATTTTGTATTCCTCTCATTAATTTCAACCAAATACCTCCCAGAACGATCGTGATCATTTAAAGGCCAGTTTGCACTCTCTATGAGAACATCTGAACCAGATTTCCCCCTCAGCATTGAATTGCTCATATCATCATCACTTGCACTTGAATCATATGATGCATTCCCTGGTTGTGTTGAAAACTTGTCTAGCGGTCTACTGTTGTTTAAGAATAAGTTTTGCATGTGGGAGTTGGACTGAGAAACATCTGGAGACTGCATAGGTTGTTGAAATGCTGAGTTTGACTGATACAGATTACTATGTGCTTCATTCATATAACTTGCCTTTACTGCAGGGCTATCTTCATTCTTCTGATGACTCCATTTATTATCTGATTGCAGCTTCTGCGGAGAGACATTAAACAGAGGAAACTCATTAACTGCATTGCCCCTTTCTTCAGCTCTCTTTGATTCAAACTCCTCCACACTCCTAGATTTTTTGTTGAAGGAAACATTAAAACCCTTTGATGGCTGAGTGTTTGAGTGCAAAGATATTGGATCTCTTTTCTGAAGCCCTGATCCATCAACAGAATTGCTAAAGTCAGACTCCTTTTCAGCATAAGTTTTATCTTCTTTAATATTAATGTACTGTCTCTCTTCTCTAACATATGCAGATTCCTTTGCACCATGCACACTATTATCACTGGCGATTTCATCCGAAGGCCACTGATAACTCTCTAGCCTTCTAACACTTTTCATTGGCAATTCATATCCATCATCAATCTTTCCTGTTTCTTTCTGCTGATTGCTTTGCCAAATTGCACTGTTATCAGACTTTAGATAATTATTACCACTTTCCACATGATGCTTCCCAGACAGATCATTACCAAGCAAGGTTTGATCTTCAGGTTGCACAGCCTCACTAGAACCAGGCCTACTAGATGTCCCTGAATTATTTAATTCCATCATCTCCTCATCACTTGAGCTTGAGCTAAAGGAAGTAGATAAATTTTTTCTTGAATATTTCTTATTAAGTGTATTATGCTTTGAGAGTTCAGCAGCAGCTTTTGCAGCTTCACTTGCCCTTTCTGCAGAATATGCAGCTGCCTGAGCAGCAGATGCAGCATCTTTAAATTTCATGTTCCATTCTTTGTTGTTAGAAACTTCCCTCTCACTTGACACAGTGGATGAATCAACAGATGCATTAGACTGATCAATCTTGTAGGATGCTGATCGCTGAGATGAATCATATTCGTCACCAAGAGTGTTTCTTGGGACCAATGTGTTTCTCTGACCCAAGGAAAGAGAATCAAAAGGCCTCTTTTCCAAAGTTTCCTGATGCAAATTTGTAGCTTTCATATTGTTTTCACTTGCTGGAGCTTGAATAGGTTTTTTCTCAACATTGCCTCTGGAAACAAATGAGTCCATTCTGTTTCTTTTCGCACTTTGTGAATCTTCAGTAGCTTGCATACCTAAAGTGTTAGAGCTTTTGGAAATATTGTTCACTGAGGATTCCCTATAGTTTGTAGCTTCTACAGAGTGAGAATTTCCTGAACTGTTTGGCATTTTGCTTGCCAAAACTTGAAATTCAGGTTCACACTTGTTACCAGATACAGACTGGTAAGATTCTTTCTTATGCTCTGTTGGAAAATTGGCAGCCCCGACAAACTTACTTGGACCATTCTGTTTGACAAAATGTAGAACAGGTTATCAAAAGAATTAATTTTGCTTAGAATAAAAATTTGGAATTATCAACAGACAAGGGACTTCTGGCAAGGATCTTACCAGCAGATCTTCAGGGGGCTTCAAAAGATCTCTTTCAGATTCAGATGGGTCCCATTTGATTTGGTGTTCCTTAGCTATTTCTTTCATCACCTTTAATTTTTGTACTCCGTTTGGAGCTCTAGCAGATAGCTTTTCAATAACCTGCAGTAAATAAAAAAATAAATCACTAAAACATAAAGAAAATTCCAGACTCTAACAAAATATTGCAGTAAAAATGGATAAAAATATAATTGTAGAATAAGTTCACAATCATAGAGCTAAAGACTGATTGCAAGCTCACTTCTTTTTTCAAACAAAGAAATCGAGATTCCATTTACAATTTTACACCACTCTCAAGTAAGTAGGCAATAGGAAATTGATTTTATCTGCTAAAACTCAAAAGTATTTGATACCAACTACAGTGAATGGCATATCAAAGCTTGTACTTACAGTCCTGTTCACACCACATTCAGGGCGCAGCTCCACTGCTGAGGCAACAAATTCTTTCCCATATTTTGACCCAAAGTGGCTGCGAATTTCTATAAGTTCAGGAATATCAGCACATCTTGGAGCTGTGAAGATCAAAGTTGAGATTGCTTCCAGCAAATCAATTGGGCAATTCCTGTCAACAAATGAGTAACTTTAACTTAGCCAACTGATCAAGAAATACCATCAGGCTAGTAGACAATACACACAATTGGTCATAGTTAAAATGGAAATGGAATTCAAGCACATAATACAGAAAGGAAAGAAAATAATATTACAATGTACCAAAAGCTTTACAAATATAAGACAGCTATGTATAGTGGCAGCAATATCTTGAAAGAGATGCCTTGCCACAAAACTAGATTCAAACAAAAATCTTTAAAGAAATTTCTGGCAGAAAATCAAAGTCAAACAATTGACTTTAGAATCTGAGAAGCTATGTAACAGGTATTTCCCTGAAAAGCAGAGAGAATCTGTCACAATATGAAACTTAATAAAACACGAATTTTTTGTTTTGCAAAACTTCAGAGTGTTCTACATTTTGATTTTCCAATTTTGGATCCCTTGAAAACATTTTTCGCAGAGTGAACTCTTCCAACCAATACGTATGCCTGTTGAAATGACTGACGTAGATGTAATCTGTGACCTAAGCTTAAAAAATTCATTCACAGGTTTCAATTCTATCAACTATAAGCAAGTTATGTTCCTCACAAGCTTACCAGATCGTCTGCTGGTATTTTTCCAACACAGTTGCAATAGTCATATATTTTGACCAGAGTACTTTGGCACGATCTTTCAAAAGCATCAAACAATTTTCAGTTCCCACTGACAGAGTGGTTATCATCAACCCCAACAAAACTATTGTAAACATTAATAGAACACAATATTTTAATATTTGTAGTAATCCTGACTTAATATGGTCAGAAAATTAAACCCAGGCTAATGATATTTTTTGTCAAACAGTTGGTATGTAATTCTGATAACAAGTTCTGGTATTGCTGTAAATAATTCGGTTCCAGAATGTATCACAAAATAACTATGAAATCCACAAACAACGTGATAATCTTAGAAAATAACAGTACCACCTTTATTATTTCAACTCACAACAAACCCCATACAAAGTTATGTTATGGAATATCGTGGAGTAACAATTACTTAATGGGCCTTTCAACATTTATATATATTTAATTTTCAAACGCAGACAAGTAAATGGTGGAACCTGGCTTTAACAGAATGCTTGACCTGTGAACTGCCTGCCGTGAAGTTGCTTCAATTGGCGCGGTTGTTGGTTAGCAGAGAGGATGCCTCTGTGGAAATAACTGTGGCCCACTGTTACACTTCTGTACTATCACCTCTGTTGCTTGCTTGCAGGCCCTGCTATGTATTCCCTGGTCAACGGTTGGTATAGAGTGGACCTGTGTAGCTACCCGTGGGTTACACTGCATATAGATGTCACTGCAAGTTCTGCTGCCTCCCGTATGCTGCTCCTGTTCTTCCTTTCTGGCTCGTCACTCTTGGCTGTGAATGCATTCACGTATAGTAATCTCACTGTGGTGGAAGCCTGGCTACCAAAACAACTATCCTCTTCACTCCCGTACTTGGTCACTGTAGGTATGGTACTAAGGCACGCAGGTAATACCAAAAACAATGAAAATAGACGGGTACTTCACAGTATAATATCTTTCTTCTGCTGTAAGATAAACTGATCTATACTCCTGCCGTCCCAAACACAGATTATCTTGTACTGACCTGAATGTGTTAGATTGCCTTCAAACACCTGTAATACCTTCAACTTCCACTTCTTAAACATCTTCAGTGCAAAAATCCTGGAGTCACAGTTCTAAAATTGCAAATGTGAGATACTAGGTTTGCGTCTAGTCTCACTATTCTTTCTCAACGGGTTTCATCCTTAGGAAAATCCAATCACAATTAAGCAACCATTAGGATTTCGTAGAAATATCATATATTCGTTGTGTCCTTTCCCAAGACGGAGTCTCTTATTTATAACCTCGAAATGAGGGAGAAGTGTTGGAACAAGAGATGTGGGATAAAACACCAATTCTGTCTTCTAGTCACTTAAGTCACTTTATAAAGTGAATGCCTTATTCAAACATAAAACTTTATTAAAGCACTTTAATACATTAAATGACGAACTTAAGAGAAATCTTCCCTTGTGACTGGCAAGCATCCTTACTGGTAATGCCGTTAATCTATCCGGATGTGGAGATAGATTAACTAGGAGCCAAAAGAACTAGCACAAAAGAGGGGACATGACAATATTCTATTAAAGTAACAAGATACCGATTACAAAGAGGTTCATCTCCTTGTACAGAGATTGGAGGATGAAACCATGCAAAAGGATAAACATGACATGAATCATTCAATGCAAAAAATAGTGAATTAAAAAACTTCAGTGATTTTATTACACTGCCACTAACATGATTTTATTACACCAATAAGCCTCCTCTAAAGCTATTTAATATTATTCTAATATCTCCCCTTAAGGTTTATTCTGCTGAAAACAAAATATATCAAACTAATAACACCATTAACCATGAAATTTCCATTCTTCAAAAGCTTTACTTTGAAAGCTAAATTCCCTCGTTCCTGGACAACCAGCTCCCTGAAGTCCTGAATTACAGATCTCTCAAATCACCGGACAACAATCCACGTTATGATACACTCACTTAGCTCCATCAAGTTGTCTCATAACCCTCAGAAGGATATGACTCCCAAGATAACAGACTCCCATGCTAACTAGGCAACTATCCAGTTTGAGCTTTATCTACATTGGCTTTTGTCAGTCTTCAAAGCATGGACTTTTAGATTAAATGAGATTCATCATTCATCTTGGTATAGTAATCCTTCCAAGCTCTCCTAGCAATGCATCTAGAAGATCTTCAACATGGCAACAGAGGGTGCCAGCATTAGCTACAAAAAGCACCTCAACATAATTTACTTCAAGCTCTGACGAACAAAGTGCATTGTTATCCAACCTTCTGAATCTGCTCCATCTCCATTCTAGAAACGTCAGTGAAAAGATCACTCAATGCAATTATTAGAGTCAATGACACTACTACCTTAATTGCCCAATTTATAACTATCACCTAGAATCTCATCACCCATAACTTGAAAAATATTTAAATCATTCATGTACTTGATCATTTTAGTTGGACCTCCAATCTCATCCATTGTGGCGACCACAGATCAAAAGCCAACTTGCCCAAGTAACCTTTGTGTTCAAGGCACTAAACAGTTCACAAAAACCCTTAATGAGAAAGTCTTTCACAAAAGCACAAGAAAATAAATGGTGAAACTGTATGCCCTAGTCATTGCAGAGTAGAAACCAAGAACATGTATTTAACCTTGCATAAATCCACCCACAATTTTCAACTGAAAACAATGTTTAAAATAATGGCACAAAACAAATCCTTGACTAATGGTTGCCAAAATAACCATAACTGGAAAAGAGGCATGATTTTAACTCATACCCATGGCAGAGCACAAGTTCTGGCTAACCTCACAACTTTTTGTAAATCCACAAGACCCATGCATGGATGCAATTTTTATCGAAGGAAACCTAACCATCACAGAAAAAAAAATGTGATATTGAAATGAAATTGAACAATTTTCTTTTGAAACAGTCACAGCTTTCTTGATAAAAAATGACATGATTCTTATAGGAAAAAAAGACCCCAATATTCCATAGTTTTTTTTCTTTTTTGGGTCATTCCAGTTTTCCACAGTTAAAAAAGCAGCATATGTTTTGCAATAAAAAAACACGCAAATTTATACAGCACTACAATTTTGGAACAAACAATTGTGAGTTTCCTTTAAAAAATAGGCCACAAATTATGCTAGGAACAACTCACAATTTTTACCCTTTTCTGCAACTGATAAATTCGCAACTCCCTGCTTTGTGTTAATGCTGGTGTAGCTGCAAGAGAAATCATTCTACTTGAGTGGCAGCTAAGGATCCTCTGAGATTGCAAAGTTGATCTGAACGTAGCCTGAGAGGCAACGTGCATTTCATTAGGTGTATTGTCTTCTCCTCTTAACCATCACTCTCCAACTGAGATATTGATAGGGAGGTTGGATGAACCAATCACAGGTTCATGCTCTTATTCTTCTTGGAAGACTTCTAGGGTGTCTTCACCACACCACTTGTCACCTATAGGATCTTTATTGTCTAAGGATCCCCAAGTCTCTCTAGCCAACCCAACTACCAAGAAAGATTCGCCAATCAAGTCAAAACATGATGCATTCTTGCTCTACTAACCATAGCCTTTAAACCACCTTAAAGGCTCTTTAACCTCCAAATCTTGTACTTTTGCAGAGGTGTGGAAGTATCTCCAAGTACTTCAATTCAACTAACTAGGGGTGTTAGGACTTAGGAGTCTCACTTGGTTCAAGTCTTCATCCATTTTCATCAATTCTTCATATACAGGCCTAAAAGGCTACTAACCTGTAGTCGGCGCTTGGTAATTTAAGTATTTTGTACTTGTGTTAGTGGGTAGTTAGGGGGCGGGGAGTGTGTCGGTTGGTTTCTAACCAACCGACCCCTTTATAAGCAGATTGATACTTGGACTTTGTACATTCATGTTTTTGGTAATATTAATAAAATAAGACTGTTCCTCGCTTGCATTAGGATAGCATTGTGGTATGGTATAATAGTTGTATAAAATTCTGTAACCTCTGGTAGTAATTGCTCTCTACATTTTTGGCACCGTTGTGTAAGTTTGAATCTGGAGGTATTGTGCTTGATAGGATGGACTAATGGGAAGACCATTTATACCTTATATCCAAATTACTAATAGTGACGAAGAAGAGGAGGAAATAACTAGGGAGGATCAGTTGGCATGCAATCTAGTGAGGTTGCGGTCGAGCAGTACGTGCAAAGGGAAGCCCGTGTGAGGACGGTTCCTGAGAGCACGCTACACGACGAACTCTCCATGCCATCGGCAGTGTATGATCTCCTAGGATAGATTCCTCGATTGTTGGCAAGGAACCTCGTACATATCGAGGACGAAAGAGCACAGATCAAGAGGGAAAGAAGAAGGCAATAAGTTCTACAACGGTTTACTGAGAGGGCGCGGAATTCCAAAAGAAAGAAACCCAATAAGCCAAGAGAGGGAGATACGCACTGAATTACTTCATGCCCCTAATTCCAAATAAATACCTGAGGATAGTACCAGAGGAGGAAACTGAGGAGGAAGTGGCCCTAAGAACCTTACATCTCTAGCAGCAAGAAGAGAGACGTCGTAACTGGAGAGCACAAAGGGATTCCCATCAGAGTCAGGAAGGGTGGATTGAACATACTATTGAGGAACTAGCCAACTTGGTTATTTCAAACACACCGGAAAGGCAGTCCAGGTGCGGGAAACTGGAAACCCCTGAACGGCAAGAGGAGATAAGGGATCACGAGTCTAGCCCATTGAGAAGTAGTGTTCCATCGAGAGGTAAACTTCCATCACGAAGTGGTGTTCCATCGGGAGGTAAACTTCCATTAGGAAGTAGAGTTCCATTGGGAGGGAACCCATCAGGAAGTGGTGTTTCACTAGTAAGTGGAGTTCCATCGGGAGGAGGTGTTCCAGCGGGAAGTAAGGTTCCATCCGACGAGGGTGTTCCATTAGGAAGTGGTGTCTCATCTGGAAGTAGGGTTCCACCAAGTGGTGGGTTTCCCTCGGGAGGAGGGGTTCCATTGGGAAGGCGGCAATAAGGGAAAAAAATGGCAGTCGATAAGCAAAAATTGCCCAAATTTACAGGAGACGGATTAGAGGACCCTACTTGCCATTGCAAAGCCTATATAACTATATGGCAAGTGAACAAGGAGAATGATAGTAACAAATGGCTGAAGGCATTTCCTGCCACGTTAAGAGGGATCTCCATAGATTGGTATGCAGACCTCGATGCTGGCAAGAAGAACACTCAAGATAACTTGCATGGAGCATTTGAGGAGGAATTCAAATTGTTAAGAGATGACGATGAAATTGTTACAGAAATCTATAACACCGTGCAAGACAAGAAGGAATCGGTGAAGGCTTATACCAAGCGACTGAAGGAGCTCATCAGCAAATTGGACAATAAGCCTGTGGATGGGTTAAAGAAAAGATGGTTCATTGAAGGCTTCACATTGTCCTTAAGAAAAAAAATGAAGATAGTTCCACCATCCACTTTTGGTGATGCTTGTACGTGTGCAATGGACATTGAAAGTAAAAATAAAACCTCCAAGAGGAGACAGCATGGAAGCTCTAGTGAGAGTTCGGAGGAGAGTGAGGAAGAGTCGAAAACAATCCAAGCCTTGAGAAAGGACCTCAAACGGCTAATGGAGGAAGTAGCCGAAACTAAGGATGAGAAGAAGGAAGGTAAAGACCTATGGTGCACAGACTGCGAAAAAGGTGGTCATACCAAAGGAGCATGCCCAAGAAAGATGTTTTGCAAGATTTGCTAGATAGGCGGTCATGCAATCAAAGACTACCCTTATAACTTGAAAATAAGGAACGCCCAGATACTATTTACTAGAGAATAGTCTACACCACCAACAACTCCCCCAAAGAACAATAATATAGAATAGGCAATAAACCAAGGGGGTACAGGAATAACCGAAGAGGCAGTGCCAATAATAGTAATAACAATAGCAACACGAACACACCCCAACGGGCAATCCAATATGATTCTTGAGGACGGCCCATGATCCAATGCAGAAGATGCAACAAATGGGGCCATTTTGCTTGAGAATGTCAAAACGAAGGGGAACAGAATGGAGGAATGCTCTGCAAATGGTGTGGGTCAGGCAACCATGAGGATGCCAATTGCCCAAAGCAAAAAGGTGTGAACATGCTGGATATTGAAGAATCAGAAAGGGAGGTACTTGCAATAACAAGGATGCAAGCCAAGAAAGCTATGTACCGGGAGGTGACAGTGGAAAAAACAAGATTCGAGGAGGCAAAGCAAAACATCCAGAATGAGCGGAGAGGAGAAACAACAGCTAAGCTAGCCAAGACCCCTAAGGGCAAGGGGGTTAACTAACATCATAAGGAAAGTATTAGAAACCACCATTCCTGTCTCCATTGGGGAATTACTGGATACTCTACCACAATTACAAGTTGCATTGACACAAGGAACGCGGCTAATGGAGCAAGATCCCATGGGGAACCAGAGGCAGTAGAACAAGTGGAAATAGAAGCAGTAGAAGGGGTAGAACAAGAAAAAACTTCAGTGGAAAAGGAAGAAAATACCTTATGTACAACAGGTCTAGGGAGAGTGCCAAAAGTGGTAGAGATGGAAATTATGGGGTACAAACTCTCAAACACGATAATTGATGGAGGCTCGAAGGTGAATGTTCTATCAGAAGATACTTGGAAGGCAATCGGGGAACCTACCTTGTGGCCCCCCAAATTTCAACTGATAGGAGCAGATCAGCATGGCATCAAACCAATTGGCACCCTGATAGGGCAAAAGGTAACAATAGGAACCCAACAATTTGTTTTAGATTTTGTAGTTATTACCTTGGTGAAGAAGGGATATGATGCTTTATTGGGGAGGGGATGGCTGGTAGTAGCAAAAGCTAATCACAACTGGAAACAAAACACCCTCTCTATTGAATCAGAGGGAAGGAAGTACATTATTGATCTCAAAAACCAATCAGTAAGTCAGGACTTGGCATCTGACTCTGAAGAAGAAGAGTATGAAGGGATGGAACCCAACGAGGAAGGAGTACTCAAGTTGGGGGAGTACTTGGAGGATGACACAGACTCCCTTAAGGGTTTATTTCACTGGCAGATGGGCGATTATGAAGTCTTCCAAGCAGATTGCAACATGTTACAAATACAAGAATCAAAGGAACAATATCCAGAAGGGTATACGGAGTACAAAGAGGGTGTAACTGCCTTGAACACGACACTTGCCCACATTTTTGACCAAAAAGTGGAATACAAAGAGGCTAGTCTCCAAGCCTTAAACCTAGAAGCAAGGCAAGCCAAAGAAATCTTTATAGGTGATGATTGGGATCCTATGCTGAAAGCGGCAGCACTCAGAATCTTTATGGAAAACAGAGACGTTTTTGCATGGACATACAAGGACTTGAAAGGAGTACCATCTAAGGTGTGTGTCCACCGGATTCCACTCATCTCGGGAGCGAGGCCAGTGCAGGAACGACCTTATAGAATGAACAGAAACTATGCGGAGCGGGTAGGAGAGGAAATCACAAAGATGTTGGATGCAGGGATGATATTTAAAATTTAGACAAGCGAATGGGTTTGTCCTATTGTAATATCACTCAAGAAGGATGGTACTCAAATTCAAATATGTGTAGATTTCAGAAGCCTAAATGTTGTGGCTATAAAAGACCCATTTCCCATTCCATTTACAGACAACATTTTAGAAGAAGTAGCTGGCCATGAGATGTACTCTTTTATGGATAGATTTTTCGAGTATAACCAGATTAGTATTGCGAAGGAGGATAAGCTGAAAACTACATTTGTAGTGGAAGAGGATGAGGACCAAGTCAGTTCTGAAGACACGGCAGATGATACAAATTCCTCCTCTTCTGATTCCCAAGCAGTCGAGATTCGCCTAAGTCACTTACAGGGCACTCCAAGTGAAGTAGTGTTTCTGCCACCTACAACAGGGCCCCTTCCTACAAGGGTCACTGAGGTTCCTCAGCCGGCTTCTCCACCTGGTGATGTTGGGGTGTCACCAGTTTCTTCCACCGAAGACACCATCTTAAAAGCAGCAAGTGGCCCAAGACACTTTCCGACATGGGGGTCTTCTAAGCTATCTATTCCAGGAATCAAGCCTCTTCTCTCGCCAGAACAACCTACTCGCACCAAGGTGATTGATTTAAGAGGGCAAGTTCACTGTGGACATAAGGTATGGCTACAGACACCTCTCGGGCCAGAAGTAGTTCAGCCTGTGGCTCTTGTTGTTAAGTCGGTCGTGGGGGAGCAACCAAAGGACCTTTCCTCTCCAGAGCAAATACTGTTTTAGACGAGGCTAACAAGCTACTGGAAGAAGAGGGGTTGGTGTCCTCCCCAGTGCCCTCGCGGCTTGAGGAACTAGTGGAAATACAAAGGGGGGATGAGGAACCTTTCGTTCCAACTTCTTTTGCAGCTCAAGCAGAAGGATTTCTTACGAAGTTACAGGCTATGGAGCACTCTACCCGGGGACTCCTTCAGCATGCGCAGTCATATAACTTGGACGGTGTACTCGCCGCAGCTACAACATTAGCCCAGTTCATGTGAACTGACTGCTAGACAGATTGGGGTCTTTTAGAACAGAGTAACTACAGCCAGGAAGAAATTGCCACTACTTGGACTAGTCGTTCTATCATTTCTCAGACTCGGGTTGCTTCCTCTCCTCTCATGGCCTCTCTGGCTGCTATAGAGACAGCTTTCCAAAGTGTTTTTGTGGAAGCCTAGTGGGACAAACGACTTCATAAGCAAGTCCAGGTAGAAAAGAATGCTCTGTTAGCAGGATGGCAGTTGGAGCGAGCTGAGTTGGAAGGCAAGTTGGCAGCAGTTGAAGCTAAAAAGATGGATGCTTTGCGGGTACTTCAGGGCGTTCGTACTAGCAGAAGACAGCGGAGCAGGAGCTGCAACACCTACAAGGCACTTCGTGTCCAAGGATGTCCTCCAATCCTTCTTCTTGAAACATTTTTCAGTTGTTTTAGTCGTCTGAAAGATGACTCGTTTTTGGGGGGGATATATGTAGTCGACAATTAGTTTGTAGTCAGCACTTGGTAATTTAAGTATTTTGTACTTGTGTTAGTGGGTAGTTAGGGGGCGGGGAGTGTGTCGGTTGGTTTCTAACCAACCGACCCCTTTATAAGCAGATTGATACTTGGACTTTGTACATTCATGTTTTTGGTAATATTAATAAAATAAGACTGTTCCTTGCTTCCATTAGGATAGCATTGTGGTATGGTATAATCGTTGTATAAAATTTTGTAACTTCTGGTAATAATTTCTCTCTACATAGCCCCAATCAGGTCTCCTACACTGAGAAAATAGGAATTCTCTCCCAATCCTTCCAAAGAAACCCTATAACTTTTCTTGGGAATCTTGGATCATATGCCAAGCCCTCAAGGATTTTTGGGGTCTGGGGGTCACCACCATCCGTACAATACCCTAACTCAAATTGAGTGGATTTAAGGGTTTTTATACTCTTACTGGTTGTTCTGCAAAATAGAGAGTTTTATGCTCACAAATAGATTGGTGTGAGCACTCCCTCTTCACCAAATCTTGGCAAGGCTCCTATCTTCACATTCCAAAAGGAATTTGACTCTAGCTATTCACCTCTACAAGTTATGTTGTTTGCACTTTGGTCTTCCCTAGCGGGAATCACCATAGGCTCGCCTAGGGCAAGACATTATAAATAGCTTCCCTACATTTGAGGGCCCAAGCTTCTACACAATGTATGTACATGGAGTCTACTCACTATTCCCAAGAGGCCGTTCAGAATGGACGATGGGAAAGTGAGTTAGAACCCCATCTTTTCAAACTGCCTGGACAGAACCAGCAACAGTGCCAAAACAAGACTATTTACAAAAGGAAAGCAAATGTGCACAAAATTCTTATCTAATGCCACACAGAATTAAGAAAACATCTAAACTACTCACAACAGGTGTTATAGTATCAACTTCAATCCTCTAACTACCCACTATCATGGAAAATACACAGAAAATGCTCAAAAATCACTTCAAACTCCAATATTCAGAACTTCTCTCCATACAATGGGCGTCCAACCCTGCATTTTGATCAAGGCATGTCTTATGTAGGGTGGTTAGGTAGGTAGTTACCCCTTAGGGCTCCTTGTCACCAATTTGCAACATTTAACATTTCAAAGTTGCAAAGTTGCACAATGCAACTTTTACATCTTTTTGACAAGTTATTGCACAACTTAGCTAAATGAGTTCCAATACTCCCTAAACTTCACCAAAGACATTAACTATGGTAAAAACATGACTCTAACCCATCCTAGACCCTACTGGCCTCATGCTGACATCATCATCAGCTTTGTGCAAATCGGGGGCTTTTACATCTTGTTGATCCCTAATTGCACCTGCAAGTGTACTAAGAGTCATCAAACAAAAACCCTATCGCACTCCTACCATGGTCCACATGACCTTAAAACAAAAAGGTGCACACGCACAATAAAACAAAAACTTGGATTGATTAAGCAATCCTTGGGTGCTCCCGCACCAGACATCATCTGTTCTGCCTCTCCATTTTCGAGCGGCTATTTAGGGGTCGGTTTTTCTTCCTATAATCTTGCCTTCCTCTTTGTGGAGTTAGAATGACTTGGCACCGAGAACTGATGACTTGGGACCGTTTTATGTGTTGTTGTCAGGCCAAAGATGCACGTCATCAACAAGCAACTGAAGAGTCTTATTTCCCATGTAACCATCGACTCTTGACAACCTATGTGAGCATCGTCAGTTTTGACGACGTGTCTATGATTTACAGGATGCAGAAACAAGAACGGTCATTTTAGACTTATCCTTGATGCCTCTTCCTTGTATAGATGGGCCTCTTCATTTTTGGGTGTATTATCATTCATTGGGTGCTGTTTTTGTTAATGATTCAGGCGATGGAATTGGTGATAGTATATTAAGTTCATTTGATCAGGGTTGCTTCATGGTCTGGAGTTATTCCCCTGTTTTGGTATCAGCAGCCATTCTCATCTGATGAATTATATTCTAGTTTATTCATGAGCGGTATGTCTAAGTGTGTATAGAGTACAGCTTAGATTTTTCTTTATACATTCTAAGCTGGATGCCTGTTCATATATCTTTTGAAGAGCTGTATTCTTGCTTGATTGCTTAATCAGGAGCTGTCTGATTAAGCACTGATTATTGAGACATCAAAAGAGAGCAAAGTCATGTAATTACTTTAAGCATTCAATAAAAGGATCTTTTTGGGTGTCGCTGAATTTTTCACTTGAATAGGGGGTGTTTCCTAGGGTAAATACTAGCGCAATCTGTCTTGTGTATTTCTGAGATTTTTGATATTTGGGTAATTGCTATTCTGGTTTCTGAAAATCTAACATGGTATCAGAGTGGGTCTGAGAAAGTTTGATCTGAACCAGAAGTCAGCTATATGTGTTATTTTTCTCTTCTTTTCTCGGGGGCAGTTGTTCTTTCGTTTCGTGTGGCAAGGGTGAGTGGCTTCAAATTTGAAGATAGATTAGACGGCTCCTCTGATTTCTTTTCCTGGAAGCCTACTATTCTGATGGCACTCAAAGAGAATGATCTTCTTCATTATGTAGATTCAGATCTTACAGAACCCTCTGATGAAGCTGAGAAAGGTCAACGGAAAAAAAATAAGATCATGGCCAAGAAGATGTTGATTGATTCTGTCAAGGATCATCTATTTCTCATAATTTCAAAGTTAGGTTCAGCCAAAGAGATGTTTCAGACTCTGAAGAACTTACGAATTCAACAACACTAGCCGAACTCTAGCCTTAAGACGTCAACTTCTGCATGTTAAAATGGCTAGAGGAGAATCAGTTGTTTCTTATTTTGTAAAGATTACGGAATTTAGAGATCAGCTCAGTGCAATATGAGAATCCTTTGCAGATAAAGATTTGGTCATGTTAGCCATGAATGGTCTCCCCCACTCTTGGGAATCTTTCATTCAAGGTATTAGAGGAACAAGTGATCTTCCTAATTTGATAGGTTCAGGGCTGACTGCATTCAAGAGGAATGCAGACTGGAGGCAAGAGGAGTTGGACAGAAATCTCTCAATGAAGAAGATCGTGCTCTGGCTGCTCATACATCTAAAAAGAAAGGAAGTGAATGGATGAAAGAAAATTACAAGTGATATAGAGATCCAGATTCTGATTCAGCTCCTGAACCAAAGAAGAGAAAGGATCTTTCCAGGATTAAATGCTTTAGATCTGACAAATATGGTCATTTTGCCAAAGATTGTTTATCAAAACAAAAACATCAAGCTGCTGCTACAAATGTTGATGTTACTTCTCCACTTAAAGACTTTGATGATGTCAAATCAGATGGATTCTTATTCTAAGATTTTAGATACTGGATTGTTGTTCAATCATTTTTGGTTTACTACTCTGTATCTGGGTGAGTTTGAGGGTATTGTTGAAATCTGGCTGCATTGTTTTAGTGTTCTTCAGCTGGTTCTAAATCCTTGTTGCAAGATTTGTGCTATTTGATGATACCGGTCAAGTCTTCAAAGTTTGTAGCAGCACATTCATAATGTCCTCTTATATTATTATCGAGAGATAAGTCTTTGTTTCCTAGATAATGTTATAAATCTTTTATGTAGTTCTTGAATATAGTAGTTCCTCTATTCTTTCTTTGATCTCTTCATATCTCTTCTAGATGGCCTCGATCCCATGAATTATTATAAACCTCTTGTTTGCAGGTTGCATCAAGGAGCTAAACTATGGTTGATTAATTATCATTAGAGGAAGTTTGTGCAGCAGAGTAAGAATGTCAAAAAATCTTTTCTGCAGATCTGCAAGTTTGTAGCAGAGTGACTGTCAATACCCTTTGTTAAGTTAAAATAAGAATCAGCTCTGTTTTGTTGTGACTGCTGCCTCCGGTGAGAGGGAGTCTGATTATTCACTTTTGAACAAGGAAGTCAGCACTTTTGAACAAGGAAGTCAGAAGGTTTAGAAGCAGTTTCAAGAATGAGCTAGTCTCAGCATTCACATAACTTTTGCCCACTAATGAGTTCTTCTCCGAGAGGGAGAAGTTCGAGGTGCAATCCCTTGCTAATAAGTTCTTCTCCGAGAGGGAGAAGTTTGAGGTGCAATCCCTTGTTAATGAGTTCTTCTCCGAGGGAGAAGTTCGAGGTGCAATCCCTTGCTAATGAGGTCTTCTCCGAGAGGGAGAAGTTTGAGGTGCAATCCCTTGTTAATGAGTTCTTCTCTCCAAAGAAGTTTGAGGTGAAATCCCTTGCTAGTGAATTCTTCTCTGTGAGACAAGTTCGAGCTCCATCATGCTTATCAGGATGAGACACACTTTAACAATGGAATGATCTCTCTCTTGCTAAGAGGGAGTGTTAATGCTGGTGTAGCTGCAAGAGAAATCATTCTACTTGAGCGGCAGCTAAGGATTCTCTAAGATTGCAAAGTTCATCTGAACGTAGTCTAAGAGGCAGCGTGTATGTAATTAGGTGTATCATCTTCTCCTCTTAACCTTTTGAGTCCAGCTGTGACGTCATGTGTTCTCCCTCTCCATGTTCAAGTGGCTATTTAGTGGTCGATTTTTCTTCCTGTAATCTTACCTTACTCTTTGTGGAATTACAATGACTTGGCATCGAGAACTAATGACTTGGAACCGTTTTATGTGTTGCTGTCAGGCCTAAGATGCACATCATCAAAAAGGAACTGAAGAGACCTATTTCCTATGTAACTGTCAACTCTTGACAGCCTGTGTGAGCATGGTCAGTTTTGACGACGTGCTATGATTTACAGGATGCAGAAACACGAACGGCCGTTTTGGACTTATCCTTGATGCCTCTTCTTTGTATTGACAGGCCTCTTCATTTTTTGGGTGTATTATCATTCATCGGTTGCTGTTTTTGTTGATGATTCAGGCAATGGAATTGACGATAATATATTGAGTTTATTTGATCAGCGCTGCTTCGTGGTTTGGAGATATTCCCCAGTTTTGGTTCCAGCAGCGATTCTCATCTGATGATTGTTATATTCTAGTTTATTCTTGAGCAGTATATCTGAGTGTGTATAGAGTACAGCTTAGATTTTTCTTTATACATTCTATAAGCCGGATGCCTGTTCGTATGTCTTTTGGAGAGCTGTGTTCTCTCGTGATTGCTTAATCAGGAGCTGTCTGATTGAATACTGATTATTGAGACATCAAATGAGAGCAAAGTCTTAAAATTACTTTAAGCATTCAATAAAAGGATCTTTTCGGGTGTGGCTGGGTTTTCCCCTTGAGTAGGAGGGTTTTCCCAGGGTATATACTAGTGTAATCTGTCTTATTTTTTTCTGAGAATTTTTTATATTTGTGTTATCGCTATTCTGGTGTATGAAAATCTAACACTTTGATACTATATAATAAAAACATTAAGAGAACACAAATCTTAATATTATCAAAATAACAGGATACTGATTACAAAGAGGTCCACTCCTTATGTAGAGATTAGAAAATGACACCATGCAAAAAGCTAAACCACAAAACAAAACAAAAACTTGCCACTAGACTTCATTGCAACTGTATACCTTATCTTCTAATAATTATTTAATATTATTCTTATAAAACCAAACAAGATGACATAGTTTTTGAAAAACAAATCTGGACTATTCTCTTAAACCGCCACCTAGATAACCATCAACTTTAGATTCAAATGAAAGAGTAATCATAGCCAACATACAGAACACTGTACAGCAAAATCCACCAAGCTTGTCAGTGTTGTAAAGATGACAAATTTGGCCTAACAAAGAGCAATCAAGCAAGTTAACAATTGTCACCTGTGGTTGCAAACGTACGGGGTATTTTGAACAGGTATCTCTTTTATATCTTATAATAATTTTGAAGTCCCACTGACCCATTTTGGTAATGAGTGGTCATTTATATAACCTGTTGCTTTCTTTCTTCAACAATCAAACACCAAAACTATTTTAGTTCTTAATATTTTTAATTACAAAGAATATTACTTCGGTGTCCAAAGGTAAACTCTGTAGCCAAATCATCTAAAATTGTAAATAAATATGCTATGACATAGCTATCAATGTGTTGATAAACAGATTTATTGCTGAAATGTTTCTGATAAAGCTTGACCCAACCAATGAGCAGCAACAGTTGAAGAAATTGGTATGGGATTATAAATTTTCCACTAAATTTGAAAGGGGCGGCTCTTTTGTAAGGTACACAAAGAGAAAACCCTGGATAAGGTTAAAATGAAGCCAATAATCTATCCTTTCCCAAGCAAATTTATGAATGGTTAAAATAAGTAGTAGTAAACACAAAGATTCTGCTCCCGGAATGGATGTTTCAAAAAATAAAACTTGCTAACAGGTTTGAATGAAGAAATACTAGCTAACATTAGATAAGTTGTATTTACTTGGGTTTCAAGACAAATAGATCAAAGCTCACCCTAAACTTCGTTTACCCCTTAGGGTAACAAGTTTAGAACATACAGAATAACTAGCAAGGAAAGTAATTCAATGCAAAACAACGTAGTACCAAACCAATATCAGAGAACTCACCAACTTCTTTATAAATCTCACGAAGTGTTTGCATTCATGTATTCAAATTCACAACAACATTACTCCATTTACAATGATTAGGATTGGATACAAGTACATAGAATATAAAGTACCAAAGGGTTGCAACGAATTGTCATGACCAACCAACTACCCAACTGCCTACCCCTTTGGACACTAATCAAATATTAACTATTTTACCAACAACATCATCCCTCCCAAAAAGGAAATCATCTCCTAACAACACACAACAAAGATGAGACACTAAACAACACAAAAAAAATCATGACTAGGGGTGCAGAGAAAATGTGCCTTATAATGAGGGTCCTAGTGGTGGTGTAAGCACCACCAAACGATCTCTTAGCTCACACACTTATCCATCCTCGGCTTCAGGTCCCACTCTGCCAGCATCTATCGCTCCACGGTTGTCTTTACCATAATAGTAGCCTCAAGAACCTCCTTTCTCCTTCTTCTCTATTGCTTCCAATGCACTAAAAAAGATATCCCTCTCTTTCATCTCCACCTACAACCAGGCTGCTATGGCCACCTACTTTGTTAGCAGAGCTTCCCTCTCAACTACCCATGTAGCCCTCTCTTGAGCCAATTCCTATCTATGTTACTCCTCAATCAACAAGGCAGGATGCCAACTCCTCCTTAGTTGTGACCGCTGCAATTGTTTAGCCCTAGATACTATGTGTTGAGTCTACCACAACTAGTAGCAATTCTTTTTGAATGCCTACTCCACCTTCCAAAGTAGAGCCTGACCTCGACTCTCCGTACTTAAAAAATCGCCCCAACCCTCTCAAAGGCCCCAACTCTCAATTATATCAATAATCTTCATGGTTGCCCACCCCCGAGACTCAAAACATCAATGGAACCCTTGTTTGCAGCCCATTTTGACAAACTCCGACAAGGCCTCTACCTACTCCTCAGCCATCCTACTTGTGACCGCGGAGGCTACTATGCACCTAGCTCCTGTAGCCATCTCCTCAATGTGTTGCTCAACGTCACGAATCAAAGGCTCCAGTAGGCCTAATTCAAGTGCCACTATCAATTGCACCACTAGTGCACTCTCCTCCAACTGCCTAACTATAGGTATATTGGGCTTTATCTATCATATTGGTGAATTCTCTCCCTCTACATCCACTATCTCCAGCGGTCCATCGCATCGAGGAGATAGGATAGCAGCCCCCATAGGGGTCATGGGCGTGAGCCAAAATCGACTAAGCCAAGCACTCGTATATGCCCGAGATGGAGCACCACCCATCATTGGAGTGTTATCTGCCACCACTTGAACCTTTGCTCGGCTCAACTGCTCCACCACTGCAATTGCCATTGTGCCAGCCTCAACCTCAGCCACATCCATCATCTCTATGGAAACCATCTCAATTTCTTTTGCCTCACCAACAATACCAAATCTCATGGATACTCAAAATTGGGGCTCCAACAAACTCTACTACAACTATCTCTACTACAACTACACCTCCAACAAACATTACTACTGACTCTGCCACAATTGCATCTAACTTGGTTGTTGATACCATACTCACTAGCATCCTCAACTAACCAAACCCTCTTGCGAGCGCAGTGGTCACACTCCTCTAGTGGTCATCATCGGAGAGGGAGTCAAGTTGGCATCCGAGTAGTGAAGAGGATAAAAGAATAGGACTACCACCATTTCCAACAATTACTGGTGTTGATGTGGCCACCAAATCCACGATCTCTACCTCCACCGCCCGATTGTCCGTGGACTCTCTAGAGCTCTCACTAGTCTCCTCTCGACCACTATCAATGTCTCCCTTCGACTCCAAGTCAGAGACTACCTGACGCTTCAGCTTCTGTCTAGCAGGTGCACTACCAACATCCAAATGCCTCCAATAAAATATCTAAGGCTCACGAGGTGTTAAAGTGTCCTTAGGTTTCGCTTCTAATTCACCAAGTGGACTCTATACTCATGCAACTTCCAAGAACAAGCCAATCGCATAATGTGGCATATAAAAGGTTTTGTGTTCAAGGGTAAGAAACTTGTATATCTAGTCTAACAGCAAAGACACCCAATCATACACCAACCCATTCCTGATACCATGCATGAGAAAAATCTATGGGAGGGAAATATCTGAGGCTCGACTAGAACCTGTGAGTCTGCTCTTCGCCACATCTATAAGACAATGTCAGGGTACCCCAACAATGTATGACTTCTTCATCCCTCGGCTCTTGGAAGCAAATGCCACAAAATCCGTCTCTACTAGCATGAGAGTCTGCGAGACCAATATTATCAAACGTTCCTTCTTACTACGAGTCATCTTCTTGGCCTTCAAATCAATTTTCCTTCCATTCCTGCCAGGAATACCAAACACCCATATGAATTCAATCACTCTGAAGGAAATCTTGAGTTTAGACTTGAGGTACTCAAAAGAACTACTACATGTAAATTTGTCGAAGGTCTCGACCAGCAAGCGAAGAGCACCCTCATAATCCCAAATGCAGAAGACGGATATTTATGTGGCCTGATCAAATTCAGCCCTCTTGATACTTTGCTTCACCAAGTCAACATCTGATGTTTCTTGCCACCATTTTCTACACTACAATCCATTGAGCCCTCCTTCTACTGTGTGTGAGATTGCCCTAGCACTTTTGGCCTTACTTTCTTCTTTTTCCTTGAGTCTGTATCCATTCTTCCTACAATTTTGACACAATTGGCATTCTTCCTGCAATTTTGACAGAAGAGGCATTTTTGCATCCCTGTTCATGTCGGAGGAACTGCTCGAGACCGACTGCAACTGTTTTTTGCCAATCCTTCTCATTGGGATTCATCAAATAATTGTCTTTGTGTAATCTTCTTGTGCAATCAAATTAGTTAGGGCTACTTTCAACTGCTCCCTTTGTAACTAATGTCAGCAAATATCCTTCACAATTCCTTATCACCATAGTCTGATTGGTCCTTGTGGCTTGCTTAATCGGCCCATACCCTATCTACTACCTTTGACAATTCCATACTATTTTGTTGCATTTTGAACTTGGGTCGACTTTTTATATTTGGTTGTGCAACTTAGAATCCTTTGCAATTGTTGTTGTCATGTTGTGTTTTGGTTCTAGCTTGTTTGCGTGACTGCTCTCTGCATTGCCTCTCTTTTATATTCTTTCCTCTCAATATGACTACTTATCCTTGGCTTGAATACCTTCTACGTGCAAACTTCCATTTGATCTATACCGTACAGTCAGTACCTTCCCTTGCATTGTACAGGATCCCTTGCACCGTACAACTTATGTATTATCTTTGCTCTTCATTGCACTAGATGGCATCATACTTTGAAATTCCCTATGCCTCTAGTCCTCTTGTCGGACATCCTCTCATTTTGTCACCACACACAATCATTATGCTCGTTGTTGCCTTTATATTATTGCCAAATACAATTTTGTATAGGCACAACTCTTTACTTTTGCATCACCATACAATGTACGGTATTGTGTTTTCCAACCCTGTGTGGTCTTATTGTACACCTTGTGCTTTGTCTTTGTTTTTCAACTTACCCACCGCCGTAAGGTGTGGAGGTTGCTTGCGGAGAGCTAAACAACTTGCATTTGTCATAGGTCATACGGTCTTCTCTTCCTCCTAACTTCCTTCAACGGAAATACCAAACGGTGTGTTTTTTTTTAACATAGTGCCTAATGGTGCACACACGAGGGAGTCATCGTATGGTGACTTAGTCACCCACAGTGCGACCAGTGTACAATGAACTACTCACACACTAAGTTACTAGAGTTCTTTGTTTTATTTTTTAAATTTTTTTAAATATATTATTCCTAATCTATTTCACCTTGCACAACATTGTGTACTAGCTCAGGTCGCCCTTTCTTTCGCCTTCGCCTTTCATGGTCGAGCTTCAACTTGGACCCGTTGATTGCATCAAGGATCTCCCATTCATCTAGTCTCTGCAATTTAATTGCTCCAGTTGCTCTGACATCCCTTATGCCTTGTATGGTCCAAGCCAACTAACTTAGAATTCTCCCACTTTAAGCTCATTCCTTCCTTCCATTATATTTTAGTAAGACTTGCCTAGGAGTGAACCGTACCCGCTTCAAGTGTTTATCATGCCATGCCTTGCCACTCTTATGTGCTACCTCAGTGGCCAATTGCACCATCATCCGATGCTCATCCAATTTGTTTAAGACATATAACCTTCCCCAAAGGCTTTCCATATCTCCAAGTCTATTCTCAATTACAATTCTTGGGCTTAGAAAAATAAAATCTGCAAGTACAACTTCTTGTTCGTATATCAACTGAAATGGTATCTACGTGGTAGTTACCTTGTACGTCATAAGGTAGCCCACAGTACTAACCGTAGCTTCTCTTCCCAGTCTTCTTGCTCCACCTCACACGATTTGTAGATGAAAGACACTGATATTTTATTTGTGGCTTCACCCTAGCCATCTACTCGCAAATAATATGGATGAACTCCATGGTGAGTTCATTACCAAAAAAAAACAGTACATCATTCATATTCCAAAGTTCTTAAATAGAGGTTGATTGGTTAGAAAAACCATAAGACACATCCCCTCGCTACTAACTACCCAACCCCAAACTAACTATCTTTAATTACAACTTATTAGGCCCTACATGAGCAAATGGATGACATGATTGATGAAGTGGCCCCCCTCAGTCACTCGTGAGTTGTATTGAGATCACATACCTTGTAATAATCTGTTCATAAAAAAACCTCATTCTATTTAATGTGGAGTTATCTAGTAAGGCCTGCACCTTCACCCACTTCATAAGGTACTCAGTTGCCACTACAATGTATCTACACCTCCCTACTCTGCTAGCCTTCAATGGCTCGATGAACTCAAGTCCCCACCTTTCGAATAACTCATGCCTCTAAGGACTTTGAAGGCATAAAGTCGCACTTTAATGGTTTATCGGTCCCCTAACATGTGTCAATTGACAACCCACTCCTTGGCATCATTATATAATGTAGGCCACCAAAGACCTACAAGTAGTACCTTCCTCACTATAGTATCGGGTCCCATGTGTTCGCCAATCAAACCTTCATGTGCCTCCAAGGACACCACGAACTTCTTCCTCCATGACGCACCTCTAGAGTACCTAGTTTGGTGCCATCTTATATAGCAATCCATTGATTAACAGGAATGTCCTACTCCTCGAGACCAACTTCCTCCTCTCTCCAGGCAACATGGCCCTTGGAAACTGGGATGTAGATAGGTATTGGTCAATACTTGTGTGCCGCACTGGCAAGACTACGATATTAAATAGATGTGTGTTTGGGAAATCATCATTCACTGTCTTCGATGGTTCTCCAGACTTGATGGGGGAGAGTTGGTTGACAATTGCGTGGCTCTTTCCTGGTCGTACAATGATTGTGAATGTAAACTCTTGGAACAGTAGCAACCATCTGCTTACTCTCCCTTATATTATAGGTTTATTGACAAGATACATCAAAGCCTAATGGTTCACATAGAAGGTTAAAGGTGTCGCCAACAGGTGGTGTCGAATTTTTTTGAACAACATAAACCATTTTAACAACCTCCCCCTCTGTCATGTTGTAGTTTTTTTTCCGCCTTAGATAACAACTTGTTGTCGAAATAGATTTCGATAATAACCTATTGTCGAAATAGATTGGGTGGTCCAGCTCATAATCTCCCACTTGTGCCAATGTGGATCCAATTGCAAAATAGGACACATCCACATGCACATGAAACTCCTTGCCCCAATTCAGGTATGCCAATATTGGCACATTGACCAATTGTGTCTTGGATTCCCGGAATGTTTCCTCCTGCACCTTCCCCCAAGTGTAGGGTTCTCCCTTTCGTGTAAGTTTGTCTAATGGGTATGATAATTGATCAACAATTATTATGAACCTTTGGTAATATCCTATGTGCCCTAAGAAAGGCTTCACCCCTATAATGTTTGTAGGTGCTATCGTTTCTACAATCACCTGTACCTTGTTCAAGTCAATCTTGAATCCTACCTTGCCTACAATATGCCCTAGCAACTTCCCTTGTGGTACCATAAACCTACATTTCTTTGGGTTCAGGGCCAATCTTGCTCTCTTGCATCTCTCCATGCACTCCTTGATAGTCGTCAAGTGTGTGTCCTGTGCACTGGAGATTGATCAATGGCTTTGAAATTTTCAACAAACATTTTATCAAATATGTGCAATATGATCCTTTGAAACATTCTCAACGCACTATAGAGCCCAAAGGGCACCCTATTATATGCATAAACATCGTTCTCCACCACAAAAGTAGTCTTCAACTTGTCCTCTTCAGCTATAGATATCTTATTCTATCTTAAGAAGTCATCATGAAGGAATCGATTTCATACCCTACCACTTCTTTGAGGATGCTATCAATAAAGGGAAACGGAAAGGAGTCTTTCATCATGACTACATTGAGGCATCAAAAGTCTACACAGATGCGTATTTGATTTGCCTCCTCCAATGATATAATAATGGGAGAGACCCACTCACTTGTCTACACTTTGAAAATAATACTCGTGTCCAACATTCATGTGATCTCCTCATTCACTCGTGTGGAGTAGTTCCTATTCATCTTGTATGATCGCTTCCATATTGGTACGGTGCTAGGTGATGGAACTCTAATTTTTTGAGTTTCCATTTTTAAATATGATGGAATATAATAGTGGTCTGCATTTTATAAGCCATATACATATGGAACTGAAAATAAAAGAAAGCAATAATAATTGGGTTGAAAATCAATATTTCCAGTCACAGTCATATCAGAATTGAGCATGAATGTTACATCCTTTATTACTACTGTACAAATCAAAACACAAGGAAATCAAAGGGTTCCTTGGCTTCACACACATGCACTATCAATTCTAGGAGACTTGAAGACTTCTCAAAACCTTCCCAAGTCACATATTGACGTACAAATAATTTCTGGACAATGCTGTGGTTGCAGATTATAATCTGGAACCTTAGAAAATGAAATGAACAGAAACAGGAATGTTTAGCTTTTTCTTATCCTAAGCTGCGATAGAAGTACACATTCAGCTCTCTACACAACTATGGAATAAAATGATTTAGAAAATGAAGCCATCAAGGATAGAAATATGAAGAGCACCAAATTCAGAACGCCAATGGTCATATCTCTGTATCCCAAAGGCATTGATTCAATAATCTCAGGCAGTGAACATAACATGGTGGACATCAATGGTCAGAGCAGTTCTGTCAAAAAATGCTGAGGCCAGTCTACACCTTGCAGCAAAATAAATATATTCATCGCAAGACCAGATACAAAGAGCATATGGCTTGATTAACGAGTTTTACAACATTTATTGCAGATAATAAACATAACAATTTGTTGAAGCCTGCCCGCGAGATGGAGTTTTATGGAAGTATACGAAAAGGAAAAGTATTATTACCCGCACCACATAAGTAAGAAAGCCATGATTGATTATATAACTATGTATTTCTTTAAGGTTTTCAAAGGAATACAGATCATCAATCATAAGGATTATTAGTCGGATAATTATTGATGTTATAAGGTTGAAAATTAATCAAACAAGTGTGATTAAATAAAACCATATGTAAATGAAAGGATATAACTTTTCATTTGTACCTACTTAGTATTCAGATATAAATAAAGAGAAGTCAAAGATAAGAAATATTCAAAAACATTCAGATTTATAAGAAATATTCAAAAACATTCAGATTTATGTTCTCAAGAAGAAGCATTTTATATTATTTTGTATGGAGGGACAAGGAGCTTAATATGGCTTTTCTAATGTAAATTCTATTATTTTATTTTAATAATAAAATAAAAAATTCTTTGTTTATTATTAAAGGTATGGAGATTTAAACTACAGACGAATCATCCTTTGTAATTATTTTTTAGAATTCTGTATACAATTTAAATATCGGATAAGTGGACATGGTCATTTAGCATTTTAAATTCAATCATTATAGATATTGTGAAATATTAAATTGTTTCTGAATCTGTCCAGTTTGTCTCCCTACTAGAGTAGTTAAAGTTCAATCTAGACTAATTTAAGATTGCTTAATATTTGGTCTATTGCATCTTGATTATTTAATTGTTAGCAGTATAAGTGAGTAAAACATTATAAAGTTGTACGCGAAAATTCACTAAAGTTGACTCTATTGCCCAAATGAGTAGAGACACTGGTGTCTCTATTATTGAAGTCAAAAAATCTATTTCTTCCTTCCTACAAGCATCAAATTTATAATTATTCAATTATACAAAACATCCAATCATTACTCAGTATCCAACTTTTATTTTAATTGAGTTTGAGGACTTTGCCAAATGAAGAACTCCAAAGCTTAAATTCACTTTAGAAAAGCTCTAAACCAAGTGATCAAGTTCGAGGAGAAGGTCTACCCGCCTAGGTGTAGCGGAGCCTGAACTGCAGGGGAATCGAGAAGTATTCCCGTTTCGTTGGCCAAAATTGATTGAGAAGTCCTATCGGAGAAGTGGCAGGCTCTTGGATTTCCAATCTACGGTTTTGGGAACCAACACTAGGTACCAATAGAATGGGGTGCCTGCACAACTCAAACAGTACTCCCTTTAAATCTTTATACATCCAAGCAAATACATCTTTATATTCCATAAAGATCTTGAACACTACCACTTTCAAAAAGGGGTACTAATCATTTTTCACAAGGATGTTTCTTGGATTAGCCTCATCGTTGAGTTTGATTACTTTCAATGAAGGTTCCTCGTATCGAATTGGCTTTTCCATGTCGAAATGATGTTTTGGTGCCTTGTGCACTTAGACCTCCCCTTTAGTGTACTCTTTGTAAGCTGGAGAAAACAAATCCTTTGCCCCTTCATCCACCTTAAGCATGTTGCAATAAAACAACTCATGGTCTTCCATTTGTTGATGGAAGACACCATTTATAGAGTCTAGGTCATCTCTATACAGCCTTTGAATTCTAGGATACCCTCCTCAATGGATTCCATTTTTCGCTTCCTTCATTATGACCCTCTATACCTCCCTCTTCAAACTCTGAACCTGATGAGGATGCCAAATCTGCATTCACTATTTGTGTCTTTAGGTCAATGGTGAACTTTCTACCTCCTTTCTCCATATAGAGTGTTTCGTTTCCAATTATGGTTTACCTTGGCTGCCACCAACCACCCTCTCCCGAATTACGTCATAACCCTTCCTCTTTAGTGGAATCACTACAAAATCCAGCACAAACAGCTGAGTCTCAATCATTACTCTCTGTGCCATTAGCGTCCCAATCAGCTTGATGTTGTGTTGGTCCGCACCCACCAAGTGGAAGGGTGGTGGCCACAATATAGGCTTTCCCAACTTCTTCCATGTCTCCTCAAGAAGCAGATTAATACCAGACCCTCCATCCACGATTATGTCTAATAGAATGGTGTCAAGAATACCTATTTCTACCACAATCGAATGCCTCCCACTGTTGAAGACCAACAACATTGGATTTTTGTAAGTATCAGTGGATGCCTCTACACGTTCTCCATTATGTGTAATGTGGTTTGGAACTGATACGATGTTTAGAAGGGTTGTGCATAGTTGTGGCAATGTCTCTAGGAGGTCTTTGAGTTTGATGGGAACCCCTTTGTACATCATTTTTTGCAAAATGTTCTACTCAACCTCCATCCTTAGTGAGGTACTTGTCATTTCGTGTGTCTCCCCCTCCTCTCGATCATCATCTCTTTTTCTATATCGGCCTTTGCATCTCGTTCTCTCTTCTCTATATGGGTATCGAGGTACATGGCCTTCTTTGCTTGTGCATAGGTGACCGCCAATACCTCCTTTGTTCTCACCTTTTCAATATTCAAGAAGTTGAACCCATACTTTGGACAACTTTTGTCCTCATGGTCTCCAAATCTGCACCGCCTACACAAGAACTAAGATGTTTCTTCCCTCGAGCTGTCACAAGCAAAATATCCCCACTGGCTACATGTGCAACATTGGATCATTGGCCTTCTCTTTCCATCATACTAGATGGGTCTTTATCTATTGTTGTTATTGTTATTAGTATTATTATTGTTAATCCTTCCTCCGCACATGTTGTTTCGAAAGCTCCCAAATGACGACATTGTATTATTTGCTTAAGGGTTGGTCATTGTTGTTGATGTGAAGGGCTCTAGGGTGAACAACACTTGTTGACCCCAAGTCTTCATATTAAATGGGCATTCCTTAGTGGAATGACCCATAATCTAGCAAATGTCAAAGAATTTTTTTTTAGGGCATGCCCGATTCGCGCGGTCGTCTTCCTTATAATTTGTACACCATAGACCTCCGTCGTCATTCATACTCGTACTAGCCTTCATGGACTCGAATTCCCACATTATTCTTAGCATGTCCTTTTCGAGGGCTTGTACTTACCTAATTCCTCATCACTGCTCTGTGTAGATGAATTGTCATCCTCGAATGAGGAATGATGACCCGCGCTTATCATTTTGTTGTCTTGTTCTCACATTCCAAGTCCACTTCTCTATTATACGCATTTCCGTATGCTGGCGCGAGCACAATTTTCATTTTTGTCTTCAGTGAGGGTCCCAAACCCTCAATGTACCATCACTTCTTTAGGTCATATGTCGGTTGGCTATTCATTTTGCCCAATAACTCTTTCAACCTTTGACTGTATGCTCTAATGGTCTCATCTTTGGCCTACTTGGCACTATATGTTTCTAGCACTTTATCATTATTGTCTCATACCAAGCCAAACTGTGTCTAAAACTCTTTCTTCAAATCTGTCCACGAGATGACTTTAGTTTTATCCACATCTAAGTACCAGATTAGTTCGGAATAGTGAGCACTAAACTAAATAATGTAACACAGTGCTTCAAGAAACCAGATTGCTCAATGTTCTCCAGTACATCAGACTAGGAATACAAAAGACTGAATATGATATCTTTCTCATTCAAGACAAGTTTGCAAATAGCACTCGAAGGGTTGTGACTCAATTGTCACATCATAATGCCTTTAGTAACTAAGTTCTTAACATATGATTAATTATTCCCGAAACATAATTTACCCAACAACATCAACCCCCCCAAAAAGAATGTCGTCTCCAGACGACAACAAACAAAAAGCAGACAATGTTTTACATTATATTCAGAAGAAAAGACAACTAAGAAGAAGATGAAGGAAGCATCCCTAGAGCTAGAGGAGGGTTCAACTTCGCCCACAATTGGTACACTTGTGTCTGCACATCCAAATCCGCTTCTGCTTGCATCTACGCCTCTATTAACTCTTTCAACATTACTACAATATAATTAGTTCAGCCTCTTTTCCCTCACTCTTTCTTAGCTTTAGCCAACTGTGTCTTCAACATGGACTTATCCTTTGTAGCTGCCCACAATTGGGCCATGAGTGTTGCTTGCTCTTTCTCCCAATCCGACTCTTGGGTGGCTAGCTGGGTAGCCATCTCCTCCCAAGAACGCTCTATTGCTACCCTATCTGCCTTGCTCCGCCACCAAGCATAGTAGGTGTCCCTATACTCCTCTGCTATCAACCACCATCTCTCCAACAATTCACTCTCAAAACATCTCAAAAGTCTCTATTATGGGCCATCCTCTTGCCTCAAAACAAGTCTGGAAGGCAGAGGGGCAGCCCACTCACATAAATGCCCATATAAACTCCAACTCTTTGACACTAGCCTCTATGACTCTTGCCTATGTCGAGACCAACATCCGACGGCCTCTAACTGTCATGTTTACTAAATAAGCTTCAATATCTTCATCAAGAATATCCTTCTGCAACTCTATGGTTGGTTGCTCTTGTATCTGTAACATAGCATGGACATTCTCAATGCTAGGTAATCCCTCCTCCATCTCCCATGTAGGATAGTCTTTCGCCATCGTATCAACTACTGCAGCAGGTCATGCTATATTGCCTCTTCCTGCATCATCTAACTCCATAACCTTTGAAGGTATCTCTCTCAAGGAGATTGAGTAGAAGGCCCTCATGCCACTAGTGTGATTTGGAACCACTGCATCAAGTAGTTCGCACATCCCTCTACTAGATGTCTCTGCCTGGAACTTTCACCTCCTAGTTCAACCAAATCCAATAAACTATCCCTCACCGGCTCAACCAACAACACAACATCTACTGTCACCATAGCATCTGAACCTACTACCTTGAGTTTGACCTGTGGCTCACGTGGTTCGCTGCCCATTTCCTAAGGAATTTCCAAAACTTTTTCCTTGCCGCTCAAGGTGGTGAAGGCTAAGACTCTAGAACCACAACTACTATCATATGTGTCTGAGTCATCTCAGGTATTGCCATAAGGGCACTCTTTATTGTCACTACAATCAAAGTCATCTCAATGGGTAGTGTAACTTGGCCAAAGAAGGAATGGGGGTTGTGCTGGTAATGGGGGTCAAATGTGCGATAGCAAAATGAATAGGCCGTGCAAATAATATTGGAGGCTCGATAACTACGTTAACCTCATCCTCTCAATATCCTCATCCTCTATTGCACTCTCATTGTCTGATGTGTCCTAGCGTCCACTGTCTGTATTTGCAAGATCAAATTCTGCGTCCACCTTCTACTTAGACCTCTTCTAATCTGCGGGCACTTTTTGCCCTCTGGTTGTGTCTAAGTGGCGCCATCACATGATGGGAGGTTCGCCTAGTGCTAAGGGTATCAGTTTGACCGACCTCACCAAAATGTCCTTGAATCTATCTAAGTAAAGCATCAAGAACTAATCTAATCGTGTAATGTGGCATGTAGAAGGTTTTGTGCTACAAGGTCATAAACTCGTACATGAGTTTTGACAGTAATCTGGCCCAGTCATACACTTTGCCACCCATTAAGTTATTCATAAGTGATATTTGTGGAAAAGAAATATCCAAAGCACGGCTTCAGCCTGTGAGCCAGCCCTTGACCATGTCCATGAGGCATCACCAATGCCCTTCCCTAACAAAAGACTTCTTCACTCCTCTACTTTGTGAAGACTTTTTGAGTCTTTTTCTACATCCGAGAGGTTGTCCCAACATATCAGTAGTATGTAAAAATATTTTCCCTCTGGAGTTAGTTTCCCTACCTTCAGATCAATCTTCTACCCCTTTTCAAGTAAGTCGAACACCCTTCTAAATTAAGCGGTTGCGAATGAAATCTATACATTATAGTTCATGTAGGAGACTATGTTGATTGTCTAAAACCTATCATATGTCTCAATAATTACGTGCAAAGGACCTTCAAAGTCCTTAATACGGAAAAATGAGCATTTGAATGACCCACTGTACCTGAGCCCTTCTCAACCCGTCCAGCGTTCATAATTTGATTGCTCCATTGTTGCCCACTTCTCTCACTTTGTAAGGCTCGAGCCACTTCAACTTAAACTTTCCTAGCTTTATTTCATTTTTGCCATTGTATTTCAATACCAATTGACCTGCGCTAAACCAAAAACGTTTAAGGTGCTTGTCATGCCACACTTCGTGTGTCTATTGGGCTACCTCCGTGGCCCATTGCGCCATCAGTCTCGATTCGTCCAGTATGTTTAAGTTGTATAATCTCTCCCGAAGGTTTTCCATATCTCCAAGCCTATTTTCAATTGCTATTCTAAGGCTAGGGACCATAAACTCCATTGGAACTAGAACTTCTTGACCAAACATCAACTGGAAGGGAATCTATCCAATTGTTACCTTATAAGTTGTGCAGTATGCCCATAATGTTGATGGTACCTTCTCCTCCCAGACAGCTTGCTCCACCCCACATGACTTGTATATTATTGCTACCATGATCTTGTTCATTGCCTTTTCTTGGCCATTAGCTCGTGGGCAGTACAAACTTGACAAGGAATGGAAAATTTTTAATTTGGTTGTGAGTGGTCGAATGACACGGTTGATGAAGTGACCTCCTCTGTCACTCATCAACTGGATAGTTATACTGTATCGTGTAATAATTTGTTCATAAATGAACTTTGTCGTACTTAAGGTTGAGTTAGCCGGTAATGCCCCTGCTTCACCCACTTTGTCAAATATTTCGTTGCCACCACAACATAACGACATCTTTGAACCTGACTTGCCTTTGGAGGTCCCACGAACTCTAAGCCCCAACGCTCAAACAATTCTTGTGCTTCTGATGGATTAAGTGGTGGCATAAAATCTCTTTTCAAGTGCTTCCCCGCTTGCTAACAACTATTGCAACTCACCACCCACTCCCTAACATCATTGTACTTTTTGTATCGTCGTGTCTGGTCCCATATGCCCTCTTGTCGAACCTTCATGAGCTTCCCTTAGGACACTTTGCACCTCTTCCTCCATAACACACGTTCTCAATACTTGGTTTGGGCCCATTTTATAAAGGAGTCCATTAATCAATTGAAACATTCCACTCCTTAGTACTAGTTTTTGTCGCACACCCTATGCCATCTCTCTTGGAAATTGTGATGGGGACAGATATTCGTCAATCCTTCTATACCACTTTGGAAGAATAGCAATATGAAGTAGGTGTGCATCTGGGAAGTCGTCATTAACTCTTTCTTGCGGCTCTCCTGACTTGATCCGAGAGAGTTGATATGCGAGGACGTGGCTCTTCTCAGGCTGCATGATAATGGTGAGGGTGAATTCTTGAAGTACCATCAACCATCTACTCACCCTCCCCTATATGATTGTTTGCTCACCAAGTACATCAGTGCCTAGTGGTCCACATAAAACGTGAATGGTGTTGCCAATAGATAACTTTTGCACAACATACACCATTTTGAGGGTCTCCCACTCTATCGTGCTATAGTTCTTCTTGGCTCTCGACAATAGTCTACAAGCGAAATAGATGGGATGGTTCAGGCCGTGATCACCCATTTGCACCAAGGTTGCACTGATTGCAATGTTAGAAGCATCCACATGTACATGGAATTCCTTATCCTAGTTGGGATACACCAGGATTGGTGCTACCAGCAGTTTGGTCTTCCATTCGCAAAAGGAAGTCTCATGCTTTGTACTCGCTGGTTTTTTTAAAAGCGAGCAACTCGCATGTTAACTCGCACACCATTTAAGGCTGAAAACTCGCTCTCAACCTGCCAGTAAAAACCTTAAAACTTGCCAAAAACACGGCAAACATTTTCATTGTTAGTAAGCTGGAAAAAAAAGGAAAAAGAGTGAGAAAGATGCAGAATTTTTGCTATTTCCCTCTTTGCATAGTTTCTATTTTTTTCTTCTATCCAAGTCTACTCACACAACAGAAAACACACAGCAGGATTTGACAGTTTTCTCCCATCACCAAAAATCAGGTTAGTAATTTGTATTTCTGCCAAAAAGAATTGCAGCAGATTTAATAATCTGTAATAGCAGGTCTTACCTATTCTGCGCACATCTGTTTTAATCTCTTGAGGAGAAAATGAAATTACCTATGACAATTTTCTGATTCTCATCCATTAATTTTCTTTGTTTTTTTCTTCCGTTGAAGATGAAGCCATTCCATATAGTTTTCATTTTAATATTTTTAAGGTTGAAAAATTAATAGTCTAAGTTTAAATTTAATACAGCTATACTTTTATCTTTAATCTTCAAATGTACTTAGAGCTCAATTTGTTTTTTTGTGGCTTACACCCAAATCGATTAAAAATAAATCAATTTAACATAGTTCGAAGGTTTTAAATTTAATATAGTTCGAACTTTAAATTTTAAATGTATACCATTCAAATTTTTTAAGCAGTTAGATTTCATTGTCAGTACTTTTTTATACTAGAGCAATTGATCGATTAATATTAAGATTAAAAATTTATGAGTTAAAAGTTTAAATGTTTAAAAATTTAGATTTAGATGTTACAAAATTTAGATTTAAATGTTATTATTTTTAAAATTGTTTTATGTTTAAATATTTTATAAATGTAAATGATTTCAATATTATTTATATAGTCTCAAATATTTTAATATTTTAGTATTGAATTGTTTATAGTATAAAATAATACATGTTGAAAGTATTTAATAATTTGATAACAAAACATTTAAATTACATCAAAACATAATTAAAATTTATTTATTTTACCCTATCTTAAAATTATGTGTATTGCATTGCCTATCCTAAATAGAATAACTATTTTTATTTATCTAGTTCCTGACTAATTTTTATTTAGATGTGAAAATTTTGATCAAATGTTAAAATATTTAAATTGCATTCCTTACTAATGATGATTTTGCATTTGGATTTGATTGTGTATGTATTTTTATCATCAACATTTCGGATCGCACTCTGTAATCCATCATCAAGATGAGAGAAGGATGTAAGATGTAAAAGGATGTAAGATGTAAAAGAATATAAGTTACATCTTACATCCTTCTCTCATCCTGATGATGGATCACAGCGTGTGATCCACACGTTGATGATACAAAAACATACACAATCAAATCCAAAAGCAAAATCATCATTAGTAATGGATTGTGGAAATCTAATATTATTAATTCATTCCTTATTATTGTCTTTTTTTAAAATTTTAACATTGATGTAAATAGAAATTAATATTGTTTGAAACATTAAAATTGTAATGTATACAAATTTAAAAATGTCTATAATGATTATAATAAATTTTAATCAATATAATAATATCTATTATAAATTAATTACAATATATTTCATTATACTTTTTGTGACTATTAAAAAACATATTAGATTTAAATAAACTTTATATTTTTAATAATCATTACAAAAAGTTTTATAAAGTAGGCATTCATATTAATTAATTGTTTGTAAATATAATAAATGCAGTGAAAACTATTTATAATTTTATAGTTTACCTCCATGTTTATATATTTTTCTTTTGGTTACTATTTATGTTGTAGGTTGCTTAATTATCACAATGGCATCTGGCTCTACATCTACTCCGAACATGGCTAATGCTAGTCAATCTGTTGGAAGGAAACCCGCTGGAAGTCATGACCCCACTTGGAAACATGGCATCATAGGACTCGTAGAAGGGACTATTATTTGTACATGGTGCATGAAGAAGCATAGCGGAGGCATAAATTGCCTTAAATGCTATCTTGCATGCATTCCTTGTCATGATGCCAAGTCATGTAAAAAGTGTCCTAAAGAGGTCCAACGAGAGATGATAGCCCTCCTTGAAACACTAGATGAAAAGAAATTGGAGAGAGCAAGGCAACAAGCAGCCATACAAGAAGCCATTGCTCCTACTTTGTCACGTTCAACAATAACTGAGATGGATGTGCAACACATTGTTGGCTCTACTCGCGGTCCATGTATATGTGGTGAATCATCCTCTACCACTTCAATCCAATTCAATTTTGTGCCTAGAAATGAGCCAGGGTCACAACCTTCATTGGAAGCAACTCGATGGAATAAGGAGGTACACAAGGAAGCAGAGAAGGCTTGTGCAAACTTTTGGTATTATAACAACATTCCCTTCAACGTGGCAAGGAGTCCATACTGGGAGAGTTTGGTGACGGCATTAACAATTGCAAGCAAAGGTTTTAAGGCCCCTAGCCCAAGAGATTTAAGTGCCAGGTTGCTCCAAGATGCTATTCTAGATACAAAAGAGATTGTTCAAGTTGAAAAGAAGCAATGGCAAAAATATGGATGCTCAATTCTTTCAGATGGTTGGATAGATGGAACAAACTGCACTCTTATCAATTTTATAGTGGTTTCAAATGAAGTGATGGTTTTTCTTAAGCTTATGCGATCGAGAGCTACATGGTTTGCAACAAATTTCCTAACATTGCAACGCATTACTAGTTTATTGACTCCCTTGAAGCAAAAGTTTGTGAATCACCAATGGGTAGACTCAACTTACTCAAAGAAGCTTGATGGAGAAAAGATTGTAAAAATAAATTTTGATAGTGAATTTGCAAGTAGAGCATTAGAGATTGTGAAGGTAACTTCCACTTGATTTAATTTTCAAATTGAATCCTTCAATTTTACTTTTGAACTTTAGAAGCATTTTGTTTCATTGCAAGTTGTAATTTAAGTTTTTGTTTCTACTTTGTACTTTGTAGTTAACTGAGCCATTGATGAGGGTCTTGCGCTTGGTGGATGGCAAGAAAACTGTGATGGGATATCTTTATGAGGCAATGGATAGGACCAAAGAGGCCATCCAACACTATTACGGGGGGGATGCAAATAGATTTGCCCCTATTTGGGACATCATTGACCGAAGGTGGAATAATCAACTCCACCAACCCATTCATGCAGCAGGGTACTTTCTCAATCCCAAGTTCTACTTCTCTGAGTCCGGTGGCTTCATGGATGATAATGGAGAGGTCATGGAGGGTCTATTCACATGTATTGAGAGGATACACCTATAAGTGCTACAAGAGACCTCATCCTTTTAGAGTTGCAGAACTATAAGGCAGCTAGGGGTCAATTGTTTTCTTCCAAAATGTGTGTACGAGGAAGAGGGATCCAAACTTCAAGAAAAAGTGAATCCCGATATCTTTCAAGTTATGAATTTCAATTATTGATAGAATATTGTTTATTTACAAAAAAAACTGAATATCTTATTTGCAAGTTCTTGATGGGAAGATTTTGGTGGAAACACCCCAAATTTGCAAAGGCTAGCACTCCAAATTTTGTCTCGACCTTGTCGTGCTTCTGGCTGTGAGAGGAACTGGAGTTTGTTTGATGCCATTCACACAAAGAAGCGTAATAAGTTGACACAAAATGCCTGAATGATCTTGTTTTTGTGCAGTATAACCTCCGGCTTCACACAAAAAAGGTGCAGGACCAGCCAGATGAACTCATTGATTTGGATGACATTTATCCCTACAGTGATTGGATTGTGCAAGATAATGATCCCTCCTTATTTACGGAGGATGAGATTGCCGATATGGAGAGGCAGGCTATGGAAGATTTGCCTGCAGCAGAAGCAGGGGAGATTGGATTAGATGAGATCGATGTGGTGGAGGAGGAGCCACTTCCACCTACTAGCATGGTGGAGCCACAAACACAATCTACTACACCAAGCAGGGAGCCAGATTCAAGCATTAGGACTATACCCTCTGTCTCCCATTATTTCTCTAGGGCGGGGAAAAGGAAGATATGAAAACTTTTAATATCTAAGTGCCTAGATATGAAATTTATGATGGTGATTTTCAAATAAAATAATCAAAATTAATAATAGATATTAGTTAGTGACTTAGTAGTAAGCTATTGTATTTGTTTCCACCATCCAGCTTCGTATGATTGTCATTTTGTAATCAATGTGTTTTGAAGTTTGAACAATCAGATATTTGCAATGGGTACGATGTGAGAAATGGTGATATATTTGTGTATTTTTTATGAGATTCCTTTGTGTTTTCTAAACTTAAACCAATTGAAACCATTTGTAATGCTTACACAAACTGTGATTAAAAGAAAAACACTGGAAATCCCTCAGTGAACAACAAAGTTTAGGTCAGATGTCCAATCAACATGTCAGAAGTTGTAGCCTCACAAGATTATTTTTATTCAATGTCAGCAATATACAATAATGTATGGTGAACTCAATAACAATCAGTTAACTCTCCAACATGTGGTACAAAATTACAAATATTTTGTACAACTGTAGGAATGTCCACAAGTTATTTAGTTGTCTAGCGAGTAATTGCTGCTTACAGACCTACATGTTTTCCAAACAACACTCAAAACTGTCCGAAGTATGAAGGAACAACAGCAGGTCGCAGAAGGATCTGCTTGCTGGCGATAGGAGACCTGACAAGTTGGATCAGAGTCAAACTCTTGATCTGATGTGTGCAATTCCTGAGCACAGTTTCCAGCAAATATAATGGTGTGGTCCTGTGGATAATGGGTTCACTCTAAAAGTGAGATTGTGATGGATGGGTGCCAGTATAATAAAAACTTAAAAGCATGCAAAAATGTAGGTTGAAATTGCTGTGAAGGACTGTGGATGTGCTACAGAAGTGATAAAAATGTTCTTGTGCCACTGCCCAGCTAGGTTTGAGATCGGGAGATGAATCAGGACAGTGCTGGAGGTCTGACAGTGAACACTTCTTTATGGTTTTTAAACTCATAGTCTCATTAGATATATTTTGTAATTGATTTTGAAAAATAGGAAATGTGTTTTATAAGAAATAATAAAGCTTATTAAGTTGCCGAGTCAAAAAATTTGGGCTTGCCAAGTACTCTCCGAGTTTGAATATGCAATCTATGATCTCGACTATTACTTGTACCTTGTCAGGGTCGATCTTTAATCCTATCTTACACATAGTGTGACCGAGAAGCTTGCCCTATGGTACCATAAATCTGCACTTCTTAGAATTGAGTGCTAACCTTGCTCGTCAGCACCCTTCCATGCATCTCCTAATGTCACCAAGTGTGTCATGTCCACTGAAGATAGACCAATCATCAAGGAAAGCTGGAAAATTCCCCACGGACATTTTATCAAATATGTAAAGAATTATTCTCTGGAACGTAGCGGGTGTGTTTCACAAACTAAGGGGCATCTGGTGATGCGTATACCCTGTCCTCCACCACGAACTTGGTTTTCAACTTATCTTCCTTTGCAATTGAAATTTAATTATACCCCGAGAATTCGTCCATGAACTAATACATCTCATGTCCCACCACTTTGAGTATTGTGTCTGTAAATGGAATAGGGAAGGGATCCTTTATGGTGATGGCGTTCAGGCATCTGAAGTTGACACAAATTGGTATTTGGTTTGCCTCCTTTAATGATATTAATATGGGTGATACCCATTCACTTGTCTGTACTTTGAAGATAATCCCTGCCTCCAACATGCATTGAATTTCTTCATCTACCCTGGCGGCATAATTTTGTTCATCCTATATGGCCTTCTCCATACATGTATGGCTCCATGTACCAAAGGTATGTAATGCATGCACAACTTGGGTGGTACACCCTTAAGGTCCTTGTAAGTCCAAGAAAACACGTCCTTATATTCCATGAATATATTGAACATTGCGGCTTTTTGTATAGGATTCCAGTCGTCCACAACTAATATGTTGCACAGGTTTTTCTTGTCCCTAAGGTTGGTAATTTGTAGGGATGGTTCTTCATACTTGAATGGTCCTTCGGCAGCAAATTTGTGGGTTGAGCTCTCATTCACACAAGCCTCTCCTTTGTATTCCCCATACTCTAGCGGAAACACATCCTTTTCTAACCCTTGTTCTATCTCTTCCACCCCCAATATGTAACTGTGGAAAAGTTCATAGTCTTCCACCTGCCAATGGAAGAGTCTATTTATTGAACTTACGTCATCCTCCGAATGTTCCTCAAGTTCTAGTACACCTTCCTCATCAAGTTTCATTCAATTCCTCCCCTCGTCCATTCCACCATACTCCCCATCAGACTCAAACTTTGAAGATGCAATTTCTTCACTTACAATTTGTGCGCAAAGGTCAATGATAAACTTTCTTCCCCACCTTTCCATGGATACGGTATTCTTCTTCCAATTATGATTTACCCTTGCTGTCATAAGCCATCCCCTACCAGAATGGCATCATATCCTTTCTTCTTGAGTGGGACCATGATAAAGTCCAACACGAACAGCTATGTTCTAATGGTAACTTGTTGGGCCATCAATATCTTGAGGGGTTTTATACCCTGTTGGACTGCACCTAATAAATTGAAGACTAGGGGCCATAGAGTGTGTTTCCCAAGTTTCTTCCATGTTTCTTCTGGAAAAACATTTACCCCTGACCCGCCATCATATTTGGTGTTTGTAAGAATTGCTCCCAAGATGCCCATTTCGATGACTATCGGGTGTCGGCCATTATTCACCGCCAATAGCTTAGGGTCCATTGTCAACCCACTCGGGAGGTACATTTGTTGCATGGTGATGGATTGCGAAGTGGTGCTAGGTTGTGCAGGACAAGTATTTAATAATGTCGTCTTCAAATGAAGCATGGTATTGAGGTCCTGAATTTTGATTGGTACCTCCATTTGTAACATTTGTCGTAGTATATTATTTTTTGCTTCTATCTGCACTAAAGTGTTTTCTATCAAATGCATATCCTTCCTTACTTTCATGGCCTTCTCAATTTCTTTCTCTGCCTCTCGTACCCTCTGCTTCTCAGTACAGGGATCAGAGTATACTACTTGTTTCTCTTGATTTCGGGTGACAACAAGTACCTTTTCTTCTTCAATGTTGAGAAGGTTTACGTCAAGCTTTGGACAGTTAGCACCTTCGTGATCTCGAGGGCTGCACCATCAACACAACATTTGTGGTATGTCACTCTTCTAGAACTCTCAAGCGAAGGGGCCCCACTGGTTGCACGCCCGACACTAGATCATCGGTCGTCAAGCTTTGGACAATTAGCACCTTCGTGATCTCAAGGGCTGCACCATCAACACAACATTTGTGGTGTGTCACTCTTCTAGAACTCTCGAGCGAAGGGGCCCCACTAGTTGCACGCCCGACACTAGATCATCGGTCGTCCTTTCGAATATGTTGTATTTGGCTTCTATTATCATTACCTTCTCTGTCTTTGCGTCAGAACCTACCAAATAATGCATTATTATTTGTCAATTGGTAGGGGTTGGCTGCCCCAGAGGTAGACAGTTGTTCTTGGGTGAAAAGTACTTATTGGTTTCTTGTCTTCACACTGTATGTGCATTCTTTAGTGGAGTGATCCATCATTTGGCAGATGACGCAAAATGCTTTCTTTGGGCATGACACTTTTGCATGGTCATTCTCCTTACACTCCGTGCACCACATCTCTCCTTCATCACTTCGTCCAGTGCTCCCTTTCATCGTTTTAAACTCCATCATCCTTTCCATGTCTTTTTGGAAGGCTTGCACCTTCTTATTGGATTCATCCTCACTACCTCTCTCATCCGATCATTCATCACTTTTGGATGAGGGCTTAATTTTCTTCTTTGATGTCTTATCGTCACTTTCCAGATTCATGGCCCTATCATAAGCATTTGTGTATGACATAAGCGGCACTATTTTCATCTTCATCCTGAGGGAGGCATTTAATCCCTCAACGAACCATCTTTTCTTTAGTTCGTCGGTCAATTGGGTTGCCATCCTCCCCAACAATTCCTTAAGCCTACGATTATAGGCTCTTACAATTTCTTTCTTTCCTTGCTTTGAGCTATATATTTATGTGACCACTTCATTGTCATCCAAAAGCAGTCTAACTTTCGCTTGGAATTCCTTCCTCACATCGTCCCATGATCTTATCTTTACCTTGTCCATGACAGAGTACCAATCCATAGTTCACTCCTCAAAGGGTCCCTAGGAATTGTTATACCCAGTCATCTTTATCTAAAACTCCATTCGCCATCCAAATAATCTCTCACGTCCAACAATGTCTCACAAGATCCTCCTTCCTGTCACCAGTGAATTTCAGTAGTCTTTGTTTCTGAGACATGTTTCCTCTGGTTGTTTTTCGTGAACCAGTTTGATTGGAGCCTAGCAGGTTGTCATCTCCCATTGGTTGTGTTCCTAAGCCAATTGGGTTGGATCTCGACAGGTTGCTTTGACTGCCATCCGACGTCACTCCAACACAACTTGCCCTAGCATCCTCGACTTCCCTTCTTCTCCCCCTTCCCTTCGATCACTTTGGCCTAGGGTCTCCTCCGTCTGTGGTGTTCAAGATAGGTTTATGAATTGCTATCGTGTTTTTCCAATCAAGTTTAGTCTTTGTCGTGTTTCCTCAAGTAACTCCTCGCTACTTCTCACCTGCCAATGTTCTAGCGAACTATGGTGTTCCCCTTTAATTGCACCTCCCATAACAACCCCGTGGTCACCTTCCATAACACCTCCATGGTCCCCTTTGGGCAACCCTTCGGCTGGTTGTCCTTCAACAAGTTGCCTTAACCTCTGTCGACGTTCTACTTGTTATACGAGAATCGGCGCTTTATGTGTGGCTTCCAAGGCATCTAATTTGTCCTTCTTAATCCTACCTTTATTAAATAATTGGGCATAAATTCTCTAACAACACATCATGTATAAATAGAACACCTTTATTTATTCATATCTCCGTACAATAGGTCGACTATGTGACCTTGTCATTACACATCTACAATGTCCTTTTTCTTCTCCCTTCTCAAGGGTTTACAATTAATGGGTTTATCCTTTGTCGGGTTGCATCACATTCTTCCTCCCGATGGTTATTCTCAACAAAATTATGTAGGATCTATTTGTGTCGTTGTTCCCCCTCAATTTCCTCCTTTTGGTTTGTCAGCGCAAGGGATGCCTGCACTAGCAGACAAGGCAATTGATCCAATAGCATGTCTGGAGCGGGGCTTACATTCAGCCCCGCCCCACACAATATCTTCGGCAACTTCCGCCCGTGCAACCTCCCTCTGTATAAAAGTTTCGATCGCTACCCAAAACAAAATGTGGAAGTTTGAGGTTAGGGCATGTTCCCCTTCAAAGAGTTCGATAACTCCTCTGTTTTTGGTGATGATATTTTCGCTAACAAAAAGTCCCATTTATTCATTGTGTTCCATGACCTTCATCACTTAGTAGATTTGATTGGCAAAGGCGCCAAATGTTTATCGTCACAAGTAAACTAGTTACGTGCTACAAAAGTAATGAAAGAACATAACACAAAAATAAATGTAACAGAATGCTTCAAGAAACCAGATTGCTCATTCCATTAATGTTTATCTCTAGTACATCTCATCATAGTACATCAGACTAAGAAAACAAAAGACAGAATATGATATCTTTCTCATTCAAGACAAATATACAAACATTACTTGAAGGGTTGTGACTCAATCGTCGCATCATGACACCTTTGGTAACTGACTTCCTAACATATGATTAATTATTCCCAAAACATAATTTACCCGACAACACCCACCGCCCCCCACCCCTCTCACTCTCAATATGTTGTGTGCTCTTCAAGTATGTTATGATTTTTGCATTCAACCATCCTTTTCTTTTTGTATTACATAAAGTTTTATCCCCCAAATCTCATTAGATTCCTTATCAGCTTAAAGCCTTAATGAATAGGCTTAAGTGGCTATATTTGAATAGTTGAAGTGAAAACGGGATTCATGATATCTAAACAACCATTCTTGATAACCTGCACATCCCACCCTAGGTTAAATGTATCAATTTGTTCAATAGTTAACCTCATCCAATCTCTTATACATACATCAAATTGATAATTGAAGTCATCCGAAAAATCTTGAGGGATATTGCCATACCCTTATCTTAGATTCAGGTATTTTTTACAATATCCTTAATGAGGGTAATATTTCCCTATAAAATGAATGGAAATTTTGTTGGTGGACCTCTCGAAATCTTGAGTATCGTAGGATGACTAAAAAGTGCAATACTGAGCCTATGGGAAAAGGAACACTTGTTTTTAATTATCTTTGCACCTATTATTGACTGAAGTGATCTGCTTGAGTACTTCATGAGCACAAGATGATCACTAACATTGCAAGGCAGTTTGTATGGCAACTTGTATGGAGAGTCGCCAAATCCACCAAGTCTAATGTAGAATGAATATCAGGAATTGAATGAAGTACTCCCATATTGTATGATGAGATTTGCAGCTTTAGGTGAGATGCTAACTTGAAAATTACCATGCAGCTATCTGACAGTCAACCTAGTGAAAACATAATTTACTCTTTGAAGTCTATCTTGCTGACTTCTACTTGTGACCGTGGATAGCAGTAAATCTGCATTGGTGCATCTTATATTCTATGTGCTTATAACCCTAGCCTCCATGTTCAGTAAGTTCAATAAATAGAATTATGTAAATATGCCTATAATTGTACGGAAAATCGATGCAACTAAACTATTAGTATTTCTATTAACAAATTTCAGTCCTTAAAGAAGAAGCTCAATTTTTTCAAATTAAGGATAACTAGACTATTGTAGGAGGTTTGTAGAATATCAGAGTTTCAATGTTGTGTCTAAGATCTACACATCAAAAAAGGAAAATAAAAAATGGACAAAATCTCATGGTCTATGTAAAACAAGTTTTGACCAAGATAGAATGGCAAGGGTAGGAAATGTCAGATACGCTTAAGGAAGAAAACTGAAGGCATTCAAAGCCTTAGTAACTAACCTCAAAACAAAACAATTATTTTGTTTTGTTGTTAACTCAGAGGTATCCCCGTGTCTCAGCACAGAGCCAAACCTGCCTTGATCTAACATATTGCCAAGTTGGACTTTAGGAAGGGGCTAGAATTTGGCCTGTACAAGCATCAAAAGAAGCAATTTTGTTGATATGCTAGATCACTCTTCTCAAGAAGACCAAGACATAATTTGTGAGACATCCCCAATTGGTCATCTGCAATTGTTTTCCAGCCAAAAATAGAGGACAGACAATACAGAAGATCTACAAGGGCAGAAGCATGTCTCAAGTGATCCAAAGACCTTGGATATAAATTTCCATTCAGTAGACTGCTGAGAAGTCATTTTTGTGGATGGTAATGGAACCACCAGTACAGCGGGCAGTGGTTACACAACCACCATTTTATGCAGGTAGTGTATATATAGCCACCAGAACAGTTACATTTTCAAAACCTTAATAACACAAAGGTTTCATTTCTGCCAGTTGGATAATACAGAGGGTTTTCCCCACAACGAGGAATAGTTGAGACTTGATACTATCAGCAATAGACAGTGCCTGTTCCCTTGTTGAGCATTCCAACTTCCTTCACAAGCTTCGAGCTATGGAAATGCTTTTGACCCCTAAGGACTAATGTAATGGATTTGGCTAAGCCACATTTGGGGTGCTACAGACTAGAGTGTCGGGAGATTTGAACAGTGAATGGATAGTGACATGAGAGAGTCATAAAGCTTATATATGTGTTTGGGCATGCGCATGTAAAGACTGTCCATGGAGACCTTAAAAAGGCAGTAAACTTATAACTGTTCACAAAGATGGTTGCATGAGGAGGAATTCTCTAATCGTCTACAGTTTTCTTCAGGTCAAACATGAGTTATGAAAACATTTTCTATATTTCTTGCTCTTGTTTAGAAGCCATGTTCTTCATTTTCTATCACATACAGTAGACAAGGTAAATCTAAAGACAAAGTAACATTTTTTTCCTTCAATTGCATGAGAAATTGCAACTTATTTAATCCATGCACATGTAAATAAACATGATTATTGTTGGGGCTGTCCATGCTAATTATGAATCCAATCTGGTCAAGAGGAAGCTTAGAACTCACCACAGGCACCATCCAAAAATGAATTTCTACATGTTGGTCAAATAACCTAATCAGATTGGATACTGGAGAACCAAAAAAGATGAGATCTGATTCATCTCCCAACAATGATTCATTCAAGATAGATATCTTATATCATTCCCCTCTAAATCTAGGGTATTGTAGGATTAGATTAACTAAGTAAATTAGGGTTGAGGTGAAGAGCTGCAGACAGGATGTGGCACTTATATGTCCAATCCAAAATGGTCTGAAAACAAAAAAGCAACTAGATTTGTTTGGCAGACACCATACAGGTGAATGAGGAATCTGGACAAATGTGAGAATTAAGGAGCTCACCACTTTGTAACCATAAACGTTTGTGAAAATAGAGGTTTCCAAGGACCATGGATTGATGATGATGACATGGTCATGATAACATGTGATGTTTAAATTTTTTAAATACTATATAATTATTCTCATAAATCATATATTCATTCATCTATATCAAATAAGAAATGTTTGTAAATACATACTTTTGTGATTCAATCATGGGCAGTCGTGCCACAATTAGCTCACAGAAAATCTCAATAAATTCATATGCTCCAACAGTATTCTGCTCTCTTATTAAATGCTCAACCTGCAAGCAACCAACAGATAAATATATAAAAATAAAAATAATAAAGGCCCTGCAAGGAATCTTTTTAGCACAAGCAAAACATGAAGTATATTATTTCATTACTGTTTAGTTATGACTAGAATAATTGTTATTCTAGGAACAAGCTTTTCCAAAAATCATTTTAAATAAGAACAGAAATGGATGTCCTATGGATTCCACATGAAAATTGGATGCCATTAAGAACATTCATACTGCACTAAAAAAAGAACTTGTTATGATATCATTTTTTAAGAAAGAGAAGGTAATACTCACTAGGGGACATCGAATCATCGAGTCACTTGAAACTACATATGGAATGTTCCAGAAACAGTAGGAACAAGCCTAACATAAAATAGTTAAACAGTACATACAATTTCTTAAAACTATAAATCTAAAACCAAAACTATTTAATTAAATTGAGAAGAATAAAATCCTGACTGTGTTCATTATATATTTTATCTGCTCACATATGTAGGCTACAGTTGGTGAGTTACTACTAATTTTCTTTTAATCCACCCCTTCGAGGCCTAGCTAAAGAGAAATAGCACTTAAACATAGTAAAGGACATAAATTGGAATGGCATTTAGGAAAAATAATAATAATGCTATAAAGAATCACATGGATTGTGCTTAATCTCACAATCCTTCAAAATACTCAATTCCCAAGTACAGTTATAAGTTAAAGGAATACATATGCTTGTAAGCTAAGCTACCAGTTCAGGTTCAGGTTTGAGGGTTTGGTTCACAGATCCGGTCAAAAAAAATTGCAGTTGGATTCCTTGCCAAAAAACACATAATAGAGTACCATATTAAATTTGAATGCATGCTCATGTCATATTTGGACACACTAATGCATACACACTTTAGCATTCCAACATTTTAAATGACTACACAAAAGAAGTTAACTCAATGGCTCGTGAGCCTTTGGTAATCATACATATAACTTCAATATTCTGTGTGTTACTATGGATGTCTTCTATTGCAATTCTCCAAAGTTGTATAACACTCATTCTCTTGAGTTCCTTGTTTTTAATGCATTGTCATTCAAAAGACTTGTAAAGTTTATTATGTATATCGATCTCAACCAATTTCAAATCTTTATCTTATTGGTATCAATATATAAACTTCATTATGAACAATTCTATGACACCAAGAATGTATAATTAAAATGTAATATAAATTACACTTTTATTTTTACTTATAAATATTTTCTCCTCTCTCTACCATCAATTGATAAACCTCATTGTGCTGTTTTTTTGTCTTACATATCTCCTAATCTCAAATTCAAAAAAATGTTAATCTACTCCCTTTTCACTTTATAGTTCAACAGTTTGGCTCATCATTTCTCACCCTTTGTTTCACCCAATATATTATTATCATCTATTCTATACTTTAAATATATGATATACGTTATTGAATGTAAAGATAATATTTTATACATTTTACATATAATATTAATTCTTATAAAGAACAAATTATATTTTTTTAATTAGATATAATATTGTTATGCTTTCTTATGAAAACAAATGAGGTCTTACTATGGAAATTATTAACTTCTTGTCAATTGGTGAGTTTAAGAGGCATACTAAGCAAATAGAGTTACAAAAAGAGTGGGTTTAACTGTGGAGTAGTACATTTATGTATATTACCTTCGAAACCAATTACACAGATCATATGAGTGAGGTGACATTTATGTTGAAGAAGTTAGTCAATTAATGTGATCTTTTTGCTCAAAAAGTCTTTGGTCATTGCACCATTTGAATTCTACAACAGCTAACTCTATATTAGCTGACAAAATCTTCACATGTGAATCAGATGTGATATCAAATTAGCCCTCTCGAGCTCCATTATGGGTGATCCCATGACCTGCAGTGGTCTCTTCCCTTAAAAAACGACCAGCATACTCAGGTTGCGCATGGCACAAGGTCCCAATTCTGCTCAACGTGGGTACTGATAATACAGTGTACAGGGTCTCTTTTCTTTATTTTTTCAGTAATTTTTGTTTCAAAGGAACCCTCCTTCCAAATATTATCTGACGTGCTTCACTGCTCTGCGGTACAGTTTTGATTCGTTTTTACTAAGCCAATCGCATAGTTCACTGAGACGAGTTTCTTCATTGTTCGGCCTGTGGAAAAGAGCGTCGCTTTAAACTCCGCAGCAAAGAAGAATGCCAAGCTTATTACTGTGTTGTGAACAACCCTAACTGGGTATGCCATTATTTTCCTGAAATTGTGAGATGGAAGAGGAAATGGGGAACTGTAAAGTGTTTAGGGGATGACAAAAACTTATTAACTCTGAGGGTTGTTTGTCTTCTGTTTGCCCAGCTGATTTTTGGCTTCTCATTCTTAGCTTATGATCTCCTGCTGCTTCCAACAATCCTCTTTCTGTCACTCTCCTAATCTAAACCCTCCAAAAATTCGCCTTCTCTTCTTACGCTTCCGCACTTCTGCAAAATCATAGGACTTCAATCGCACCATATATTAAACTTGCTAGGCTGGCACACAGCTGAAATTGAACAGCTGTCTCTACAAAAATTTACACATTTAATGCGAGCTATCTTTGGAACTGTAAGTGACGTCTCCATTCAATTCTGTGCTTATGTGTCCATGGTGATCGGATTTGCCAACCCCTTTTTTCCTGCTGCCTTATTTTAAACCCAACGATAAAGACTTGGATTTTTTGCACATTCCCAGCATGAGGAATTGGAATCCATCTACGGGTCTTCCCAATAAATATGGCCTATCGGCTAATAAATAAATATGTACGTATGTATAACTTAAAGAATAGAGATAATATACAGATTTTTAGTGCACAACAATATATATAAATGTTGGATAGTAATATTAATATATAATATAATTCATAGTTCCATGGAGCAAAGTTTGAAGACTATCTGAGCACTCTATAAAACTTTTTGAATCCCCAAGTCCCTAAGCTCGCCAAGTTGAGTTGAGTAGGCTCCCGCACTGAATTTGGTCAAGTCTTGGAGAGTACATGACCAAGTACTACTCTAAGACTCTCTAAGTCTCAGGCTCAAACTCCCAAGTCTTGAGCTCAGACTCTTTTATCTAGAGCTTGGACATAATTGTCACAGGGTTGGATTCAGCTCACGCCTAGGACAAGTCTTCTCCCTTAGAATTTCCAACCTCATGCAGCACTGGCGATCCCTACTAGCAACTCCCATTGTGGACAAATTGTTTTCATTCACGCAAACTACACCTTACCTCTGCTCTCTATCAAGTGTCCATTACCTAACTGCACAAACCTCCTTGGCTCTACTTCCATAGGTGCACCTTGCACGCATCCTCAAACTCTTAGCTCTACTCTTTTCCAGCTCATGTCGAACCCTTGACCAGCCCCTCATGTCTTCCCTTTACATCCCCCATAAGACTCCTGCTACCAACACTAATCATATGTGATCCCACTCTACGAGTCCTCCAGATCACCTAGTTGATCACCACTATGCCACTACCTAAATGTTGAGAACCACCATAGCTCTCCTTGTTCAACTATGCTTGTTCCTCAAGCTATGTACTGCACTACCCTGCATCAGGAACCCCTGAGTCTCCCTAGTGCAGGAGCAGCTAGGGGTAAGAAGGAAACCTAATGCATTTTTGGTTTGTGGATGATCTAACCAACCATTGAGGGAATAAGGACTAAGAATAAAGTCCCAAGGTGTGATTAGGAGGTATAATTAGATAGGATTTGGAATGTGAGTCAAGTTTTTCACAAACAGGTCCTATTAGGTAAAATTGCTTGGAAATTGCTCTAAGAGGCAAAATGTGGAGAAATTCCTTAAAAGGGGGCAAGAAGTGTGTAAGGGTGGTCCTTAGGTGTCCTAAGGTCATTTTAGGAGGTTTGGTAACATATTGGCCAAGTTTGAAGACCCAATGTGCAAAATTGCAAAAGTTGCATTGACAACTTTGCAATTTTTGCAAAATTGCTTGACAACTATTTATGCAGTTTTGGAAAAACGAACTACTTAGGTAGTTATGGTTCAAACTGAAGGCCAAAATGGAGGATGAAGACTATTTAAACCTTTTCCAACTCATTTCCAAGGGTTGGATAGTTGGATGTATGGACAATACCCATAACAGAGCAATTTTATGGACTGGAACGTGGTTTTTGAGGATTGAATAGAGGAATTAGATTAAATAACTGACTGTTTTTTATGGAATAATCTTGAGATCATGTTTTGAATCCGTGCATAGTTATTTTGGTTTCAAGCTTTCATTTGTTAGGGTTTAGAAAATTGAATAGTGTTAGTGTTCCTGCTGTCCAATTTTGTATTGCCAACATGAAAATGGCTATGGCTTGAGTTTCCCTTGTGAAAACACCACGGCTCTTGGAAACCAAGCACCAGCCTTTGTAAATAGTCTATATATTAATTTTGGGATCTGTGCAAGTTAGGGAACTCATTTTTCAAGCGAGCCCTAGGCAAGCAATGTGAGCTTGGCAAGGTGCAATGAAGGCTTGAATTGGAGTTTTAAATGGAACAATGGATTGGCACAAGCTAATCTTGATTTGGCAATGAAGGAGTAGAGTATCTAGGATTCATAACTCAAAGGAGGAGGTTGGAAGTGGAGTTTGAAGCTAGTGGTGAAGGAATCATATACATTGCCTTTGGAACCCCTAAAATGAGGGTTTTCTGAAGTTGTACTGTACACTCAAACCAAGGGCCTAAAACCTAAAAACTCTTCAAAGTTAGGTCATAGGGAACAAAAGTCCTGAGCACACCAAGGGGCCTTGTTGAGTGTTTTTATGAGTTATTGCACATTCCTTGTTTCTAGGAGGGGTGATAGGGGCTTTTAGGGCTACAAGGGCTAACTAGGCAATTTGGAGATGTATGAGTGTAAAACTTGAAAGAATGATGAAGAAAGGTGGGAAATGGATCAAGAGCCTCAGAATGATGGTTCAACCTTGATTTTCGCCTATTTGGTGAACATGGTGAAGTTTTGGCATTGCAGAACAAAAGTGCATAGTTGGTGACCTCGAGGTGTACGATTGAAACTTGAATTGTTGGGAGAGTTTCTTGGTGAAAGGGGATTGGGAAGGGATCCTCTAGGTTAGGGTCAAGAGTAGTAACCCTAAGTGGGCTAGGAGTAGTCTTGGAAGAGCAAGAAAGCTCTTAAGTGAAGAAGCTCCCCATCAAAGTGGTATCAAAGCCATAAGATTGAGGCTTGTGGTGATATGTCGTATTCCACCGAGTCAAGTGGATCCTCAAAGATGGTTACCAATGGAGAGTTGGCAAAGGAGGTAGATGAGCAAAAGAAGCTCATGGAAGAGAAAACAAGGCTTCTTGATGAGGCCCTAGAAGAGGTGAAAGATAAGATAAAGTAGATGGAGGATGCAACCCAAGCTACGGAAGATGGAGACTTTGGCAAGGGTAAAGAGAAGGTAAGTCTGGAGGATGAGATACCTGAACCAGATCCTCCACTTGGTGAACAAGAACCATTCCTCACAACCCTCAAGGCTTCTGGAGGAAAGCGCCTAGAAAATGTCTCACTTTTCCATGGTAAGATCGATGCAGAGGTGGTACTAGAATGGCTTGAGAGCATGGAGAAGTACTTCGAATTTGAAGGGATAACAAAGGCTCAGAAGGTGAGATTTGCAAAATCCAAATTGAAAGGTCAAGCATTGGCATAGTGGAAGTTTGTGCAAGAGAAAAGAGAGAGTGAAGGGAAGAAATCTATAGCTAACTAGAAGGCTATGGTGGCAAAGATAAAAGGGACCTATCTGCCAGAGGACTATGAGATTCAAATTCACAAGCAGAGGTGGAATCTCAAGCATAAGGATCTTGATGTGGCTACCTATACTAAGGAGTTTCAGAAATTGGCCCTAAGATCAAGGGTACAAGAGGCAGAGAGCATCAAGGTGGCTAGATACCTAAATGGCCTGAAGTGGTCTATCCAAGATGAGTTGAGTTTGTTTCGTTTCACCACGTTGCAAAGTTGTTTTCAAATGGCTAGAAAAGTGGAAGATAAACTGAGGAAGAAAGGGGACTCAAGTTCCAAGAACCAAGGCAAAGGTAAAGACTTCAGAGGTGGTTCAAGGGGAGGCTCTAGTGGAAGGACTAATGAGCAGAAAGGTTATGGGGAATCTAAGTGGAATGAGCAGGCCAGTGAGACCAGTCAAAGGAGAGGCTCTAGTAGAGGCAGGGGATCCAACAATGGTGGCAGAGGCAGATATGGGAATAGCAGCAGAGGCTCACACTTTAGCATTATGAAGTGCTATAACTGAGGCAAGTTGGGACACCCTACCTACAGATGTCCAGAGAAGGCGTCCTCATCCTATGGAGAAAAGAAAATCACCTACATCCAAGAAGCAGATTGTAAATGTATCAGACTTAACTCTTATATTATACTGAATAACTTGCTCAAGATCATAATGTAATATTGGACTGAAGATATGATAAGATATTTCCTACACTGCACTATACTGGAAGTCGGTATTCAGTATTGACCTGTTCTACAATAATTTGACGACTTATGATACTTTTGTGTTCACCGTATTGCAAATCAGATAATACTGATTATTTATATGCTGGTAGTTTGAATGAGTCATGACTGATAGTCATGACTCATACCTGAGTCACATCTATCAACCGTGACTATTATTAACGGCTGGGTTGTAAACAAAAGTCGACCACAGTTTACTTTAATAACCATGCCGAACTTTATTTATACTAATGCCCAATAATATGAAGTCATATGTAATTTATTATCGATGGAATGTTATAATGTCTTATATAGATTTATAATCATAACTTCTGTCTTTTGTATTATATTTGGAATAACAGTGTGTGTGTGTGTATATATATATAAGTTTATCAAATATCTCATATATAAAATAACATAGATATGATTATAATAGTTATGAATAACTCTACAACTAATCTATACATTAACACTCCCTCTTAGATTAGTAAGATAAACACGTATAAGAGGTCTTTGATCAGAAGACTTCTTTTATCCAATGTCAAATATAAAACATTGTGACATGTGAGAGTTGGCCTATCAGAATATCAATTGAATGATATTCACCAATCTCTCAAAAGCAATGGCCTATCAAAAACATCAACTTAATGATGATCACCAAATGCTCAGTGTGGTAATGGCCTATCAAAATATCAGGGCATGATATACACCAAGCACCAAAAATATATCTATACAAACAACTTGTAGATTAATGATATCAACCGCCTAGTTGTTGATTTACAAGATAAAGCCCTTACATGAAACACTTTCACAAAAATGAATCATGCTACCAGTTATTGTAAGGACGTCACTTTACAATAACTTCTCCTGATACAAGTGAAATTCTTTTTGAAGTCGTCACTTCTTAAAGATTAACAGAGGTTTTAATTATTATTATATATATATATATATATATATATATATATATATATATATATATATATATATATATATATATATATATATATATATATATATATATATATATATATATAGATATGTACAATAATCAATTTTTCTGAGACATGTCCTCAGATTTTACAATCATACCAAGTTCTTGGCGAAAAATTTCCACTTTTGTCTTAGCAAGTGGTTTGGTAAGAATGTCTGTAAATTGATCCTCTGTACTAATATATTCCAGCTTGATTACATCCTTCTCAACCATGTCTCGAACATAGTGGTAAGGTATCTCGATATGTTTTGATCTGTTATGAAACACAGGATTAAGAGATAGCTTGATGCAGCTCTGGTTATCACAATAAATAGTAGTAGGTGGAAGTGGCTTCCCAAATAATCCAAATAGAAGTTTCCTCAACCATACAGTTTCTCTTGCTCCCATAGATGCAGCTATGTACTCAGCTTCTGTAGAACTTTGTGCTACTGAAGATTGCTTCCAACTAAACCAAGATATCATTGCTAAGCCCAATGTAAAACAAAATCCTGAAGTACTCTTACGATTCTCTAAATTTCCTGCCCAATCAAAATCTGTATATCCCTTTAAATTTAATTCAGTTTTAGTGTATTTGAGACCATATCCAATAGTACCGCTGAGATATCTGAGAATGTGCTTTGCTGCCACTAAATGAGTTTGTTTAGGTTTGCACATGAACTGACTAAGAACATTTACAGCATAACAAATGTTAGGTCTTGAGTTCACCAAATACATTAAAGAACCAATTATCTGTCGATATAGAGTAGGATCAACGCTTTCAGAATCATCAGTTGCTTCTTTTAGTTTCAAGAGGTTTGTTCCAATAGGAGTTTTCATTGCCTTGCTATCCAACATGCTGAACTTGTTAAGTAGATCCAGAGTGTACTTGCCTTGATTTAGGAAGATCCCTTTAGAATGCTGCCATACTTCTAGTCCCAAGAAATAGTGTAGTATTCCTAGATCTTTCATTTCAAATTCAGATATAAGAGCTTGTTTACATTGTTCGATTAAATGATCTTCTCCTGTAATCAAAAGATCATCAACATATAAAACCATGATTAACATGTCCCCTTGTATTACTTTGTAATATAAATTTGGATCTGCAATGTTTTTAGAGAAGTCAAGTTTAGATAGATGCTGATCTATCCGTTCATACCGAGCTCGGGGAGCTTGTTTCAATCCATATAGAGCCTTTTTCAGTTTGCATACATGAGTTTGTTTATTGTGTACTTCAAATCCTTCTAGTTGTTCAAGATAAACTTCCTCTTCTATGACACCATTCAAAAATGCAGTCTTTACATCCATTTGATGAATTTTCCATCCCTTGGATGCAGCAATGGCTAAAACAATTCTGACGGAGGTATATCTGGCTACTAGAGCAAAAGTTTCCTCATAGTCTATTCCTTTCTTTTGAGAAAATCCTCTAGCAACAAACCTTGCTTTGTACTTGTCAATACTTCCATCTGCAGCATTTTTAATTTTAAATAGCCATTTTGAGGAAACCACTGATTTATTTTTGGGTCTAGGAACAATATCCCAAACATCATTCTTAAGTATGGAGTTATATTCTTCTGTCATGGCATCTTTCCAATGTTGATGTTTTATAGCTTCTTTTACATCAAATGGTTTAGATTTTGAAATTTCACTCATTAGTGCAATGTAACTTGAGTATATATTAGGACGTTTCCTCTCCCTAATGAAATCTGAAAGAATTGAATTGTTTTCTTCAATTAGCTTTCTGGCCCATAGAGGTCTTTTCTTTTCCTTAGAGGTGTGAGTAATGTCCATGGGTTCAATTTGTTTATCTTCCTCCATTGGAGACTCCCTCTCATTATCAGAGTTTTGTTCTTCTAGGGCTTCTTCTGAATTTAATTCATCTTTTGATCTTTTGTAGGCCAAATCTTCACCAAATATTACATCTCGACTTAGTTCAATATTCCTTTGTCCAGGGATATAGATGCAACATGCTTTTGAAGTTTCACTATAACCTACAAAGATTCCTTTCTTTCCTGAGGGCTCTAGTTTGGTTCTCTTTTCTTTAGGAATATGTATATAGACAAGACAACCAAAAATTCTTAAGTGTTTAAGATCAGGTTTCTTCCCGGTAAATACTTCTTCAGGGGTCTTAAATTCAAGATAAGAGTGGGAACACCTATTTTTGAATGTAAACAGCAGTATTTGAAGCTTCACCCCAAAGAAAAGTTTCAAGATTTTGATCATGAAGCATTGCTTTAGCAAAATAAACTATAGATCTATTTTTCCTCTCAACTATTCCATTTAGTTGTGGATTATACGGAACAAAACACTCCCTCTTGATCCCAACTGATTTACAATAATCTATAAAGATATCAGAAATATACTCTTTACCATTGTCTGTTCTTAATACTTTTATTTTCTTTCCAGAAAGGTTTTCTACAATAGCTTTAAACTCTTTAAATTTAGTTAGGATTTCCTCAGATTCTTTACTTTTAAGAAAATAGATCCATGTCTTCCTAGAGAAATCATTCACAAATATGATATAGTATAGAGAACCTCCTAGAGATGGAACTGACATATGACCACATAAGTCTGAATGAATAAGTTCTAGAATTTCTTTGGATTTGGTTTGACTATTATGGAATGTAGTTTTGATATTCTTCCCTAGAGCACAACCTTTACAGATTCCTTCATGATATGGATTAAGTTTAGATATACCTGTTACCATTTTTCCTATAGAAGATAATCCTCAAAAATGAAGATGACCTAATCTTCTGTGCCAAATTTCATTTTCTTTGAAAGAATCATGAATTAGAGCTGAATGAGAGACAGAGTTAACCTGATAAAGACATCCATGCCTTGAGCCAAATTTGTATGCATTTTTTATGTTAGAGTTCTTAGGCCAAGCTAAAGACCTTTCCTTCCATAAATGTAATTCTGAGTCCATCTTCAAGAGTAGAGATAGAAAGCAAGTTTCTTTTTATGCTAGGTACATATAGTACCTTAGTAAGTTCAATTGTTTCCCCTGATTTTAGATGAATGGTACATGTTCCTATTCCCATTACGGGGTAGCTTGTATCATCTCCAATGGTTACTTCATCAACATAGTCTTCTTGTAGAGAGTCTAACTGCCCTTTAAAACCTGTGATATGTTGAGAGGCTCCACTATCAATTACCCAAGTACTTGATCTGGTTGATGCTTCACTGGAGAGTGTTGAATAGAAAGCATTATGTTTAGAATTTCCATTAGAGTTTTGAGTGGTTGCAAATGAAGCTTGTGACTTAACTCTATCAGGACATCTAGATACTAGATGTCCAAATTTATCACACCTATAACATTGCATTTTGGAGAAATCAGTGTGTTTTTTCCTTCCTTTGAATTTTCTTTTCTTCCTATTTACTTGAGTAAAGAGAACATGTAACTCTTCTTTTGAGGAGGAAACATTTTGACCTCGAGCTACTTGCATACACTCTTCTTGTATACAGTCGGCTTTAAGTCTTTCAAATTTAGGTAACTTTGACCAAGAGCATACCCCTTGTCTGAAGGTATCCCATGATGATGGAAGACCTTTTAGAGCCATTATTGTTAACTCCTTTCCATCACAGATGTGTCCTATGGAAGAAAGTTGATTTCGAAGATCGGTTATTCTCAAAAAGTAAGAGGAAATTTTCTCTCCTTTATTCATTTTAATATTTGGCATTCTGTCTTTTAATGTAATGATCCGAACAGTATTGTTTATCTCAAACATATTTTCAAGAGCATTGTACATCTCATATGCAGTGTCTAGTTCTGAGATTACAGGAAGTAGATGAGTTTTAACACCATCCACAATAATTTTCATAGCTTTATTGTTATCACTTTCCCATTTTTCTAGTTCATCATTTCCTTTAGGTGATGGGTTAGATTTTTCAATAAACTTATTTAAACCATGTTCTTTAAGTATAAGTTTTAGACGTAGCTTCCAGCCTACAAAATCTAAATCACCTTCTAGCTTGTCTTCAAGTCTCATACCATTCACCATTTTATTTATAATATCTGATGCTTCTATGACCTAGATAATTGAAGTCTGATATCAGGATACTTCTTTTAAACCTGCTCTGATACCGTGTAAATGTATCAGACTTAACTCTTATATTATACTGAATAACTTGCTCAAGATCAAAATGTAATATTGGACTGAAGATATTATAAGATATTTCCTACACTGCACTATACTAGAAGTCAATATTCAGTATTGACCTGTTCTACAATATTTTGAAGACTTATGATACTTTTGTGGTCACCGTATTGCAAATCAGATAATACTGATTATTTATATGCGGGCAGTTTGAATAAGGAGTCACGACTGATAGCCGTGACTCATACCTAAGTCACGTCTATCAGCCGTGACTATTATTAACGGCTGGGTTGTAAACAAAAGTTGACCACAGTTTACTTTAATAACTATGCCGAACTTTATTTATACTAACGCCCGATAATATGAAGTCATATGTAATTTATTATCGATGGAATGTTATAATGTTTTATATAGATTTATAATCATAACTTATGTCTTTTGTATTATATTTGGAATAACAATGTATATATATATATATATATATATATATATATATATATATATATATATCAAATATCTCATATATAAAATAACATAGATATGATTATAATAGTTATGAATAACTCTACAACTAATCTATACATTAACATGGATAATCAAAAAGCAAGTGAAGTGGATCTTGATGTTGATGGAGAGAACCTCATGTTGAGGAGAGTTCTAGTGAAGGAACCAGTAAAAGAGGAACCCCAGAAAAGAAGAGCATTATTTAGGACTACTTGCAAGATACTAGGCAAGGTATGCAAAGTAATCATAGACTCACGGTCTACTGACAATGTCATGTTAGAGGAGGCATTACAAAAAATTGGCTTGACAATGATACCACATGTATGTCCTTATAAAGTGACTTGGTTGAACAAAGGGCAGAACATTCTAGTGAATGAACAAGTTTGGGCAGACATCACTATTGGAAAATATCAGGATAAGATCCTATATGATGTACTCCCTATGGATGCCTGCCATTTGCTATTAGGAAGGCCTTGGCAGTATGATAGGGAAGCAATGCATCATGGGAAGGATAATAAGTATTCTTTCAAGAAAGATGGGGTCACATACAAGATACAATCCATAGTGGAGGAAGATATGGTGGAAAAAGCAATTGCTAAGACTTTGTTAATGAGAGGGAAAGAGTTCCTCAAGGACTTGAAGAAAGGTGAGGGAGTTGGGTATGCTATTATGGTGAAACCCAAGGAGGAGAAGACAACTTCACAAGCACCTATCCCTGCAGAGGTACAACACCTATTGGATCAGTTCAAAGATATCATTTGTGACGGAGCACCACCAACTTTACCTCCAAAGAGAGCCATAAGTCACCAGATTGACTTCAACCTAGGGGTATCACTACCAAACAAAGTTGCATACAAGATGACTCCAGAGCAGAACAAGGAGACTGCAAGACTTTACCTCCAAAGAGAGCCAAAATTCACCAGATTGACTTCTACCCAGGAGCATCACTGCCAAACAAAGTTGCATACAAGATGACTCTAGAGCAAAACAAGGAGATTGCAAGGCAAGTTCAAGAGTTGCTTGATCAGGGGCTGATTAGGAAGAGCCTCAATCCATATGTCGTACCAGTGGTCCTAGCACCCGAAAAGGGAGGTAAGTGGAGAATGTGCACTAATTCTAGAGCAATTAATAGAATCACAATTAGGTACAAATTTCTCATTCCTAGGATAGAGGATTTGATGGATTGTCTAGGTGGAGCTAGATACTTCTCCAAAATTGATCTTAAAAGTGGATATTATCAGATTAGGATGAAAGAAGGAGATGAATGGAAGTCTACATTTAAGACTACTGAGGGTCTCTATGAGTGGTTGGTAATGCCATTTGGCCTTAACAATACCTTCATGAGAGCCATGAATGAGGTCTTGAAAGACTGCATAGGAATATTTGTTGTTGTGTACCTAGATGACATCCTCATCTTCAGCAAGACAAAGGAGGAGCATATGAAGCACCTAGAATTAGTGTTGAGAAAGCTCCAAGAGGAAAAGCTGACAATAAATCTAGAGAAGAGTGAGTTCATGAAGGAGGAGCTAGTGTATTTGGGGTTTGTAGTATCCCAAGGGAATTTGAAAATGGACAAGGACAAGGTGGAGGCAATCTTGAGTTGGCCTACCCCTAGATCTACTACTAAGGTTAGAAGTTTTCATGACCTAGCACAATTCTATAGGAAATTTGTGAGGAGGTTTACTGAAATTTGTACACCTATGAATGACCCCATCAAGGGGAACATGAAAACCAAGTTCACATGGACCAAGACAGCAAATGCAAGTTTTGAGAGGTTGGAGAAAGAAGTGGCAACACAACCAATTTTGGTTTTGCCTAGTTTTGAGAAGCCATTTGTGTCGAAATGTGATGCTAGCAACATAGCAGTTTTGAGCCAAGCGGGCAGAGCAGTAGCATTTTTCAGTGAGAGGCTTAATGAAGCCAAGACAAGGTATGTAATGACCCGTACTAGTACTGTAATAAATCCAACTAGCACTGCACTGTCATGAACTTGACTTTTCTGTTTTTCCCCTTTAAATGTGAACCCTAGAGTATGAACCCACTTAACAATAACCAACAATATGAATGACAAGTGATATTCCAGATAGGTATTTGCTCAACTCACTCTTAAATAACACATTCAGAAATATATCCACATGCAAATGAAAATATGAATAGCAAATTAAATTCGCACTTTCACCAATAAATTTGTCTTTCCAAAAATGATATTAAAGATTCACACATAAGAAAATACAGTACAAACCAAAAGCACTAAACCATCAACCTTACAACAATCCGGAAGCATGTTATTCCCTTATACAGAAGCAATATAATAACCAGCAACTTCCAAATAACTTCTAAAGCATTATTGTATTATACAACAGCAATACAAAAACACAGAAACCAATCCTAAATACAGATTCAACAGTCGGATTGGAACAATAGGATAAGAACCTGTAAGCGTGAATGGAACACCTGAAGTGATGTTTCCTGGGACAATGGGTTTGCATCCACTATCTGCTAGCACGAGGGGCTACGTCCTTTAACTAGCTGAAAGCTGAAGCTTTCTAAGACACTTAAAGAGAGAAACTTAACTGAATAGTAAAATCAAGCATGCCGAATGAAAGGGTCTCTTCTCCTTTTATTCTTGTAGTTGTGACTCTTCGACTACCTTTCTGTCTTTCTGTCTTAACTCTCCTTGACCTCTTTTGCCCACTTGGAATATCAATTTGACTTTTAATAGATGAAGTTTCAGCTCTCCTAGTAAATTTAATATTATAGTGATGACCCCCTTAATATTTCTAATGTCCCCAGAAAAGGGACACTACAAGGTATTCAGCATATGACCTAGAACTTTATGCACTTGTCTAAGCCCTCAAGAAGTGGAGGCATTATCTATTGCTTAAGGAGTTTGTGGTCTTCACAGATAACCAAGCCCTAAGCTTTATCAACTCACAGCAGAAGCTAAGTCTAAGGCACATTAAGTGGATGTTGCAGTCCTACACTTTCACTATCAAGCACAAAAATGGGACAAACAACAAAGTGGCAGATGCTTTAGGTAGGAAGTTATTGACAGTGCAAGAAGTCAAGTTGCAGAGCATTGGCAACTTCACTTGGATGGATTCAAAGACCTATATGAAGAAGATGCTGATTTTGCAGAGGCCTATAAGGTATGTACTGATTTTGCTAATCATTTTCATAGTGATTTTGCTGAATACACCTTGCAGAATGGGTTACTGTTCAAGGGACAACAGTTGTGCATCCCAAGGGGATCTATGAGGGAAAATCTCGTACAGGAGAAACACAATGGGAGCATGAGTGGGCACTTTGGTCTTAGTAAGACTTTAAACCTTGTGGAGAGGTTCTATTACTAGCCTAAGATGCAAAGAGATGTCAGGAGGTATGTAGAGCAGTGTAGCATATGTCAAAAGGCAAAGGGAACTTCTTCCAATGCAGGGTTCTACCAATCTCTACCCACTCCTAACATGCCTTGGGAATGCATCAGCATGGACTTCATAGTGGGATTGTCAAGGACTAGGACAGGGATGGTCAGTGTGTTTGTGTTAGTAGACAGGTTAAGTAAAATGAGCCACTTCATACCATGCAAGACAACCCATGATGCAAGTAATATTGCCAACCTATTCTTCAAAGAGGTAGTTATGATAAATGGCTTGCCAAAAAGCATAGTGGCTGATAGGGATGTCAAGTTTATGGGGCACTTTTGGAAGACCCTATGGAAGAGGCTTGGAACAAATCTAGCACATAGTTCTACCTACAATCCTCAACAAATGGTCAAACAGAGGTGATCGACAGGGTCTTGGGCAACCTATTAAGGTGTCTCATTAAAGAGTATGGGCAAAGTTGGGAGCAGGTCATTCCCCAAGCTGAATTTGCATACAATGATAGCAAGAATAGGACAACAGGGTTAAGTCCTTCTCAAGTAGTATATAGCACTCACCCAAGAGGCACAATGGAGCTAAGGGACCTACCTTCACAGGACAAAATCAGTGGGCATGCTGATGATTTTGTTCAGTCAATGAAGGAGGTACATGATCAAGTGAAGCAAACATCGATGGAGGCAAATCAGAAATTGAAGGAGAAGAAAGATGAGGGGAGAAAAGAGTTGCAATTTCAAGTGGGAGACTTGGTGATGGTGTATCTAAACAAGGCCAAGTTACAAAAGGGAATCCCTAGCAAGTTGCAGATGAAGAGGATTGGGCCATGCAAGATACTTGAGAAGTATGGATCCAATGCCTACAATGTGGACTTACCAAAGGACATGGCTATCTCTCCAAGCTTTAATGTTAAAGACCTAATACCTTATAAGGGTCCTAAGGTGGATGAAGTAGACTATCATGAAGAGTTAAGCAAGGACATCTCAGACCTGCAAGTACCTGCAAAAGCACAACCACAGGTAGAGAAGATTTTGGATTCTAGGGTGAAGAAGAATACAAGAAACAAAGTTTACAAGGAGCATTTGGTGAAATGGATGGATTTACCTAAGGCTGAGGCAACTTGGACTGCTGAAAGTGACTTTAAGAAGCATGGCATCAACAATGAGTTCTTATCTCCAGCAGTACCTTAGTTTTCTTCTCGCAGGGGAGAATGGTGTAGGATTACCTAGGGGTAATAAAGGAAACCTAATGCATTTTTGGTTTGTGGATGATCTAACCAACCATTGAGGGAATAAGGACTAAGATTTAAGTCCAAAGGTGTGATTAGGAGGTATAATTAGATAGGATTTGGAATGTGAGTCAAGTTTTTGACAAATAGGTCCTATTAGGTAAAATTGCTTGGAAATGGTTGTAAGAGGCAAAATGTGGAAAGATACCTTAAAAGGGGGCAAGAAGTGTGTAAGGGTGGTCCTTAGGTGTCCTATGGTCATTTTATGAGATTTGGTAACCAACTGGCCAAGTTTGAAGAGCCAATGTGCAAAATTGCAAAAGTTGTCAAAAAGTTGCATTGACCACTTTGCAAGTTTTGCAAAATTACTTGAGAACTTTTTATGCAATTTTGGAAGAACGAACTACTTAGGTAGTTATGATTCAAACTGATGGCCAGAATGGAGGATAAAGACTATTTAAACCTTTTCCAACTCATTTCCAGGGGTTGGATAGTTGGATGTACGGACGGTACCCATAACAGAGCAATTTTGTGGACTATAATGTGGTTTTTGGGGATTGAGTAGAGGAATTGGATTGAATAATTGACTATTTTTTATGGAATAGAGTCTTCAAATCATGTTTTGAATTTGTGCACAGTTATTTTGGTTTCAAGCTTTCATTTGTTAGGGTTTAGAAAATTGAATAGTGTTAGTGTTGTGATATTGCTATCAGGATTTAATTGTGTGATTTTGAGTCAAACTCATTGACCCATGTTTCATGAGTAGTGATTCAACATGAATCCATCTCTCATGAGAATAAATGTAACACTTGTCACTCATTGGATCTCGGTGATGCTCACAAGGGTGAAGCGCCGGGACTTCCCAGGAGGTCACCCATCTCAGTGAGCATCACCTAGATCCAATGAGTGCTAAGTTGTTCCATTTATTCTCGTGACAGATGGATTCGTGTTGAATCACTAGTCATGAAACATGGGTCAATGAGTTTGACTCAAAATCACACAGTTAAATCCTGATAGCAATATCACAATTTAAATTGCTATGGAAATTATCTCCTACTTATCAGTGTTAGTGTTCCTACTGTCCAGTTTTGTATTGCCAACATGAAAATGGCCATGGCTTGAGTTTCCCTTGTCAAAACACCATGGCTCTTGGAAACCAAGCACTAGCCTTTGTAAATAGTGTATATATTAATTTTGGGATCTGTGCAAGTCAAGGAACTCATTTTTCAAGCGAGCCCTAGGCAAGCAATGTGAGCTTGGCAAGGTGCAATGAAGGCTTGAATTGGAGTTTTAAGTGGAACAGTGGATTGGCACGAGCTAATCTTGATTTGGCAATGAAGGAGTAGAGTATCTAGGATTCATAACTCAAAGGAGGAAGTTGGAAATGGAGTTTGAAGCCAGTGGTGAAGGAATCATATTCATTGCCTTTGAAACCCCTAAAATGAGGGTTTCCTGAAGCCGTACTGTACGGTCAAACCAAGGGCCTAAAACCTGAAAAGTCTTCAAAGTTAGGTCATAGGGAGCAAAAGTCCTGAACACACCAAGGGGCCTTGTTGAGTGTTTTTATGAGTTATTGCACATTCCTTGTTTCTAGGAGGGGTGATAGGGGCTCTTAGGGCTACAAGGCTAACTAGGCAATTTGGAGATGTATGAGTGTGAAACTTGAAAGAATGATGCAGAATGGTGGCAAATGGATCAAGAGCCTCAGAATGATGGTTCAACCTTGATTTTCGCCTCTTAGGTGAACATGGTGAAGTTTTGGCATTGCAGGTCAAAAGTGCATAGTTGGTGACCTGGAGGTCTAGGATTGAAACTTGAATTGTTGGGAGAGTTTCTCAGTGAAAGGGGATTGGGAAGGGATCCTCTAGGTTAGGGTCAAGAGTAGTAACCCTAAGTGGGCTAGGAGTAGCCTCGGAAGAGCAAGAAAGCTCTTAAGTTAAGAAGCTCCCCATCACTCCCTCGCTTAACACTTCATCCACCCTGAGTGACTTATGTGGCAGAATATGTTGATTTAGGAGTCATATTATTATATCTGAGCCTTCAAATTTTGGGAAGGCTATAAAACAGCAAGTATGGAGAGATGTCATGATAGAAGAATATCAATCCATTATCAAGAATGATGTTTGGGACATTGTTCCTCTGCCTAAAGGTAAATCTGTTGTTTTTTCTAAGTAGCTGTTCAAAATTAAACATGCAGTTGAGGAAGTGTTGATAAGTACAAAGCTAGATTTGTAGCTCGAGGGTTTTCTCAAAAAGAATGTATAGATTATGAGGAGACTTTTGCTCTTGTAGCTCAATAAACTTGTATTAGAACTATCATTGCTATTGCAGCAGTTAAAGGATGGAAACTGTTAAAATTGTAGCCACACTCAAATTGAAGAAATTTGACATATCAAGAACAATGTTCATGTGTGTGTGTGTGTGTGTGTGTGGTTTATCTATATATATATATCAAATGTCATATTGAATGAAAGATCATTATATATTCCTGTCCATATGTAATCGAGCTCCTCTCATTATAATACTAGTAATCACGATCGAATGATTCAAATCACCGGTTGCGGCTATCGAACATGGTCGGCAGTTTAATAGTTCAAAGTCCACGTAGAGACATGACCCTATGTGGTACTTTGTATCACGTAGAGTCATGTCCCTTTGTGGACATGACTCTATATCCCTTATAAATGTTACTTTGAGAACGCTGAATGAAAACATCACAATTACAACCGTGCTTAGTATCTTCAGCATCTTGTTCAGATTTATCTGCAATTGATAAACATTAAACATTCAGAGTTTATATATTTACAGTACAGATTCAGCCAGCACTACTTAAGGATAAGCAGTTAAGTTGAGTACAGATTGAAACTGCTTAAATAGTTATATTTGAATAACAGAAATCTAGATTCAATATTATTCTATCACAGTCACTCTATCAGAGATCCTATTAATTAACAGAAACTGTATCAAATGGATGTGAAGACGGCATTCTTGAATGTTGTAATTGAAGAAGAGGTATTCATTAACCAGCCAGAAGGTTTTGTGATCCATGAGAAGGAATCACACGTGTGGATTGGAAAAGGCTTTGTATGGTTTTAATTTCCATGGTTTTAAACAAGCTCTGTGTGCATGGTATGAAAGAATTGATCATTATTATTGAGTTTGGCCTTCCTCAAAAATTCTGCAGATCAAATCTCTATTTCAATTGCAAATTAAGCATTGATCTTATTTCTTTATGTTGATGAATTGTTTCTTACTAGAGAGGCTGATCTCACTGCTGAATGTAAGAAAAAGCTAGCTTCTGAATTCAAGATAAAAGATCTCGGTCTTACGCAATAGTTCCGTGGATTAGAAGTGTGACAAAGACCAAATGAGATTATCCTAGGTCAACGAACATATGCTATTGACATTTTGAAAAGATTTAGTATGTTAGACTCCAAGTCCATATCAACTCTTATGGAAGTAAATCTTAAAAAGTTACATGAGGTTGAAGCCAGTTCAGATTTTGTTGATCCTACTATGTATGGGCAATTGATTGGGTCATTAAAGTATTTGGTCAATACTAGGCTTGATATATGTTATGTTGTTAACACTCTCAATCAAAGAATGTGTAGGCCTAGACAAATTCAGCTTGTTGCAGCCAAACATATTTTGAGATATGTGCATGGTAGACTGGGATATTGTCTGAAATATACTTCTTGTGAAGGTCTGAACTTGCAAGATTTTTCTCATTCAGATTGAGCACGGTGTCTGCCTGACAAGAAGGGCAGTTCTAGTTGTCATTTCCACCTAGGTTCAGCTATGATTTCTTGGTTTAGCTGGAAACAGTCATGTGTGGCTCAAAGTACAGTAGAAGCTGAATATGTTGCAGCTTGTGTGGCAGCTTGAGAAGCAGTGTGGCTTCAAAAGTTTCTTGCAGGACTATTTGGGCAGCCTCTAGAACCAACTATGATTCTATCTAACAACCAAATATGTGTAAAGCTTTTGGTTAATCTTTTTCTCCTTAATGGAACCACGCATGTGCAGATCAAGTATCATTTTTTAAGAGATGTGGTTCAAAGGAAAGCAATTGAGCTCAAGTGCATTTGCATGGATGAGTAGACAACAGACACTCACACCAAAACCCTACCTAGAGTGGAGTTTTCTTATTTTTGAGATGAGCTCGGTATTGTGGAGAATGATGCTCTAGCTGAGAGAGTCTCAACTTCACTGATTCTTATTTCATGTTGCAATACATTTTTCTCTAAGATGGAGAAATATGAGGTAAAACCCCTTGTTTCTCTTTCCACTCGTGGGAGTAGCCATAGTGGATGTCATTTTGAGAGACTCCATGACAACATCACGTTGAGACTTAGTGATGAGATGCGGAGATCAAGTATCATTTTTAAAGAGATGTGGTTCAAAGGAAAGCAATTGAGCTCAAGTACATTTGCATGGATGAGTAGACAGCAGACAGTCACACCAAAACCCTACCTAGAGTGAAGTTTTCTTATTTTTGAGATGAGCACGGTATTGTGGAAAATGATGCTCTTGCTGAGAGAATCTCAACTTCACTGATTCTTATTTCATGTTGTAATACATTTTTCTCTAAGACGGAGAAATATGAGGTAGAACCCATTGTTTCTCTTTCCACTCATGGGAGTAGCCATAGTGGATGTCATGTTGAGAGACTCCATGACAACATCGCGTTGAGACTCAATGATGAGAGTTGTGTTATTTCACACCTAGGAGTAGCCATGGTGAACATCATGTTGAGTGAATCCATGATGATTATTATGAAGTAATTGGTAAAATATTTGTCTGTTATTAACAAAGACCAAGAGATCAATATATACAAAAGAATTGAACAATGTTTCCTTAGGAAACGATCATAAAAAATAGAAACATCCTATTCTAGCTAAAATTAAAGTTAAAAAAAGCTAACAAATAACTACAGACTAATTAATATTAAAAACATTCTAATATTTACAATAGATTACAAATAGATAACCATAAACTAATAATAGAAGCTCATTTATTATCGTAATACCCTCCCTTAATGCTTAATCTATCCACAACACCAAGCTGTCCTCTAAATTTAACAAACTTATCAGGACTAAGAGGCTTAGTGAGAATGTCTGCAGTCTAATCTGTGGTAGGAACATACTACAAGTCTATGGTCCTATCTTCAACCAGCTGCCGTATGTAGTGACAATGAACATCCACATGCTTGGTTCGTTCATGGAAGACTAGATTCTGCGCTAATTTGATAACACCTTTGTTATCAACAAACAAAGTAGTTGGTCCTGCAAGTGACATTTGCATATCCCTGAGCATCCGACAAAGCCAAACAACTTCACAACCTGCCTTGATTGTCCCTCTGTAGAGAAGAAAGAAACTGCCTACTGCTTCTTACTGGTCCATATGACAGCACCGGATCCCAAACTGAACACACATCCAGAAGTTGATTTTTTCTCGTCAACTAAGCCTGCCCAATCTGAATCTATGAACCCACTAAGTCTAGGATTAGAACTCCAAGAGTAAAAAAGTTCAAAATCTGTAGTGCCCTTCACATAACAAAACACACGCTTTTCTGCCATCCAATGATCAGCCTTAGGAGCTGCCATAAAATGTGAGATGTAGCTAACTGGGAAGCTGATATTAGGCCTAGTAGCAGAGAGGTAGATGAGGTTGCCTACTAGTTTCCTATATGTACTATCATCAACGGGAGGAAAGTCAAACTTAGATAATAACTTGAGACCTTTCTCCATGGGTATAGATGCAAGCTTGCAATCTTGCATACGGAATTTCTCTAACAGAGCCCTAGCATATTTGGACTAAGAGATGAATATACAAGAAGACTGTTGCCAAACCTCAACACCAAGGCAATAATGCATGAGCCAAAGGTCAATCATATCAAAAGACTGGCATAAATTACGTTTGATTCTTTGAATCAATTCTTTGAATCAAAGATGTCAAATTGTTAGGGATGATCAGATCATCCAAATAAATAATCAGAAGGATGATGTCACTGTCAGTAGTCTTGATGTACAAATTTGAGTTTGAAGAACTCCTCTAGAAGCCTTGATCACTAAGGTACTTATCAATTTTCATGTACCATGCCCTAGGGGCCTGCTTCAAGCCATAGAGAGATTTCACTTATCTAAGGACCTGATGTTCTTTACCAACAACCTTGAAACTAGGTGGTTGCATCATATAGACCTCTTCGTGGAGATCACCATTTAAGAAAGCACTCTTGACGTCCATCTGATGGACCTCCAGCCAAACTATGATGCCATGGTTAGGACTATTCTAATTGTGCTCATCTTTGCAGTAGGGGCAAAGGTCTCCTCATAATCAATACCTTGACGCTAAGAAAAAACCCTTTGCAACTAAACGAGCTTTATACTTATCCAAAGTACCATCAGATTTGTATTTGATTTTATTAACCCATTTGCAGCCAATGGGTTTCTTCCCTAGTGAAAGATCAAAAAGGCCCCAACTGTTATTCTTCAGCAAACTCTAATGTTCAGATGTCATAGCATGTTCCCACTCTGGAATTCCTCTAGCCTCAGAATATGTTTGAGGTTCAAACACACTGTGAATGTTGGCCATAAGAGCAAAGTTAACAGCATTTGTAAGTTTTCTCTTTTTCCGAGCAGTTCTCCAATCAATGAGCCCATCATCATGAAGATCGACAAGTTTTTTTGTCCACCACTTAGGCCAGAGAGGAGAATGACCAACATTAGTATCGAGAGATGCTCTATGATCAGGTTCCTCATCTAAAGAAACTGGATCAAACTCAGCTAGAGCATCTACAAATCTGGGTGATCCTACAGGAGAAGCTAGAGGTGTTTGTACAGGGATTACTGGTATAACTGGAGTTGTAGGAGCTACTAGAGCCCTACCATCAAGTAGACCTAATGGAAGTCTACTCCCAAATCATGAGCCTTCATAGGCTAGTATGTTGGATCAGGAACAGAAGAAATAGGCATGAATGCTCGTCGCTGCTAATCAAAGACTACATCAGGATTGTACACGAAACGATATGTCTCAGAGTCAATCAAGCGGTGGCTTTGTGAAGACTACTGTATCCAGCAAGCATGAGTTTCTGACTCTTGGCATCCAACTTGGTGCGAGACGCATCAGGGATCCTAACAAAAGCAAGGGAGCCACAACATTTCAGGTGATTGATTCTGCACTTGCGACCTGATCAGGCCTGTTGCGGAGTCTTACCTTTGATCGCCACTATAGGTGACCAGTTCAAAAGATAAACTGTAGTGTTAACTTCTTTTGCCCAGAACTACTTCGGAACATGTATGTGTTCGAGCATGGAGCGAGCCATCTCGGTGATTGTTATTTTCCAACGATCAACTACACTATTATGTTGTGGTGTGTGGGGTATGGTTAACTGGCGTTTGATGCCATGAGTATCCAAGAAGCTAGAGAAATCATTAAAACAAAATTCACCCCCCCCTCCCCCCCATTGTCTGACCTAAGAGTAATAATAGATTTCCCAAACTCTTTTTCAACTAAAGACTTAAACTTTTGAAAGACAAGAAATGCGTCTGATTTCTTTTTAAGAAAATATACCCACATTTTTCTACTGAAATCATCAATGAACAACAAAAAATATCTGAACCCAAGAAGAGGAGTGGTCATAGGGCCACAACTATTAGTACGAACAAGCTGAAGTACCTAAGAAGCTCGCCATGAATCACCACTAGTGAAAGGTGTGCGATGTTGCTTCCCATCCTGGCATGCATCACAAACTCCAACCTGCTCAGTCTGAATCTCTAGCAAATCGAGGACAAGCTCTTCCTAAGAAAAGTGAGAGAAATCATGCACATTTAGGTGCTAATGCCAAAGTGTGCTAAAAGAAGATTGTCAAGTAGCCATAGCTAATCAGTAAGTTGGAAAAGACTGTGATCCTCAAGACCCACTGCAACAATAGACTGAGTCGCCCTATCAATGATGGTACACCAATATGAACTGAAGGTGATATCCAATTGTGGAGAATGTCGCAACAACTGGTTGACTAAGAGAAGATTTAGTTCCATCCCTGGAATGTAGTACACATCGAGAAAAATGAGATTCCTCCCAACAAACTGAATTTGAATGTTGCATTTGCCAACAACAATGTACTCTTCTCCACTACCAAAAACAACAGAATTTGAGTAAGGCCGGTAGTCAGTGAACCAATCTCAACGGTGGGTGAGATGACAAGAGGCACCTGAATCAATGTACCAAGCAGACGACTTCACATGATCTGCTAGTCTTTTAGCCATGAAGACGTAAAAAGTTGATTCTGTCTGCTCGGTGCGCTCTGCACTGTTTGCTTTGGGCTACGAACTTGATTGCTTAGATTGAGCAGCTAAGCGTTTCCGACATTCAACCTTCATGTGACCAAACTTGTGGCAATAGTTGCATTGAATGTTCTTCTTTTGAGAGCCTTCTAAACCTAGAGCAGAGGAATTCTACTAAGAATACTATTGAGACTTGTCTTTATCCTTCTGAAAGGATTTAACAGCAAAGGCTTGCTCTGTGGAGTGGAGCTGGAACTGCTACCGAACTGTTGTTCTGACCGATCTTGCTGAAGCAGAAGTGTGCAGAGATCTATGAACTTCAGATCAACACCAAAAGATGTGATGTTGAGAGTCTCGATAAAATGCTCGTAGGACTTGGGTAAACTCTGAAGAGTGATAACCACAATGCCCTCTTCCTCCATCTTGTGACTAATGGAAAGCAACTGATCATGGATTTCTTGAGTCCTATTCAGGTGAGCCTAGAGCAATGTTCACTCATCCATGATAATATAAAACACAGTGTTCTTTAAAAAGAAAGCTCTGCTTTTGTCATAAGTCTCATGAAGTCTTGAGATGTGCCCATATCTTGGCAATTGTCTTGTTAGATGGAATCTAAGAGAATTGATCATTAGTTACAGATAATTTGAGAAGCATAACTGCCTTCTAGTTATTCAAATCCCATGTATCCTGATCAGTACCAAGTGCAATTGGACGTTGTGTAACACCTAGAACAATCTAATCTGTGTTCCGATATTTAAAAATTGCTATTATCCATTATTTCCGAGTGCCATATTCCAACCATTGAATTTTGAATTGCTCTCGAGCAAAATACTAGTCAGAGATGCCATAGCACGTTTTTCAATGAAAAAGTGTGAAATTTTGTGACGGCACATACATCGAGGCAAAAAAATGGAAGGCCCAGATAATTTAAAGGAGTACCCATAAGAGAGCTCGAAAAACCTAGAAAGAATATGTTGTCAAATTCTGGATCCACTGGCTTAAAAATTGAGGCACCCAGAAAATCTAACAACAATCCAGTTGAGCTCACGAAAAAACCCACCAAGAGTCTGTAATTAGAAAAAAAAATCAAACCCAAAAAGTAGGATTTTCAACCAAAAAACCCTAGCTGACTAATAAAGACGGACTTAGGAAAAAAAATTGCAAAATTTGGGTCGAAAAATGGCAGATTCAACAAGCGATGAGTGTTGAAAGGAGATTGCGGCAATATGGAGAGGAAAGACAATGACAAAAAAAACATGAATTTGTTGTTTCAGAGCTGCAAAAAGAAGTCTGACGCAAGCATATATACACAAAAAAATGATGCCCGAGGGTCAGGCAAACAAAGGGAAAAGAGGAACCAATTTTTCCAATCACAGGCATGACAAAAAACAACCATGAAAAATGCGTGGAATAGTGCAGAAGATGCGATTTTTCAGTCACAAGCATGCAAAAACGACCATAAAAAAAAAATTGATCTTTGCTATGTATAGGCACAAGTTTTGACAAAAAGTCCAAACAAACCCTAGTTTGAAGCAAATATATTAGAAAAATTATTTTGAAATTTGCTTTTGATAATTTCGGAAAAGAAATTATTATTTTCGAAAAAAATTTAAAAACTTTGCTTTGACACCATATTACAAAGTGATTGGTAAAATACTTGCTTGTTATTAACAGAGACCAAGAGGTTAATATATACAAAAGAATTGAATGATGTTTCCTTAGGAAACAATCATAAAGAATAAAAACATTCTATTCTAGCTAAAAAGAAAGCTAATAGATAACTACAGACTAACTAATATTAGAAACATTCTAATATTTACAATAGATTACAAATAGATAACCATTAACTAATAATAAAAACTTATCTAATATCGTAATAATGATATCACATTGGGAGAATTCAAGATAAAGTTTTGCTATTGACAAATATGGGTGTAGCCATTGTGTTTGTCATGTTGAAAGACTCCATGTCATATGAATGATCTCTACTTTGCTAAGAGGGAGTGTTATTGTTTTGATAGTTGCACCATATATCATTCATAGCTGCAATGATGTTAAAAGTGTTCGTAACCTTACTCAATATGGTTATGTTGTGTACGACTCTGTTTTTCATTTCTTGGCTCATTGCCTTGTGTTACCGGTCTTGTACAGTTCTCAGTTTTCTTCTCTGCTATGTTTTATAACTTTGGTTATGACCCTTAAACAGCTGATTTCTCACTGCTAATGTATATGTTGCCACAAGTGCATCTTCTCTACATTGTTCATCTATCGAGGCTTTGCAATTCTAGAAAGATGAAACAACTTCTTCTCATAACTGTCACCACCCAGAATAATGGTAATGGTGTGCAAGCTCCTTTGAGCTGTAATCTCATGAGAGATTATCATTTTTGTGGCAACAGTCTTTCTATTACCCTCCGATCATTGCTGTGACATGTTCCTTCTTTAGAACAAAGTCAAATGATATGGCTTCATGGCTTGTGTTTATGTTTCAAATGGATCGTGTGTCCTTGTGGATTGTGGCCGTCATGGGATCTTTACTGTCATTAATTAACTATAGTGTAATAGGAATGCCTCTTCATGTTACCCCGTCAAAGGCCTTTCAAACGGTGATTGGCATTGGTTGATCCATATCATGGGTTGGTTGAACATTGGAGATGTGATAATTCTGGAGGATCATATGAGACTTTCTTGTGACATTATCTTCGTCGTGAAACAACAGTATTAAGCCTCTTTTGTCAAGCTTTATGGCAGCCACTCTTAGCATCCCCATGTCTGCTTCAGTCTATCGTCTTTGCTTTTTCTTATTTTTTATTTAGAGTGTGAGCAGTGATACATATCATGATCAATGAGAGATATTGTAATTTGAAAGATACATATTGTGTTGCTCTTATTGTAGATGTGACGCAAGCTACGCTCAAACTATTTAAGGTTCTATTGTTGATTATTAAGTGTTCACCTTTCTGTTTAGACTGTTTCTTGATTAAGAGGATCGAACTTTTGTGTGGTTGGGTTTTTCACCCTCAAGTGGCTAGGCTCAAACTGTTTAAGGTTCTATTGTTGATTGTTAACATTTCTGTTTAGTTTCTTGATTAAGAGGATCAAACTTTTGTGTGGCTGGTTTTTTCACCCTCAAGGGGAGGGTTTACCCAACATAAATTTTGTGTTATCTATTCTTGTGAAATTGTGAGTTTTTGTATATTGCATTTATTGTATTTTGGTTCAAAATTTAACAAGTTCTAGATTTTTTAGGTTTTCTTAAGTATGCAACAACAATTGTCCCATTAGATCTATAAATGCATCTTGTTTTTGATACAATCTAATTATGTTTACATGGAGGAAGTTGCCTTTACTTCAGTTGTTACAGATACTTTCTTCTTCCCTCTTCTACCATACCTTCATCTTTAATATCTAGCGCTTGGGTTTGGAATTTCTTTTGCTCCCTTCTTTGATATCTAATAATAGGGACGCAATCACAATGTGGTTTACCCATCAAGATATTACAATAATAGATAAGCTTATATTATTAGTTAATGGTTATCTATTTGTAATCTATTGTAAATATTAGAATGTTTCTAATATTAGTTAGTCTGTAGTTATCTGTTAGCTTTCTTTAGCTTTTTTTTCGCTAGAATAGAATATTTCTATTCTTTATGTTAAATATTAACCTGATAGTCACACTGGTCTCAGAAGTGCAGACCGCACCTTAGTATTCTCTCCATTATATCATATGTTAGCCTTTATATGCACTAGACTTGGCAATGACATAGGCGGTGATCCTTGGAAGAAACTACATCTTGTACTAACCAAAAAAAATTGTTATGTTAGTTAAGCATTTAATTATTTCCGTGAGGTGCTGATTTCTTCAAGTGGTGTTTGGGCTGACCTAGGGAAGGTCATGTTCCTTTAAGGGACATGCCCTTTGGTCTTGATATAAATGGTAGGTATTATTGTAATTTGAGGACACACAATAATCAGAAGTCTGCTCCTTCAAGCAATACTGCCCCATACGAATTTATTGAAGAGACAATTAAATTCAGAACAGCATTCAACATTCTAATAACTCCTTCTACATTAAGAAAGTAAAGAAGATTATCTACAACAATCAAAGGATATTAGAAAAGTCTGATTTTTATAACAGAATTTGCGGAAACTTTACATGGTATCAGAGCTCTGGTAGTTGAACCTAGGCTTTGCAAATTAAGTAATCGGACATTATATATATATATATATATATATAGCATCATTCTCCTATCTTCAATGGCATACACAATCAGACCCGAGGACAAGTTTGATGGGAAAGAACACTTTGATGCCTAGAAATTCAGAATGATGATGATTCTTGAAGAAAATGATGTAAAACAACTTGTTGAATCGACATCCAGACAACCTACAATTGAACCTCATAAATCCTTCTAGATTAAAGGAAATAGGAAAGCAATTTAGATCATATTAGATCCACGCTAACAAAACATCAAATAGCATTTGCTATGATGAATGCATTACTAAATGCATATGAGGTTAACAATGCAACTAGAGTTCTCTCACTAAAAAGGTCACTAAATCACATTCAGATAAAGAAGGGAGAATCGATGAATTCTTACTTCTTAAGGGTTGCTAGCTTAAGAGATGAACTTTCAAGTATAAGAACCATCATTAGTGACACGGAACTAACACTAATGGCTATAGACAGATTACCAGATTCATGGGAAACTTTCGCTCAAGAAGTAAGTGCCACAGATAAACTTCCTGACTTCAATAGACTTAAGGGAGATTGTCTTCAAGAAGAATTCAGAAAACTAAAGAAACGAGGGAAATTGAAAACGGAAGATGAAGAACTTCATGTTCTTAATACGAACTCCTATAAAAGCAAGAAGAAAAGGGGTAATCAAAAGAATGACAAATCTAAGAAAGATCTATCCAAAATAAAGTGCTTCAAATGTGAAAAGTTTGGACACTATAGATCTAATTGCCCCGAGAATTCTAAACAAGTGAGCTGTACAAATGTTACTAGGGAAGAAGATAACTATGATCCCGAGAATCGTGTATTGTATTCGTCACTATCAAATGAAGTCTCAAGTAAAGCATGGGTAATTGATAATGGATCATCTAGACATATAATAGGATACAAAGAAGCACTCTACTCTATATCAGAAAAAGTTAATGGCAAAGTCACCATCGGTGATAATTCAGCACATTCCATCGAAGGAATTCGAAATTGCACCTTGAAACTAATCAAGGAATTTTCTTCTTCTCAAAGGAGTACTCTATGTACCAGGAATAAAAAGAAATCTAATCTCGATTACAGCACTTGAAGATGATGGACATAATGTTGCATTCATGGACGGTAAAATAATAACCTAGGCTAAGAACTCCTCAATTAAGAAAGCGAAGTTGATTGGTCAAAGAAAAGGGTATTTGTATGAATTAAATTGAAACCTAGTCGACCTATTCAAGCTTTAATTCATAAAGCTACAGACATAAATAAAATATGGCACAGAAGGTTAGGAGATCTAAATTTCAAAACCTTATCAACTATGGAGAAGATGGTTACCAGTTTACCTAAACTAAATAAAGACCACTCAAGCATATGCAAAGGGTGTTTTGGGTAAGAACACCAAAAGTCTATTTCATGATAGCACTAGAAAAAACAACAATGTTTTGGAATTAATTCATTCAAATTTATGTAGACCTATGGCTGTTCCTTCTCTTAGAGGATTCTAGTGCTATATTTTGTTCATAGATGACTTCTCTAGGAAAACATGGATTTACTTCTTAAAATGCAAATAATCAGAAAAAATCCTAAAGAGATTTAAAGAATTCAAAACATTAACTGAAAACTTATCAAAACATAAAAATAAAACTCTTAGAATTGATAATGGAGGGGAATATATCTCAGATTTGTTTAAAAGATTTTGTAAAGAAATAGGAATTAAGAGAGAGTATATAGTTCCTTATAATCCAAAACAAAATGGGGTAGCAAAAAGAAAGAATAGAACAATTATAAAAATTGCTAGAGCTATGATATTTGATCAGAATCTAGAATATTTTCTTTGGGTAGAAGCATCTTGCACTGATGTCTATATTCAAAATAGAAGCCCTCACTCCTACCTTAGAGACAAAACTCCTGAAGAAGTCTTTACTAAGGTTAAACCCAATATAGGTCATCTTAGGATTTTTGGGTGCCCTGTATATATCCATGTTCCAAAAGAAAAGAGAACTAAGTTAGAACCCTCCGAAAAGAAAGGTATTAGGGTATAGTGAAACCTCTAAAGCATATAGGATTTTCATACCTGGACAGAAAAATATTAAACTTAGTAGGGATGTAATTTTTGAAGAAGATCTAACATTCAAAAGAGCCCTAAGTTCTGAAGAACCCTCTCCTTTACCTAGTTTTGAAAGAAATACTGAGTCTGAGTCTCAAAGGAAGAACATGGAAGAAATTGAAGATGAAATTCAAAACATAAATCTTGGAGAAACTCAAATTCAAAGAAAAGACCACTTTGGGCCATTAAAACAATCGAGGAAGCACAAGACTTTGATGCACCTTCTGGAACAGTCAAAGAAAGCAAAAGACCCAAAAGATTTTCTAGTTATACGACAAACATGAATGATTTGTCCAAAACAGAACCAACCAATCTTTTAGATGCTATTAAACATACAGTTTGGAAAGAAGCTATGACAGAAGAATACCAATCTATTATGAAGAATGATGTTTGGCAAATTGTTCCAAGACCTAAAGTAAAATCTGTTGTTTCTTCCAAGTGGATATTTAAAATAAAGCGTGTTGCTAACGATAGCATTGAGAAATATAAAGCCAAATTTGTAGCCAAAGGATTCTCTCAGAAAGAAGGATTGGTTATGAAGAAACTTTTGCTTCTGTTGCCAGATATACCTATGTAAGAGCAATCCTAGCCATTGCAACATCGAAGGGATGGAAAGTACATCAGATGGATGTAAAAACAGAATTCATAAATGGAAAGATTACAAAAGAAGTATATTTGGAGCAACCTGAAGGATTTGAAACTCACAATTCTAACGCTTTTGTTTGCAGCTCAAGAAAGCTCTCTATGGACTTAAGCAGGCTCCAAGGGCTTGGTATGAAAGAATCGTAGGCTCAAAAAAGCTCTTTATGGGCTTAAGCAAGCTCCAAGGCTTGGTATCAAAGAATTGATAAGTATCTCACCGGTTTAGGATTCTCCAAAAATGAAGCCAATCCAAATTTATATTATAAAAGGGATAAAGATGATATGGTAATTTTGACACTGTATGTTGATGATTTACTAATAACTAGTGATGATCATCTCATAGATCAATGCAAGAAAGTTCTAATTAGAGAATTCGAGATGAAAGACTTGGGACTTGGGACTCCTTCATTACTTCCTTGGACTAGAAGTACGGCAGAATTCTGACAGCATTATACTTAATCAAGAGAAATATACATCAGATATTTTGAAGAGATTTGGAATGTGGAATTGCAAGTCTATGTCTTCTCCAATGGAGACTAATCAACATAAACTTAAAGAAGCAACAGCAAAATCACCTTCCATAGATTCTACTCTCTACAGACAGATGATTGGGTCCCTTATGTATTTGGTAAATATAAGACCTGATATTTGCTATGTTGTTAATGCCTTAAGTCAGTTTATGTGTGAGCCAAAGGAGATCCACCTAGTTGCAGTCAAGCACATTATGAGATACTTACAAGGCACTCTTAATCTTGGGCTCAAATATGAGAAAGTTGATTTAGATTTACATGGATTCACTGACTCAGATTGGGGTGGAAGTGTTAAAGACAAAAAAAGTACTTTAGGATGTTATTTCAGTTTAGAATCAGAAATGATATCTTGTATGCAAAAAGCAGTCTTCAGTAGTAGAAAGTTCCACAGAAGCGAAATACATTGCAGCAGCGATGGCCTCTCGAGAAGCAGGTTTGGCTTAGAAAGTTATTTGTGGGATTATTTGGGCAAGCCATGAATCCTACTATTATTCATTGTGATAATCAGAGTTCCATCAAGCTTTCAGTGAATCCAGTTTTTCATGACAGGTCCAAGCATATCGAAATTCCTTACCATTATGTAAGAGATATGGTAGACAGGAATACTGTAATATTAGAATACATTTGCACTGCAGATCAGATAGCAGACATTCTCAACAAACCTCTATTTAGAGTGATGATAGATCACTTCAGGAAAAGACTTGGTATGGTTGAATTGTAATTCCTCTGTATTCTTTAAATTATTAATAAAATAATTTTATTTGTCAAGCTATTGATTGTTATGGGCTCCACCATCTGTATTTGTTATTTAATAGGTGACAATCTCTGAGGTAATGAATTCTTGTATTAAAGACATTATGAGAGATGACGATCCCTCAAATAATGTATTGAACAGTATAAAACTACTATTAGATCTAGGTGACTTCAAGATCAGTTGTGACATAAGCATTTCCATGTCTATGAATCACAAATTGGATAAAGGAAGAATTTATTCTTCAGACTTTATCCTATGTTCTGGCAGATCTAAACTCAAGATCAAGTTGTGATACAGGTTGCCAGTTCCTATGAATCACAACCTGGATAAATGAAGAACTTAACCATTCTTCAGATTTTCTCCTGTATATTGCATGCAATACTGACATCACTAGTATAAAGTGATAAGTCGTATCACAAGATGGTTATATGACTCAATATCATATGTTACATGATACCATTTTTCTCGAAAGACTCAGATAGATATAGAGTATCAATCTATGCTTATTCATTGTAATTGATGATGCTAGATATGGTATCTCTCAGTATGATTATCAACTTAAGAGGGAGTGTTAAATATTAACCCAATAGTCATACTGGTCTGAGAAGTGCAGACCGCACCTTAGTCTTCTCCCATTATATCATATTTTAGCCTTTATATGCACTAGACTTGACAATGAGATAGGCGGTGATCCTTGGAAGAAACCACATCTTGTACTAACCATAACAATTTGTTACGTTAGTTAAGTATTTAATTATTTCCTTGAGGCACCGATTTCTTCAAGTGGTGTTTGGGCCAACCTAGGGAAGGTCATGTTCCTTTAAGGGACATGCCCTTTGGTCTTGATATAAATGGTAGGTATTATTGTAGTTTGAGGACACACAATAATCATAAGTCTGTTCCGCCAAGCAAGGCTGCCCCATACGAATTTATTGCAGAGACAAATTCATAACAGCATTCAACATTCTGATAACTCCTACATTAAGAAAGTAAAGAAGATTATCTACAGCGGTCAAATGATATTAGAAAAGTCTGATTTTTATAATAGAATTTGCAGAAACTTTACACTTTACGATTGTTTCCTAAGGAAACATCGCTTTATTCTTTTGTATATATAGACCTCTCAATCTCTGTTAATGACAAGCAAGTATTTTACCAATTACTTCGTAATATGGTATAGAGCCAGTACTCTAAATTTTTTCGAAAATAATTATAATTTTGTGGTTGAAATTATCTGCCTTTTATTTTCGAAATTATTTTCATGCATATTTGCTTCCAAAGCCTTTGGTTCAACTAGGGTTTTTTGCCAAAAAAATTGAGCTATTTTTCTATAACTCCCGCAATTTTTTCCGGTCTACAAACTCACGTCCTTCTATCTGTAACTAGCGCAACTGAATCCTCTAGAAATTGAGGGTTATTCTCTATTGTTCACGTAGAGGTTTGTTTGGCATCATTTCTTTGCAACTCACGCCCAAATTTTTCTGCCACTCGTGTCCAAATTTCTCTAAAAATCGCCCATCTTTTTTGTGGCCTATTTTTTCCACTTTATATTCTTGGTTTTTTGAGAGCTCAACTGGGTTGTCAGTTTTTTTTAAGTGCCTTGATTTTTGTGCCTCAATTTTTGAGCCAGTGGATCCAAAAACCAACAACATATTCTTTCTGGGTTTTTTGAGCTCTCTTCTAAGTACACCTTCAATTTTTTTGGGTCTTCTTTTTTTGCCTCAAAGTACGTGTCTTCAAAGATTTTCATTGAAAAATGTGCTATGGCATCTCTTACTAATATTTTGCTCGACGAAAATCAAAAGTTCAACGGTCGCAATTATGTCACGTGCATATGCTAACCATCTTCGAATATCGCGACAAGGATAAGGTGGTTTTGGTTCACAATAGTCTTCTCAACAAAGGACCTCTGCTCCAACTTCAAAAGGCTCTTGGAAGAAGAACATTCAATACAACTATTGCCACAAGTTTGGTCACCTGAAGGTTGTATGTCTGAAGTGCTTAGCTTCCCTATCTAAGCAATCCGGTTCGTAGCCCACAGCGAACAGTGCAGAGCACTTTAAGCAAACAAAATCTATCTTTTACGCTTTCTAACATCTTTGTGCTCTGGATAGATTAAACATTAAGGGAGGGTATTACGATAATAGATAAGCTTCTATTATTAGTTAATAGTTATCTATTTGTAATCTATTGTAAATATTAGAATGTTTCTAAAATTAGTTAGTTTGTAGTTATATGTTAGCTTTCTTTAGCTTTCTTTTAGCTAGAATAGAATATTTCTATTCTTTACGATCGTTTCCTAAGGAAACATCACTTTATTCTTTTGTATATATAGACCTCTCAGTTTCTGTTAATAACAAGCAAGTATTTTACCAATTATTTTGTAATACAAGATTGTAAGAACAAAACTAGTAACAAGTACTTAAACGAAATGCAATGAATCTAAAACATCCACAAGAAGTATAACAATTTGCACACATGAACTAGAAATCCCCCAATATAGTAGAGTAGATCTATATTGATGACATGTGCAACAAAATGCTGGAGAACAACAGAAAATACTTAAGTTTTAGCGCAAACATAATCTTCAAATGAAATCGCCTCAAACAACCCAAGGGTTGCCTCTATTGATCTCCAAATCCAAGGGTTTTCAACTTCAAATCCAACAAGTGAAGGCAAGTGCTTGACTTTGCAAATTAGGGTATATTGATATGAAAACCAAAAGACACAAACTAAAAGAATTGTTTTCTTTATATAGAAGTTTAAGGCATAGCATGGGCCCACATGTACTAGGAGATACTCGAAAGTTTTCCACCCCTCTTTCACATGTGAATTTAAGGCCATTAATGGCTTCTTTGTTCGGCCATGGTAATTGATGAAACTCTTTGATCAAACAAGGGTCTAAGGAAAATAATGCCTAAAAGCAAGGGTCCATGAAACATATCACAAGAGGATTCAATGGTAAGAGAGACCAACAATCAAAAGTTGGCATGCCACTCAAAGTGTTTTCATCTGGTACATTATCATTATGTTCTCTGAAGCTCTGAAATCAAGGGTTTGAGGTATCGAGTGCAAGGATGCCAAGGTGCAAGAGGATGGAAAGGTCTACAAGCCGAAATAGCCATATCAATCGAATGATAGGGCTTAGACTTCAAAGACACCTAATGCAGGAGAGAGCAAGGATCAAACTCTACAAATAAATGATGCAAGAGAGAGTAGAAATCAGGGGTCATTAATTGCGTAAATTAGGCTTCAATGATACTTGGGAGATTGGGCTTTGGAGATACCTAAAGTCGGAAAGAAGTGAGAAGCAAAGGCACAGAGAATTGAGGAAAAGGATTTAGCAAAAGGAAGCCCAAGTTTCTGAAATGCAAGAAAAGGAAAGGTGAGGGTAGACAGAATGAAAGTAAGGCATGATAGCATGAGAATTTTGAAATGCCACCTAAGAATGGAAAATGACTCAAAAAAAATATTTTCCTTGGGTTATTGGTGTTAGAAAGTAAAGTACACCAAGATAACTAAGAGGGGGGGTGAATCAATTATCCAACTATTAAAACATTTATCAACCTTATTAATCCTTAACCATGTAAACAATATAATCCGCAACCACAACAAGATACTCATACACAATAACATCAGATATGTTAACTAGGGAAACCCTTGATCAAAGGGAAAACCCCGGTGGGGATGGCACCCAAAAAATGATGTACTAATATAAAAGTTCTTTCTCAAAGGATGGACTCTGTTAGGAGCCAATGAAATACATTCAGTACATATCAGTCCCTGTTAGGAAACTTTGAATCCTTGTCAGGAGATTCCAACCCTATTAGGAGTTGTAGAAGGCAAATGGACCCACTGTCCAAATAGCTTTAGGGGCAAGACCACCAAACTCACTGTCCAACTGGTCTCCATATTATTCCTTGTAGAATAATAGAAATGAAATAATCTTCAGCTCCTCTGTCCTCTTGACCGGACTTATCCTCTTTTGATCTCAATACCAGATCACAAATCTCGCATCCAAATAATCCCTTGGATCGCTTACACACATTTAGCAACTTCACGTATTACTTGCACAATTCGCACTTCATAAATCAATCACATGTTTAAGCACAAGGAAAATAATCTTCCTTTATACCATATTCTCAAAATAATACCTAGAGTCGGCCTTGAGGCTTTCCCAATTAATTATAGTAGGACCTCATTAAGATATTGCAAAACATTACATCTTTTCGTAATTACAAATCATTGTCAGCTCACAGTCTTTACAAATTTCCACACGTGCAACCTTAGACCTTGCGCACTCACTGACGTCATCATCAGGCTTTCTACTATCACGTATCAAGATTATATCTATGTTAGGAGATACAATCCAAACATCAGAAACCGCTTCTTAGGTACTCTGTCTATAAACTGTCCTCTGTAAATCAGGAATATCTCCTTCATGTCTTCGATTCTCTGTACATGCTCTTAACCACTTCATCAGGACACAATTTAGAATGCTTCCTCAACTGCGCTTGACCTGATCATCAATGTACAATCTATACGACCTTGTTCTCTATCTACTACTTTATCAGTCTTTACAGAAACCATACTATGTTGACATCAATGACAAACATAGTCATGAATGCAAAATGTCAATCATGCTAACAATCTCCTTAAGTGTTCTAGCAATGCTTAGGATACTCCCCCAAAGGAATACCATCAGCATTCATGCTAACAATTGGGGTATTACAAAAATAATCTTTTAGAAAACTATAACAAACCATGTGTATCATCCCACTTTTAATTACTAAATACTTTATTTGGACTTTTATTATGGAATGTTATGCTTTGGAACAAGGCATTCGTGCACTTCTAATGCAAGAATTCCATGCTAAGGTATTTGAGAGATAACTCAAAGGAAATTTTCACCATATTATATACATTCAAGAAAGTCGATAAGTCAACTTTTTAAGGTTAAGAGAAACCATCGCAACCTCAACTACTTTCTACGGCAAAAGCTAAAATCTAACTAGCAGCAAACATAAATCACTAAGATGTTAAGATATAATTTTCCAATGATTTATAAGAAGAGAAAGGAAAGTAAAATGTTGCAACCAATTGATTATCTAAAAGGGAAGACAATATAGAAGCACTGCCATCCACTGTATCAATATTACAAACAGATTGGATTAAGAATAATTAGGAATGGAATCAAGATCAAGCAACTTCACAACTATTCAGAATTTGCAAGATGACCCTCATACATTCAATAGAATTGCTTGGAGAGCTAACCCTCTGTGATACAAAGATCAGCTTTTTTTTGGGAAAAATTCACTCCTTAAAAAAAGGTTTTGAGGGAACTTCATGCGTAACCAAAACACGGAGATGTGTCTCTTGAAAACCTGATAGAATCAAATAACACTTATTTGGGAAGCCTCAAAGGAGATGTTCAAAAATTTGTCACAATATGTCTGATCTTCCAAAAGAACAAGTATGAGACAACAAAAAAGCAAGGGCTTCTACAACCATCATCCATTCAGTCAACATGGAAGAAAGTTTCAATGAACTTCATCATTGTATTACCCATGTCAAAAGGAAAAGGTGTCATCATCGTCATTGTGGACAGAGTTACCACATATGCTCATGTTTGATCTTTAACTATACTCTCGCAACTAGCAAAGTATCTGACGCATTTCATGAGACAATTCAAAAGTTGCATGGTGTTCATGTAAGTGATCATGCCTCTATACTTGTTATTTTTGTGCTCCTGTATTTCTTGTTTGAGAACGCAACTTGTTCTTAGCTTTTGTTACCACCCTCAATCAGATAAGGTTCCTTTTTGGGATATTCCTGAGTTTTACCATCTTTTCATGAGTTCAGGGTGTCTGTAGATGTTTCCTGAGAATTTGGAGCCGTGCTTAGAAGATGGACATACCTTGCTGGATGGCCGTCAACAATGGATGCAACAGGAAAAGAGGATACAACAGTTGCTCACTGCTCATTAATGTACGAGATTAGCAGAATGTATTCTCCCGTCGTGTTACCTATTCTTCTCAGAGCAACCTTTCGCTAGAAATTTCTGGGCAGTGGATTTAGCATTGTCCAAGGACTATAACAGGAAGCCTATCCATTAGGCTGAAGGTTATTATCCACGGTTTCATAAAAAGGCCTGATTTAATAATGAATCAAGGATCTTCATGGAAAACAAAATCTTTCTCAGCCTTATAAACAAATAACTCTATGAAGTGAAACTTTGGTGTCGTCAACAAGTGGTTCTACCCAGTACAATTGCAGTTCACAAAGATCCATATCCTGAGGATTTTGGGTCTTGGATAGGAGCAGAATGAATCTGCTGATAGTTAAGTACCATAAATGCTATTCCACATCTACTAGAGTTCAATGGACGTTTGGAGGTTTCTCCATCTTCTGGTACTACCCATTGGCCCTTTTAGCTGAAATATTAGGATGGCCTGTTCTTCTAGGCAGGATGCTGCAAAAATCTTAGCAAATCGTTCCTGGATGTATACACATCATATTTAGCCACTACAGCTATGAAAGAAAATTGGAGCCATGCTTAGAAGATGGACATACCTTGCCAGATGGCCATCAACAATGAATGCAACAGGAAAAGAGGATACAATAGTTGCCCACTGCTTATTAATGTACAAGATTAGCAGAATGTACTCTCCCATGGTGTTACCTATTCTTCTCAGAGTAACCTCTCACTAGAAATTTCTGGGTAGTGGATTTAGCGTTGTCCAAGGACTATAACAGGAAGCCTATCCATTAGGCTGAAGGTTATTATGAAGGTTTCATATGGCCTGATTTAATAATGAATCAAGGATCTTCATGGAAAACAAGATCTTTCTCGGCCTTATAAACAAATAACTCTGTGAAGTGAAACTTTGGTATCGTCAACAAGTGGTTCTACCCAGTACAATTGCAGTTCACAAAGATCCATATCCTGAGGATTTTGGGCCTTGGATAGGAGCAGAATGAATCTGCTGATAGTTAAGTACCATAAATGCTATTCCACATCTTCTAGAGTTCAATGGACGTTTGGAGGTTTCTCCATCTTCTGGTACTACCCATTGGCCCTTTTCGCTGAAATATTAGGCTGGCCTGTTCTTCTAGGCAGGATGCTGCAAAAATCTTATCAAATCGTCCCTGGATGTATACACATCGTATTTAGCCACTGCAGCTAAGAAAGAAAATTGTGGCAAAGTGGAATAGTCATTATATCCTGTCTTGAGAATCTATGGGCCGATCAAATATTATTTGAGTTTAGTAATACAGTATTTAAGAAGAAGATTGTCTGCAAGAAGGTAAAAATTTTGAGATAAAGAAGTCCGGACATGATGTAAACAACAATGCTTTCTCAATATTTGAAATTCATTTTAAAGTTCTCCATTGAGCATGCAAACGAGGCCATAAAACTTCAACAACCTCTACTAACAAACTACTCTGAAATGAATTGACCCTCAAACAATCAAATTAAATTCAAATCAACTAGGTCAAAATAAATAAAACATATTAATGCGAACAGATTTCCACAATCCATGATAGTTATACCGAGTTTCTGGATTAGATTGTGTGAAGATTTTTCCATCAACGTTTCGAATCACACTACGTGATCCATCATCAGCCTCCTGCTCTCTCCAACTGATGATGGATCACGTAGTGTGATTCGAAACGTTGATGGAAAAACCTTCACACAATCTAATCCAGAAACTCAGTATAAATAAAACATAACCAAGAAGACACGCTAACCTGGATCCTGGCACTTGGTTCCTGCCCAGATTGAAGAAGCTGAGCCAGATCCCTTCTCATCTGTTTCAACTGCACATCTTTCTTGTTCTTCAGCAGCTTTATACGAGAGATCGCAAGCCTCAGAGCAGTCTTGCTGCTCAACACGCCCAAAACAAGCAATTTAATCATATACTAGGAAACCGAGAAAAAAATGAATCTAATTTCTGTAAATGACAGCAAACAGATTTAAGGTCGTATAGCTTGTTTACAAGTTACTTTTCCATCACCAAACAAAAAGAAAGGATAAAACAATTCAATTAGCAAAGACTGGTATGATCTGAAATCAAATTCAAAGAAGCAGAATTGATTCACAAACCTGATTGTAATATATTGTTTACTGTTTAGTTTCAGTAGTTTCAATAACATGGCCAACAAAACAATTTATAAAGTTATTAAAATAAAACATATAAAACTGAAACAACAAACTGGGTATTCCATGCACAACACCATTCGTAGAGAGATAGTAAACACCAGTTAAAAACAACTGAGTATTCCTTGAGCATAGGATTCTTCTTACCATTTTGCAGGTTTGAAAGTTTTCCCGAACATGAATGCCTGGAGAGGTGAATTAGTGGAATGGTTATGGATTTTTGAGTCGTTCTCTGCGTATCAGCTCGGTTATGGCTCGGTCCGATTAGGGGAAGGAAAGGCACATTTGATGTCAATTAGTCGAAAAAAATGATAAAAGGATATCCTATGTGTTTTTTTATCATTGAAGTGGTCGTGCGTGCTTTTACTTTCTTTCTTTACAAACAGATTCGTGGTAATTTGTAATTTTGAAAAGCAGGCCCAATCCCGGAATTATCCCGAGGGAAGGAAAAATTAAAAATAACAAAAATTGTAACATTTTCTTTATGCTATTTTAGAATTTGAATATTAAGAAAATCAAAGATTTTTTTTTTAATTAAAAAAAATAACATAAGAATAGCAAGTTGCAAATAAAAGAACGAAGCATATAATTTAAAAGAATATTAATAACATAAATTTATTATTATTATTAATATAGAATTGTTCAAACTAGGTTGATGAAGTCTAAGAATTTAAAATAATAAGATTATTGGTGAAATAAAAGTTAATATTAAGTAAACTTAAAGATTTAATCATTTTGTGACATTGATTTCTATATTCTATCAATTCAAAAGATAAGATAATTGAATATGTGATGCAAAAAATGTTTACACAATTGAATGAAGAAGTATGCATATTCAGATTTAATCATGTTTAAAAAATACATAATAAGTTAATTAAGTTGCAAATAAAAGAACGAAGCATATAATTTAAAAGAATATTAATAACATAAATTTATTATTATTATTAATATAGAATTGTTCAAACTAGGTTGATGAAGTCTAAGAATTTAAAATAATAAGATTATTGGTGAAATAAAAGTTAATATTAAGTAAACTTAAAGATTTAATCATTTTGTGACATTGATTTCTATATTCTATCAATTCAAAAGATAAGATAATTGAATATGTGATGCAAAAAATGTTTACACAATTGAATGAAGAAGTATGCATATTCAGATTTAATCATGTTTAAAAAATACATAATTTAAGTTAATTATACAATTAGTCATTTATAGATATAAATGAAAATTTACATTTTCATAGGCAAGAGCCTACAATGCATTGGTAAATTGCGAGCCTTTCATTTTCATGTGTGAAATTATGTTTTTTATGTACTATTTTGAAAGGAATATTAATCAGTTTTTTAATGTGTTCACTCTAAATTTGGTATTTAATATATGTTTAAGTCTCAATAATTTAACAAATCATTATTACAACATCAATCATAATTATAACATTATAAAAACATATACTAAAAATTATAATTGCTTTCTCGCTCTCTTTTCTTTTCAGATTTCTAATGGTGGATGATGAGGAGGATCTATTCTCCCCTCATGTGCCATATGGCCCTATGTTCTTAGGCCCTTCCTCTTACCCTATCCTTGTCAAAGCTAACCAAGGTCTTCCTTTAGAGGAGAAAGTCATTGTCGAGGAATCCCAGAGTATTGTCTCTAAGGAGCTTGTCGGGTCTGTAGCTCAAAACCCCACCAAACATTGCTAAAAGATTGCGTTGGTGGGGGCCTCTAAGAGCATTATAGAGTCAGTTCTTGTAAACATTAATACCATAGACAAAGGAATGAAGATAGGGCTCCTTGAATCTGTAGTGGATAGAACCATGGTAGAACTTAACATGTCAGTGGTGGGTAGATTTGTAAACTTTACACCATCTAGGTTGATGAAGTCTAAGAATTTAAAATAATAAGATTATTGGTGAAATAAAAGTTAATATTAAGTAAACTTAAAGATTTAATCATTTTGTGACATTGATTTCTATATTCTATCAATTCAAAAGATAAGATAATTGAATATGTGATGCAAAAAATGTTCACACAATTGAATGAAGAAGTATGCATATTCAGATTTAATCATGTTTAAAAAATACATAATTTAAGTTAATTATACAATTAGTCATTTATAGATATAAATGAAAATTTACATTTTCATAGGCAAGAGCCTACAATGCATTGGTAAATTGCGAGCCTTTCATTTTCATGTGTGAAATTATGTTTTTTATGTACTATTTTGAAAGGAATATTAATCAGTTTTTTAATGTGTTCACTCTAAATTTGGTATTTAATATATGTTTAAGTCTCAATAATTTAACAAATCATTATTACAACATCAATCATAATTATAACATTATAAAAACATATACTAAAAATTATAATTGCTTTCTCGCTCTCTTTTCTTTTCAGATTTCTAATGGTGGATGATGAGGAGGATCTATTCTCCCCTCATGTGCCATATGGCCCTATGTTCTTAGGCCCTTCCTCTTACCCTATCCTTGTCAAAGCTAACCAAGGTCTTCCTTTAGAGGAGAAAGTCATTGTCGAGGAATCCCAGAGTATTGTCTCTAAGGAGCTTGTCGGGTCTGTAGCTCAAAACCCCACCAAACATTGCTAAAAGATTGCGTTGGTGGGGGCCTCTAAGAGCATTATAGAGTCAGTTCTTGTAAACATTAATACCATAGACAAAGGAATGAAGATAGGGCTCCTTGAATCTGTAGTGGATAGAACCATGGTAGAACTTAACATGTCAATGGTGGGTAGATTTGTAAACTTTACACCATCGATAGAAATGGTCAAGAAATGGGTTTCTAGCATGTGGAAGTTGAAAGGGAAGTGTCTCCACATTGGCCATGCCTCTTCCTCTTCAAGTTTGCGACTATTGAAGATTTATCCATGGTTCTAGTGGGGTCCTTGTTATATGGTAAGCATCCCCTTACTATGGCCAAATGGAAACCGAGATTCGACCCTGTAATGACCTTTTGCACATGGCATTGGTATGGATTAGGCTTTACAGCCTACCACTAAAAATTATGGGATGAAAAAATTTGTAGATGGATTGAGGACTCGTTTAAGAACTTTATTGGTGTGGATGGTTTTACCCTATCTAAATCTATATTAGTCTTTGAGTAGTTTTGCATAAATGTTGCTATCAATAAAACCCTTCCCACTTGTCATCCTAAAGTCTAGGTTTGGGAAGCATATACAAGCACTGGTTTATGAAAATGCTACCATGTTTTGCAAAAAATGCAAAACCCATAGACACACTGGGGATGCTTGTAAACCAAAGGAACAAAAAGAGAAGGAGAAAATTACCTTCTCAGAGATTGTGATAAACAACGAGGGGGAAGCTCAAAAATTAATATGTCCCCTAGCAACGACACTACAGTGGTAAACAAGGAAGATGACCATAAAATAGAAGAAGGAATGGTGTTTGAGGAAGGAGAAATCTCACCCCCCCTTGGTTCTTGATATCAATGGAGTCTCTATCAGTTCTCACAATAACCAAGCGGTTATGCAGCACCCAGTTACCACAGAGGAGATGGAAAGCCCTCAAGACATAATTATTCAGCAACTTGTAGTCATGGAGAAAATAGAAAGTCCTAAGGATCTAGTTCTTCAACATCCTGAGGTTGAAAGTCCTAAAGATCGTGTCGGCCAAAACCCTATTGAAACCATGGAGATGGAAAGCACTAAGGATCAGTTAGTATAATAGATATCTCTAAGGTAATGACCCTCAACCCCCAAAGTGAGGGTTTACCCCAGGAAAGGGATCTCTTGTAGTAGGTCAGAGACACATTGGTTAGGGCCAAAACAAAGTAGGAAGAGGAGGGGGGATGGAAAACACAGAAGAAGACAATTAAATCCAAGAAGCCTAAAAATCCAGATGTAAGAGGATACACCACAAGAGGTAGACCAAAAGAGAGGGTGAGGGAAAGGATATACCTATTCTTTATTATTTTCTTTTTCAATGCATGGTAGTCCACACACATGTGCATCATCTCGTCCTTCTTTTTGACCAACACTGCAGATGATGCGAATGGGCTGGAACTGGGACGAATCCATCCCTTCTCTAGCAATTCTTAAATTTTCCTTTTGATCTCATCTTTGAATTTCTTGGGGTAGCGGTACAGTGTGGTTATGATCATCTTTGCCCCTGATTCCAACTCGATAGTGTGTTCAAACCCTCGGTGCGGTGGTATGCTAGGAGGAATATCCATGAAAACCTTTTCATGTCTACTTAAAATATCTTGGAGCTCATCATCCTGTGGAGGTGTTATTTTCCCTTCTATAGCTTTTGTCGAGATGAAACAATGCGCAACCCACACAATGTCATTGTGTCGAAAGATTGCCTCCATTCAATGCACAGAAACTTCCTTCAGACCTTCATTCGCCATTCCTCAAAGGACAACCTTCTTTCCATCAACCACAAAAGTGAAGTCCATTCGTTTGAAACTTTGGTTGTATTCATCGAGGGTATCCATCCACTGTATGCCAAGAATAACTTCCATGTCTACCAGGTCCATTATGAAGAAGTCTTCAGTTACCGTGTGATTCACCATTATGATGCTCAATTGAGGAACAAGGTGCATATAGGGCAGGAAAGTCCCTCTGGCTACCTTGACATGAAAGCCTATGTGCGCCTCTATAGGGAGACTTCTTTATCTTACCAAGGATGAGTTGATGAAATTTAGAGTCTTTCCACTATCCAACATCACCATAACACTTTGTCCCTGAAAGGTACCCCATGCACGAAAAGCTATGCACCTTAGGCTGCCAGCCAATGCAATGGCTCCTTCGCACTGTACCAAAGTAGCAATCCTCTCCGTACGATTCAAACTAATGTTGGTGTCATGGTAGGGTTGGTTATCTTTAGCTGATATTTCTTCTTATTTGTGTTCATCCTCATCATCGGATATGACCTCAATGTAGTGGATCTTCCCTTTCCCGAGGCATCGATGGCCAAGCTCCCAAGGTCCCTTGCAATTGAAACACAATTTCTTCCCTCGAAGTTCCTATCGGGTAGCTTCATCCAACGATGACTTCTTGGGCGAAGGTTTGTCCCACGGAAACATTGACAGTTTCAGATGTGAGTGACTTCGGGAGGATGAGGATGATGCCGATGACGATGCCATACTTTGTGCCTTACTGATTACTTCTGACAAGGTAGACCGATTGAATCCCTTCACCCAACCTTTTAGTGGTTTCGCTAGTCCGTCCATGAAGAGCACGACCCGCCTTCTCTCAAAAATGTATGTGACCAAAATAGAAAGTTTATGAAACTTCACAATGAACTGATCTACTAATCTAGTTTGCCTCAGTTGTGCCAAATCTTTGAAATTGAGCTCAGGATCTTTCCCAACAAATCGTTTTATCAATCTCTCTGTGAATTTTTCATATGTCTTTATTTGATCATGCCCTAATGTGATGGTGCCATGGTGCCACCATTTATGTGCAACTCCCTCCAAGTGTAATGTAGCAAATTTGATTGCTTCTTCTTCTGGCATAGGATTCAGTTGGAAGTAGGTATCGACTTTCATCACCCACGCTTGTGCTAATATAGAACTCAATCTGTCAAATGGAGATAGATTCACCTTACTCAACTTTCTCCTGAGATCATCATTAAAGTATCCTCCTCTATTTTTGCCTCCTGAATATCTCATTCTCGGATCTGGGTAATCTTTGTAGGAAATGTTTGCTTCAAGGTTTGCATTCTTCTAGTCTTCTCTCATCTCTTCGAAATTTGGTTGTCTCTCTTCGTGATGTGCCTCCCTCTGTGGTGGGAAAGTTGGCATGGAAGGTTGAGAGCATGTTGGCTGAGGATGTGATTTACCCGACACTGATTACATGCTGTGACCATTTTGTTCTCCACCAACTTCTTAAGAGTTTCTTCCATGAGTCATTGTGTATCAGTGATCTGTGCCTGATTCCTAGCAAGTTCCCTCAGAAGAGCCACAAGTTTGGCAGCGATTGGTTCTCATTCATCCACTATTCGACTAACAGAATGTGTCCTTGTTTGGCTATAAACTCTCATTCATTTTCCACAGGCTGGTAGGAATGAAACGATCTGATACCACTATAATGATCCAATGCCCTTCTAACTCCTATTGACAGATTCGTATGATGATGTCTGGAAGCAGTTCGAAAACCACAAGTGAAATTTCATATGACAGGTTGTTTGGAGGTAAAGGCCATATGGACAGCTATTTGTTGAGGAGGTCATACGGTGTACAACAAGTGTATGATGTAATGGGGAGGGAGATAGTACAAATTCCTTGCCAGGACAAAACACATAAAATAAAAGTTTGTACGTTGCCAGTTAGCATGCAGAAGGAGTCATATGGTATTCCTAGAAAGGCCATATGGGGTGGTGTGATGATCGTATGGGAAGATGAGAAAGTTGTACGGGATGTTGGGAGAGTGGTTGTATAGTATTTGAAGGTCGTATGGGATAGTGTGGAGAGAGAGAATGGTATGCAAGGGGGGAAATCAAGGATCCTTATGGAATGATTGAGAGGTCATACGAAGGTGCAATTAATATGAATCAACACAAATTGAAGGGGGTGAGCCGTACGGGTGAAATATGTCGTTGGACCAAAATGAGCAAATAAAATATCAATGAAATCCACACAAAAAAATAGACTTGAATGGAAATGACAATTGCCCAAAGATACTGCTCCAATTTTCCCAATCTGAGCAAAGAAATACAATGCAACAACAGAGTAGGGTGAGGGTTGAATCCTACTGAAATCGCACAAGCCAAATAGGGAAGATCTTTCACTTCTGAAATGGAAAACAACAGAGAATTCCCAACAGGAATTTGTAGTACAAAAAAATATAATCCAAAGCATACCTATAGACTTCCTACAAGCCATGCTTAAATAACTATCAGGAGAACCTTTCCAATGGTGTACAAAGATAGTCAACGGCGACACAAACTACAAAAACAAAATAAAAATGGGTCTGAGATAAAATAAATCAATCGACCCATTACAAAGATTAATTTATTATTTGTTTTATAACGGGAACATTACATTAGATGTCAACACAGAACACAAACTTCACTGAAAATATTGATGCTCAACAAACACAAAGGCACTCAGTTTACACTAGTAAATGTTGTAACTTAGGATATGCTTAACTTACAAATCTTATGATATTTTCTATGATTAACCTTACTTAACTTAATTTCATACACATAAAAGAAATAACATGAACATAAGTGATACCAAGATTTGACGTAGAAACCCAATTTGGGAAAAACCACCAATTGCAACTAGTTATTGATTTTCACTCCTCTAAAGTGAGCCATGTTAAGAGCCAACCCTATTAAAGGTTACAAAACACATTGTAAGGTGTGACCCCTGTTAGAGGATTTAATCACCCTGTTAGGAGTGGACTTTTTAGAGGTCTTTAGACACTTCAATCTAGAAATGCCACCTTATTAGAGGATTTACACATAGCTATTAAGCCAACTCTGTTAAGAGATTTAGACCATTGCTACAATGGTTAGAAAGTAACAATGAGATGACCTGATTTCTAATGCAAATGAATTATTGATTATAGATCTCTATTCTAGCTTGTATACATGATCCTTTCTGATTGAATATATCTTTGCATCTCCACAAGGATATTATGCTTATCCGTCAAATTCACTTCCTCTAAGTATCTTCAATTCTTCTATTTTCTTCCACACATTCAATCCTCAACTTGACCTTATATCATACACATTGTCAAGTCAGCTTGAATACAACTTAGAATAATTAATATTCATCTCCTTAGTCAACTAGAACCAATAAACAAATCTATTAAACTCAATATGCCAAAACAAAAAAATCTTTTGTTAGTCGACCCTGCTCAATAGACACTAACTTAGAAATACTTTTCTTGTGTTAACCAAGTGAACTTGGTTAACATTGCATCTTCACAAAGTTCTTTTGGTAACCAAGTGAACAAGGTTAACGCTGGCTCCATCCATCTTTTCCTTCATTAACTGAGCAAGCTTGATTAACACTCAATCTTCTACGAACTTTTCTTTGTCACCCAAGTGAAATCAGTTAACAATGTCTTCTAAACTTGGCAAACTTAGGAGTGCTCAGAAAACATAGGAAACTATCTTCATCACCCTAGTGAGCTTGACATACACTAACTAATAAATATATGACATTTTGTGATCAAAGACAATACACAATTGACTAATTGTTTTCAACAATCTCCCTCTTTGGCATTGATGGCAACACAACATATCATAATACAATAAAAAATTTAGTGCAAAATAAAGTAAGGAAAATATCCTTGATTTCATTCTAATTCTCATTCATGAGAACTTCCTCTATTAATGTGAACTCCCTCTGCCTTCAGTTTCTCCCTCTGTCAGCAAACTTTGTCTTCAATATCTTCTTCTAATAGCAAATTTTGCCTCTTTGATATTAGACCAAGTTCATGCTCACTCTTTGACATCTCACTGAATTCTCCCTTTACAAAAATTTTGTGAATATGATAGCAAACTCTCCCTCTTTGACATCTCATGCCAAAAGCAATATTCAGTGAATATGTAGTGCCTACCCCTAGTTTACTTTTCAGTTCTTATTGCCGAACTTTTTTAGGTCAGATTTATGATTATGTTTGATGATTAGTGGTTTTTTTTCCAGATTGTTGCATATATATTTCTTGCTCAGTTGATTATATGATGAGATTACTTGGTACTAGTTATTTATGTATGCATGATTATTCCTTGATGATAAGGATTGTTTATAGTTATTTTAGTTATTTTATGATGTTAATTAGATGGATTATTTATACGTGTTTCATATGGATACTCACCCCATACTTGTATGTGTATGGTGTTTTATTTTATGTATGATGTTTCTCATATGGTTAAGGGAGGGAGTTATAGTCCCTTGCTAGTCAAGATCTACATGATGCACCACTTCTTACCATTGCATGTTTAGTTTAGAATATATGTGTATGTATAGCGTAGATTTTATGCAGATTGCAGGTGTTAAGTATCGACTTGCCTAAATTGCCAAGATAAGCGTACCCTGTCACAATATCTCAATGATAAGAAAGGGGAGATAACTCTTGAGTCTAAATCCTATCCTTTAACCATTTGTCCTAAAAACTAGGGCAAGAATCTGAGTTGTCTATCTTTTGAATTCATTAAGTGATGTAAATTCATGATTATAACCCTTGAGTTTAATCTAGTTTTATGTACTTTATTATGGGTTTTCTTTTCAAGTCTTGTGGGTCTGTGATTATTTTCTGTTATAATTAAATCAAATTAAAAGAATAATTAATTATTTAATTTAATGAAAATTTTATAAGAAAATTTTAGTATTTAATTACATTTAATTAATTGAGAAATTAATAAATAAAAGAATTAAATTTAAAGATTTAGTTAAAGTCTAATTTTGAGCATAATAATATTTATTTAATTTAATAATAATATATCTAGGAGTTCATTTTTAATAAATGTTAAATATTATTATTACTTAAGTTAATAAATATTTTTATCAAAAACTTCTCAAGAATTAATTAAAGAGAGAGAAAATTATTTAATAAAGATATTTTAATTAAATGGCAAAAAGGTTGTGCATGAATATTAAAATATAATTAAATAATAAAGCTAAAGGGATTTTCATGTGATTGCACAATCAAAGCCCTAAATTGGGGGAAAACTCTTTGTTAATAATTTAGAGTTAATTTCTTGGGGTCCGAGTTTTGGAGGAGCAATTTCAAAGGAGGTTTTCAAAAAGAAAGGGGAATACTTGTGTGCTCTGTGTGTTGTCGGATTAGCATGAAATTAAAATAGAATCTTGTGGTTGATTTGTAATGTAGTTTTTTATTCTTAAATTTCTTGTCTTCTTCATGGTTATATAAATTTGTTCTTAGAATTTTAGATTTCGTTGATATCATTGTGCTGTAATTTACTAGTTTTTGTTTTTGATTTCGTTTATGAAAGAATTAATTAGATCGAAACCCTTGTATATTTTCATTGTTCTTTGTTACGAAATTATCTATATTTGAGAAATTAAGATTTAGAAACCCTCGTTATGATAATTAAATAAGATGTTTTAATCACGTAGGGTTTGGGAACAGAAATTGATTTTTAATATGCAAGATTTGAATGGTTATTGAGGTTTTCCCTATTAGATTTAATTTCGCAATTTTTATATAAAAACATAAAATTGATTCAACAATTATTTGAGGGGGCCTACTATTATAAGGGTTAGGCGGGCCCATCAAAACAAAAAATAAAAATAAAATTGGTGGGCGAGGCCACCAACCACCCACCCACCCCTTTCTTCCTACACCCGCACAACAACGAGAATTCTGTCAATGGTCATTCTAATCACCGCACGACAAACTTTGTTGTCGTGCATCAGCAGAGATATTGTGACAACGCTCAACCTATGAGCTTAAAAAATAAAAGGTAAGTTGTTTTTTTTTTTTTAATTATTAATTTTTTTAATTAAATTAATTTAATAACTTTTTATTAAAAGTTAAATTTTGATAACTTTTTATTAAAAGTTAAATTTTAATAAATGTTAGATTTTATTTAATAAATGTCTATAGTCGTTAAATATTAAAATATTATAACAGTATTATTATTTTATTTTAATAGGTCTTATTTTATTATCAGATTAATAATTACTTTATTAATAATTTAATATAACTTATTTTATTTATAAGTTAGTAATTATTATCTTTAATAGTCTAATGATTGTTGATTAAAATTTAATAATATTTAATTAAAATTAGAACTAATGTATTATAAAATTTTATATGTAAAGTAAATTAAAAAATTGAAAACTTTAGCGAACTGAAAACTTACAACAAAATGAAAACTCAAACCTTACTATAAACCCAAACTATGTATTTTCCAAACCAAACAAAACTATGAAACTATACTACATGTTGTATGCTTTCTTGTATGTTGGGTTTGGGGTTGACTTAGAGTGTTGACCAGTTTTAGGAAGTCTACCAGAGATCGGGAGTATATTGTTTTGATGATGCGATGATTTTGTAAATATGTACTTTATTTTGAATCAGTCTTGTTAGGACGATTATATGGGTAAAATATGTGATTTGATCAATGATGTCTTTTCATTAATTTTCAATTGTTTTCTTAAGGACTAAAGAGTATTTGTGGTTGTATGAGACCTTCTACTTTTGTTGAGTGTAGGGTAGCTTATCTGTATGTTATGTTGGGAAGTGGCTTGCAATGGAGGTCGAGGTCCTGGAGAGGGTGACAGGTAACCCATTGTAGGTTATTTAATAACACTACATTAAATGAGAGTAAAATGAATTAATAAGAGTCTTTGTCTTTCGATGCCCATGCCTCGAGTGCTACTACAAACTAGGATGAGAGTAGAGAGGATGCTTGGTTGTGACCTTGCTTCATTAGTATTCCTTGTCAGTATGAAAGGATATTGATGCCGCATAAAGATACTAGGGGGCTAGAGTATTAAAAGACTACCAGGGTAAGCTTAGAGTTGGCTCATGCAATGACACTTGCCCACTTACATAGTAGATTTCCTATGTATCTTTGTTTATCTTTTGATTTAGATGTCGCTTCTATCTTGGTACCTTGAGTTAGATTGCTTTTAGATTTTTCCTTGACCTAGATATTACTTTTGACTTTTGGGATTGTTATCTTGATTGGGATTTGAGACTATCTCCTTAGCATAGTGGGAGTGGACCCTTTTCAGGTTACCACAAGGTCAAGTGGTAGTGCTTTTAACTTTTACCATTGACATTCGTCAGTTTGATGTCGTGGCTAAAGTTCCTTGTTCTGCATTTCCTTTCATTATATTATTGTGTTCTACGATGGATGGTTATACCTATTGTATTGTGTTGTATTCATGGATCTTAAAGAGATGATGTAATCTATTTTATGATGTATAGTCTTTCAGCCTTTCATACCCTGTAACCTGTAGAATATACCTTGTGACCTATATAGTGGATGATTGTGCATTCTAATTATTGTCAAACGACATTCAGGATAATTGTATATTATTTAAATGGATTTGTACTTGTAGTTATTCTTTAATGTGGATGTTTTATATATTGGTTTTACTATTAATTACACTTAACATGATTCAACGTCATGGGACCCTTAAGATTGTAATTTGTTTTATTGTATGTGTTTATGTGTATGTTAATGCTTCCACTATTTTATTTTTGTTGTTGCTAAGTTATTATCTTTCAAAAAAAATATGTTTGGCAAACTTAGTAAAACTTTAGGTTAATTTATTTTGGGTTCCCTCGAGGGGTGTTACAAAATATCAATGTACCTCATGTACTAATTCATATGCAATATGCCCTTTTCAATATTGCATCAACCAATGGATCTTTAGCATGCTTTGGTTGACAAATCACTAAACTTCATTTTAGTGAGCTTCAGATAGGGGAATGAATCTTAACTTACCTCTTATACACAAAAATGTGTCCTTAGGTAAAGGCTTAGTGAATATGCTTTTAATGTGGTCTTTAGTATTCACATATTCCAATTTTACCTCTTTATCTTGCACTAACTCTCTCAAAAAATGATATTTTATAGCAATGTTCTTGGTCTTGGTATGCATCACAACATTATTTGATAGATTAATTGCACTAGTGTTATCACAGAAGATGATCAGTGGATCCTTGATTTCTATCATCATACTTGCTAACAATTGCTTGAACCAAACAACATTGGAACAACAAACTACTATTGCCACATATTTTGCCTCCACTGTAGACTGCAAAATACAATTATGCTTCTTGCTTCTCCAAGACACTAGTCTTTTACCAAGAAAGAACACTCCCCCACTAGTCCTCTTCCCGTCATCAACACTTCCTGCCTAATCAACATATGTGAAGGCTTTCCAAAATGCTAGAATGCCTCCTTTCTTGTACCATAATCCATGATTTTCAGTACCCTTCAGATACTTCATGATTCTCATAATGTGATTTTCCTTGGGATTTATTGAGAATGTTGCCACCATACCAATTGCTAATGCAATATTAGGCCTTGTGTACATTACATATTGCAATTTTCCAATCATTGATCTGTATGTGGTCTGATCTACCTCTTTTGAGTCATCATTTTTGGAAAGCTTATGTCCAGTAGACACAGGTGTTCCAATTGGTCTTGAATCTTCCATTCCAAACTTCTTTAGTATCTTCTTGATATATTTGGATCAAGTAATGTAGATACCATCCTTCTTCTGTTGAACTTGTAATCCAACAAAGAATTTTATCTCTCCGAACATGAACATCTCAAATTCTTTACTCGTCTCTTCTAAAAATGCTTTGCATAAGTCATCATTTCCTGTAAACAATGTGTCGTCTACAAAAATTTCAACCAATACACTTTTCTTGTCTAGTCCTTCTTTGATATACAAGCTATTGTTATCATTTGTTCTTTGAAAACCAATCTTTATCAAGTAGTCATGAAGTTTTTCATACCAAGCTTTGGGAGCTTGCTTGAGTCCATATAATGCCTTGTGCAATTTACAAACCATATCCCTTTTGTTAGGATCTACAAAACCTTCTGGTTGTTCTACATAAACTTCTTCTTCAATAATTCCATTCAAGATTGTAGATTTTACATCCATCTGATAAACTTTAAATCCTTTATGTTCAGCATAAGCAAGTAGAGTTCTAACACATTCTAATCTTGCAATAGGAGCAAAATTTTTACTATAATCAATACCTTCTTGAGAATATCCTTTGCATACTAACCTTGCTTTGTTTCTAGAAACTTCTCCATCTTCATTCAGCTTATTTCTAAAAACCCACTTGGTGTCAATTAAATTTTTATCCTTGGGTCTAGGGACAAGAGTCCAGGTCTTGTTCCTCTATATCTATTCTATCTCTTCATTCATATCTTCAATCCAACTTTCATTATCCAAACCATCTTTAACTGACTTAGGTTCAAATTCAGTAAGCAAACATGTACCTTCAATTTGTTTCTTATCATTGTTCTATTTGACTTGTCTCCAATGATCCAATCAGGTGCATGGTGCCTTTTGACATATCTTGCTAACATAGGTACTTTAGATTTAGAACTCGTTCCATTAGCCTCATCATGATCTTTTGTATCAAGCTCAGGTCCCATTGCTTATCACTCGAGCCTATCAGACACAGTTTGCTCTAGCAATAGCTTGATAGCTTCTGACTATGACTCAAATTCTTTAGACAGTGACTTGGGTTGCCTTGTTTGCAACTCAATAGCCTCTAGAGATTTTGGGGACTCAAGAGGTGAAGTCTATTGACTTCCAATTGGATTTGGCAATGTATCAAGTTCATAGTAGACAAACTTTCTGTAATCCTCGAGTTCTTTGTTGCTCTCTTCTTCACTCTTTTATGCAAACTCATCAATTCTCACATGTGCACTTTTTATGATCTTATGAATGGATAAATTTTAAACATTTATATGCTTTACTTCTATAGGAGTTGTTGAAAATGGATTGGTACAAGTATGAATATGTGTTCCAATCATTGTTTTGTCACTAATATCAAACCTGCTACTTGCTTGTAAGACAATTGCTTATATGATTTGAGTACTGTCATTTGTTTGATTGATGAAGAGGATTTGATCAGATGGGGTAACAATAGCACCTAGAGGAAAGGTTGAGTTATTATATGAAAAAGAAGTACAAAGACCAGTTACGACAATGATATTATAGTGCATTAATTATCTACTTAAGGTTGCAAGGATGGATACACTAATTGAATTCAGAAGAAGTTAAACAAAGTATGTCTACCAAACTTAACAATCTACACAATAGGTGCAGAGCAAAGTTAGTATAAGCTGAGTGGAAAATCAGTTGGAGTTGAGAAAAGTCAATTTCAGTGTAAGCCGAGTAAAGTTTAGTTGATGTCGAGCCCCAGTAAACTTTAGTTCATGTTGAGTGTTTTGATAGTGGATGTCAAGCAATGTGGTATGTGTTGAACATTAGAAGCAAGTTAATGTTGAATATCAACATTATGAGAAAGATCAAGAATTTGATGAATTTGAGCCAACAAGTTTGATTTCTTGGATTGTGTGAATCGTGTGGAAGATAAGCTTGATGAGTTGGTGGCACATAATTCATGGTGAGAAATTTTCAAAGAGGATTGAAGGAGAAGTTTCTAGAAGGGAATAATGAAATGATGGGTAGATTCATTGAATCCTACCTAATCTAACCTAAGCCTAAAATGGACAATGGAGGATGAATGAAAAAATATGTTAATTCTCTATTTATAGAGATGGTTGGTCAGAAGCAAAGTTTTTCATGTGTGAGAACCTAAGAAAGACAACGAGTCTAGGTCATTGCTTCATTCAATGACCCAAGAGAAGAGACTGAATTGGCAAGCAAAGAAAGAAGGCTTAAGGGTATGGATGCTTGAAGGGTGAACAAGCATTCAAAGATGAAGTGTGTGAAAGCTAAGTAGAATGGAGGACTAAAAATAGAGATATGTTTTTAACTAACTTACATTGGGTTTGTAGCTATACCATAGTTAATAAGGAGTTTGATTTGAGTCTTTCTTCAGCTGTACTCTGTTCAAGGAATGCATTACAGTACTGATCACTTCCTTCCAGTATTTGATTGCAACATTCTTTTCTATCATCAAGATTCTTGCATAATCCATGATGGATATGTTCCTTCTTTTAGCTATACCATTTTTTTGTGGTGTACCAGGGGTTGATACTTGTCTTTTAATTCCTCTTTTAATGCAAAATTCATTGAATTCATTGGAGATGAATTCACCATCTCTATTTGACCTCAAACAATTCAACTTCTTTCCAATTTCCTTCTCCACTCTTGCCAGATACCACTAAAACTTTTGAAATGCTTTAGACTTATCTTTCATATACATTGCAGTCATCATTCTAGAATAATCATTAACAAAAAGAATATAATACTTATCTCCATAGCAGCTCTCAATTCCAATAGGTCCACATAAGACTATATGAACTAGCTCCAAGACTTTTTCAAAATGATAGTTCTTACTTTTGAAACTTGTCTTGCCCATCTTACCAATTTGATAGTTTTTGCATAGGCCCATATCAGGTTTCCTCAAACTAGGAATACCTCTCGCTCTTTTGTTTTTGCTTATCTTGATTAGATTATCAAAGTTCACATGACATAGCATTTTATGTCATAACTACCTTTCTTCTACTTGACCAATGAAACATTAAATTTCACTGAGATCTAGGTAGAATAGGTCACCTTTTTTTTGGTTACCAGACCCAATCAGATTTCCTTTTCCATCTAGTAGCTTGGTCTTCCCATTCATGAATTCTACCTTGAATCCAGTGTTATTCAACAGTGCCACACTCAGTAGATTATGCTTTAGTCCTTCAACCTAATAAGCATTATCACATCTAAGTTCATTGGTTAGTGAGATACAACCTTTTCCCTTTATGCAACACGGTTCATTGTTTCTGAATCACACACTTCCACCATCATAATGTTCCATATGTTCAAACTTTGTTTTTTCACTAGTCAAATGATGTGAGCAACCACTATCAATAATCCATGTATCATTTTTGCTAACATGAGAAATAAGTGTCATTTTATCTCATCATCAGATTCATCTTTTACAACAATATATACCATTTCATCATCTTCACTGCTATTGTTGGAATCACAACATAAAATGTAAACTTCTGAGGGGGGACGGGTGAATCAATACTTTAAACTTTAACTCATAAAACATTCACCACACATCCATCTCATACATAAAACTAAAATACCATGTAAAGCATGCATCTATATTATTTAAACAAGTAAGCATTCACACATATATGACACCAAATATGATTACCCAGAAACCCTCCAATTAGAAGGTAAAAGTGGGGATGATACCCACAAATCTTCACTACTGCAGTAATAAATTGTATCCAATGAAGGTTACAATGTTTGATCATGAAACATAATCTACCCTATGAAAGGTTTGCTCCATTAAAGGCTTACAAAGACTATTAGGTCTCACCCTGCTAAATGATTTCAATACACTGTTAGAAGTGTGCCTTGTTAAAGGAATTTAACTCATAATTAAGTAAGCACCTTGTTAGAGGATTTCAATACAGCCTGTTAGGACCACTCTATCAAGAGACTTAACTAATCCACTTGATAGAATGACTCAACATTGATCCTATGGTTAGCACTCTCTTGCTTGATGAGAGGTCACCTCTAAATTGATGTATTCTTGATCCTTCTTGATTAGATGTCTCTCTATTGTATACTATTCCCTTTCTCTATTCTCCTTTAACTAATTCTGCAATGCAATTTCACTTCACAATTCCTTAGCCACCATGAGTGCTCTATTTGCACATGCAAAAAATTCTCTCTTCTCTCCTTCCATGCACATATCAAGTTTAGGGTTTGTCCTCTTTAAGAAGACTTAGGTGACTTAGGGTTAGGTATGAATCAATGGTTGTGATTCATCCATTTTTCCACTTAAACTTTCCCTTTACCTGATTGGATGCATGTAATTCATAGGGATTCCAACTTAAGATTCATCCTTATCACAAAATATCGTAATTCAAGCTTTAAGTTGGCTAAAAAATGGTTTACATAGTAGTTTGTACCATTACAAATAACTATGTCAAAACTACGTTACTCAGCATTTGAAGTCTTTGATGCTTGACATATACTGATTTATATACTATGACTCGGCATCTGAATGACTCGGCTCCTAAATCACTTGGCATACACTATCTGCTTGACACTTGAGTGACTTGGCACATGAGTGTCTCGACACTCACTATGGACTCATCATGCACTATCTTATACATGTTGTGCTTGACATGTATTACTTATTCAACATGAACTAAGTAAATGACTTAAGTGTATAAACACTCACTTGTCAAAACCAATCTGAGATCAACAATCTCCCCCTTTGACATGAGTGTCAAAAACACTTGGTCATGCATTAATGTCTTCAACCTTATGAGCATAACATTTCTCTTATTCAACTACTATACAAAATTTCAAAATATCAAAATTTTGTAACAACTTATAACTCAAAATTGATATCTCCCCTGAGTTGATAGGTTTGGTTTTGTACTAAAAAATTTGTACTCCTGCTAAGTAGATATGCTTCAACTGATACTCTTTCATTGGATGTTGTCTATGTTGTTCTTTTATTGCTCTATTTCTCTCCTTTTTACTATCTTCCCCTTTTTCTTTTCTTCCCCTTTTTCTTAGGCTCACTTTTCTCTTTTTATATCCCCCTTTTTGACACTTATGCCAATGGGCTATACACTGATAGTGTGTTTGTCCAAGAAAGATTTATGGACCTCTAGTATAATCTTAAGAGTTGCATCCCAATTTTCACATGCTACATCCAAAGACTTAATTTGGATGGCTAGCTCAGCAACAAGGTGGACTAGGGCATCTAATGTACAAAGATTGGGGTCTTTCTTCATAAGAGTTTCTACATAGCCTAACTCCTTGTGCAAAATCTCCATGTGAGGAGTCAAAGTGGTTTGTATTTTGATTAGTTTGGCCCTTATGTTGGCTTCTTCTAAAAATAATGCTACTAATTGACTATGTGTTTGCAATAAAGCTCTTAAATGTTTTTCACTTTGAGTTGGAGTCATGGGAAATTTAGCTCCTAATGATTGCATGGTACTCTCCAAGCTCGGGATGTGATTCCTTGTCTCTTGTGTGAAGAGTGAGGGGTTTCACAGTTTTGTGTACAATGAGAAAATATTCTCAAGTACTTTCTTCACACTTTTCATCTTAGTTGCTAATACAACTTGTGTAAGTGCTATGTCACCTGATATTTTCACATTCACTTTTCTTTGAAATTTCTTTTCAAACCATTCTAATAATTTTGCATCTGTATCAAGGTTTGCATCACTTTACCTTGTCCCATGTATTTGTCAATTGTTCAATGAGTGGCTTTGTCTAATCTAGATTAGGCAAACTGAATGCAATTAGAAAGATTCCCTTAATATCCAACAATGTTTGCTTCTGCCTATGCTCCCTTCTGAATAGTTCTTGATGCTTCTTCCTAGCTAGGGATTCTTGTAGTATACCCATCTACTCGATTGTCATTGTGTCATAATCATACTTTGGTAACACAATCTCTTCATCCAGGCTTACATCTCCATATTGTATTACCTTTTCTGCCTTTGGTGTACTTGGACTTAGCACTAAAATTTGCAATGGTGTTGCATTTGTACTCAGCTTGTGAAGAGTGTGACTAGAAGGAGTGCTAGATTCTAGTAAAGTTACTAGCACTTGAATGGTTGCTTGCTCTTTCAGCTTGGGTGTCAACTTGATCTCTTTAGGCTTGTCCTTAGCTTACACAATGCCTTGAACTGCACCTTGTACTTGTGCTAAAGGTGCAAATGAAACTATCTGGCTTGTTTGACTTTGTGCATCAGTAGTGGCTTGAATTTCCACTTTATCTACTTCAACTGTATCAACCTTTTCTAATGTAATTTCTGGTATTTTGTTTAAAGGTTATACATTAGTGACTTGAGGGGTGATGGTAGGTGGTTCTTGTGTATTCACCTCTTCCTTTGTAATGCCAGTCATTGATTTCTATATTTCATCTACACTCACTAATATGGGATTATCACACAAATTTGCCTGCAATGTAGATTGATCAAGTATCTTTATCAGATCTTCCTCTGTTAGGGGGTTGATGTTTTGAGTAGTGAGATCAAAAACATCCTTTACTAGTATTGTTTCAATATTTACACTTGTTGTTTGTTAAGGGCTGGCATTTGGTAGTTGTGTATCTTGTACACTCTATTCTTGTTACTACTCTACCTCAGTTGTTTCCTTATCATCTATATTCATTTCTATACTTCCCTCAACTAACCCTTCATTGTTGTCATCTTCTTCATCATCTTTAACCACTATAGGCTCCTGATCACCTACTTTCACTATAGCTAATCCATATGTGACCTTCCACATCTATGTGGACTTCTTCACAACATCTACGATATTGTTTTATAATATGTTGAAGGCTCTATATTTTGGACCAAATCTAACTACATATTTCTTCATAGCCTTAGCAATTTGTGCCTTAGTGAGTTTAGGCATAACTTGTGCAATTGATGTCTCCCTTATTTTTCTTTCGAAGTTCAAACAATAATGCCATTTTTGCTCAACTCTTTGATATAAAATTTTAGGCATTGAGTTGGCAATTTCTAGTGGGGCTTTCTTAAAATTTTCCATCATGGCATATATTGCCTCCTCCACTTGATTCTTCTCAATTTTTCCAAGGTTATCAAAATCAATATGAGAAAATCCTAACAAATCTGCATTATTACTAATATTCTCATATAGGTTGTCTAAATCTAAACACTTGGAATTGGCTATTGTCATATGATTTCATTCTTTCCTCATCAGATTTAGCTTGAGTAATGCATTTTCTCCTTGGCCTTTTCTTTGCTCCTTCTTCCTACTCTATAGGTTGAATCTTTTCTTTTACCTTTTGTGTAGTGACACATGCACTAGCCCTTGTAGTAGGTGTTGTAGGTTTGGGTTGGCTTAGTTAAGTAGTCTTCTTGGTTCTTGTCACTGGTTGAGCCTCAACCTTTCTCTTCTTTTGATCTATAGGGGTAGGTGCTTCCTCGACTTCTTCTCGCTTGGCACCTTCTATAATTTATGTCTCTTCCTCTTTCTGATCTTCTTCCATTCTTTGTGTTAATGCAAGTGGTGCTTGGGTTTGGGTGTCTTCTTCCTCTTCATCCTCTTCTTGCTTGGCACCTTCACCAAATTTTGCTTTCAATTTCTTCATCAAATTCTCCTTCTTCTTTATGAGAGAGGCAATCTTTTGTTCCATAGTGATCTTAGATTTGGCCATTTCATAATTACCAAATGCTTTGGCATCTTTATCTATATCTTCAACAAGTAATGCAATTATTGCTATAGAGGCCTCATCTACATTTATTTCATATCCTAATGGCCTTAGCCATCTTACCCTTGGAGTTGCTACTTGAACAAAAGTATAATCATCATCAACTAGGAAACAAACATCATCATAATGCTTTTCCATTAATGACACTGGAATCCTCAATCTTTTCTTCATATATTGCTTAAAGTCCTCAAAGTAAATGGTTATTACATATTCAAAAATTTCACCCAATTATTCAATGAACTCACCTATTTGTACTGCCACTGACCTGTTTGTTTTCCATGCCATACTGCCAAATGTGGGAAATGTGTTTTGAACATAAAATAAAATACTTATCATCAAAATATAACCAAATTTTCACTTAGCACTCTTTGTTTTCCTTATTACTCCTAGGTTTTCAATCAACTGCTGTAGTTTTAGCTCGATAAGATCATATGTATGATCCTTCTTGACAATCTTGTAACCCACATCTACTGCAGTACAAGGGACACTGTTCAATCTGCTTGATTGGTAAAACTTGTGTGCAATTACCCTTATTGTAAACTCTATCAATGGATCTATGATGGTGTCAATAGTCATTCCTCTCTTATTCCACATTACCCTTGTGTTCTTCTCAATAACCTCCTTTGAATCGCTCCTTAAAGTCATAGGCCGATCTTGGGTTGGATACCTTGTTACCCTACAGATTATCCTTTTGGTGATTTTAATTGGCCCATTGTCTAACCAAAATGAACTGTCATGAATTTTGCTCAATACAATCCTAATCCATTTAGTTTTTAAAATATTTGGGAAATCTAGGGCACGTGCTAGCCCTTCTCTACAATTTTGAATCCATCCCTTAATACATTGTTTTCACATAGTATATCATATGCTTGTCTAATCTCCATGTCTCCAATACTCCCAATCCTATAGTTCTAACATTTTCTGACATCTTGAAACATTAAAACTTTCAGTGGTATCATGGATAATGCACCAGAGGGGTCTTTTTTATATGCAATATCAGGTATAGCTTTGAAAATTAGTTGTTTGACCTCATTACTAACTAGTTGAACATTCAAAACCTCCTTACCCTCTACACCCTTTGAACTAGATGTCATTATGCAAAACTAGGGTTTATGAAAATATAAATAGCGTAACTCGGCATGCGATAAATACTTTGCAAGATCTGGCAAAATGGTGTCAAATTGTTGTTCAAATCTTTTGCAAACACTTATGATGAGTTTCCTAATTGCCTTTAGCTCTCCTTGCTCTTCCTCAATTTTGAAATGATGTAAAATGAGCTAAAAATCAATCAAATACCCTTTTGAAACAATGCAATTAATGTTGAGTGCTTACATAGTTGTAAGCCCAACATCAACCAATTTCAGGCTCACTTGACATCCACTAGTCTTTATAATCATTTGACAATCATTATGATTTTGGCATCAATTAGCCAATCTATTAGCTCGACATCCTCCAGCATTTCACTTGGCAATTATAGGAAACTTTTCATGCTTGGCAATAACATGAAAAACTTAAAGATTTTTCTTTGATTCCTAATAACATCTTGCATCTTTATTCATGCTTACATAGACTTCTCAGTACTAAATTCTTTTGGAACTGATGTATGATATAACTTATGAATATCAATCCTACATACCTCTTGATTGCTTAGTTTGATGAGGTGTGATCACTTGACCCATTGGGTGAAGTGATCCCTTCTCTACTTGATGTGCAATAATCCTCCTTTTTCTTACATGTCTTGTTCGTTTCATTTTTGACATTTTAAACATCTGCCTTGCCTTTTCCTTTAATATTATTGAACTCACAACTTGGTGCCTTTGACTTTGTTTGACAATAGCAACTGATGTGACCAATCTTCAAACAACTAAAGCATGCGGTTTGACTTAACCACCTTTTGTAGTCACTTTTGAAGTCTATCTGAATACAATTCTCAGGAACATGTCCATACTCTTGACAATAATGATAGCTATATCTTGTATTATAATCCCAATTGTAAGAGTTTTCATTGTTCTTTACCTGTTTTTGTCTGTCTGATGATCTCATGGGTTTGGATCTGCACTCAATAGCTCCATGTCCACATTTCTAACAGTTATAACAATATCCTTCAAATCTTTGTGTGTGTATGGTCATAGTTTTGCATTCATATGCCTAATGACTTTATTTGTTGCACTTATGGTATTGAACCATGCTCTTATGCTTGACATTCTGATTTACAGTCTTGCTCTTGCACATATTATCAGTATGTCCTTTCTTACCACAATTATAACAAGTAGGCTTGGAGTGCTTACCTTTGTTGCTCCTTTCTTCAGCACTTTTGGATGATTCTCCTTCTTCAATGTTTGTGTATCCTAGTCCAAATGTATCATTATTGGATCTAGGGGATCTCAATAATTGGTCAAAGTATTTGATGTCTTCACTTGGTTTATTGAAACTTTCAGCAAATTCCTTTTCCCTTTTTAGGTCATTTTTCAATTACTCATTCTGCAACTTCAATGTTGTTATCTCAATGTCCTTGACATTCAATTCATAGTTGGCATTTATCATTTGACTCAGAGTGTCCAATTGCATGTTGAAAATCTTAGTTAACTTTGATGATTTCTCTTCCAGTCTATTTGTCAAAAATCTTTTATCTTCAATCATGGCTTTCTTTTTCTATTCAATTACCTCACATAGTAGCATGACTTGTGGTTCTTGCTCTAACTTGAGATTTATTATTTCCTCAACTTGTGCTCTATTTTTTTCCATTAGATTTGCAACTATTGCATCAAATTCATTGGAGTCTCCATTAGTAAATAGCTTGGTAGTGTCCATTTCTTTCTATTGTGTGTCATTCTCCTCAATGGTGTTTTGTCAGAATACAAACACCATTGAGAGGGGGGTGAATCAGTGGTTTGATTTTTTTTTAAAACTTGAAACAATTACAAGTTATAAAAATTTAACACGTGAGCAAGATAGTTAATGAATAACAAAATGACACAATATTTAACATGGAAAACCCTTTAGGCTAAAAACCACTTTGAACCTGAAACTTTATTGGCCTCTTGGAAAATCTTTTAGAGCTACAACTCTGGGAAGCGCCAACACCCTAATTTAGAAACACCTATTTCAAAGAACACCAATCCCTTACACTTGAAGCACCAACTTCATGAATACAAGAAGCACCAACTTCAAAAATGAACAAGTGAGATATAAAATCAGAGGATCATCTCTATTACAACACAAATCATGAATTAACAGTTTCAACTTCTTGTTGAAACGATGTAGGATATACTTCTATTCTCCTCAAAACATCCAATATCCAAATATATTTTCTTTTCCGATTAAAAGATCTGATCAAATACTGATATAAATGAATGAAGAAGCAATATATAACCCTTCTTCTACCTCTGATAAACTTTTGCAATGAAAATAAAATCACAAATATGAAATAAGAAACATAAAGCATTACCCTCTTCTTTGTTGTTAAAAGTATGCCTGCAAATTGTTTGGTCTATAAGGAATTCCACACCAATTCTGCAACTTCTATCAAAACCACCTGTTGGTTATTTGAGAGAAATGTATCCTTTACTTATAAACTAAGAAATTTGAAATTTTGGAGGCAAGTACATAACCCAAACTTCCATTACACTAAAACCACTCAAAACTGCTAAAATTGTCATAACAATTTGGTAATTGTTTATGATAAACAAACCTTTTCTCTTTCCATACATGTGTTATGCAAAAACTGACAAAGACCCATTTTAGATAACTTCGAGGCCTTTCCAAAGAGGTATTATAGTTGGCATCTATTTGATAAAAAATCTTTTCCACTTTCCAATAGACCAAAACTATTTTTTATATCTGTTTTCAAAACCAATGTGAACATTAAGTGTTAATTGTATAACACTTAAATATTTGTCTTGAATATGTTTTGAACAATATTGAAACACATCAAATAAGATAATTACATGATGTTAGCCATACTATATGCTCATTATTGACATCAGTTGGTTCAATAGATTTCCTTCCTTCTCTTTAAATATTTCTTTAGGTCTTCTCTTGCTTCATTTAGTTGATGTAGAATGAGTTGTATTTAAATTTCATGATTCTTAATGATCTTTCCCAACTTGTAGACTTCAATTTTCAAGATCTTTCCTCAAAGTTGCAAAGCTTCTCTTTAAGAGAATAAGGCTCTAATGCCAATTATTGGAATTACAATAGGAAAGGTAAACTTCTAAGGGGGTGGATTAGTAGTTTAAAATTTAACTCATAAAACATTCAACACATGTCCATCTCATACATAAAAAATTGAAATACCATATAAAATGTATACACCTAAATCATGTAAACAAGTAAGCATTCACACATATATTACACCAAATATGATTACCTAGAAACCATCCAATGAGAAGGTAAAAATGGAGATGACACCCACAAATCTTCACTACTGTAGTAATAAAGTGTATCTAATGAAGGTTACAGTGTTTGATCATAAAACATGATCTACCTATGAAAGGTCTGCCCTATTAAAGGCTTGCAAATCCTGCTAAAGGATTTCAACACCCTGTTAGAAGTGTGCCTTGTTAAATGACTTCAACTCACAATTAAGCACCTTGTTAGTGGATTTCAATACAGCCTGTTAGGACTACTCGGTTAAGAGATTTAATTGATTCACCTATTCAAATGAGTCACCATTGATCCTGCACTTAGCACTTTGTCGCTTGATGATAGATGACCTCTAAACTAATGTATTATTGATCCTTCTTGATCAGATGTCTCTCTATTGTGTAGTATTCCCTTCCTATGTTTTCCTTTAATTAATTCTGCAATGTAATTTCACTTCACAATTCCTTAGCCACCGTGAATGCTCTATTTATGCATGCAAAACTTCTCTCTTCTCTCTTTCCATGCACATATGAAGTTTAGGGTTTTTCCTCCTTAAGAAGACTTAGGTGACTTAGGGTTAGGTATGAATGAATGGTTGCAATTCATCGATTTTGTTGCTTAAACCTTCCCTTTACCTGATTGGATGCATGTAATTCATAGGGATTCCAACTTAAGATTCATCCTTATCACAAAATATCGTAATTCAATCTTTAAGTCAGCTCAAAAATGGTTTACATAGTAGTTTGTGCCATTACAAACAACTATGTCAAAACTGTGTTACTCGACATCTAGAGTCTTTGATGCTCGAGATATACTAATTTTTATACTATGACTCAACATCTAAATGACTTAGCTCCTAAATCACTCGACATACATTGTCTACTTGGCACTTGAGTGACTCCACACATGAGTGACTCTGTACTCACTGTGGACTCGACATGCACTGTCTTATACATGTGCTTGGCATGTATTACTTATTTGGCATGAACTAAGTAAATGACTTAAGTGTATAGAAACTCACTTGTCAAAACCAATCTAGGATCAACAACTATCTAAATCTTTTGCCATAAAACAAGATTTCTTACCTTTGGCCTTGTAGTCCTTGAAGTTCTTGAAATCCTTCTTGCCTTTGTACTTATTGTGCTTTTTTTCATCTTTGTCTTCTCTATTTGGACATCTTGCAACAATGTGTCCAACTTCTTCACAAGAGAAATAGATCAAAGGAATTTTACTTTTGTACTTTCCTTTGCCTTTGGGATACCTTCTTGCAAGTAATGCCTCAATAGTTTCAAGATCACTATCAGAACTATCTTCTTATTCACTTTCAGATTGTTTGGCTTTTGACTTTATAGCTTTCTTCTTCCGTGACAACTTGGCTTCAAATGCAAACTCAAGATTACTAGAACTAGGAACATAATTATCATAGTTATCTAGCTCAAATGCTACCAGTCTTCCAACTATTGCATCCAATGTTATATCATTCTTTGTTGCATCTCATTTCTTGAATTGTTGATACTCTGATTATATATATATATATATAGGAAGAAGTGTTATGAGAAACTTACTTACCACTATTTTATCTTCAATCTCTCCTCTTGAAGCTTTGATTGCACAAAATTTGGCTTTGATTCTGTCACTGTACTTTTGTAATGTTCTCATCTTCTCTCATCTTTATTTGATCAAATTGTCCTCTGAGAATTTCAGCTTTAACTATTCTTACATTATCATCTCCTCCATAGATGGCTTTTAGCTTGATCCACATTTCATAAGTAGTTACACAATCTTTAACTTCATCAAATTTGACATAAGTGAGAGATGAAGCAATACCAATCATCATAATGTTATGACTCTTTTATCTTTTGCAATTTCTTCAACAATCATAGTTCCAATAGATGTCATGCATTTAATGTCTAGGTATTTTAGCCCCAAATCTCCAATGGTTGCGAAGTGCAGCCTCATGAGTTCTTGGCATGCCTTGAAGTTATCTCTGTTTAGCTTGGGGATCTCCCTTCTATAAGACATCTTGATCTTTAGCATAGGTCCTTAAAACCTTCTCTGCAAGCACAAGGAAGCTTTGATACCAATTTTTGTAAATACAAGAGGAGTAACTAAAAGGGGAGGATTGAATCAGTTACCACTACAATAAATCCTAGATCCCTTAGATGTCAATACAAAACACAAACTTCACTGAAAATAGTGATGCTCGACAAACACACAAGTACTCAATTTACACTAGTAAATGTTGTAACTCAGTAAATGCTTAACTTGAAAAATTTATCATATTTTTTATGATTAGCCTTACTCAACTTAGTTGCATGCACATAGAAGAAATAAGATAAACACAAGTGACACCAAGATTTAATGTGGAAACCCAATTTAGAAAAAGCCACCAATTACAACTAGTTACTAATTTTCACTCTTCTAAAGTGAGCCCTATTAGGAGCCAACCATGTTAAAGATTAAAAAACACACTTTAAGGTGTGACCCTACTAGAGTATTTAATCACCCTATTAGGAGTGGCCTTGTTAGAGGTCTTTAGACACTTCAATCTAGAAATGTGACCTTGTTAGAGGAATTACCAATAGTTTTCAAGCCAAATTTGTTAAGAGATTTAGATAATTGCTACAATGGTTAGAGAGTAACAATGAGATGACCTGATTTCTAATGCAATTGAATTGCTGATTAAAGATCTCTAATGACTTGTATACTTGATCCTTTATAATAAAATGTATCCTTACAACTCTATAAGTATATTTTTCTTATCCTTCAAATTCACTTCCTCTAAGCATCTTCAATTCTTCTATTTTCTTCCACACATTCAATCCTAAACTTGACCTTATACTTATATCATGCACATTGTTAAGTCAGCTTGAATACAACTTAGAACAATTAATATTCATCTCCTTAGTCGGCTAGAACCAACAAACAAATCTATTAAACTCAATATGCCAAAACAAGAAAATTCTTTGTTAGCCAACCTTGCTTGGTAGACACTAACTTAGAAATAATTTTCCTATGTTAACCAAGTGAACTTGGTTCACTGCATCTTCACAAAGTTCCTTTGGTAACCAAGTGAATTTGGTTAACATTGGTTCCATCCAACTTTTCCTTCATTAATTGAGTGAGCTTGGTTAACACTCAATCTTCTACAAATATTTCTTTGTCACCCAAGTGATCTTGGTTGACACTGTCTTCTGAACTTGGAAAACTCAAGAGTGCTTGGTAGAGATGGAAAATTATCTTCATCACCTGAGTGAGCTCGACATACACTGACTAGTAAAGATATAACATTTTGTGTAACATCAAAGACAATACACAATTAACCAATTGTTTTCAATAATGAACAAGTCGAGGCTGCAAAATAGTCATTAAGGTAATCCTTGAAAAGAAGGAAGGAGATGGAAATACAACAAAATGACACCCAGTACAAAGAAGAGACTGTTGAAGAACTATTTGATGAAGGAGGTTCAAATGAAACTAATGCAACAATAGAAAATATGTTGGAGAGGAATAACATTTTGAATGAGGAAGTCAAATAATTGAAAAGAGAACATGAGATGCAAGCAGTAAGGCTATATGAAGTGATTGAACAAAAGAAAAAGGCTAAGGAAGATAAAGAAAAAGCTATAGATGACAGGGAAATGGCTAATGAAGACAAGAGATAGTTACAAGACTCAATGAAAGGATCAATGAGGTGCAAAAGCTAACTCACAATTAGTTTGACATGATAAATCAGTTGCTAAGTGCAAATCATGAGATTGTAAGAAAAGAGTTGGAGATTGCAAATTTGAAATCTCAGAATGACATATTGGTGAATGAGTTGAAAGCTGAAAAGGAATTTTTTGAGATGTTGAACAAACCTAAAGAGGCTATGAGATTTCTTATTGACTGGATGAATGTGCCAAGGAGATCTCATGACACCTTTGGACTAGGCTATGTTGAGTTCCTATTAGGTGTACGTTGGCTTCCCAATTAGATCAATAACTTGGTTCTAAAAACAAAACTCATGGATTGGACATCCAAAATGAGTAGTTATCTTTCTTATGGAGAAGAATCATTTAAATTATCAACTTGAGGACATACAATTGAAACAAGTCTGCAAAGTACATGCACTATAAAACTATCTAAGTTATTCTATCATTGCAAAGTATAAACTATAAGAATGTTGGAAATAAATCCAAGCACACAATAATGGCTGTAGGAAACTGTATACTACAACTTTATATATATCAATCTATCTCTATATACATCTATATATCAAATGCTTGGTTACAATTTCAAATATATAAGCTCATTGACTCTCTAAAACCATCTAACAAGTGTCTCATCATTCCTTTAAACAAGGAAGATACTTATTACAAAACTAATGACTGAGTGTGTTGATTTTTTGTTCAACATTTTCAACAGTCCACTCAAACGCATGGTGCTCCTTTATTATTTCAAATTAAATTAAACCCATTAAATCAAACCCTTATGCCAAGTTATGGTCCTCTTTTTTTATCTTTCCAAATTATTTTGAAAATTCATATTTGATTAAGAAACGTGGAAGATATGGCTATTTTAGTGAAAGTGGTTTTCTATTGCCTTGAAATGTGCCACCTTTTACTTGGCCAACTTCTGATTCACACTGCTCATTAAATATTCTGAACTAACTCAAATATTTTTGTGCCTTATTTTTAGGTTTCCAAATCCATAAGCCATTATTAATTTCATTAAGCATTGAGTGAGATATGCCCATTTTACCATAACTGCCTTTTTGACTTTTTTTGCATTTCCTACAATTGTTGATTATTGACAAGTGTCAACTTGCTTCTCCTTATTTCCAGTTGTATGAATGACTCAAAAACCTCACTAAATTTTTTTTAATCACCTCAAGATAAGTATACTTCAACAATAACCATTTATCATTAACTAGCTACACATACAAATGTTAATCAATAAGTCATTTATCATAGTTAATGCTTCATAAATCAAGTTAATGTATGGAAATGACTTGGAAATATATTGCAATCATGAGGTGAAATTATCATAATACATGGATATAAACATGAAAATTTATAATCTCATCAATGTCGAGCAAGGAAACTCATCAAAGCAAGGATAACGATGGAATGCGAATGGAAAACCAAAGAACAAGAAGCCCACATGCTATCATTATGGAAAACCAAGCCATACAATAAATGTTTGTAGGAGAAAAATTGCTAATTCAAAACCTAAACCCAAATTCAATGGTTATTGCTTCAATTATAACAAACAAGGTCATCAAGCACATGAGTGTAGATAAAAAATCAGTAAAACTCTAACTACTTCTAGATTTGAAGGTTAGTGTTATACATGTCAGAAGTATGGTCACAAGGTACAAGATTTCAAATCTAAATAAAAGAACAATTGTCCACCTAAAGGGCAAGACAAAGCACCTAAGAAAGGTAATACCATAAATTGGTATTACAATACTTGGGTAAATTGTCAATATTGTGGAAAGTTTGGAAACATTGCCACAAATCGTGTAAGGACACATCTTAGAGGAAGGTTTAGAAATAGTAGAAATTTTGGGCCATAATGTTTTAACTATTGGATGATCCATGATCTAAACAAGGACTATATGAACTTAACATCAACACCAAATGTTGAGGTAGCTAATGGAAAGGCAAAGGTCAATGTTGAAGAAGTAAGGAATGAAATGAATCAAACATGGAGAAAGAAGTTAGGTGGAGGCAATAGCTAGAATGGAGAAGTTGTGATAACCAAATCCAATGGATTAGGTGATTCCTCCATCTTTGGGCCATAATGTTTTAATTTTCAGAAGGTCCACCATCTAAGCAAGGACTATACAAACTTAACATCAACACCAAATGTTGAGGTAGCCAATGGAAAGGTAAAGATCAATGTTGAAGAAGTAAGGAATGAAATGAATCAAACATGGAGAAAGAATTCAAGTGGAGGAAATAGCTAGAATGGATTAGGTGATTCCTTCATCTCAAACTAAAAGATAAGTTAAGTATAGAACTATGTTTCAAATTGACAAATCATACATTAGTTGTTAATACTGTATGCATGAAAGTTCAAATTTGCATAATGATAGATGCATGGGGACATAAGTTAATGTATGAGCTGAGATGAATTGTGGTACTAAGTAGAAAATTTGGTAGAGATTGAGTGCTAGTATTGAATGTTAGTATGAAATGAGTCATGATACTAATTGAGCAAAGTTGAAGGGTGTGTGTGCATTGAGTTTCATTAAGTCGAGATAGTTGTTATGCACTTAGTATGCACCTAATAAATGTAAAAATGCATTTATTAGAGATCCAACTCAACTGTTTGAACCTATATAGTGGATTTTGAAGCTCATTTCAACTCATTGGGTTTTCAAATTTATAGAGCGAAGTGTTCAAGAAATTATAAAGTGAGTTTGTATGAAGTTGCTAAAGATTTAAGTGTATGTCATTGGCTTAACAAGTAAGTTGTGTGAAGTATTTGAACTAGGTTGATAAGTTGTTTGATTTAAAACCCTAGATTGCGAAGATGACATTATACACATTTGCTAGCGAGAAAAAGGAGGTATTGAAGGATAGCAATGCACAAATTGTTAGAAACAAGGCATGTCCTCCACCAAAGTTTAAGGCATACCCAGATATCACTTTGACTAGAGCTTCTTCAAGGGTTTTTTTTGTGATTCCACCAAGGGTAATCATGGTACACGATGTTAGGTCATGTTATATATGCAAGATCAGAGAGATCTGTGATTTTGAGCTGAGAAGTGCTAATGATAAGCTGTGTGATAATGTCAAATTGAAAGATGAGCATAAAGTTATGGTTGAGAAATGGTTAAATCTTACCCTAGAGTTTCCAAAGTCATTTAAGGTTGAGTGGATAAAGATTGTATTGATTCATATACATGACATGAAATTGTGGTTGGAGAATGGACCATTTAGAATCACAAAGTCAATCATACATCACATGACTAGATACCCTATTATAGACAGAGTAAAGACCATTTGGTCTCAAGCAAGGGATGTAATTAAAAACAACACGAAGGTGAAATGGAATGGTAGAGGCATGTTGATCAACATCATTGAGGACCCTATGATTGAGTTTTTTGTTCATGTTATTGCACAAAAGTTTTATCAATCAACCTAACTGAACAATATGTCATGTGTAGTTGTTGATATGGGTTATAAACTTGTTAAGAAAGATCATAGTTATTATTTGGCCAAGCTACAACTAATTCAATTGGTAGAGAACCTAGGAGCAATAAGAAAGGGAAAAAATACTTCATGTAAGTTTGGTTCTCTCATTTTATGCATATTCTTCTATGTACAAAATTTATTTCCCATTATAGGATATGTAATATGAGATAAAAAGAGACAAGTTACTGAGTAGATAAATGAGTTTATTGGTCAAATGGGTGAAATTTTTTAAACCATAATGGATAGTTATTTTGTGGATTTCAAGTAGAAGACGAGGAATGGATTTGGAATCCCTAAGTTAGTTGTTGATCAATATTATGATCACATAATTTTTTTTGTTGATACTGATTGCACATATGCTTAGGCTATAATTCCTAGAGTGGCATGGTTAAGACCTCTATGTTATGAGGTAAATATTGATGAAGTATCAACTACTATTACAACACTGCTGGCTAAGGAGATTGCCAAGAATGATGAACCCTTCAGCACATATGAGACAACAAATATTAAAATGATGATGTAAATAAAGGTTCCCAAAATCGATAAAAATGGGAAGAAAATGATATGAGACTTAGAAGGTAAACTTGGCAAAGCACCACTATAGATAACAAGGGATAAAGGTGAAGACCTTGTTGGGCCCATTTGTCGTTGCACCAAAAGCCATGACTGTTAGTGAACATGGAACACCACATAATTAACCACTTGTGGGCAGGGGAGCGCATCGCATCACCCAACAATCTCCCCCTCGACACGCATACCAGGTGCTTACGCGGGTCGGGAAGGCACCGGGGAGATTTGAACCCATGACCAAGCCAAAACCAGGCTCTGATACCAATTGTTGGGCCCATTTGCCATTGCACCAAAAGCCATGACTATTAGTGAACATGGAACACCACATAATTAACCACCTATGGGTAGGGGAGCGCGTCGCATCACCCAACAGACCTTAGCAATGAGGAAGGAGATAAAGAACCACATGAAGGTAAAGGTAAAGAACTAGTTTTTTTCAAGCCCAAGGCAACCAAAGACAAAGATATTGTTGTGGTTGATACAAAGGTAAAGAAAATCTTGAATAAGGTGGCTCCAAGCTCTCACAACCACACCACAAAGGATCACTAGACAGAGATCCAAGACAACAAGTCCTATAGCTATCGAGCTAATAAAGAAAGGAGTTGTGAAAATAACAAGGTCCATTAAAGGAAAAAGTCTTAGAAAGAGGACACTCGATACAATAGGGGTCGAGAAGAGCTAAGAGAAGAAGAAACCAAAGAGAAATTTGATAGTAAATCCTGGTGAGGATGATGCATAATGTACAAAGTCTAATGCCTTGAGTAAATTCTAGATTGTGTGAAGGAAAGAGCCTCAATAAATTGACAAGGTTTGTAAAAATCTAAGAATTTCAATAGGTTTAGTGAGATTTAAGTATATAAAATATGAAACCTTGGACAACTGATAAAGAAAAGATAGAACCGACTATTATTGACATGATGGTGATTCAAGTCTACACTAATTGAATTAAGCCAAGAATTACCTAAAGAATTGTACAAGAAGGTTGATGGTATGTGGAAATGGGAAATGACCACATATAAACAAATGAGAGAGGCTATATTAACCTAGGTTATGCATGATTTAGGAGAGCAACACATGTCAATAGCTACGAAGGATTATGCTAAAAAGTTTGTACCAAAAAGAAGGGCATATATGATTTAAAAAATAAAATTGAAGAAGTTGTACAAGAGAGTAAGATGATATGGAATATTTTTTTGGGTCTTATGCTTGTTGATGAGGAGAAGGAAGATAAGGAAGAGAAGGATGCAAGGGAAGTAGAGTTGGGCAATAGAGAAGACATCTATGATGATGCCGAGCAATTAGTAGAAACAATACATAAGATGGCATGAGAAAGAAAAAAAGAAACATAAGTATTCACCATAGAGGACGAAACTCTAGAAAATATAGTACCACATGTGACTACTATTGAACAAGAGTTAGAGAAGACTAGGTTGACCGAGAAAGAAAAGAAGGAGAAAGCTCCTAAGTCAATAAAATAAGTATTTATGGAAACCAATCCAGTAATTGTACATATCAAAGAATATCCTAAGATTGGTGATAAAAAAAAATCTCAATATGTAACATTCAATATAAATGATACATCTACAATTAATATTGATTCTGATGTTCAAATGCTAGGAGAGGCAAAAGGTGATGTTGCTATTGTTGAGCAGCAGAGTGTGCCAGCAAATGGAGGAAGAGATGCACACAAACCTAATCATGCTAGCAAGGCAAATCAAGATGAGAATAAGGATCAAGAGAGCCAAAATGTACAAGCAAGGAAATATACTAATGGAAGCAAAAGGCCAAATGTCTCAAGACCTTTGATTAAGGGGACTATAGAGATAGTCCATCTAAGTTCAACTATTGAACTCCAATTGACTGAGGAACAACAATTAGCAGAAAAGCCTAAGGGTGTTGAGGTCATTCAAAGAATGAGTCTAGAGCTCCAAACTCAAAGTTTGTAATTATCAGTACCGAGCTCTAGTTCTCCTACTTCTAAGCGGAGAATGATTCAAAAGGAGGTAAAGTCACCTGGGAAGCCAATGACATTAGATGAAGCTATTGGAATTCCTAATTGGGACACTGATAACTTAACATATGAGAAAATGAAAATATTGCAAGATTATTGGCAAGGAAGACAATACAAGAAGAGTTTAAGAGAGAACAATAGCAGAAACAAGTACTTCATGAGATTAAGGATGTTTTCCTATAAAATTTTAATGATAAAGCACCTATTATAGCTCAATTAGTTTAGATTATTGAGAAGACAAATGACCCTGATGTTGATGCAAATGACAAATTAATGAAATGGTTAGGAAAGAAGTTTGAAAAGAAAGTGATGGAAAAGGTAGCAACAAAAATTATTGTAAGACAGGTTGAGTTGTCTACACTTGTGACCAATTTGGAACAAGTTTCAAATAATGTAAATACAATGTTCAAAAAATTATGTGATAGCCCAACTTACACAATGAGCATTAGAGAGAGAAAAATTAAGTTAGGAGAAGATTTGTAGTACAATGCAAGTGCACTGATTGTAGATGCTAGTTCTAGTAGTGTGCACTTATCTAAGGTCAATTTTTAATAGGAAAGGCTTATAAAATTAACTATTGAGTATAGCTAAATAAGGGAAATTTTAATTTTAGTTCAAGCCATGATGATACCTCATCTTGAGTTTATGTAGTTGCATTTGAAGAATGCAAATGAGTTAGTCCAGGTAGATCCAAAATTATCATTTGTTGATAGTGTTCTCACCTAAATTTGCACCCTATCAAATTACAAGAGAAATTTGAAAATTTAGGCCAACATTGGGATAGCCAAAGGCTATGGGTAACCTATCAATGGCTGAACCTCCGGATTCTAGGTCGGCTCCTTTATGGGAAATCACCTGATTGATTCTTCTAACACTACTTTCTTGTTGAGAAAAGGGGTAAGGAAGATTGCAAAAAAAGAAAAAATAAACTACTTCCTAAAAGGTGATGCACCAATGATGTTTAAAGAAAAGTTTCAACAAATAACAACCATTTCACCATCAATATACAGGAAAGCACTAATAAGCACTCAGACTTTATATTGGCCTACAACAGTGTTTCACATTAAGGTTTTGATTCTCACTCATTAAGAAAAATAAAAAATTTTACTTAATAAGATGAAAATAAAACAAATAAAAAAGGCGACCTACAGACAAAATACACTCCAGTGACAGGGTAAAAACTGAGACAAATTAACAAGGAACCCTTGCATTCACAGACTAACCTATCAAATCAAAAAAACTACACAGTACCATAGAAAAAGATTGAGGCTTGAAAATCTTTTCTAAAATGAACCTATAAAATGCTTGTCATATATTCAACTTTTCTTCAAAATAGTTACAGAAAAAAACATAACAATACTCAGCATAAAATATCACTCAATACTGTTTTGCATAACTCAAAATTGACTACAAAATGAAATCCCCAACTCCATAAGTACCATACCCAACACATTGGGTCATCTCCAGAATGATAGCCCAAAAAGGAGGACTTAAAGATACATGAAATGAAGTCCTATGCCTGAAAAAGAGCCACTACTTCATAATGAACGTCATGACTCACTCAAAATGACCCTAAAAAATCTCCAACAGTCAATAGAGGCTCTTCAATTGCCATAATAAGTTCAAAGTCGACCCTAGATTCCTTCCTAAGAAAGCTCTTATTGTTTTCAGTTGAACTCTTCATTCATGACTCCATTTTTGCATTAAAAAAGGAAATAATATTAATGATTTATAACTTGTCATTAAAATATTATTCCTTTATAAATACACCTACGCAAAAATAAAACAAACTTATATCCCATGAAATCCCAATAACATAAACCTTTTGAAACAATTTCCCTCTCACTCCTATAGAGTAAAATGCAAAAATTAAAAAAGGGATAAGTGTCCCACAAAATGCACGTGAACTCCAAAATTTATGTAGAAAAGAAAAGGGCGTAACTTATTGAAAAGCCCTAACCTCTTTTCATTTCGACATTCTTTAGAGACATTCTTTGGAGCTACTGCGAAAAGGGTTTCTGAGAGTTTTTTAGAAGAAAATGAGAGTTTCAATTTTGCATGAGCCGCCATTGATGAATTTACCAATCTTCAATGAAATTGCTATTGAGGCATTTGCTGGAAGGTATGTCTTTTTCTATTTACAACAGTCTTATTTCACTGGCATCGAGGGTTTTTTCATTGGTATCTATGGCATATTGAAATATATATTGGAAGGGAAGATATTGAAATATGATGCTTGAATTTGCTGTTCATGGTAACGAGTTTTAAAAATAACAGCAAACTAGTTAATTTTCCTTCGAAAATTAAAACTCCATATTGTCAAATTGGGTTTTCCTGTTGTTTTAATGACTTTCTTTCTTCTTCTCCCATATGTGTTTGCTAGAGCTGCGCTCGTGGAGATGCATAATAGGATGATGAGGTCCTCTTCTCTCACTAACAGTTTGATCATCAATATAGACTATTCCTGCATTTGGCCCTAGACCCTTTCCATTTGAAAACTGCACGATCCTGCGAGAAGTAGGAAGAAAATGAGAAACCTGGGTTATGGGGAAGAAAGTCCTCTTTCATTGTTATGATCATGACCATGGCTGAACTATCACTGCAAAGAAGCATGACCATAATTATCACCATTTGGCCTGTCCCTCACTAGCAAAGCAACATTCGGCCAACAATATCAATACTGGAGACACCCTCAGTACGCTTTATCTACTTGTAACGTCCAGTCTTCTTAGCAAAGGCATATGCATCACTTCCATTTAGGGAGTAGACAAGAATCGTCTCCATGTATAATATAGTCAATGTTATATTCGTTAGACAAATTTTTTTAATTATAAATTCCTCATTAATAGCATATGGAGCATTGACTATAACCTCATCAAAACACTTTATACCACTGACCGTTACCATCCTTGCTATTTGGCCGTTACCATCATGACACTTTGACATAGAGTTGTGCTGGGGCAATTTAGCCATTTTTGGATCAACTTAGCCACGAATTTGGGCTCATTCGTTGTTCTGTCGTTGCCTGTACACTTGGTCTTTAAATGAATAGCTAGAGAAAACATAGCTTTCATCAATACTGACTGTGACTGCTATTGATGAACTCTTGCCATGACTTGCTAAAGGTAAGATTTATTTATGATGCCAAACCAATGATTCATTTGCGCCTAGATTTTTGGATTATAATTTTAAGACAACTATCGTTGTTTTATATCAAATATTCAAGACTTTTTAAATTAGCTTCTACACATTTGCAGGGTTTGAACAGATAGACTTTTTGTTGTTTCTTTTTTGATGTCTTTCCAGACAAAATTACTCCACACTCTCGTTGTCTAGCATTCCTTTGTATATTTTTGTGCTAGTTACTTTATGTTTCCAGGGACGCCATGAATGGATTTGGCTTCCAACATTCTTTTTATATTTCTCTCTTTTACTGTAGCAATATAAAAATAGATATTACAATCGATGTGGATCAGATAATGAGCCTTGAAACCTCACACCAATTATAGTCTTCTGCATCTGAAGAACAACTGGAGTATAAGCCACGATTTCCAAGAAATGATCATGCCCAACTAAGTGATATTTTCCTTTCATAATCCTCTCTAGATCTTCTTCAGTCTAAAATTCTCTTCTACTGTAGATTTAATGATGCTGACACATCATAAGCGTTGCATATATTACTCTTTGTAACTGGATTTTTCCCTTGCTCTGATTTTTGGGCTTAAAACAAATTTTTCCTAGAGCTGTCATATTACCCTTTCATCCATCCATGCCACTAAATTTTGAAAAATAATTTAGCATGTCTTTTAGCATTAAATGACCAAAGCTTATCATAAAAATGCCTTTACAGCATACAATCTTCCATTTTTTTAGTTACAGTGCTATTACAGAAACCCCAATAACAAAATCTGCTCTTTCTTTGTCGTTCGTGAGGCTATTATATAACTTGTCCTATAGCACATAGTGATTACTATGTTTTATTTTTCTCTTTCTAATACTACAAATGAAATAGTGGCTTTATTGCTGCTCTGACTTTACTTGCTCAATTGCATCTAGATTAAAAATGTTGATTAAGTTGACTTATAGGGTTCAAGCACGGGCTCGTGACACCTATAAACAATTTCATCAACTCTTTAGCTTGTCACTGTTTACACTTTCTGCACATGGCACAAACATGTCAACAATAAAATCACTTGTATACATGGTTTTGATTTTTAGACTCTGATATTGCTACTCCATGATTAATTGAGTTCACTGTTCTTGTTCAAATTAGGATCATGGGTAAATGGTACAAGTGTACATGTATATTTTTGCAAAACCAAACATTGCTTAGATCCATATGGATCTAACTTGTACCTTTCTATCACCTTTTTCAGGAGTTGGATGCTTGCGAAAACACGAAGAACTCAATTTCAGCAAGGCAACCTCGGGACTGCGGACTCAGACTAGCCATATACCCCCGAGCAATGGCCGGTTCCCTCTCTCATACTCTTGCATTTCATTTGTATCATTTATTCTATTTTTTACATGTTCCTTATTTACACAAGAATAATGAATACTAGGTTACTGTCATGGTCTTGTGTGAGAGATTTTGATCATTTTTCATTCAATACATGTTCTTTAATTCTTTAATGTATAAACTCCAAATTGAAATTTATTGTTGTTTAATACAAATAAAGAATTTTCTCATTTTATCAATGCAATGTACTTTTTCTGTTTCCGTGGTCATTGGCAAATGAATGCAATTACTGATCAGTAATGAATGCTAAAACAAAATTTCGTAGGTAATGAAATTTTGATAACAGATAGTATGGTGGATCTTGTAGCAAAAATGGTGATAGAGATTCAAGCCACTGAATCCATAAGGAAAAACTAGGATAATACCTTAAGCAATATTTTGAAAATTCACAAACCATTTTTGGATAAGTTTGATTTGACATCCCCACCCCAACAGACATAAGTGGTAAAAATAAGGGGGGCATGAGAAGAAAAAAAGTGATAAATGATCATGATTCAAAATGATACTAATGCTAAATAAGGTTAATAAAGGGGAGTTTGCAAATTTAAAATTTTTGAACATGTATATATTGAGTGCAAAGTCAGACCATGTACAATGTATATTGATTTAAGGTATGGATTATATTCTAAGGGGGAGTAAATGTGTTTAGATTTTGTAATAAATAGTTTTTTATCATGACACAATGTTTTGCCACTAATGTCAAAGGGGGAGATTTCTGACCCCTAAGTCATGTCATCTATTAGTGTCAAACACTTATTCATTCCCAATACAGAATTATTTGGTCATCACTATGACCAAGTCATCCTATATAGGTCAAGTTAAGTATTGAAGACTTCTAAATATTTCAAGTTGTGTGCTGAGCAGTAGTTATTGTCAAGAAAGTTAGAGTTGGCTAAGTACTCTAGTGATTGCCAAGTTTGTCAAAGATAGTAGTTGACGTTGAGTGATCTAGAGGTTGATTAATTCATTTCATGCCGAGTATAGTTAAGGCTAAGGCAGAGAATGATGAAATAGTTTATGTCAAGCATTAGTATGATGTAAAAGCTGAGTAATATAGTTTCACATACTTGTTTGGAATGATACTAAATTTTATGTAAACCATTTTTATAGAGTTGGAAGCGTGTATTGAAGATCAAGAAGCTAATCAAGGAGGTGATTATGCATTCAAAGGAATATCATTAATTCGTATGTGAGGCAACTACGAATCATAAAAAATGCAAGGACTAAGTGCCAAAAGAAGTGAATATAGATAATTGATTCAAATCTAGAAGGTTCACCCAAACATCTATTTAAAGAGGGTCTATGACATAGTTTTCATGTGTGTGTGTGTGTGTGTGAGAGAGAGAGAGAGAGAGAGAGAGAGAGAGAGAGAGAGAGAGAGAGAGAGAGATTATGTATGAATGAAGAGCTTGATTGTATGCAAAGTTTTGGAGATGAATCAGAGTGCTAAGGACAATAGAGACTAAGCAGTACAGTGAACAATTTTGAGAAGAAACAGAGAAGACCAATTATAGTAAAGGTGATATTATATTGCATAGAGGAGATCTATTATCAAGAATTGAAGTGCTAACTGAAGGATCGGGTACTGAACATTCTAATATATTTTTTAGGGTTTAAATCTCTTAACAAAGTAGCTTTAACAAGCTTTTATAAATCTCCTAATAGAGTACTCACTTAGTTGTGATGTAAAATCCTTTAATCAAGGTAGAACCTAGCAGTTCTTTTAGCCTTTAATAGAGTAGACCCCTCACAGGGTGGATCATAAGACATGATCAATCAAAGTAGCCTTAAGAGGCACAATTTATCGTTATAGTAGTGAAGATTTTGTGGGCATCATCTCCATTTCAACTTTACTTTCACCTTGTAGGGTTTATGCATTACCAAATCTGTGTGTTTATGAGTTTTCATTCATCTAGTTAGAAGGCATATTTGATATTATGTTGATGTGAATGATTACATTGATATGGGATAAATTTTTAAGTGAGATTTTATGTGATGATATCAAATATGTTTCATGTTTTATGTGTGAGAAGTTTTATAGATCCCAATTCACACACCCCACACCCACCCACCCCCCCTTAGTATATCACTTTCCCTATTAGATTTCCAATAGGACAATGCAAAAGTTGGTGGATGTGTGGAGAGTCAAAGGAACCAGACTGACAACAACCCTCCCCCACCCCCCACCCCCCCCCCAACCCCCCCTCTACCATCCAACACTTTGTGGATAACACATTTTTCTTCGGTGAGTCCTTGACTATTGAAGCTAGAGAATGGAAACTCCTATTGGATTAGTATGTTGTTGCTTTGGGCCAAACAATTATCCTCCAAAAGAGTAGAATCTTCTTCTTCAATATGGATAAAGATATTCAAAATAAGATCACTAAAATTTTGGGTTGTCAATTGGTTGACCTTCCTTCTACTTATCTTGGTTTACTTCTCATAGTTAAAGAAATGAAAAAATGGTTTCTAGGACACAATCCTAGAGAGGACCAAAAAAAATTGTTGGGATGGAAAGGAAAACTACTCAGCGTGCTAGTAAACTTCAGTTGCTGAAGTCTTCTCTCTAGGTATTCTAATTTACTTCATATCCCTATTCAAAATCATGGGTACTATAGTAGACAAACTTGAGAGGATATTGTGAAACTTCCAGTGGTCAAAAATTGTAGAGAAAAAGAAACTATCCTTGGTCATTTGGGACACTTGTTGCACTCCTAAGAAGTATGGAGGGTAGGGGTTAAGGAAAATCGACAATATCAACAGGGCCCTAAACTGCAAAGTGGCTTAGAAGTTGGTTATGAGGAAGGTAGACTAGTGCAACAACATGAGGAATAAGTATATGCAAGGGAGATGATTTAGGGAGAGATTCAAGGATGGGAACCTTCCTTAAGGCTCCAAAATTTGGAATAATATTATCAAATGCAAAAAATTGTTGCAAAAAGGTCTAAAATGGCACCTAAGGAATGGATTGAACATTAGATTCTAGAAGGACATATGAACACGAATACCCCCCTTGAACCTACCAAAAAGCATAATTTGTGCAATCTACTAACTAATATATTGGGAGAAAATATGGAGGAGTACATTAACAATAAGAGGTGAATTAACCAGGTCCAACTTATGGATACCAATCAAGGATTGTGCATTACTGCTCAGGAGCTGGTTGATAATCTAAAGCATGCTATAATTACTTAGTTTGATATTGTGGATAGGATTCTATGGGCCCCTACTTCCTCTAGCATTTTCTCCACTAGGAAGACTTATGACCTCACTTTAATCCTACCCAATACGAATCTAGAATGGGGCAAAACCTAAGACCCACACATAACATAACATATATTATGGGTCAAAGAGTCTGCATGCTGGTCATGGATTTTAATGAGATTATTTGGTTAGGAAACTAAAAGTGAATGTCAAATATATTGTTATAACCATTGAGAATTTTGATGTTGCTTGTTAGATGTTGCCTATCTATGGTTGGGGTACTCCTATGACATATGAGCACTGTGATGCTAGCCTTTCCCTTAAAAAGTCTTATACACTTTAAAGCCATCATAATCATGAAATAAAACGATCCATAATTATTAACCTATTGGCTAACAAAGACTACTATCTCAAGTGGGGTTGCACTTGTTATGATGCATTAAGGGGAAAGAAAGATGAGGTAGATGAGACCACTCATGAGTTAAGGTTGACCACTTGGTTGACCCTTTAGGAGTCATAGTCATGGTTAGATGAGGTTACTGTAGATTTAATCATGTTGGTGTAAATAAGTATTTACTATTTACACTTTACTTGAGTTTACTTAGGATAATGCATATTCATATTAGTTGTCATGTAGTCACCTAGGAGTTTGCATATTCCTATGAGTTGTCATGTAGACAATACAGTAGTTTGCACTCCAATTGAGCACATGTTGTCTACTACATCTCTTTATGAGATACACCTTTGCATTCTTATCCTCTCATTGTTGCATGTACATTCATGCACAATGGAGGATAATCCCCTCTTGGTGGACATTTGCTTAGTGGGTATGCTTATCTCTTTGCATGACTCCTAATCATCTTGATTACCTTTATATACAAGGATCTGCTATGATGTATTTATCCAATCATCTAATATCCATTCTCATTTGACTATCATTTGTCTCTCTTGTGCTATCTACTGAGCTTCTTGATCTTAGCATTGAATTATTGCCTTAGGAAAATTCTTACATGGTATCAAAGTCATAGGGGTTTCATTGCATAGCCATTGGAGAGTTTTTTTTTTTGCAAGTCAAGATTAGATCTTGCTAGTGCAAATCAGACGTTGGTATCAAATTTAGAAGGTCAAAAAAAACCCTAAATCGACTTTTGTTTCATCAAAATTGGACATCTGAGGTGAAATCTAGAGTCATTTGATTTCTGGAGGTGCAACAACGGTGATTCAGGAAAAATAATTACAAAGGTGATTTTCAAACAAGGATATCTCCCTCATACGAACTCTTTTTTTAAGTAATTTTTTGTTTTGTTTTGGGATAGAATTTTTTGATCTAAACATTGGTGCAAGTTGTTTGTGATCTTTGTTCCTAAATTTTTTTGAAAAAATGGTCAATCTAGATTTTTACAACTTTAGAAGCTTCACTTAGGCTCATATGGACACATATTAGGTGCTATTTTTTTCTTGAAAGTGCATAATTTTTTGTCTTCTTTTCAGATCTGGTATCAGTTTGGAGTAATTCTGAGTAGACATAGTACTTTCAACATTTGTCCATTTTTAGCCTATTTTGACACTTGTAATTAATTAGATCCTTGAGAGGTCTTCTATCTTATCCTCTTAAATCATATATAGCTTCATATTTTCAGTTGTAAATATCAAAAATCAAAGTTCCACTTTGGCCCAAAATTGGCAAGTGGCTATTGTACTTGCACTAAATATAAAGTACCAAATCATCTTTTTTAGGGGGTCGGGATTCTTTGATTGAGTGAAAAGGGAGGGGGGGTCTTATGTTCTTTCATCTCCTTCATATTGTGCTCTTTCTTTTGCATTATGGGTTCTTTTTCTAAATTAACACCACATAATTATGCTACTTGGAAATAAAACATAAAGGAACCATTAGTTGAAAAAGGTTTACTATGTTATGTAACTGGTGCTACAAAGAAACCTGATGATGATGCTGATGAGTCTCGTAAAGAAGACTGGGAATCAAAACAAGAGATGGCCTTAGGAACCTTGCTAAAGAATATCTCAGATTTTATCAAATATCACATCAGGAAAATTACCAATCCAATACAAGTTTGGAATAAACTTGAAGCATTGTATGGGGTAGTAGATGAAGATATGGCCTACACCATTGAGGATAATCTTCTCAAATTGGATCCTAGGAATTTTGACACCATCAAAGATTATCTTACTCAAGTAGACATGTATAGGGCACAACTTAAGGATTATGGTGAACCCATCAAGGAAAGAAAGTTGATCAAACATGTGATGACTCATCCTCCTCCTGAATATGTGGCTTTTATTTCAAGTTATAATAATCACAAGTTAACAATGGGAAGTGTCTTCACTAAGCCTTCATTCAAGTCATTTTCAGAGTTGTTGGTCTTAGAATATGAAAAGTTAGTGAGTATGGGAATTCTCCAGTCTTCCAAGTCCAAAGCCTTGGTGGCTAGTAAGGGGAATCAAGGTGGTAAAAATTCCAACAAGAAGAAAAATCAGTGGAAGGCTAAGCCATAAGATGACACACAACAATTCTCCTCTACATATCAATCTTCCTCACAACAAGGCAAGTCTTTTTCCAACAATAATAAGCAGGGGAACAAATTCAACAAAAGGAAGAAGAAAACTTGTGCCTATTGTAAGAAGAATGTCATGATGAACATGAGTGTAAGGATAAGAAAATTGATGAGTTGCTAAACATAATGGGGAAAAATAAAATTGATGTGCCAAATGCCTATAAAGATGAGGGATCTTCATCCACTTCAAAAGGTAAGGGACAAGCTTTGGTAGCAAGTACAAACAATTTTGAGGAATGGGTTCTTGATTCAGGAGCTACACATGATATGGGTGCTTCAAGGGAGATTTTTTCCTCTTTGAAACCATCACATGTACCTTACATCTATGTGGGAAATGAAACACAAGTGGAATTTGAAGGAAAATAGAATGTTGAGTTGGACAATGGAGTTTTCAAGGATGTTCTCCATGTTCCCAACTTTAGCACCAACAACCTTTCAATATATCAAATCATTCACCATGGATGTGGAAACAAAGTGGAATTCCTTCCTAATTCAGCTGTGGTGAAAAATCTTAAGGATGATTCTATGGTGGCAATTGGAAAGGCTAATCATGATACAAGACTTTATTCTTTTTCTCATTTTGTGCCTAAATCCACTTCCCTTGCCTTGTTGACCCACTCAAATTCACAAAGTAAACTATGGCATAAGAGGTTTGGACACCTCAATTACCATTACCTCCAACAACTTAAAACAAGGATATGATCATAGGTCTACCTCAAAGTCAAGTATTCAGAGGGTGTATGTACAGGTTGTGAAGCAAGTAAGCATCTCGAAAAGAAGTTTGACAAGGGGAAGTCTTGGAGAGCTACTATTGTTCTTGAATTGGTTCATAGTGATGTAGATGGCCCATTTCCAATGCCATCATTTGGAAAGGCTTGCTATGTTCTCACCTTCATTGATGACTTTTAACACTACACTTGGGTCTTCTTTCTTTCTCGTAAGAGTGAAGTGTTTGATAAGTTTATCACCTTCAAAGCTCAAGTTGAAAAGCAATCAGGGAAAGCCAACAAGATTCTTCAAATAGATAATGGAAGGGAGTATGTGAACTCAAGGCTTATATACTTTTGTACTCATGAGGGTATTGATATTCAACATTCAGTTGCATACACTCCACAACAAAATGGTGTTGCTAAAAGGAAGAATAGAACCCTTAAGGAAATGACCACTTGTATGCTACTACATAAGTCTCTAGATCAATTTTTTTGGACAGAAGCTATGTGTTGTGCCAATTACATCCAAAATAGAAGTCCCCATAAGGCCTTGTATGGAATTACACCTTTTGAGGCTTGGTGCAGAAGAAAACCAAGTGTAAAACACTTTAAAGTTTTTGGTTTTCTAGCATGGGCAAGGATACCTCCACAAAAAAGGAAGGCATTAGAATCTCAAAGTAAATCTTGTATATTTTTTGGATATCATGACCATCTTAAGGCATACAAACTCATGGATCTAGAGACACATGAAATTTTCTTTGAGAGGAGTGTTCACTTTGAAGAGACTTGTCCAAGTTTGGCTCCTTCAACTCCTCCTTCCTCCTTTATGGATAGTGATGATAGTGACTTGGAAGATGATATTCCTTCAACTTTGACTCACAAGACACCACCTTTGCAGGGTCCATAAATAGTTGAGGATATTAGTTCTTCTTCTTCCACTAGACCTCGTTGGGCACAACAAACACTTGATTCAATAGGTTTAGTGGTGGGGAATCCTTTAGATGCTAGGAGGACAAGAGCACAACACAAATTATTTCCACATGCATATATTGCCATTTCTTCTAATCCATAATCATTTAAGGAAGCATCATGAGTTCTTGAATGGGACAAGGCCATGGAGGAAGAATATAACTCTTTAATGAAAAATAACACTTGGGACTTAGTTCCTCTTCCTAAGCGAAGAAAGTTGGTTCAGTGTAAGTGGATCTATTGAACCAAGTTTGCAATGGATGGAAGTGTGGATAAGTATAAGGCTAGACTTATTGCCAAAGGTTTCTCACAAGTTCCTAGTGTATGCACCCTAAAATGGTCACCTAGACTATGGGTCCCCATTATTCAATGTATCAAATTTCTTGAACCAATGGATTGCAATATTTTATTAAACCAATTCAAATTAATTTCTTTGATCAAATTGTAATTAATTCAAGTATTTCAACATTTCCTAAGGTTTTATCATTTTATTTTAAGTCTTATTTAATTAAAAGAAAACCTCTCTTTTAATTAAATAATTAATCCACATTTAATTAATTAAGAGAAAAACTCCTCTTTTAATTTAATTAAGTATTTCCTATTTAATTAAAAGAACTTGTTCCCTTTTAATTAAATAAAATCCTGTCTAAAAAAGGAAATTAAATTTAAAAATAAAATTAAACCTACTTTAAAAAGCAAATAAATTAAATAAAAATAAATAAATTCTATTTTTCCTCTACACTTAAATGTGCATATCTCTAAGTGGAATTCCACTTTTTCCTCTTTCCACTTTCTTCTCAAGCACTCCTCTTTTCTCATTGGTGGAATTTTGTCTCACATGGATCAAACTCTATTATCACATATTGGTTGTGAGAAGCCTCTCACCTCCACATTTTCCTTTATAAAGAGCCCTCTCCTTCTCATTTTGATATAGGAAATATAAAGAGAAATATAGAGCAATATAGGAAATATAGAGAGAGATATAGAGCAATAGAGAGATATAGAAAAAATTGCTCATTGCTATAGTATTGTTATGTTATAGGTTTAGAGAGCAATTTTGGAGAAGGAGTTTGAGCCTTAGGGTTTGGACATTGGTGATTCATTGCAACTTCTCTCTTCTTGTATTATTCTCTTTTGCATCCATGGCTTCCATCATCAGGTTTCGTCCTTGAATTTTCATATTATCTTAGAACCATATTTATTTTCATAGATAAATATTGCATTGTTATTTCCTTTCATAGCTAAGATTTCCTTTTTTTGCATTGCTTTGCATTGTTATCATTTTGATTAATTTGCATCCTCATTTGCATTCATATTTTGATCCTTGAATCTCTCATTTTATGGTGTACTTGCATGGGCATAAACTAGGTCAAATTGAGGGCCTCCATCACAAACCCTTGCACTCCATGAATAGAGAGCTATGAGCCACCATTTGAAACCTCATTCTTGAGCAATCTTGAATATACTGACTCATAGAAGTGTGCTCACATTTTTGGCATACATTTTTGGTGCCCACCATGGGGCAACCCACCTTTACTTGCTGGTTTTAGATATTTTTGGAGTTAACCCCCTTGTGTAGATTTGTTTGGAAACAAAAAACTCTAGATCTGAAAGATTTGATCATATCTTCCAAATGGCTTGGTTTTTTGGTCTAATTTTTTTTTGCAAGGTGGTGACATTTCAAAAAATCTTTAGTTTGATTTTTATATTTTTCTAAGGTATTTTCAATTTTTTATAATTTATTCTTGATTTTTCATGAAAAATCATTTTAGGGCTCAAATTAACAATTGTTTTAGAAAAGTCTACATTTTTTTTAAGTGCTTTGAATTATAAATAGATTTGGTTCTTTGTATTTTGATTTTATAGATCATATTAGGGCTCAATAATTGGATTTGCAAAATCTAGTCTATTTTGACAAAATGGCTCTCTATGGCACAAATGAAAAGATATTATCAAAATTTTGACATTTTTGGAAAGCTCTCTAATTTTTTATAGGGATCCCTTTTCTGTATTTATGGTTTTGAATTCAAATTCATATCATATAGGTCCAATCTTGTTGACTAGGTCAAAAATCAATATTCAAAAAAGGGCATTTAATGAAAATCTTGCTTTTAATTTTCATATGGATCAATGCATGATTTGAGCTTTCATTTTGATTATTTTTTTGGTTATTATCACCCTTAAAAATTAGATTTTCATATCCAACCCTATTTTTACATAAGTTGGATATATATTGCATATCTTGTGTTTGCTTGTGTTTGCTTGTTGCTTTGTTTGTTGCAAGCAAGCATTCAAGCGTAAACAAAAAGAACAACAAAGAAAAGATGCATTGCAAGGATTACCAGGTATTATTTTGGATCTCTATAACATTTTGATTTGGAAGTAAAATGAACCCTCTCATGTTTTTGGCTTGAGTGCTTTTACATGCTTTCATAGATTCACATTTCATTTGGTGCTCTAAAATTGGATCTAGATTTAATTTCACGCATGTGTTTCACATAGTAATTAGACCCTATGAACACTATTTTTGGAGTTCTTGAGGGAATTTTCTTCATTCGCTTACCTTCCATTTGAAGCTCTTCTCGACGATAGATCCTCTTGTAGGTAGGGAAGGATATTTGTTATTATCTCACTATTCTGCTTGGATTTGTCCTCAAGATCCATTAGTACTTTCTCTTTTGAGATGGGTGGTATTTGTTGTTGGATTTTTTAAATAATTGGTGAGGTTATTTTGAATTAGCATGTCAAATAAAATTGTTTTTTATGTTTGGGTAAGGTGAAGAGGCTAGAGCAGTATGCTCTCTTCCCTTTTGGGCACATCAGAAACTTGGAACCCTTGAATCCAAACCAAGTCCCCATGCGGTACAACTTTGTGAGTCTTCTTTGATTAGAGAGGGTTAACTATAGTGGACATTCCCTTCATTGAGTCAACTACGTAGATGGAACCTCGAGTGATATAGCCATTTTTGACGTGGTAGTAGCAACCGCTATATAAATGTCCTTATAAGGAAAATCCTCATAGGTGTAGTCTTTTGTTGGGTTGTCATACCTCCTCAGTATCTTCAATTGATTAAATTCTTCGAATATGTCAAAACCTTGGTACATCGGGATTGGATTTTGCCCACTCTAGATTGCAAAAGTTGTAGAGTTGAACATTACTAAGAACCATAGTGCTGCCAAAGTTTCTTTTCTAGGACTATGTGCATGATTGGAAAATATTTTGAGAACATACATAGTAGTGGTTTTAGGGATTAGACTAATACTATGACACTATTCTTGTTTATATGCAAGGTCGCTTTACCTCTTACTTGTTGTTTGAAGATGTTTGCTTGAAATTCCTAATTGTTCTCTTGCGTGCCTAGTTTATGATTCAAAATTTATCACACTTAGTTGGATATTTAAAACAAATAAAATCTGAGTTCCTGAATTAAGACTTTATGATCAAATTGCTTTGCTATCCTGTTATTTCCAGTCTCCCTAGGTTGATCTGGTTCAAATTAGGCTACTTACCCCATTGTTAGAAACTTGTTTGCACCTTGGGTTATTGTGCTTTGATCTCTTAAATTAGTAATCTTTGATTTCACAAGTGACCTTGTATGGAGTTGGTGAGAGAGAGACTATCCTTGTTGAGAAAGATATACCTTTGGATTATTTGATATTATGCTTGGAGAGTCTTAGTAATTTCTTGTCCATCCACTTTCATAAAAATTCAATTTTAATTATTTATAATTTGGGTAAATCAGATGCCTCCTGGTCCATATGTGCTAGGGTATTCACCCAAAGTTGTGGGCATCTCTGTGACAATGTTGGTTTATGCATATTGGAAAACTCTATCTCATCAATCTCTTTTGGTTAAGTGAGTGCTTTTACTATCGTAGTTTGCTACCAACATTTCTTAGGGTTATCCTATCACCTAGTACCTTTTCTTTCATGCTAGTTACAATAAGATATCAACTAGATCAAGGAAAGCAGCCTCAAGTCACCTTTAAACAATTACCTTTAGTTCAAACTCATCAAAGATGTAAGGGAAAAGAACCTATGTTTGTTCAATCACCTGAGAATATTCTAGAAGCTTTGTTTGACCCTAGTAGTGACCTTATTGAGTTGCATAAACCTTTGGCATCACCTCACTTAGATATGGATATGGATTTTACAATGGTTCTACAAAAGAAGAATCAAAGTGGTGAATACTATGTTGACCTCTTGAGTGGTGGTCCCGCTCATGAAAATAGACCAACCTCACACCATATTGAGGATAGATATTTGAATGCATACCAAAGGGCTAAGAAAGGTAAGCATTATGCATATCTAGAAGAGAAATCCCAATATGATGATCAAGTTAGTGAGCCTTCTAGTGCTCATGTGAATGCAACATCTACTAGTTATCGATTTAGACAATTAAGACTGTATACACTGCTCATGAAACCTTTAGGTTATGCGAGTGGTAGACTCAAAGTACTTGAGTGTGAGAGAAAAGCCCTTCTAGAAGAACAAGCTAAGAAGGAAGAACAATTTAGATGCCTAGAGGAAGAAAGAGAAGTTATTATTGAGATGGAAAGGAAATCCTGTCAAGAAGAACAAGACCTTATCGTGGATTTGCAACTTGAAAATCAATACAATAATGTGCACATTGGTGGTGGAAACAACTCTCCTCCATCTACCCCTCCTAAGAGTCCACGAAGTGGAAGACACTCAAGAACATCTTCCCGATCTCCTAGCCCTAGAGGAAGGAGAGCTTCAAGAAATAATTATTATAGGAGACCAACACCTCCTAGAGTTTCGAGACAACCTTCACAACAAGCTCATCTTGGTTCACGATATGGAGGTGGTAGCTCAAACTTTGACTGTAATGCTTATGATTTCCTAGCTATGCAACCAGACTCACATTTTCAGCAATGTATGGAAGCATATATGGACCAAAACATAGATGCATGCTTTCAACATTTAATCAATAAGGGTGCTAAAGTCCCTTACAACTTTGATGTAGAGAAAAATATTCAAAAGCATGATCCCTCTATGAAAGAAGAAATTGACCAATTGAAGAAACAACTGAACCAAATATTAGTAGCCAAGAATTCTTTTCACTTGATTCAATTTGTTCTAATCCTTTTGATAGGAGTGTTGACATGAAAGATTTTCCTATAAAAATTGAGATCCCCTGATATGACAAATATGATGGAAATGGGGATCTACATGTTAATGTGCATCAGTTCTATACTATGAGTTTTGAGTTTCATCATGAGGACTCATATCTTATGAGATTATTTCAAAGGATTCTTAAGGGTCAAGCAATGAAATGGTTTACCAATATAACTCCTCCTATTAAGATGTTCCCTAAGTTCATTCAAAGATTTGTTTAGCACTTTGCATACAATCTTTCATGATCTGTCTCTCTATTGGAATTATGTCACACAAATAAAAATCAAGGAGAATCCTTTGTTACATTCTTGCAAAGATGGAGACAAAAATGCTCTCACTATTCTAGGACTATTCCTGAGAAAGAAAAGATTGAAATCCTCATTAGTAACATGGTTCCTAAGATCAAGTATGAAGTTAAGAAGATGGTTTTTGAGTCCTTTAATACCATGGCTGAAGCTGCATTTAGAATTGAGGATGTTTTGAGAGAGAAAAGTATTTTGATAAAAAAATGGAAACAACAACAACAATGGTCAGAATAACAATAATAACAAGGATAAAGAAAAGAACACATATTGGAATAAGAACAAACAAGTGGTTAATGATGGAGTTGTGGATTCCTCTAAGCCTAAAGACCAAGTTGTTCTCCATTTGGCTAGTGCTAATCAACAAAGCAACACACCAAGATATCAAGAAAGGCCTAAAGGAGAAAAGCATAATTTTACACAATTGGGTGAGTCATATAAAGAGATATTCACAAAGCTCCTTGCTCGTAATCTTGTGTGCCCTTATGATGCCACAAAGTTTTGCATACTTGAAGTTAAGCCATGTGGTGGGATGAGAACGCCTATTGCAAGCTTCACAATGGTATTGGACACAATATTGAAAACTATGGGAGATTTAAGCATATTGTTCAAGATCTTATTGGGAATGGAAAACTTGAAATAGATGGATTAAATACCAATGCTGATCACACAACATTCAAAGAGCCTTTGCCTAAGTATGAGAAAGGGGAAGCTTTCCAACCTAAGAATGGAAAGGCTACAATCAATTACACTTATGTAAATGCAAAAAATGTTTTCAATATGCTTAAGGTTGTAGAAGATTCAAGTGTCAACATGATGGAAGATAAAGATCCCAGTGGTTATGATTTAAACTTGAGCTCTCATATCCTTGGTGAAAAACCTATTTTGGTGCTAAGGGATGCTCATCTAGAGAGTCATCTCAAGATCCCCTTGTCATTAGAGGACCCAATTCAAACCAATCAAGTAAACCTAAGCAAGTGTCTTTCCCAAAGTCTCAATGTTGTTACACGAAGTCAAGGTCCCCTTATCGTCAAAGGACCTAGTTCAAACCAACCAAGTAAGCCAAAACAAGTGCAATCTAAGTATGTTCCTTCAAGATCAGTGGTCAATCCTAGGTCAAATTATAATCTTGTTTATCAATTGCTCAAATTTCAATCTTTGAGCTTTTAGATTTGTCTCTGAGACACAAACAAGTCCTTGAGGATGCTTTGCACATGGCGAATGCGCCCAAAAATTTAGATGTTGATCAATTCCAAAACATGGTTAATCATATTGCTAGCCCTCATTACCTTTCCTTTTTGGAGGAAGATGATAAATCTTTGAGCCATCCACACAATGTTGCTCTTAATATTGAGGTCATGATCCATAGAACCCATGTTAGGCATGTGTTGATAGATGGGGGTTCTAGGCTTAATATTTGTTCTTTGAGTCTTGTAAAGACATTAGGTTATTCTGAACAAGTTATTGATACCAAAAGGAAGATTATTATCAAAGCTTATGATGAGGCAGAGAGAAGTTCAAAGGGTTTGGCTATCCTTCTTGTTAGGGTTGGTCCTATTGAAAAATATATTTCATTCCAAATAGTTGATATTAGACCCCTTGTGTACAATATTTTACTTAGTAGACCATGGATTCATGATATGAAAACAATGCCATCTACCTATCATCAGAGTGTTAAGTTTCCTTATAATAGAAGAAAGATTTGTATACCTGGGGATAATACTTTGTCTATTAACTCGATTTTAGCAAGTACTCATGTTCCCCTCAATAAAGGAGCAAATGATTTTGATGCAACTTTAACTGAATATAAAGACAAGTTCAAATCCATAGACCTTGGTATGGGGGGATATCAACTCAACTCCTCTACAGCATTACCAGTTTCACCTAGGTCTTATGGTAAACCTTTACAAGAGATGAAACCTTCCTCTTCAGCTATGACATTATTTGACATATTTGTATAGTCATCAGTGCCTATTCAAGATGAGAAAGAAGATGTGGTTGTTAGATATTGGATTTATAGAGAAGAGAAGTATATGCACAATGAGAACTTCACTCCCTCTCCTAAAGCTTATGGAAGAGGGTATACTTTTGTTAAGAAGATGGGCTATCCTGGACATGGCCCTCTTAGTAATAGATTGGATGCTAGAGCCGAACCCCTTGATCATGGTCTTTTTGGATGCAAGTCTAAGAAGCTAGTTGGCCTAGGATATGCAAATCACAATAATATTGCTCCTATCCTTGATAAGTCAGATAGTGAAGAAGAACAAGAGTACATACCTAATTTGGAAAGTTAACAAGATATGTGTCAAGATTGGGTCCCTTCTACTAATATCCTTGGGGGAGATTCAGATAGCACAATATCTCATGAGATAGTTGCTAATTTAGAACAAAACAGTGTGACCCTTGATGATGTTGAGGCCTTCACGTCCAGATGTCCCAAGCCTTCATGGTGTAAGCATCCTAGTCAAGATTTAGAAACATATTCTAATGAGTATGAATGGGACTCCCTCTCAGAGCCTTCTACAGTTGACATAAACATTGACATTGTTCATACATATAGTTCTCAGCTAGAGTTAGTCAATGATTCATGTGTAGGATCAGATGATTTGAAATCACATGTTACCTTAGTGGATGATTCTTTGCTTGCTAGGATGAATCCTGATTTGGGTAGTTTAGGAAGTTACTTGATAGACTCTAACTCTTAGGTCACTAGAGATATCATTCATATTCGTAACCTTGAACTAGTCATTGATTTACCCCTTGTTCATCCTGATTTGATTGATTGGTCACAATGCAATCATGAACCTGAGCTTTTAATGTTTCAAAATGATTATGAGATAGTCTGCTATTTGAATGCCATTGAATCCATAGTCTCTTCCACTAGTGAAATGGCTACCAACATGACAAAGCTAGACATCAAGTACCTTGGTTGCAAAATAAAGAGAAACAAAAATAAAAAGAATAAGAGTTCTAATGGTGAAAACCACTATGTGGCGGTGTCAAAACCAAAAAAAAAGTAAAAATAAAGGACATATTTGAGGGTGAAAACCTCTTTGAGGCACCTGTAGATGAGGTACTTGATCATCTCCCTAGTTATTTTCAAGATAGATCTTCAGTGCTTATTGAACCAACACAAGTAATCAATTTGGGTATGGATGAAGCTCCACAAATGGTAGATTTGGCTTAGTCTTTTTCATCACAAGAAAATAATCCTATGCTAAGTTCTTACGAGAAAAGAAGATCAATTTTTCATGGACTTATTCAGATATGCTAGAGTTGGACACTAATCTTATTATGCATCACTTATCCATAGCTCCAGGTTTTAAACCAGTTAAGCATAAACTGAGAAAGATGCATACTCACATAGCTCTCCTAGTCAAGGTAGAATTAGAGAAACTCCTTGGTGCAAAATTCATAAGACCTTTTGACTATGCTGAATGGATATCAAACATTTTACCAATTTCAAAACATGACAAAACTATTCAAGTTTGCACAGATTTTAGAGATGTTTATCGAGCACAGCCAAAGGATGATTTTCCACTTCCTAATATAGACATGATAGTGGATATGATTGCTAGTTATGCAATTTATTCCTTAATGGATAGTTTTTCTTGATATAATTAGATTAAGATAGCTCCTGAAGATCAAGAAAAGACTGCATTCACTTGTGCATGGGGTACCTATTGTTGGAATGTTATGTCTTTTGGATTAAAAAATGCAAGAGCCACCTATCAATGAGCCATGAAAACTATTTTTCATGATATGATGCATAAAAAAATGGAAGATTATGTGGATGACACCTTGGCCAAGTCTAAGAAAAGAGACACACTTAAATGATTTAGAAGTCATTATAGATTGCATGGAACAATTTCAACTAAGGTTAAATCCTAAAAAGTGTGCATTTGGAGTCACCTCTAGAAAATTACCAGGATTCGTTATTTCAACAAAAGGAATAGAGGTGGACCCTAAAAAAGTTCAAGCAATCATGGATATGCCACCTCCTAAAAACATTAGTCAAATGAGGAGTCTTCAAGGGCATCTTCAATCTATAAGGAGGTTTATTTCACAGTTGGCAGATAGAGCTCAACCTTTCAACAAGAACTTACATAAAGGAGTCAAATGTGTATGGAATGAAGAGTGTCAAAAGAGCATAGATCAAATTAAGAAATACTTGGCAAATCCTCCTATTTTAATGCCTCCTATCCCAAGGAAACCACTTATTCTATACATTTCAGCAATAGAGTCTTCCTTGGGGGCATTATTAGCTCAACTGGATGAACATGGGAAAGAAAGAGCAATATACTACATTAGTAATACTCTTGTTTCATATGAGTTTAATTACACCAGTATTGAGAAATCTTGCCTCGCAGTTGTGTTTTCTTCCCAAAAGTTGCAACATTATATGCTTGCGCACACTATACACCTTATGGCAAAAATTGATCCACTTAAGTATTTACTGGGTAAGGTTGCCCTCACGGGTAGACTTTCTAAATGGATGATGATCCTTTTAGAGTTTGACATCAAGTAAATTGAGCATAAAGCAATTGAAGGGCAAGCCATAGTAGATCAATTGGCTGATTTCCCACTACAAGATAATGCACCTATTCAAGTTGATTTCCCAGATTTGCACCTCATGTATATGACTGAAAGAACATGGAAGATGTTCTTTGATGGGTTCTTTATGCAAAATGGTTCCGGAGTCAGTGTATTGTTTCTTTCTCCTCATGGGTACATGATTCCTAGATGTTACAAGTTATTATTTCCATGTACAAATAACATTGTTGAGTATTAAGCTTTGACAAATGGACTTAATATGGCTATAGAATGGAGTATTATAGAGTTGCACATCTATGGGGATAAAATTATTTAACAAAAAATGAGAAATTGGTACTTTAAAAACAAATGGTTGATTCTTTGAGATGCTACTTTACATTTGTCTCATTTTAGCAAATCCCTAGAGTAGAGAACAAAGTAGCTGATGCTATGGCTACACTTGCTTTACTTCTTCAATTAGAGCAACATGAATCAAGATTTGAATTCCTAGTGGAAGAGCTACATCACCCTATCTATGATTCCTAAAAAAGTCATGTTATTTGTACCCTTTTTGGTCATGAGTCACCCTATTACAATGCCATTTATTCATACCTTTGTGATGACATTATACCTAATGCCTTTAACTGATCTGAATGCAAAAACCTTTTTCAAAATGCCTCTCACCATTCCCTTACCTCTGGAGATTTGTATAGGATGGGTCTAGATGGAACACTTCTTAGATGCTCAAAAAAGGAAGAATTTGATCAAATTTTAGTTGACATCCCTGAGGGTATCTGTGGGGGACATTCTAATGATCTTTCCATGGCTCGATGGTTGCTCAGGGTGGGATACTATTGGCCTACGATGCAGATTAATGCAGTAGCTTTTGCAAAGTCATGTGAAAAGTGTAAAAAACATGGTAACTTGATACATGCTCTGAGTAGGGAACTCATTCCTTCTATCTCTCATTGGTTGTTTCAGCATTGTGCCTTTGATCTTGTTGGGAAAATTACTAGGATTCATTAATCTTGTAGAGGGAGAGCAACTCCCTAATCCTGTCAATGTCTTGCACTTGAAGAAGTTCTATCCATGATGCCTATTCTTTCTGGGGGCATCTTTGTACATATTTATTGATCTTGAAAAAAATACAAAAAAATGATATATTTTAAAATACAAAAAAATGATATATTTTAAAATACAAAAAAATGATATACTATCAAAATTCTAAAAATTGGAAAATGTCCTAAAAAAATGATCATCTTAGCAATAAGTGCTTTGATGTATCTCCAAAAAAATTATATATTTCAAAAAAAAAAAATCCAAGTGGTGAAAACCTGGAAAAGGGCACTACTTGAGGCCTTTGCACCCCTGTTTCTTAGTGCGGGTCCTTGACAATTGGCCTTTCTCCATCATGCCTTGTCCTTGTTGCCTTGGTTTGGAATTGGTCTTTGTCTAGGGGGCATAACTATGTTAGCTTTGGTCTCTTGGTTGTGTTAGTCTTTAGGACACCTTGCAAATAGTGTTTTTTAACACCACCCCAATTGCATTTTTCAATACAACTCCTAACATCGATTGTTTTTCAATACTTATTAGTTTGGTCTTACCTAGTTTCATCATGTGATCTTACTTGCCTACAAGCATTTGATCCTTATCCTCAGAACTTAGTATCAATTAACACACTTAAATTTTTTAAACACAAACACTTAATTCTTGACCTATGTCATGATCTTTTCTTTGTGTGCTGACTGTTATTGATTTTTTTTTAGTGTCCTTATTTGATAAGTCTCTTTGGGATGCATAGCTAGAGGACTTGGGGTATGGGACATGTTTTTATTTTTTTTCTACATGTGGGTATGGTCTTGAAACTCTAGAGTGTCTCTTGTTGTCCCCCTGAAACACTTATGAGATTTGAGGCATCATCCTTGACTATTTTTGCATAACCATTCTTCAGATCATCCTGGCATCTATGCCTTGATGTGAGCATGGTTTTGCTACATAAATTTGGGTAAGCTAACATCGAATTCATCTTGACCTTTATGTCTTTGATGCTTACATTAGAATCTTTCCACATTCTAATCCGATATAAATCACATTTATATCTTCATAGTTATGCTTGTGACTAGTGATAATTGTGTAATTTTACGATGTCCATTAATAATGGCCCAATGATAAAAATAAGTTCTTTAACATTCTCTAATGAATGATGACCACAAAATCCTATTTTACAATTTCTCTTTTGTAAGTACACCTTTGCATTTTCATGTAGCTTGCATTATTAAACTTCATGTTAGTTTGCATTTTTAGGCTACATTATGAGTTTGAGAGGGTTTTCCCTTCATCTTTCTTGTGGACTTTTAATCAACTATGGTCATGTTTTGATCTTCATTTCCTTATCTTCTTATGTGATCTCAATCAAAATTTCTATCTTAAATAGTTGATTGATTTTTGGGCATTATATTTCTTAAAAAAATTTTCTTTCCATATCTTTCAAACTTCTATCTTCCATTTGCTTTTACCCCACTTCTTTTCTTATAATTCACCTTTGGGGCATAATATTTCATGCTTGATGATCTACCTTGGTTTTCATCAAGAACTTTATCTTTTGTTTGATTTGATCAAATTTATCAATTTGTTGTTTCTCCTCTATCTCATTTCGATTTCGATCACTAGGGGGCAGTACCTATCAACTTCAATCCTTGATTCAGTTTTATCAATTTTATCCTTGACTTTTTTAAGTCAAAATTTATTTGTATTCTTTGTTCTAATGTGTTCTCGAATCAACCACGCATCTGGGTTGTTTTATGATCCCAAATTGATCTCACGCTTCAATTTCTTTCTTTGATTACATGTGTTCCCAAATTGATCACACATTAGTCAAAGAGGGGCAAATGTATGCACCCTAAAATGGTCATCTAGGCTATGGGCCCCCATTATTCAATTTGTCAAATTTCCCAAATCAATGGATTGTAATATTTTATTAAATCAATTCAAATCAATTTCTTTGATTAAATTGTAATTAATTCAATTATTTTAACATTTCCTAAGGTTTGATCATTTTATCCGAAGTCTTATTTAATTAAAAGAAAACCTCTCTTTTAATTAAATAATTAATCCACATTTAATTAATTAAGAGAAAAACTCCTCTTTTAATTTAATTAAATATTTCCTATTTAATTAAAAGAACTTGTTCCCTTTTAAAGAAATAAAATCCCACATGAAAAAGGAAATTAAATAAATAAAAATTAAACCCAATTGAAAAAATAAATAAATAAAATATAAATAAATAAATTCCTTTTTCCCTCTACACTTAAATGCACATATCTCTAAGTGGGATTCCTCTTTTTCCTCTTTCCACTTTCTTCTAAGACACTCCTCTTTTCTCATTAGTGTCGAATTTTGTCTCACATGGATCAAACTCTATTATCCCATATTAGTTTTGAGAAGCCTCCCACCTCCACATTTTCCTTTATAAGGAGCCCTCTCCTTCTCATTTTGATATAGGAAATATAGAGAGAAATATAGAGCAATATAGGAAATATAGAGAGAGATATAGAGAAAATAGCCCATTGCTATAGTATTGTTATGCTACTGGTTTAGAGAGTGATTTTGGAGGAGGAGTTTGAGCCTTAGGGTTTGGACATTGGCGATTCATTGCAACTTCTCTCTTCTTGTATTATTCTCTTTTGCATCCATGGCTTCCATCATAAGGTTTCATCCTTGAATTTTCATATTATCTTAGAGCCATATTTGTTTTCATATATTAATATTGCATTGTTATTTCCTTTCATAGATAAGATTTCTTTTTCTTGCATTGTTTTGCATTGTTATCATTTCAATTATGGTGTACTCGCATGGGCACAAACTAGGTCAAACTAAGGGCCTCCATCACAAGCCCTTGCACTCCATGAATAGAGAGCTATGAGCCACCACTCGAGACCTCATTCTTGAGAAATCTTGGATATAGTGACTCATAGAAGTGTGATCACATGTTAGGCATATACTTGGTATTGATTATACTGAGACCTTTGCATTGATAGCTAAGATGAACTCCATTCGTTTGAAACTAGCTATTACTGCAACTCATGATTGGGTTGTACATCAAATGGATGTGAAGAGTACTTTCCTCAATGGCGATCTTCTTGAAGAGATCTATATGGAGCAACCTTAGGGATTCACGCAAGATTCTACTATGGTTTGTAGGTTGAGGAAGTCTATCTATGGCTTTAAGCAGGCTCCTAGGGCTTGGTATGCCAAGATGGATTCCTTCCTACTCTCAGTAGGATTCACTAGGTGTCATTTAGATTTGAATGTCTACATTCTTTGGAGGGATGTCTCACACTTGATACTTGTACTTTATGTTGATGACTTGATCATTACAGGAAGTACTTCATCCATCATCGCCCGTGTAAAAATTTCTTTGTAGGACAGATTTACCATGACAGACTTGGATTTACTTCATTATTTCCTTGGTATTGAGATCACATAGTCTTCAGTTGGGATTACACTTTCTCAACCCAAGTATGCTCTTGATTTACTTTCTCTCTTTTGCATGAGCAATTGCAAACCTACACCTACTCCCTTTCTTTCAGGTGTTAAGTTAGAGGCCAATTGCTTCACTCCACTTATTGATGCTACATTGTACAAATAGTTGGTTGGGAGTCTCATTTACTTGACACATACACACCCTGACACAACTTTTGTAGTTGGCATGGTTTCTCGCTTGATGCAAGAGCCACATGAGCTTCATTGGATGATAGCCAATGCATCTTGCACTATATACAAGGTACACATTGTTATGGGATATACTATGCAATAGGTACTGGACTTCATTTGGTTGGATACACAGACTCAAATTATGTAGGAGATCTTGATTCCCACAAGTCTACTCCAGGTTACATGTTTCATCTACGTTCTGGCCCCATTTGTTGGTAGAATAAGAAGAAAAATACTATTGTTCTTTCTTCGACTGAGGCTGAGTATCGAGGGATTGTTACTATAGCTACAGAGGCTATATGGCTACGACATATCTTGAATGAGTTTGGGTTTAGCCTTCTCCAATCTATAGTCATTTATTGTGATAATTAGAGTGCTATTGAGATCTCAAAACATCCAATTCAACATTAACAGACCAACACACATTGAGGTTCATATGCACTACATCAGAGAGCTAATACATGAGCAGGTCATTGAGTTGAGGTATTATCCTACAACAGAGTAGGTTGTAGACATCTTCACCAAACCCTTCACTGAGGTCAAGTATATCCATTTGCGATATCTCTTGGGGGTGCGTGATATTTTAGTAGAGGGGGTCACTTGACTTCTCTCTTCTTTCTTATGGGAGGCATCTTTTCCTCACATGAGGTCTTCTTCTCTATCATTTTATTTTATTGTAATTATCTCTCTTTTTGGAGGGGGTTTTTTCCCATGCGGATTTCCCTCTTTCTTCGCTTTACGAGAAATTGCATTGCATATCATTGCACTTGCATATTGTACATGGGTACCTAACATGACCTAGTAGTTGGAACCCATCTTGCATTATTATCTAGCTTTTCTGAACTTAAGTACTTTTGTGAACTTCACCATATGTGGTTATATTAAAGTATCCTATAGTTGTTGTTAGTGATGATTTGATATTCATGGGTTTTATAGAGAATGTGGCTACATCCAACATAGATTTAGCTACAATAGTCTCATTTGGGACGAGTACTTTGGTTGACAGATATAGAGAGCCACTTATTATAAATTATATTTTCCCAAGGTCGATATGATGACACATAATGTAAGTCATATCATTAGTAGCTTTTGTGTGGTAGAATCTCATAAGAGTTGTGTGTTGATACATGATGTTACTTCAATATTCATTAGAGATTCACATGGTGTCATTTGGTTTGGACTATGACTCTCATGTGTATTTGTTTCCTTCCCTTAGAATCAAAATGAACACTTCATCTCATGTTGTTGATGGTTGTAAATAGCTTGACGTGTGACCAAGTTAGATTGATCAATTGATGGTTGCAAGAGAAAAAAGTTGATCTTGCCTTGTATTTTTTGTATTAGACAAATTCATTTATTAGGTACCACCATGAGAGTCTAGAGTTTCAAGAGGGACCATGTAGAATTAGTGAGAGTATTCTCATTTGAAGCTCTCATAAAATTTGAGAATTGGTGGGATTGATTATATATAGTTTGACCGAAATGATCCCTCATAGATATTTTGTAGTTGGGTTTGTAGAGACCCTATCTGATCAATTGTTTAGGGGTAGAGAATGGAGCGATCTCTTAATTCATGAGTTGTCAGTGAAAGTCATTAACAGAGATTGGATCCTTTTGTAATAACCATATAGTGATGAGTGCTCATCATTTTTATTTTGACCCACATGCGGAGGACCATGGGATGCATCATTGTGGATTGGGTATAAGGTTATAGTATCTTCATTGGCATGGATATTTACTATCTTTGGTAGAATGATTCAGTAGCTGTAAGTTGGAGGAAAACTACTTGCATAATGAACACATCCATGGAGTTGAGTAGAGGATGGATATCATGGTTACGATACAAACACCCTTGGGAGTTCTTATTCTCATAGTATAATTTAATTTCACCCATGGAGGATTGGTGGGCTATGAGGGAGACTTGGTGTACAAGAGGATTCTAGATATTCGTACCTATTTATGATGAATAGATATCCATTTTTTTTATACCAAGATCCAGGTGGTGAGAAGATTAACAATGTAAGTTAGATGGGTCCCATTGGATGGTTTCACCTTTATTTTTATGATGAAAATGTGAACATGTTAGTGCAATAGAGGTTTGATATTATTCTTCTTAGCAGGTTTTTACTCAAAATTTGAGATCCAAACATTTTTTTGGACACTCTTTTGTGTATTATTTACCTTTATGTGCATTGAGGTTCTAAGTTGGGTTCACTAAGGAGTATTACAATGAGTACATAATTTGGATTACTTATAATTTTAGTTTTGATCCTCATGTGCATTTTTTTTCTTCTTCTTTAGATGCATTCTTTCAATATGCAGAGATGTGATAGATGAGGTTGTATTGGTGCTTCAATAACATTGTTGTAGAGCATAACATTTTATAGTTTCCTTTTGGACCTTAAGTGTAGTGGAGTTTCTTACAATCATGATTCTTTGGGGATAAGAAATCTCAGGGAGGGTGGACCGTAATGCCCCTATTTTTCATGAGCATCAAAGTTCAAGGGATTGGGTTGTTTCTTGACCCTCATGGGCTAATCAATTTGATAAGGGATCTCAGATGGTCAAGTCAAAGGTTATTTTTGCACTTTAGTGATTAGAGATATTGAGGATTTATTTTCATCTGAGTCACATTGACACTCTTACTATTTATAGTAAGTTTCTTTTGTGGGGAAGTTGGGGTTTCTATCTTTAGTAGGGTATGTGTACATCTTGGTGACAATGTTGAGATTCAATATAATTGTCTAGAGCAATTATTCAAAGGCTTACTATTTACAGTAAATTTATTTTGTGGGGAAGTTGGGGTCTCTATCTTTAGTAGGGTATGTGAAAGTCTTCGTGACAATGTTGAGATTCAATATCATTGTCTAGAGTAATTATTCAGAGGCTTACTATTTCTAGTAAGTCATTGTTGAAAAGTTTCAATATCTAGAATGAGTAGTAAGGGTCATGGTATGCACAGTGATTAACTCATTCATTATTTGGCTCAATTCAAGGGACTTATTATTTATAGTAAATCAGTTATGCTCAAGATACTAGTTTTAGCAGTGCACTTGGATCTCATATTCATAGAGTTCATCAATTGACAAATTGGAATAAGTTATTTGCTCAAACCCAAGGCATTAATTATTAGTAAAGGATTGTTAAAGTTACAATATAAAGTTTTTATTTAAATGGGGCCCCAATTGTCATATTAAAATGCATATCATTGAATGTTTTTTTGACTCTATTATTAAAATGGTTATTTAATAGTCATGAACTCAATTTATAAAGTGCATATGAGGGAGATATAAGCAATTATTTGAATATGCTTATTTTTATTTTATTATGCACCAAATAGAAGCAAATAAAATTATATATTATATTTAAAATATATTAAAAGAAAGTGAAACAAAAGAAAAATATTTTATATGCCATGAAAGAAGTATTCAAGAAGCTACATGGCAATTGAGTTTGAAAGTTATAAAAACACTCCTTGTAAGGGAAAATAGTTCTATTGTACCTATGATATTTATGAATTTGATGAGGAGTTGTGTCAAGGGTTTTAAATATTGAGAGTTGGAAGAATTCAGAATTCTTCTAAGTGATTTTGTGAAAGAAATATTCAAATTAAAAAGTATGAAGAAAATAATCCAAAAAATTTAGTTATAAGATTGTTACCATAAAACCAAAAGCTTGCAAGAGTATCCAAACGTCAACACAAGAAGACAAGATATTTTTGAAGGGGAAAAATAAGAAAAAGGTCCTTGTGAATTATTATGAATGTGGTAAATGCCAAGAGAGAGAGAGAGAGAGAGAGAGAGAGAGAGAGAGAGAGAGAGTAACTGACCAATCTATGAATTAGATAACATTCATAATAAATGTGTGCAAGTGTCAACATCCTCTTAAGGAAGATACACAATTTTCCTTAACAAAGGAATTCCAAAAATGACATGTCCTCATACATGTATGAGGAAAAATAAGTGGCATGTCCTCACACTTGGACTAGAGGACAAAAGTTATGTTAGAGTAATTATTTGTTCTAACTTATTAATTAAATCACTTTGATTTAATTAATTAAGTTGCCTATTACTCTAGTTTTCTTAAGCTATCTTGTAGGTGCATATAATTAATATTTTATTAATTATATTGTGCAACCCTAGCTTTTTTAGGCTTTAGTTTCCCTTTTCGGGTTTTGTGATTCCTTTATAAGGATTCACCTCTTTGTATTTTATTAATTCACTTATTGGATTATATGAAATATTGCTCTTTGCATGTCCATAAGATGGATCAGGCTTTTTGGCCTCCTTGATTTTTCCTTGCCTCTGTTCTTTGCTTCATCCATGTGACAGGTTTATGCATGCAGGTGTTCTTGGGAGATTAGTTTTTCACCTAATCTAACATGGTATCAGAGCAAGCTTGCTGCTTGCTGTTCGTGGTTTGTTGAAGCGTTTCAAAAGCTACGTTTTTCGGAGCAGTGGGAGGCCGTACGGACAACTTTTAAATTTTTTTTTGGTGCACTTTGGGCTCAAACGGATGCTTCCATCGAATCCGGAAGGCCGTTTGCAGTCAGAATCCATATAAAATTTGTCCATTTTGGACACCATTGGTTTGGGACGCAAAAAAAAATTTGTCCAACAGGGCCGTACGACCCCCCTGCACGCAATACGAGTCAAAAATAAAAAAAAATTGCAAAAAAAATTGATTTTGTGGCTGTTTTAAGGCGCTGCGGTTAAGAAACTGCAGCGGAGCCGCTAGCAGTCACCACTGGCGATCCGCTAGCGGCCCGCAGCAGCTTCGCCGGCGGTTCCCATTGCGGCCCCGCCAGAGCCCCGCCCGTGGCGGCCTCCGCTCCGCCCTCCCACCACCCGGCCTCCGCTCCGTTAGCGGTGCGGTGGTGGTGGAGGTTCTTTGTTTTTTTTATTGTTTTTTTATTAAAAAAAAATAATTTTTTGCATTTTCAGAGGCCCTGGAGGTTTTTTCTCCGTAACTTGAGCATACGGACGTATTTTTTCAATCCAAAAAATGTGCCAAAAAGTTGGTTCCGAGACAGAGATGCTGGTATAGGTGTTTTTGGGTTTTGATGCAATTTGGTTGCTTGTTTTGGTAGTCAAAGCCAGATGTTCTATTTTGCACTCCAGGAGGCGTATCTTGAGCTTCCGATCTCCGATTTTGGACTTCTTTATATCACTGGAAAGCTTTTTCTATGCTCTTTCGAATGATGCTAGTTGTTGTTCCAGGTTCTGTTCTAGGCACATCCTATTAAATCTTTTGTGTTTTAGCATTCTGGTGGATATTCTGTTTGTTTCAGGTCCAGAGATCGATTTTGTTGCTTCAGTTGCTTCGTTTTGGGCTTTGCATTCTGTTGTTTCAGCCTTATGTTTTTTCTGATCATTGTTGATATTCATTGTAAGCATCTTTATGCAATACACTGAGATAAAGTGCCACTCTTGCGTTTCAGGATCCTTTTCATCATTGTGATTCGTTGTACTCGCACTATTTTATAAAGTGCCATGGGGGGGATAGTTGTTTGCTACTTATAGGCCCTCTTTCTCTAATTTCTCATGTAGGGTTGATGACACATGCCTTTATTGCTGTTTTGTACCTCACTCTCGATGTGTTTGGCTCCTATGTTGTAGGAGATTCTTGGCCCATCTTTTCAGCTGCCTGTCACCTCACCTGCCTTAAGGGGAGGTTATATTGCTGTTCTATGCTTCTTTGGTTGATGGTTTGTGCCTTCTATTTCCATAGAGGTTCCTTTGGTTGATGGTTCGTGCCTTCTATTTCCATGGAGGTTCTACAGATCAACATTTTGACAAAGTTTTGCAGTTCTTCATGCTTCAATGATTCGCTTCTGATCTCTTTGTTCCTTCTTCTGGAACATTCTTTGCTATCTCTTTTTGGAGTAGGGTTTTTCCCATGTGGTTTTCTCTATTTCTCCTCTTTATAGAGATTTTGTTGTGATTGGGTACCTGATCTAGCCTTGTTGCCGGGACCCAATTCTCTTTCATAGCTGTGCTAGGTTAGCTTCCTCCCAAGCTTCGCTTAAGGGGGGGTGTCAGAGTAATTATTTGTTCTAACTTATTAATTAAATCACTTTGATTTAATTAATTAAGTTGCCTATTACTCTAGTTTTCTTAAGCTATCTTGTAGGTGCATATAATTAATATTTTATTAATTATATTGTGCAACCCTAGCTTTTTTAGGCTTTAGTTTCCCTTTTCAGATTTCGTGATTCCTTTATAAGGATTCACCTCTTTGTATTTTATTAATCCACTTATTGGATTATATGAGATATTGCTCTTTGCATGTCCATAAGATGGATCGGGCTTTTTGGCCTCTTTGATTTTTCCTTGCCTCTGTTCTTTGCTTCATCCATGTGACAGGTTTATGCATGCAGGTGTTCTTGGGAGATTAGTTTTTCACCTAATCTAACAAGTTACATAAGCAATGACTTGGTTTATTCCAAATAAATAAATAAATACAATAAAGGAAAGATTACTACTTCTAACACCCCCCTCTAATATTTACTTGGGGAGATTACATAAGTGGGTATCAAACCCAAGTTTTTACAATGAAATTAAAATTTCTCTCTAGAAAGAGGGTCTATCAAAATATTAGCAACTTGATCTTCGATATAAGTAAGAAATTTTATGTATTCAAGTGTGCAAGAGGTCTTCTATCAATGTGGGTATATTTTTTACAATCATCTTTGTAGAGCCAAGAGAAGTGAATGGGTCCTTTGTGTATATGAGCAATGTTAGTATGCTAATAGAAACCAAATTTAAATAAAGCTTCTACAAACTAAACGAAATTCATAAACTTCAAGATAGACTAAGATGAACTCTCGATTGAGAATATGAGCCATTAATGGGCTCTCTCAATGAGAAGCTCTCTTGTTGAGTAGTTTTGTCTAAATAGATAGGATGTATGCTCAAGCTTTATGCTTCAAAAAGGGCTTCAAATGGAGTTGGAATTTGGGTGTGAGTGTATGGTTTTGATGTAAAATGGCTTCTTAAAATGGAATTATGACTTTACTTCATGGATTGTGATATTTTTCAAAGGGGAAGGATCCAATTTATAGGCAAGAGGCTTGAGGGATTGAGGGCTAAGATGCAAGGATGGGAAAAAGCTCATGGAGGGCTCAGATTGCATGAGAGGAGAGCACATGGATTGTGCTTCCTTACAGCCAATCAAGGAGTGACACATGTCACATGGTGAGAGGATGGAGGAAAGGGGAAGGATGAGTCAACAAAAGAGGCTCAAGGGATAAAATCTTCATAAAGACCCTCATAATGACTTGTAAGAGCAATAAAAGGGCTTGGAAGAGTCATTTATGGCCTAGTGGGCTTCATAAAGTTTTATGGTTGAGATATTTTGAGGGAGATGAGAGCAATTTCGACTTGGACTTGATTAGGAAGGTTTTAAGCTTGCTTAGGCTTGTACAAATGATTAGAGGATGGATTAGGATGGTTTAGGATTAGCTTAGGGATAGGCAAGTGGATGGCATTTAATGAGGGTCGGTGAAGGAGGAGATATTTGTTAACTTTGGCTTGGGTTAGTAAGTCTTAACCCATGTTTAGAGAATGTGACAAGGTTAAGAGGGGATTAGGATTAGGTTTAAAGACATCTTCTAGAAGAGTCTAGACTTTGGATGAGGATAAAGACTTTCTAGAATAGTCTAGAATTTCCTAGGATGAGGATGAAGACTTTCTAGAAGAGTCTAGAACTTCTTAGGATGAGGATAAATTAGATTTTTAGAAAATAAATAAAGTTTTATTTATTTCAAGGGTTTGGGTTGAGGAGATATTTATTAAAACTTTTTTAATAAACATGAGGATTAATATTTAATCTTAATTAAATATTTTGAGTTGGGATTAGGGGTAGGAAATGATGGGATTAGCCTTTAATCAAAATTAAAGAAGGGTTAGAAGATTTTGGAAGAGGTTAGTGGTCTTAAGGAAATTGGCCAAGTTTTGGGCAAAAAATAATTTATTTATTTATTTAAGGTTTTTTGGTCAATTTATTAATTAAATAATTAATAAATAAGGAAATAATGTTTAAATAAGATTTAAACATTTTTGGGAGGGATTCCTTAATTAAATATTTTTAATTAAGATAAAGGGATTTAATGACATAAAAATAAATTAATTAATTAAATAATCAATTAATTAATAAATGATGATGTCATCAAGAATTTTTCAAAAAATAAAAATAATTTATTTTCTAAAGATTTTTAGGTGTCTACATTTTGCCCCTCTTTGATGTGATGCCGCAAGTGGCATGGCATCAAAGATAAGAAAATAAGATGCCAAAGGCTAGAGCAGAAGAGGAGAGAATGGACTATGAGATGCCCCCTCAAGAAGGCAGCGGGGAGAGAAAGCGAGGCTCGATGGCTTCTTGAAAAGTACAAGAATCCGAGATGAGCAAGAAGACTCAGATTGGCTTAAGAGAAGAGGTTTAGTTAGCTCAAACTCTCACTATGGGAGAATGATAAAGGGAGAATCAAAGGCATAAGAGGAAGCAAGCTTAAGATCTCAGGGATTACAGAGGATGAAGGAGCAGAGTGGTATAAAAAGAATCCAGGATGGGGAGATGGATGAGGGGATTAAAAAGCTGATGCAACAGGATTTCAAAGAGTCAGATTGGCGAAAGATGGGTTTCGAAGATCCCTAGGACTAGGATTGTGGATCTCGAAAGAGGAGGCTTGGTGGATTGATTTGGATTGGTGGATCCCTAAGACTAGGATTGTGGATCCCTAAAGCTAAAGGTGATGAGTGATTCAAAGAGATACTGATGCATAAGTTGGGTTAGGAGAGACGGATGCTAGATATGGATGGGGGATAATGGAGATAGGAAAACCATTAAAGCTTTTTGAGCGGGGGGGGGGGATACTTCAAAGAGAAGTACCACCATGTAGTTGAGCACTAGATTTGCTATAGGACTATTGGTTAATTGCCAAGGTTACCAAGAACATTAAGGCCTTTTCACCAACTGTCCAGAGGACTGACGAACTGACTCAAAACAAACACGCAAGGATTGCCCTAGTATCACACATGAATCCAGAGGAAGCAGTGTGGAAACGACACTGGGTAACCCACAAGCAGAAAAGAAAACAAGCAAAAGACATGATCAAGACCTTACGCTCTGATTGTCCCATTCGCAGTATACCATGATATGGAAGATCGTGGCAACCTTGAGGAGGGAACAAGGAGATTGCTTGAAAAAGATATTTCAAGACCCAACAGGGAAGAGTCCAAATCAAAAGAAAACAAAAATCCAAAAGAGAACCGTTTGCCAACGAGATGGGTAGGACGAGGTGCTAACGGACCAAGATCAGACATGAGGAAAGCTATATCCTGCAAGGACCTATTGGAGAGCACCTAAGCTGGTGGATTTGGATGAGTGATGCATCTGGCAAGCTGAACTAAGAAAGATAACACTTTGGTGACAGGAAATCTAGCTAAAGGATGCATTGGAATAGCTGACCAAGGGTTGTGCGATGTGTGCAAGATGCTGATCAAGGAGGAACTGACACGAAAGCTGGATAGATACAATTGTACTAAGCTAAAGAGGATGTACAAGCTGACGAACCAAGATATTTACAAGCGGGCTAATCAAGATATGGTACAAGCTAACGAACCAATGATAGGTATGATACAAATGGATAAAAAGCTCAGGATGAGAGGATAGTGGGATGACTCAAATTGGTGCAAGAGGCAGAAGCTAAGGATGAGGTGATAATGAAAGATATGGATTTGACAAGATGCATCCAATGATGATGATGGGGACAATGCTAAGGTTGGTGGTAGCTGAACGGATAGATGGTGCTAGAGTGAATGGCTAATGAGAGGATGACATTGGATTTGCATGAGGATAGCCTAAAGCGGGATACTAATGACAAGGGAGGATGGACAAGACAAGATCTCCAAGGAATACAGTGCCCCCAGTCAGAAGATGACATGCAGAAGGAGGTCTTATGATGGATGTGATAGGATTGAAGCTAGGATGGAAAAAGCTGAAGGGGCTAGGGAGATGGATGATAGCTAGGATGGTTGGTTGAAGCTGCAGGAGATAAGTGTATGGTGTGAGATGGAAGATGGAGGGTGGAGGATAGGTGGATAGATTGGAAGATGGAGTTGGATGTCAAGAGATGACCAAAAGCATGAGGGTGATAGGCTAAGCTGGGGATGGCGGGATTACGCATGACGCTTGTTTGCCAAGTTTTCATCATGGTACTTGTCCAAGGCGCTTGAATTGCCAAGTTTTCACCAGTGGACGCTTTATTTTTCTTTATTATTTTCTTTGACTTTTTGAATTTGGACTTAGCTGGAATGATTTTAGCTTTCTTCAGCTATTTTGGCTTTTTGGGGATTTTTCACTTGCTGTTGGAATGTTCAATTTTGTTGCTAGCTGTTGGTACACCGGATGTGTGATTTATGCAATAGATTGGATTAGATGGGATTGATGGTAGGAGATGGAGGGATGAAAAGGTTGGAAAGGAGCATGAGATGGGGATGCTTGCAAGAGCAACATTGGCACATGTTGGGATGGGTGTGAAAAGAGCATATGGGGAATAGATGGTAGACGGGGGCTTGATGGAGGATTTTTGGAAGCGCGCTTGGGGATATAGGCACCCAAGATGGAGTTAGGAGATGGGGGACACAAGTCACTGGATGGGGGATTAGCAATGGTGGATGCCATTATGCATTGGGTTTCAACTTTTTTCTTTGGGATCCACATGGTTTTGGTTTTTCTTTTCATAGGCGTTTGCATTATTTTGCATTCTTTGATTGGATTTTTCCTTTTTGGAGTATGTCTTTTTGAATAGACATATGATTGCCTAGGATGTGGATTTTTAGCTTTATGCATTTTGAAGTTGGCATTTACATTGTTGTGGTAAGCTTTGGGAAGATGGTTAGGAGAAGCTTTGTGAGATGGAGAGGATATGGGAGAGCGTGTAGGGGGATGATGATGGATGATGTGCCTCGATATGTGCCTTTGCTGATCTTGCATAGGAATGGAGGGAATAGGATTTGAATGATGGCTGATAGGAGGATGGAGGATGGTAGATTTTGGGACATAGAGACCCAAAATGGATTTAGCGGATGAAGGGGGGATATGGTAGGTTGTTTTAGTTTGCAAAGATGGTGGAGGGGGGATGACATAAGATTTCTTGAAGGAGTGATGGGAGGCTGGCATGGGGGGTTTGGAGATAGGCTTGGTTTGGGGGTGTGGTGTACCAACACCTTTAGATGGTGAGCCTTTGGATACATATCCAAGACCATGAAATCCTAGATTTTTTTGTGCAATAATAGGCTTTTTGATTCCTTGCTCTTGTGGTCCTAAACCTTGACCTTGATAATGCCATCGATTGAGCATTTGAACTAGCTGAGGATACTTTTTGCTTGCAGAAAATGGTGGAAGTGCTTTATCAGATGTACTACAATAGGGAGATACTATTCTTAATTCTTCTGCTGAGAGGAGGCCACTATGGATGAATGTAAGTGAACCAAGAGCATATATTATAGATGGTGAAATAGCTTGGATAGGTGGTAAGATGGAAGCATGGAGTGGAGGAGATGGTAGGATAGGATCTTGATTTAGCTGATGGGATGAAAAGATATCTTGCAGTAGAGGAGGTATGGCTTGAGGTTTTGGAGATGGAGGGGATAGTGACTGCACTATGGATGGAAGACATGGTACGATGATATCTTCGTTTATGCTTTGGGGGATGTCAACATGCTTTTGGGCAGGATCTTGATAGGATTGGTTTGGAGTGGATGGTGCGATAGGAGGTGAAGGGATGGACTCTTCAAAGGCAGCAGATGGATAGATGGGAGATTCAGTAGTGGAGATGGGTGAGTAGAAGATGGATGCATAAGGGTCATTATGGGAAATTTGGGAAATGCTTGGAGGTGATGTGGATAGGATTTGGAGGGTTTTGACAGATGGTGGGATTTTGATGCGTGCGGGAAGTGGAAGGATTTTAAGCAATTTGATGGATGGTATGGGGATGATAGCTATGGGAGATGGAGGTGATATTATAGATGGGGAAGCTTCATCACTGACTACTTCACATGGTTGGATTAGATGATATAGCTCATCGACTGTTGGAGGCGACTTTTCTTGTATTTCCTCTAGGAGATTCCTTGGAGACTCGTGTGTCGGAGGTGGAGGTGGATTGACAGGAATAACTAGTGTGATGGGGGTGGAAGATTGGAAGCTTGGTTGATTGGGTGATGGAGGAGAAGTTGGGATATCAGATGGCATGACTAGATAGTTTGGAATAACTCTTGGATTTTGGGGGATGGTTGGTGGAATGTTTCTAAGGCTCTCAAGATACCCTTCATAGTCAACAAGATTTTTATCATCATTGGAATAGGAGGTGGCAGGAGCAAGGACAATACGACTGAACACATCATGATAGGATTGGTACTTCATGCTTTGACGATGAGTTTGATGGGGATGGGGTCTTGCATATGGATGAACATGGAAGCTCATGGTCGGATTTGGATTAAGCTCAAATTTTGGATTAGCTGATGAAAGATTTCCTAGGGAGAGTCAAAGCTGTATGACAGACCTAAGGAGGATTGGCTGGAGATTTTTGGCTTTCCTGTGGACGGAAGACTTTCAAGGGTATGCTGTCAAAAAGTGAGATTTTTGCTTTCCTATGTGCAGGATTGGTGGAGATTGTGTCAACTTAAGGATAGACTAATGATCCTATGGGCATGACATGAGATTGACCACTTGTGGATCCCAACCTTTAGCTCAAGGTGATGAGGGATAACAAGTGACAAAGCTAGATTACCCTAGACAAAGCTCTGTCAAAGGGATAACCTTGGTGAGGCTGGTGGATTGGTCAGATTGATTAGATAGCAAATTCTAGCAGAATGACAACAACTCTCTAAAGGCTTGGGTGTGATTTTGGATGGGGTTCCTAGCTAGCTGGGGGGGATGATTTGGAGAGACTTTGGTATTGGGATTGTTCTAAAGCAAGGAACTAGATAGATTCGGTTGCAGCGGGGGAGCTTGGATGATTTGATGATGAGGCAGTGACTACGCTAAGTATGCCTTGAGCTGGGAGATTTTTGCTTTTTTGGGATTTTGACCAAAGTTGGCAAACATTCATTCAAAAGCTATGAACAAACAAGCAGACAAAATTTTGGAGCAAGCACGTCAAACACACCAACATCCTAGGAAGCTTTCTACAAGGATGAAATTTGTTATAGCTAGGGAGTCCTTGATATACGCAAGGTACGTGAGGCCCAAATCCATGGATGAAACCAAAAAGATGTCACACAGTCGAGAGGAGCGGTAACCCGCTTCTCCTCTTTCACTTCTCAAGGGTATAAATTTCCTTGAGGCTTAGCCCGAGTGACAAAATCTTGATTCCAAGAGAGGTGTCTTTGGATTCACCTCCCGATTTTTATACTCCACCAGAATGCTGGAGTCGAGGTCGTCCCAAGGGGTGATGAAATCCCCAAGTAGGCCTCCTAAAAAGAAACAAGGTTTTGGATCCTAATCTTATGCACCCAAGATGGCCTCGAAAGACAACAAGGGGAGAGAAGACTTTGATGACCTTGGGCTAAAAAAAAAAAACATGCTTGTTCTTTTACCAATTGACTCTTATGTGTGCTAATCTAGACTTTGCAAGCACTCATGTTTAAGAGACAATGTTCAATTCCAACTTGAAGCGCCAACAAAAGTAAATCGATTGAAGAATGCAAACAAGAAGAAGAGTTAGGGTCAACAAAAGCAAACTCGCGCGCCCGAAGGCCCTCCACGTCAAGTATCGATTAATTTCCTTTAAAGCATTCAAGAGTTGGTGTGATTTTGTTTTAAGCCCAAAGAAAAGATGTGTGAGACTCAATTTGTCAAGCGCACGCCCGGAGGCCCTCCACGTCAAGATTTGTCCAATTTTTAGTGCCCAAATAAAGTGTGAGCGAGATTAATGCGCATTCAAGGAATTTTCTAACTTAGAAAAACCACTAAAGACCCAAGTGAGTGGAGTTTGATCTTTGTGGAGCACTTAACACCCTCTTAGGTAGACCCATCCCCATAGATGGCATTGAGATTGCAACCAATGGTTAAATTGATGGGTGATTAAAGACGGTGAGTCCAACTACAAACTTACTCAAAGCGTCTTTATTAGTTTTTATAACTTAGAAGATTTCAAAAATGTGGATTCTTTTTATGCCCCAAAAGATGATTATTTGATCTATGGCATTCAAGAATGGATTTGTTGTTTTAATCATGCATTCATTAAAAAAACAAACTTGATTTTAATCCATGGCACTCAAGAGTGATTTTAGCAACATGCATTCAAAGACAAGTGATTAAACATTCAAGTTTTTTCCTTTGAGCATTCAAGATTGAGATTTTGTGTGTTGTTTTAAGAACTTTGAAGTGCTTTGTTTTAACCTTAGATCATTCAAGATTGTTTTGGACTCAAAAGTGAAAATGTCTCTTTGGACTTTGGTTTTCATTCAAGATTTTGTGTTCTAGTTTGCATATTTTAAGCCCAAAAATGATATTCCTAGATTGTTTTGATGCATGAAAAACCTAAGAAACATTCAAGATTTTGCAACAAGACATTTGTTTGGAACAAATAACAAAGCTTTTAGGACAATTTTTGGCAACCATTTAGGACTCTTAGTTTTCATGAGATTTTTAAAAGAACTTTAAAATATTTGCAAATGAGGTTCATTTTATCCTTGATTGATGCTTTGAGTTTGATTTAGATTTTAGTGTGCACTTAGTGTTGATTTTGAACCTTTTGAAATGGAAACTTGAAGTTTTTTTTAAATTCTCAAAAATGAAGTGTTCCTAACTTTGCATGAATGCATCTAAAACCCTGATGTTGCAAGGATGCAAATGATTGGATTGGTTTAATTTCACTTGTTAAAAGATTTTTTCTTTTTTGCGAATTTTTAATTTTTTAATGGATTTAAGTATGATTTGGGGGTTCATTTTAAGCACTAAAAAGAAGTGTGTATGATTTTGATTCCTTAAAAAAAAATGGCCAAGATCTCCCACAAGAAAAAGAAGAAGAAGTAGATGGAATAAGAAGAATATAGACAAGAAGAGGAAGAAGAATTCCAAGTTCTTTGTCCACCTATAAGCTTAAAAAATCTGCAAACACTATGAGATAGATTATGAGTTCCTTTGTCTTTTTCATGCTCATGTGGACCTACAAAACCAATTTATACAATCCTACCAATCACAAAAACAAACAAAATTAGCCAAAATTAGCAAATGACATACAAAACTTGACTAAAAAAGCTAATGAAGATGACCCATGCGGGGTCCCACCGAGCGTGCCAAAATGTATATGAGCAATGTTAGTATGCTAATAGAAACCAAATTTAAATAAAGCTTCTACAAACTAAACAAAATTCATAAACTTCAAGATAGACTAAGATGAACTCTCAATTGAGAATATGAGCCATTAATGGGCTCTCTCAATGAGAAGCTCTCTTGTTGAGTAGCTTTGTCTAAATAGATAAGATGTATGCTCAAGCTTTATGCTTCAAAATGAGCTTCAAATGAAGTTAGAATTTGGGTGTGAGTGTATGGTTTTGATGTAAAATGGCTTCTTAAAATGGCATTATGACTTTACTTCATGGATTCTGTTATTTTGCAAAGGGGAAGGATCCAATTTATAGGCAAGAGGCTTGAGGGATTGAGGGCTAAGATGCAAGGATGGGAAAAAGCTCATGGAGGGCTCAGATTGCATGAGAGGAGAGCACATGGATTGTGCTTCCTTACAACCAATCAAGGAGTGACACATGTCACATGGTGAGAGGATGGAGGAAAGGGGAAGGATGAGTCAACAAAGGAGGCTCAAGGGATAAAATCTTCATAAAGACCCTCATAATGACTTGTAAGAGCAATAAAAGGGCTTGGAAGAGTCATTTATGGCCTAGTGGGCTTCATAAAGTTTTATGGTTGAGATATTTTGAGGGAGATGAGAGCAATTTCGACTTGGACTTGATTAGGAAGGTTTTAAGCTTGCTTAGGCTTGTACAAATGATTAGAGGATGGATTAGGATGGTTTAGGATTAGCTTAGGGATAGGCAAGTGGATGACATTTAATGAGGGTGGGTGAAGGAGGAGATATTTGTTAACTTTGGCTTGGGTTAGTAAGTCTTAACTCATGTTTAGAGAATGTGACAAGGTTAGGAGGGGATTAGGATTAGGTTTAAAGACATCTTCTAGAAGAGTCTAGACTTTGGATGAGGATAAAGACTTTCTAGAATAGTCTAGAATTTCCTAGGATGAGGATGAAGACTTTCTAGAAGAGTCTAGAACTTCTTAGGATGAGGATAAATTAGATTTTTAGGAAATAAATCAAGTTTTATTTATTTCAAGGATTTGGGTTGAGGAGATATTTATTAAAACTTTTTTAATAAACATGAGGATTAATATTTAATCTTAATTAAATATTTTGAGTTGGGATTAGGGGTAGGAAATGATGGGATTAGCCTTTAATCAAAATTAAATAAGGGTTAGAAGATTTTGGAAGAGGTTAGTGGTCTTAAGGAAATTGGCCAAGTTTTGGGCAAAAAATAAATTTTTTATTTATTTTAGGTTTTTTGGTCAATTTATTAATTAAATAATTAATAAATAAGGAAATAATGTTTAAATAAGATTTAAACATTTTTGGGAGGGATTCCTTAATTAAATATTTTTAATTAAGATAAAGGGATTTAATGGCATAAAAATAAATAAATAAATTAAATAATTAATTAATTAATAAATGATGATGTCATCAGAATTTTTTCAGAAAATAAAAATACTTTATTTTCTAAAGGGCTTTAGGTGTCTACACTTTGAATGTAGTCAAGAGGAAGTATTTCCACTTTATGTGGATTCGTGGTGCATAGATATGTTAAAAATTAATAATCTATTGTATATGCCTTGATAGATCACCTAAAATATAGAAACAAGAAACAAGGCAATGATCCATAAGGAGAACTCTATCTTATATTCAAGTTAGAAAAATATTTTGAAATGTTGAACTATAAGAAACTCTCATTCTAGAGTAAATTAAGATAGAGTGATAAAGATAAATGTAACCTATCACCACAAAGAAATGGAACTAACCTAATATTAAGATAAATCATATGCTCAAAAAAAAGAAAAAAAAGAAGTTGGACATGAAAGAATTGATGAATGCTCTCATGAAAGGAATAAACTAATAGAAAAATGACCACAGACAAGGCTTGCTAATGAAACTTGCATCGATATTGCACTAATCACATGGATATAGACAATCCACTAATGAATTGTCCTACTGCAAGTGAATGGGTGTATCGTCCACCATCTACATGACTCACAATCTAAGCAATGAAGTAAGTGGAGAATTGTCACATTATTATATGTATTAATTAAATATGTGAGAGACAAAATAAACTAGTAGAACATGAGAATCAAGCACTAGACCAACTCAAGATCTTGATTTGCCAAACATATTTTTCATTAGGTACCAAAGAGAAGGATTATGAGTAGTAACAACATATTGCCTTCAAATAAGAACTCCAACACAGTGAAAATTATTTTTTAAGAGCAACATCCTTACTATGAGAAAAAAGATCAAGATGGGTTGAATCAACCATAAATAGAGGTAAACTATATGAATAACAACCTCTTCATGAGGAACAAAATGGAGGAAAACTCCATGTAAATATCATTGTATATATATATATATATATATATATATATATATATATGTCTCAATGTGAAGAAAATGCAAAAAAAAATGGAGGGAAAATCCTTATAAATCAAGTGCACACCATCATAAGATGGAGAGATACTACATAGTCCAAATAAGGAAACTATGGGTCAGTAATAGTAGATGAGTCCTTCATAATATGAGTCAGGTATTACTAATGGGTCCTCTATAGTTAATCTTGAAAAAATGACTCTCAAAGAAACTTGTGCAAATACAATAAAATTTGTATAAATCAATGACATAAAACCATAAAATGTCAACATGGGCATAAAAATATGGTATAAAAACATTTAACTGCAACTATGTGCAAATCAATAGAGCATAGTAAAATTGAAGGCAATTGTGTATGATAACTTATAATCCTAAATAATTTGAGATAAATGTAGTAATAATTGGAAGAACAATGAGCATCATAAATGTATGAATATCACTTAGAAACTCCATTGAAGGTGAACATGAGTATTACATTGAAATAGTCGATGCAACATAATTACTGAAAGAAATTTATAATTGAAAATAATTAGATATTTGTTAGCAAATAGAATACTAAAATCTATAATTAGTAATTTAAAAATAAATATGCTAGATTTGAACAAAGTAGAGATGAAACAACAAATAAATTATGGAGCTAAAAAGTGAATGACAATTTGACAAAATATTAAACATAGAAATAAATGAGAAGCTTAATATTAATAAAAATTAAAAAAATTAAAAAAATTAAAAAGGAATGCAAAAGACTAAAATATGAATAGTAAAAACATATTTCAATGACATTAAAAAAGGCACAAAAAGGTACATATATAAATATATAAATATTCTGAAACCATATAAGTATTTATAGCAAAACACGTTTCTTAGCTCATCAAGGCAATAAGAAAAATATAACTCATAATTTGCGAATAGCTATAATTTAAGGAGCAATGCCAATGATTTTGAGTAGATAAATTATGTGCATGTATACCTTGAGGCTTGAAAAAACATAATATGATCTCAAAAAGACAGAATATGAAAGCATGCTAAATAAGGAGTTTGAAAACAGATATGGTATGATATAATAAATTCTAAGAGGTACGAGTGTTAAAATTATGATGCCTTTAGAGAAGTGAGAAATATATTAACATCACCATTAAGAGGGAAAATATACATGTTGATAAACATTACTTTTTTATAAGAATCGTAAACAAAAAATGTAATGTAAAAATATAACAAACTTGCTAGAAAGAAGGTCAATAAAGGTGATAATATAAGAGCGTTAAAACTTTAGTAGGAAAATATAACAAAATTAAAGTTCTTGTGATCTCAAAGCATAAAAAAATTTAATTTGATAAAATTGAATCTTATAATATTTTAAAAAAGGCTTTCTATGGAACTTATATGGAAAAAAAGTAATATTGAGCAACAATATTACTTATAAAAATTAAAGTATATTTAAGTAAACAATCACAAAATTAAACTTAAGAAATGAAACTTTATAATAGTCTAGTATAATTATAAATTAATTGCAATAGAATTATAAAAAGATAAAATTAAGTAAAATTATATATTTTTAAAAATATTTAAAATATAACTTTAAAATTTGAATCATAGTATGAAATTGAAAAACACATAAACTTCTTTAAATATCACACATTTAAAACTTTAATGAACATTGATATGAAAAAGCAACTTAATTATTGAAGTCACATTTATTGTTTTTAAGGGATCATAAGGAGGAAAAAAAAATCAAATTAAAAAATATGAAAGGGAAGAATTCAAGAGAGCTATGCTAAAAAGATTATTACCATAAAGCCCAAAAGTTGGTAAGAGATTCCAAAGATCAACACAAGCAGACAAGATTCTTCAAGGGGTAAAACTAAGGAAAATTCCATAAGGCAAAGGGGAGGGAGAGAGAGAGAGAGTACATGCAAGGAATAATGTTAGAATAATGTTTATATTAAAACTGATGACAACCTTCCAAAATAATAATAAAAAAAAAGGGTTTGGTTGCAAAAAAATCAAACCAAATTTTTTTTGAAAAAAATAAGACTCTTTGGCAATAAACCTTTCAAGATTGTTAGAAAATTTTTTAAAATCCATTTTAAAAACTTTGTTAAGTGATGTTAAGCTGAATTTTGTTAGACAATTTTTTTTTGGTCTAAGTGTCTTGAAGTTCAACCGGTAGATCGACTGGTAGACTTACTTATCAAAAGCGTTGTCATTGCTGACAACACGTGTGAAGGAATCATGACTAATAGAGAGGCACAACCGTAAAGGTACACTAATGTATGATTCTAACTCACAAGGGTAATTAGAGTAGAGGAGATGTAAAAGCCTTAGAGATGCGATGATAATAGTGTTCCACTTAGACAAAGCATGCTAAGTGAACTCTGCATAAGAAGAAGAAAGAAAAGTAAATGAACTGACAAATACAATAGGTTCAACTAGGTTAACATGATGAGCATGAAGCAAGAAACCCATTATTGTTATGTAGAGGGTAAGAGTGCACTCAACATTACATTTAATGGTGATGGGAGAAATGATTGAGGAATAATCAAAAGAATTCAAATTTGAATTCTTTCCAACTAAATAGAGTCACTAAGAACACATGAAATTTATGACTCCTGTACGAACATGCTACAACCTGAAAAGAGTGGCCCATTATTGCAATGGGAGGCTGAGCTATTGAGCAAAGTGAGAATTCAAATTTTGAATTCCTAATTCCCAAATCAAATCTTCTAAGTGAATTAAGAGAAGAGTATAAAAGAAAACAAAGTCGAAAGAGTAAAGATTAGATTGACAAGTAATTAGCAAAAGAGTCAAGAGAGTTGAGCTAACGTGGAATCTCAAAAGGTGAAGAAGAGTGATCAAAGTTATCATCTTCAAGGATTGTTTGTGTTGAGAAGAGGAGGGTGTTCTTGAACAATGCACAAAGTATTATGTGCACAAGAAAAGAGAGGGAAGCACACAAGTGATCAATGAATGAAGTTGTAGAGTTGAGAGAAGGAAGAGCATCATTCTAGATTAGCAAAGGGACCCTAAAAAGGGTCTATACCAAGCTAAGTTTAGTAGTTAAATTGTTAGATCATTTCTTTGTTGTTTACTTACTTGTGAAACAATAAATCCTATTGAGGGTGGACTCTAACAAGTTCCTTATATAAGCACCTTAATAGGGTGACACATTATCTTGTGTTCAAAAGTCCTTTAACCAAGTTGCTTCTAATAAAGCACAATCTTAATAGTTCTCATCCAAATCCTCTAATAGGGTGGCACCTCATAGTGTCATTGTAATCTTTTAACAAGGATAAGGTCTTGAACAAGCACACTTCAAAAGAGTGCAAACTTGTGAGGATCAACTCACACACCATTATTTTTTTACCCTAGTTGGGTTTCCATGAGATAAATATTATGTTATGTGTTGCTATTCTTATGTGATGTGTTTTTTCTTAACCCTGATTGGTTGAGTTATAGCCTACACTAGCTTGTAGATAAGTGAGGAGTGTGATTTAAGGTAGTAAGTGTAACATAGTGAATATATTGACTCAAAAGCCCTCCCCACCCACCCCTGAGTATACTAACATTTGTTTGGGACCAACAGTTGGTATTAGAGCCTAGGTCCTCAAGAGAGGAAATTTTAATAACTCAAGGAAAAAATCAAGATGTTTAAAAGGGATGCACCAAAGTTCTCTACGGAGAATTATAACTCATGGTGTAGAAATATGTGTTTGCATCTAAAGACTCTTGGAGATGCTTACTAGACCCATGTAGAGGTCAACTATGTATAGCCTACTAGTTAATGTAGTGTAGATTAGTTGAAGGAGAAGAAGATACACACAACCACAACAGATGCTCTAGCAAGCTCCCTATCATACTCTTGAGTATAAATACATGGAGGAACTAGAGACAACATAAAAAATGTGGGAGAATTTGGAGGTCATCCATCGTAGAGATAAGCATGGCATGAGGGCCAAAGATGAGAGCCTGAGAGGGAAGTTTGACAACATTAGAATGCAAGAGGGCGAAGAGATTGAAGCCTATGGAAAGCAAGTAAAAGATATCACACTAGCCATCAGAGCATGTGGTGGAATAATATTAAAAGATGAACATGTGAGCAAGATACTGAGAACCCTACTATTGAAGTATTCCATAAGGGTGTTAGGCATTCAAGAGTTGGAACAATAGACAAGATGGAGGTGCCACTTGATGCCTTGGTAGGAAAGTTCGCTATGTTTGAACTTAGAAAATTTGACAATAGTCAACTGCCAAGAGTTGAAATTGCATTCAAAGTCTGAGTTACATAAGTTACAACATTGCAAGAAAGAGGAGAACCAAGTACATCCAAACATAAAAAGGAGCTAGAAAGCCTGTATGTTGAAGAAGCATAACAAGAAGAGTCAGATGCTCTATTCACAAAAATAATGGTCAGAGGAAAGAAAAAGTACAAGGGTAAGCTTCCTTTCAAATGCTTATGCGGTAAAAAGGTAAGTCATTACATTGCTAGATGTTTGTAATTTGTCAAAAAGGAGATCAATGACTGGAGAGAAAACAATAACTAGAAGGGTACCAAAAAGAAGTGGTCAAAAGAAAAAGAGAAGAAGAAATGCTACATCACTAAAGGTGGTGGGATTGATGTAGAGTCAACCAATGATGAGGATGTAGTATCCTTCATCACCATCACAAAAGAAAGTGTAGAGAGAACCTTGATAACAAGTACCAATATCCATAAGAACTGGATAATATATAATGGTCTCTCACACCACATGTCCAGTGATAAGATAAAGTTCCATGAGGTCAAGGTCGTCGATGGAGGAATGGAGAAGTTCAACAAAAACTCATCATGCACAATGATAGGTAAGGGTACTATATCCCTAAATGAATCCACCACTTGTGAATATGTGTATCTAGTGGAAGTATTGAAATATGACATATTGAGTTTGGCTCAACTAATGGGCAAAGACTATAATTTTAAGTTCAACAAAGGCGCTTGCAAAATATTTGACAACACATGTAAGTTGTTGGCTATAGGAGAGAAAAGTAGAGGTAACCTTTTCTACCTCAATATTTATGGTAATACTTTTATGGTAGCTATAAATGATAGTAGTTGGTTACAACATAGGAGGTCATGTCATGTAAATTTTGAAAGAATTTTCAAAATAGGAAGGAAGAACTATGTAAAGGCTTTACCCCTTTTACTAAACCTAAAAATGTTATATGTAAGGATTGATGACTAAGAAAGTTGGCAAGTTCAAGTTTCTCTAGCAAGTCATTCACTTTAGAACATGTATTTGATCTAGTTCATACTGACTTGTGTGTCCTATGAGGACAAAGAGTGCATATGGTGATAGATACTTCATGTTGTTCATTGATGATTTTTCTAAAATGATGTGGACTATTTATTTGAAATAAAAGCTAGAAGTCTTTCACATGTTCAAAGTGTACAAGGAAAAGGTGGAAAGAGAGACCAAGACGACATTAAGGTGCTTGAGATCTAACCAAGGAGGCGAGTTCACCTCGTAGGAATTTGAAAGATACAATGAGGAGCATAGAATAAGAATGCAAGTGTAAGCTCCTAGGGCACCTCAGCAAAATAGTGTCATTGAAAGAAGAAACATAACTATCATAGATTTGCTAGAACTCTAATGATTCAAAATAATGTTGCTCAAATCCACTACAGAGAGAAGTTGTAAACACTATAATGTACACCTTAAATAGGTTACAAGTAAAGAAGGGGATGAAGAAGACTTCATATGTATTTTTGTTTGGTCACACACCATCTGACAATTACTTCAAAGTATTTGAAAGCAAGTGCTATATCAAGATAGATGAATACCAAGGGAATTTCAAATTTGAAAGTGATGAAGGTATCTTTTTGGGATACTCTACCAGAAGATTACAAACAATTTGAGTATATTTTATTAAGTGACATAGTGGAGAGTGTATTTGTTGAGGTAGAACCTATATAAGAAGTTGTACTAGCTTGAGTAGATGAAGCCAAACTTGAAGAGCAGAGAGCAGAAGCACCTGAAGGAGAACCGATGCTAGCCAAGTATGTGAGAAGACACCACTTAGTAGACCAGATCATTATGGATAAGGATGCTACAGTAGTAACCAAGAGAAAGATGAGAGAGATGGTGTGCCTACTCTCACACATAGAGCCTATGGATACAAAGGAGGCTCTAAAGGATGAAGACTAGAGAAAGGCCATGTAATAAGATATTGATTACACAGTATAAAATGACACATGGACCTTAGTCATCTAATTAGATGATGAGAATTCTATTGACACAAAGTGAATATTTTGAAACAAAATGAATGATGATGGAGAAGTGGTAAGAAACAAGGCCATACTTGTTTACAAGGGATATGTGCAAGAAGAAGGGATAGACTATGGAAAAACCTTCACACTAGTGGCCAAATTGGAAGGAGTCAAGATACTCTTAGCATTTGCAACACACAAAAACTTTAAGGTATATTAGATAGACATGAATTCTACATTCTTAAATAGTTCTAGACGAGGAAGTCTACATTGAGCAACCTAAGGGATTTGAAAATGAACAAGGCAAGAACCAAGTGTATAGACTTAGAAAAGCCTTGCATGGATTGAAACAAACACTAAGAGCATGGCATGAGAGGCTGCACTCATACTTGATGAAGATTGGGTTTGCAAGGACCAATGATAACTCCAATCTATACATGAAGCAATAAATAGAAATCAACTTGTTGATTGCAGAGATCTTCCTCAATGATATCATCTTTCGAGGAGATGATAAGCCAAGTGTTGATTTTTCTAAGGCCATGAAGAAGGAATTTGAAATGTCTGTGATTGGAAAAACCAAGTTCTTTAGTGGACTTCAGGTGTCCTAATTAAAGGGAGGAATCTTCATAAGACAAACTAAGTACGTGAGAGAAATACTAAAAACATTCGATATGGAGGATGCAAGATCGGTAGGTACTCCAACAGAAATCGGTTGTAAGCTATCAAAGGAAGATGAAAAGAGAGAAGTAAATGAGACACTTTAGTGGTCCATAATTGGTAAATTACAATATGCAGTGCACAACAGACCGACCATAGCACAAGTTGTTGGGTTGGTGGCTAGATTCTTGGCCAACCCAAAGGAAACACACATGGTAGCTGTAAAAACAATACTTAGGTATCTAAAGGATGTTGAAGAATATGATATGTGATATCCTTGCAAAGGTAATTTTGAATGTATTGTCTTTATTGATGCTTATTGGGTGAGAAACATAGATGATATAAATACCACAAGTGGATGTGCATTCTTTCTTGGAGGAAGACTAGTTACTTGGACCAACAAGAAACAAAATTGCATAATGCAATCAATTACTAAATTAGAATATGTAGCTGTAACAATGAATTACACTCAATTTTTTTGGATCAATCAAAATCTTGAAGGAATTTAGGAGAAAATAGAGGAACTAGTAGTTATCAATTGTGATAACGCTAGTGCAATCAATATATCCAAAAATTTGGTTATGCACTCAAAGACTAAGCACATATCCATCAAGTACCATTTTTTTCAGAGAAAAATTACAAAAATGAGAGGTTAGGTTGGAATATGTACCCACTAAGGAGCAATTGGATGATATCTTCACCAACCCTCTTTAGAAGGATAATTTTGAGTGTCTGAAAGAAAGGTTGGGGGTTCTACCCCTATTTGGCCTAAACTAGTACAAAAATGAGAGGTTAGGTTGGAATATATACCCACTAAGGAGAAATTGGATGATATCTTCATGAAGCTTCTTTAGAAGGATGCTTTTGAGTGTTTGAAAGAAAGGTTAGGGGTCCTACCCCTATCTACCCTAAACTTTTATAATCAGACAAACATCGATCCATGATTAAAAAAATTGCATTTGACCAAAAGTGGATTGATGAGAACAAGGGATTACTCTACAGGGGGAGAAATCAAAAATACAAGCAAGTCAAGTTGGTCACCTTTGACATTGATGTCAAAGTGGGAGAAGTTGAGAAGAAAAAAGGAATAGTGGAGCTGCAGATGATCAAAGCATGATAATGCACTATCCTAGGGGAGACAATGAAAGAAGTAGGAGAAAGCACACACGAACCAAAGAGTGCTAACATGACTAAGTGTTTCAATCAATGACAAAGGGGGATATTATTGGCCTAAGTGTTGTGAATATCAACTGGTAGATCAACCAATAGACTTAGTCATCAAAAGTGTTGTCATTGCTGACAACACATGCAAATGAATCATGACTAATAGAGAGGCACAACCGGAAAGCCACACTAATGTGTAACTCTAACTCACATGGGTAATCAAAGTAGATGAGATCTAAATGCTTGGCAGAGGTGATAATAATAGTGTTCCACTTAGAAAAATTATGCTAAGTGAAGTCCATGTAAGTAGAAGAAAGCCTAGCAAAAGAAGCAGCAAACATAATACATTCAACTAGGTCAACATGATGAGCACGAAGCAAGAAACCCATAACTGTCATGTAGAGGGTAAGAGTACACTCAACATTGAATTTAATGTTGATGGGAGAAAGGATCAAGGAACATTTAAAATAATTCAAATTTGAATTCTTTCCAACTAAAAAAAATCACTAGGAACACATGGCACTCATGACTCTTGTACAACCACACTACAACCTGATAAGTGCAACCCACTACTATAGCAAGAGACTGAGCTAGTGATTAGGGTGAGAATTAAAATTTTGAATTCCTACACCAAACCTTTTGAGAAAATAAAGAGAAGAGTATATAATACAACCAAGGTGAAAGAGTAAAGGTTAGACTACCAAGTGATTAACCAAAGAGCCAAGAGAGCCGAGCTAAGGTGGAATCTCAAAAAGTGAAGAAGAGTGATAGAGATATCATCTTCGAGGAGTGATTATGCTAAGAAGAAGAGAGTGTTCCTGAATAATGCAAAGAGTATTATGTGCATAAGTAGAGAGAGGGAAGCACACAAGTGGTTAGTGAACTAAGTTGTAGAGCTGAGAGAAGGCATAGTATAGTTCCAAATTGGTAAAGGGAGTCAAAAAAGGATCTATACCAAGCTAAGTTCAGTATCTAAGCTGTTAGATCATTTCTCTATTGTCTACTTACCTTTGCAACAACAAATCCTATCGAGGGTGGACCCTCACAAGTTCCTTGTATAAATCTCTTAACAAGATGACACATTAACTTGTGTTCAAAAATCCTATAACCAGGTTGCTTCTAATAGAGAAATACCTTAACAAGTCTCATCCATATCCTCTAATAGGGTGCACCTCATAATGTCAATGTAATATTTTAACAGGGATAAGCTCTTGATTAGGTGTACTCTAGAAGAGTGCAAACTTGTGAGGATCAACTTATACACCGTGGTTTTTACCCTAGCTAGGTTTCCAAAAGATAAATATTATGTTATGTGTTGCTATTTTTATGTGATATATTTTTTCTTAACCTTGACCAGTTAAGTTATAGCCTTCATTAACCTATCGCTAAGTGAGGAGTGTGATTTTAGGTAAAAAAATTAACATAGTGAGTATACTGATTCACCCACACCCCCCTCCCCCTAGTATACTGACCTGTGTTTGGGACCAACTTTATAAAAGTGGATCTGTTGGTCATTATTTTTCTTGATAAGGAAAATTGAGACCCTAAGATAATGATCCACAAGCATTCCCAACCATTATTATTATTTTTTATCTTGGGTAATTAAGTGAAAGACAATCCCTTCAAAGGGATATAAATAAAATCACAAAAAAATGCCCATAGATTTTGTAAGGAAAAACATAGAAAGAAATACTCCCATACGCAACAATGATCCTCTATGGGAACCATGAGAAACACCTATCACCAGTTCTATCCCCAAATTTGCAACTGGTGCAAGTAAAGCATTCCACATGCCATCTTATTCCAATTCTAGGTTTGTACCACCAAACCATCTTATTCCAATTCCTATTTTATACCACCAAACATAGAAATAACATATTCCCAATAAAATTCCAAATGAGCTAAAGGAGTCCAATCATATTCCTAAAACCTAAATCCAAAATCTAATATGACAACTTCTAGCTTTAAGACCGATTCCTTGAGATAAATATTGTGTTACATTTGCTATTCTTATGTGATGAATTTTTGTTTAACCCTAACTAATTGATTTATAACCTGCATTAACCTGTTGATAAGTGAGGAGTGCGATTAGAGGTAAAAATTTTAACATAATGAGTATAGTGATTCACCCCTTACCCTCTTAGTATATTGACCTGTGGTTGGGATTGATATTTTAAAAGTAGACTTGTTTGTCATCATTTTTCTTGATAAGGTGATTTGAGATCCTAAGATAATGATCCACAAGCCTTTCCAAATCATTTAAAAAAAAATCTTGTGTGAATTAAGTGAAAGGAAATCCCCTTGAAAGGATGTAAAAATAGTACCCACAGATTCTACAAGGAAAAACTCTAAAAGAAGGGTTCCCATATGCAACAATGATCATCAATGGAAACCATGATCTATATACCTATCACTAGTTCTAACCCCAATTTTTCAATTGGTGCAAGCAAATTGTTCCATGAACTATCTTATTGCAATTCCAATTTTATACCACCAAACAAAGAAAAGAACACATTCCCAATCAAATTCCAAATGAACCAAAGGATTCCAATCATATTTCGAAAACCTAAGTCCAAAATAATGAATCCAAAATTTAATCTGATAACTTCCAGGTTTGAGACTAGTTCCCCGAGATAAACATATTGTTAAATGTGTTCCTATTTTCATGTGATGTATTTTTTCCTAACCTTGGCTGGTTGAGTTATAGTCTGCATCAACTTGTAGATAAGTGAGGAGTGTGATTTGAAGCAAAAGTTTTAACATAGTGAATATATTAGACACTTATATATTTGCTTCTCTTTTCTCCAATTTAGTAAAAGACAGACAAAATATTAATGAAAAATATACATAGAAGGATCAGATTTTGGTTGAAGTGATGGAATAGTTGGCCAAACACATGTCTTCTTGTTTTATTAATTCAAGTTATATTTGATAAGATGGCTTCACTATTTGTTGTATAGTACAATTCCCTACTCATTTCATGATGAGTATTGTTGGAAAATTTTCAATCTCTATCCAATGATATAATATTAGAGAGTTATTCTCAAGTATCAACAGATGATATAAAAAACTTGGATACTATAATATAAAAATCTAAAATTTGAATGGAAATTTAAAATTAAGCTTGATATGGAATTGCCTCATTCACTATCATATCAAATTTGTTGTCTTGTGGATCTTTTCCTATCTCCACTTTCACTTAAAATAAGGGGAAAACTGACCATTCCAACAATACTATCATCAATGTATTGCCAGTTTCACAAATTGCAGTTCATTTTTTAAAGTTATTGACAATATCTCTGAAAACCTCTAATTAATTTATCATAGAAGAAAATTGTGAAGCTTTTATATACCAAAGGCTAGCTAAAATTCAAATGAACTAAATACAAGAGTTATATTTTTTGTATGGTTATTCCTGTGAAAAGGTAACATCCATTGGTTCCTCCTGTCTACCATTCTAAAATTTTTTTTCCTATCCTTGTAACAAAAATATTTATTAGAGAGCCTCTACGCAAGACCATTATTCATCCCTCAAAACTGTTTAGGTAGTCTTAACTATGGAGCTCTACAAGATCCAACATGGTGATCTGTCTAAAGGAATGGGTTGTTACAATCAACATCAATCCCATATAGTGTAGCTATCTCCATAAATCTTCCTATGGTCTCTTCCTCCACTACTCCACTTCTAGACAACATAAACAAGTTCTAGAAAATACATTTATTAAACCCTCTGTACATGAATAAACCAAGACAACCTTATGCCCTCCAACCCTATGATCCAATAAGGTCTTTTTCCCCCCTACAAATCCATCTCAAACTTCCTAGGAGTGCTATGATTTTGAAATCTTAATCCATGCTAAATGACCTTAAAACCATTACTAGAGCTAGCGAAAAAAAATAGATTAAATTCAACATTATTACAATTCATATCTATACAAAACGTGTGGGTGCCCATCTATAAACATAGAAAAAACATATTGGAAAAGATAGCAACGAGTCATTTGAAGACAACCAAAATAATAAGAGCAAAACTAAATAAACATGGTAAGCAACTAGATTGACTTAGATAACACACATTCACCAAGGATAGAAGGGGTATTTACTCTTTTTAAGGCAAAACGATTGAAAACTAACCAAATATGTAGGCCACATATCAAGCAACCTATATTTGATATATCCTATGGTTCTCCCTTGGGATCCCCTATAATGGAAAATGGATTAGAATTTGGCAATGTAAATAGGGAAAATTTAAAGAGGATGGGTAGCGTCATAAGTAATCCATATGTGCAATTTTTCCAAATGACATACCATAAACAACAAAAACATGCCAAAACAAGCTTAAACCACATTGCCTTATAGCTCTCACTTCCTTCACTAATAAAGCACATATAGATGAAAGAAAGAAATGAACGATGAGCATGTGAATACCTGGTTTATCACAGATAAGTTGTTTGGCAACACTAGGGAAAATCCTGCTTCGAAAAAACAAAAAGCTAAAGCCATCGAATGCAGAAAATAAAAGTCCCAATAAATTTCAAACGTGCTTCGACTTCTTAACAAGTAGAAAAATACCTACTCTGAAAACCAACAAAACAAGGTGAAGATTCGTTCTCGACAAAATTGAATTCATGCTCTACTAAATAGGAATGAAGGAAATAGTCCAAAGGAACAATGGGACAAAGTCACGGATGCGACAACCCATCAAATTGGGTTTATGGAAAAGTGGAATAAGAATAGGCTATTCTTATTCCACCCTTTTTAAGGAACAACTTTATGCCCATTATGGGGTAAAATTAGGAGAGCCAAATTCTAATTCCAATTTTGTATTTTGCAAACAAACGTCAAATTAGAAAATGAAGGTATATATATTTTCCTATTCCCACCCAATTCCTGCAGCCAAATGTAGCAAAACAAGCCCCATGTGAATGAAACTATAACATAGCCTATAATCACACCAAAATTGATTTCTTTATAATGATGCCAAAATTGATTTTTTTTCTTTCTTTCTTATTCTTAGGCTGGGGTCCCATGGGAGGGGCTTGGGCTCTATTTTTGTGGAGTGGGTGGTCCCATGATAATTTTTGTAGGGGGCTATAGTTTTATTTGGGATCTTTTCCTATAAAATAGGAGCTTTGACTTTTTAGCCTTCTTAATTTAAGGTTGCGGTCTCATGAGGGGAGCTTCCTAAAACAATTCAATGGGTCCTACTGAGACTTTTTAGGATTATTTTAAAGCGAGAGGTCCCATGAATTTTGATTTTGAATTTATGTAGAAAAGTTTAGCCTCCACAATTTATGCAAGTTGGTGGTCTCATGAATTGTTTTATTCAACATTGTCAATTTACACGTTTGAATAATTAAAATAAAATATTGATAAGAATTAATAAATATATATGATCAGGGAAGAGCCTGCAACACAATGGTAAATTGTGAGCCTGTTATCCAGGAGGTCTTGGGGAATTGAATATATTTAAGCATAATAATAATAATATTAATTAATTGCAACACATAACAATAATTATTCTTGGCTTCAACCTCTTACCAAATTAAAAAAAAAACCTACCTAAGCTGACCCCACCACTCCACATAAGACAACTAACTTTAGAAATTGATTTTTTTTGAAGTAGATTCACATACAAATCTAGAACCCTTTCCTTTTTAATTATTCTTAAAAAATGTCAGCCCCCTTCCCTTTTTAAATATTATTAAAAAATGTCAGTGGAACCCACTCTATATTTAGTCCCTGCCTTATTTATAAGGCAGGGAACTAATGTTTTTAGTGATGGTACATCATTAATTTTTTTCAATCAAAGTCAAATAGTACTAATGTTCTAAAATCATTTATTTTTAAATTAATTTTTAAACATTAATTTCTTATTTTTGATTGGTCGACCCCAATTTTCTTAGGGGTAAAATTGATTAAGTGTGACAAAAAAAATCAAAAATTAAATTCTAGAAACTTTGGTCATCTATAAGAGGAAGCATAATGAACCCATTGGCAAAGGCATCCTCATGGTTCTTCAAAACCCCAGAACTGATTATCACTTGTTAGTACCACAACTTCAGTAATTGTCTGCCACAATCATGTTTGGAAAAGGATATCATGTCCACTGCACTAGCAAAGACTTCTTGATAGTACTAAGTTGTAGCACAAATGCAATCCATGGCGATCTGGCTTCACTAGATGGCCTCATCACCGAATTCTCTTTGGTAGTGAGGAGGGTATTTAAGGAGTGATGAAGAAAATGGAGGCTGAAGCAGAGGCCCCATTCGCTGCCATGAGAGCCACCAAGGAGGAGCAACTAACCACAACCCATTAAACTTTTAAAATATGTAATGGGCATCGGCATGGAAGTGTAGAGATGAAAACCCTATCTGCCCTGGAGATGACAACTCTAAAAGTTTCCAAGAGACTTACTGCTCCTGCTCCAGCTACCACCAATTGATATTTAAAATTTGTCAATCTCTTCGCCAATTCACCCTGTCATTGTTATAAGAGCTCAAGACACCATACAAAACTTTAAATACATAGCAACGCCACTTTAAACCCTAACTCTAACGATTTGAAACCCAAGGAATGGCTCTAGTTGAGGGCGAGAGAGGTTTCTCCTCTTGCTTGCTTTGACTACAAAAACTTAGAGAAGCTAAGCAATTGGGGTCGTGCGGCTAATGGTATTTGTATGTCTTCCAGTAGTGCTACCTCTACTCTACTATTGGTGTTTGAACTGCTACCCTAGCTGATGGCTTTGCTTATGCCTCTTTCTTTGGCTTGGTTTTCTAGTTCTCACATGTGAATCAAGCGAAGCGTTCGTTCAATCCTACTCATTCTAGATTCTAGTGCCTTCTAAGACATTGAAATTCCCTTATCAAAATCTATCTACTTTAAAAATATTATATATTTTAGTTCACATTAATTTTTTTTGTCATTAATTCATATATCAAAAAACCTTATAAATAATTTTCAAATTAATTTTATATTTAACTATATTAAAATAAAATATTAATATGAAGAGCGTAAATATAAATAATAATAATAATTTTTTCATTATACATTTTTACAACTTCAAATATTGTTATGATATTAATAAATACGTCAATTTTAAAACTATAAAATAAAATCTATAATACTCAACATAAAATATGAATAAAAAAACTATAAATAATAACTAAGTTACATAAATCTAGTAATTAAATTATAATATTTAAAAGTTGAATATATTTAAGTTAAATGTATCTTTGAGATTTTAAAAAATATTTTGACATTCATAGTAATAAATCTTGTATCATTCAAGTGATGATAATAACCACCGCTATTGCAATAAGGGCATCTAACAATCCTCAAAGTATTTGAATAGTTGTTGTTCAAGAAACTAATAGTGATTTTTTAATCATGTAGTCACCTATAATCCTATAATATATAACTAGTTCTTAAGTTGTAATTTAAAAAAAAATAGTAATATGTGAAAAAGTTCAAATTTATTAAAAAACATAATCTTATTTAGAAGTATATTTTATTTATCAAATATCAAATTAATATATGAATATTTATAACAAATATTGTAGAATCATATATATAAAAAAATATACTAAATGATAATGAATTCTAAATTACTAATAATAATAAATATCAAATTATTAATCAACAATCTTTCAAATTGACCTTAAGATCTACTACTTTTACTATATCCATATCCTTCTCCCAAAGAACTCCAGCTCAACTCTTGTTAAAGAAGCTTATGTCCATAGAACCCCAGCCTTAACCCCCACGCTACGCGTAATTTATAATAAATTTCTCGATTTGAATTTCAGCCAAAACAAACGCATTTTTGACGAATTGAAGCTCGCTAAGCGACGCAAGGGGAAGCTGTTTTTAGGATGATTGCGTTGAAATTAATCGCTCGTTTTCAATTACTAATCACATTGCTGCTACTCGTATCTCCACATTGCCTTGCAAATGCTTCATCTTCGAAACCCAACAAAACTGCGCAGGCAGGCATTCTGTAAAATAACCATAATTTTTTCCGATTCGATACGTCGTTCTTACACATCGTAAAATGCCAAAAGTTGTTTTTATTGATTAAGTTCAACACTTCCCAAATACCTAAATGCGGATGTTGATTTAATTCATTTTTTGTCACAGCCAACTTGCAGCAGGGAGTGTATTGTACAGGATTGCAATTGTAAGCCGCTTTCCTTCTACTATAATTGTTTTGGATCCGCATATACAGGAGTAGAGCTAATCTTGGAATCCTTATACCAAGACCTAAATGATTGCAAATTGTTTTCTATTGAGATATTCAGCTCTGGGAATTAGATACGGGAAATACTGCGGAGTAGGATGGAGTGGTTGCCCTGGAGAAAAGCCCTGTGACGATCTTGACGAGTGCTGTAAACAGCACGATGAATGCGTTGAGAAGAAAGGTGAGCTGTTTCCTGAATTTGAATTTTAATAAGTGGGAAATTATTTAATTAAAAGCCGAACGCTCAAGCATTAGATTTGTTTAGGACTTTGAAGAACAAATTAAAAGTTAAATTCCCAGCTGCAATGGCTACCCACACTGTGGACCAGCCAGTTGGTAATGTTGTTTCCCCTGTGTAGCTTGTTCATCCCTTGTGATCAAATCAATTTATTTGGTTGAGCAGCTAATGTACGTATCGAACGACAGGTTAAGCGGCCTAATCATATAAACCTATTGGTTGCGAAAAGATGTTTGTTGTTTAAAAATATAAATAATCGTTCGCTTAATTGCAAAATTAGATTGTGTATGTAGTCTTTTGCATCAATAACTATCTAATTCAGAAGCACTGCAAATAATTTTCATGGATTGTGGAAATCTACTAGCTTTAATAATCGTTCACTTGTTTAATTGAATGTTTAGAAGTTCAACGCTTGTATTGTTCATGGTCGGGGGAAGAAGTATCTCTAACTTTTATCAGCAATTGTTTTCGTTCTTTGTGCTTTGTTTTTGGAACTTTCTTCCCAAAATTGGTAACTGTAAAATATAATCACACATCTAGGGTTGGTAGAAAAAAATAGAACATGTTGTCTGCTATTTGTTTTGCAGTGTAAAAGTTAACATTATTTTAAAGAAATAGAGTATCGTGGAAGAGACAGCTTGTTAACTTATATCTGCAAGTAAGATTTTCAACTTTCTGCTTATCTTGAATCCGAGTCACTACTGCAGTATCTGCTTCTTTGTTTGCCATAGTGGAGGAGACAAAAGCCTATTTTGGTATGGATACCCTGTGAATCTTCTGTGCAAGAAATTTTGAGAAATACTGTACCAAAGAAAAATTGGTATTATTGCTGGTCAGGCTTCCTAAAAAATCGCTTATTTCAAATTAGATGCTGTGGTCAAATTTATGCAGAATGCCGAGTAAACAAATAGATTACTATTTATGAGTATTTGGGTTGTGTTGCCTTTATGCAACGCAACAGCTGAAAGAGAAAACCTCTGTCTCGTATGTTGCGACTTTGGTAGCTATATTTTATTATGACGCGGGATTTCATTCTTATATAAGGCAGGAATTGTTTTTGACAAAATTTAGTTGATGTTTATAAGAAAATGAATCTATGACCTGCTACAGGGGTCTCCATCAGAAGTGGACGTTTTTGCCCATTTGCATTAACATTCTGCTCTGGGTGAGGATTTCCAGTTGGCCTTTGATTTTTTGGGTTATCTAATTTATAGAGAATCAAGCAGCAGATGAAATTCTTCATTTGAGACTGCAATGTAACACAGCTTAGTAATCCATCCCTGATTATACTTTATAACACTTGTGACTTTATACATCCCGAATCCAGAGAATCTCACCCAAATTGAAACAACTTAACAAAGAGTTAATAATATCGATTCCACTCAAGGATAGGAAAGAAAAAAGAATATACACATCTTTAGGTTTTCAACCACTGCAATGAAATAATGCACAGGAAGAAAAATAATAGGAAATATGCTGTAAATATGTGATAATAATATGCCACTTCAAGGGGACAAGCGCCTTAATCCACTTCGAGGGATACCTCCAATAGGTTTCACTAAGAACATAGTGCTTCATATGTTGATAATAACTAACCTATGCCTTGGTGACCACCTTGGCTGACTCAACTATGACTCCTAGGATGACCTAAATATATTTATAATTATAATAACATTTATGTAACTTATTTAAGGATTTCTCACAACACAATACACACTATAAGATTAGGGACATAACATTGCGCCTCTCTTAACAAAAGCATTGCCTTCAAAGCTAATCTCTCTCTCTCTCTCTCACACACACACACATTTTTCTTTTTTCTTTTTCTCTTTCTCTTGTGCTTGCTCATGTCTTGTTCTTGCTCTTTTTATTGTTCTTCTACTTCTTGAGCTTGTTATTTTCCTTCTGTCTTCTTTTGCCACAAAGCCTAGATATCACTTCCCTAAAAAATATCTTTAATAAATCATCTAATTTGTAGCCTGAGAGTGAAGTCATTGGAAACACTAATTTTGCAACATGTCACTTATTTCTGCGCTAACTTCTTTGAAATTTGGATTGTAGATTCTTCAATGACATTCTCAAAAACCCTTTTAAAATTGGGAAGAAATTTTCTCAGAACTGTGTGATACATGCTTTACAAAAATTTAGGGCAGGAACCCTAATTCTGCAATAAGTATGACCCACCCAATTCTGCTCTAATTGCTCTAAAACTTAGACCAAAGTGCTTCAAAATGCTCTTGAAAATTCTAATATTTAAAAAAATGCCCAAATCTGAAAGATACTGAATTTCAAAAAGTAGGTTGAAGAACATGATTTGTCTTCATGGTGCCAGGATCATATGCTTAGATACCACTTGCAATGAAATAACTTGTACAATATGAATATAATAGGAAATATACTGCAAATACTTGATAATACTATGCCACTTCCAACCTTCTAATCCACTTCGAGGGGAATATCTCCAATAGTTTTCAATAACAACTCAATACTCAACATGATGATAATAACTAACCTATATCTCCCATACATACCATTTTATGCGTTGGATCCTAGGTTGACTTAGATACTTCAATATGACTCATAGGATGATGTAAATACACACACACACACATAATTATAATAATAATTATGTAACTTTTTTAAGAGTTAAGGTTAGTTTCAAGCTGACTACTCATAACACAATAGACACTGGAGGGTTAGGGACATAACAACCACCTCCTATATTCCTTTTCAGTCGGTCAATTAGCATCTTGGGTTGCCTTGTGCTTCTTGTGTTAAAAACTAATTCTGCATCCAATACTATTCTGGTTTCCATGGTAAACTTATCCATCCTTGCTTCCAACTTAAATATTTTGCCTAATTCTACGCTGCATAGTGTAGGATTGACCTTTACCCATTCAGCAAAGGTTTAACAAATTGAGTAACAATTTGACTTTAATAACCCTTCCATTTGTCCAATTTTTTTATATGGTTGCCTGCATCTTCTAGAGTTGGTAATCCGTGGCCTGGTAGAGCGTCAAAGCCATTTTTTGTTATCTCTGAGGATTTCCAAAACATGATGCATAAAAGCTGAAACATCACTCAATAAATTTGTAGCCTTGGAAATGGATGGACTTTGGTAGGACAGGCTGGATCAAAGTTGGCATCCTTGTAATTATTTTTATAATTGAAACTCTAGGAAGCCATTTGTTACGCTCCCCCGTCCAAGAATGCACCTTGTCCTCTACATAAGTGTGACGGATTTTTGAATATTATTTTTCTCTTCCCATAAAATGCCCCTTTTTGATATCTACTTGAATTTAGTCCTGAAATAGTAATTCCAACTTAAGAGGAGAATTGTATTATCTTTAGCTATACAACTTTATAATGAAGTTACCTATTGTAATGCCCTTTATAGGATATTATTGGTTTAGTGTCAGCAAACAATATTAGTCACTAGAAACTGACATTGAAAACATTAAGTATCAAGTATCCACGTTAGCATCTAATACATATAAGCATCATTCATTTCTAAATCAATAGACCCTAATACGAGTAATATTTGGTCCAAGGTGTATTTCGTAGAGTCAACCATATTAGGCATGGTTACCGGGAGACCCATCTCCTCCCTAAAAGTCGCGTCTCGGAGACCGAGACGCGTCTCGGAGACTTTTCGCGTCTCCGGAGACCTCAAAAAAGGTTGGAGATGAAGTCTCCTGAAGTCTCCCCATCTCCTAATCCAAAAAGTGAAGTCTCCCCAAAGTCTCCTAGTAAAATATAAATGTAAAATATAATATTAAATAATTTTATATATTTTAGCCCTCATTTTAATGTTTTTAATACAAAAATTAAGACCACTGACAATTTAAATGATTAAATCATTTAAAATATTTTTGGAGAGATGATTTTTTGGAGAGCATGATAGCTGAAGACCTTGAGATGGATGATCACAACCTTGTGGAGTAGATGATAGTACCATCAACATACTAATACTAGATATATTTCTGTTTTTTGTTTATTGTACAAAGTGTTCATTTTCGTTTGCATATCGGCAATTCAGCATCAAACTATACTTTTTTGAATTTAAAATTTGAATATGTAATGATAATCTCAGCGATTATCAATCTGATATGATGGTGATCATATGCAATATTTGAAAAACAAATATTTCTATGAGATACAATATTGTGATCATGTGAGTTTTGAAATCTTTGACTCTATGAGTCTATTTTAATTTTTAATGTGACATTACTATTATTATTTACTTTAGTCTTGCAGTATTACTATTTTCAAATTTTGTATTTACTTTTAGTATTAGACTCTTTAAACATTAAAAAAAATTTATAAAAAAAAAAATTGCCGTCTCCAAGTACCCCCGTCTCCTATTTGAAAAATTGCTGTACCGGTCCCAGTACCAGTACCGGAGACCTCAAAGTCTCCCCGTCTCCCTGTGACCTTGATATTAGGTCATCGGAAATTCTTGCAAACAACAATCTCAAGGATGGTTGTCCTCATATTGTGAGAACATGGAAAGATTTCTGGTCCATTCCATCCCTTAGTCCATCTTGGAGGTTGGCCGTCCTCCTCGACCAGGGCACAAAAAGGAGTTTTGGTCCATTCCACCTCCTAGCTCTTTAGCGCATGAGCATGGTAGGATTTCTGGTCCATCCATCTTGGAGTGGTGTTCTTGATAAGATGCATGAAGGATTTATGTTCTTTCAACTCTTGTGAACTTAATGCTGGCCATCCCTCCTATTTGCTAGACATTACTGTAATTTCAAAATAGATTGCTAAAGCAATTGGCTATACAAATTCTAATTAAATATATCTTGATGAAAGAATAATAAATTAATTCTCAAATGGCTGCCCCTAATGATTGTCTGAATATTATTTATTGCCGCTCTCAATTTCTATTCTAATTTATTCTTCAGTTGATCATTGAATAATCCATTTCTATTTTCAATAGCTGTCTTGGATTTTGAAATCTCTCCCCTTTTTATATCTTCCATTTGAGGTAGACACTCCTCTTCAATATTGGTGCCCTTTTTAAGAGTTACATCTTTTCCGAAGTAATCACTGCTTCAGCTATTAATTAATTCTATTTTTATGGCCATTGGGAATTGCTGCCCCTAATGCCTTCTTATCTGACTCCTATAGAATTGCTGCCCCCTTTATTATTTTGAATTCCCTTTACTTTGGTTAGCTCGTCATAGAATCACTTAGGTTTTATTTATTTTATTTTCAAATTCCTATTTCCCCAATGGGGCCCCACAGGATTGCCCAGGTTTTATCTATTTATGCTACTGTGATCTCATAGGCTGGCAGGGTTATGACAGTCCACCCCTCCCAAGATTGCTTGTCCTCAAGCAATGCTCATGGAGCGATTGTTCAAGATGTTTTGCAATATGAAATCCCTAGAACTTGCCACTTATATGTTTTCTTTTCATGACGATCTATCTCACAAGTCAACTTTGACTGCAGTATTCTAATATATCTCAAGTAAAGCTATCAGATTTCCACAATCCATTAGAATAATACTCAAGTTTCTGGATATGATTGTGTAATAATTTTTAACATTGACGTTTCGAATCACATTTTGTGATTCATCATTAGGATGCAAGAGAGCAGGAATCACAGAGTGTGACTCGAAACATCGATGTAAAAAATTCTCACACAACTGTATCCAGAAACTTGAGCACTACTATCTCAAGTTACAAATTTGAACAAGGATATGTTTTTGCCTTAACTTCAAAAGTGAGGTATCAACTTTCTCTCATCCTTAGAGAGGAAGGATGAAAGGTCATCAACATAAAAATTGATTTCTGTTTTAGCATCAGTTGTTATGGCCAAGGATCCATTTGGAGGCTCCAACATTTGCATGACAACATGGATATCTCTTTGAGCCAAAACAACCTTTCAACATATTAAGGTGAGGAGTAGAAGCATGACACACATTATAATTTTAATGCTTGTCTTCCTTTCTGGTGCAGGACCTTTCAACATATTAAGGTGAGGAGTAGAAGCATGACACACATTATAATTTTAATGCTTGTCTTCCTTTCTGGTGCAGGAGCACCTAGGCTAACCTCCGATTTCTTCGTCATTTTGGCTTGTATCTGACATTAGCCAAGTCAGAGAAGTTGTGTGTTTGATTTGGACCTTTGAAGTTCTTGCAAGATGTGAACTAGGTGAGTTAGTGTTAGAACTAAGGTCACCAATTAGTCATTGTTAGTTGTTTTTGATAGCTTAGCCTTAGAAGCTTAAAGTTTGGATTTGAGTTGTTAATGTGTCCTAAACACATGAGAGATTTTAAGAAGATGCTTTAAGGTCATTTAAGAAGTTAGTTCTTCGAACTACATGGCTTAGAGGCCCTAGATTCTAGCTAGGCTAATGAATGTAAAAGATGCCAAAAGCTGTCATGACAACATGGGCAATTTATTGCAAATGTTGCATGCAACTCAGCAACATTGAATACCCTAAAAGATGGGAGTGGGAGATCAACTAAGAGGGCCTAAAACCATGGAGAATGACCTATAAGACTTTCTCAGGCTCAAATCTCGAGGGAAAGGGTCTTGTAACTAAGTTTGTGAATAGCAAAAGAGCTCTGAAATTCTGGTCATGTGAGTTTACCAAGCTTTTCAGTGTGATAGTGTCATGTCCCCTCTTTCGCACTAGTTCTTTTGGCGCTTGGTTAATCTATCTCCACATGCGGATAGATTAACAACATTATCAATAAAGATGCCTGCCAGTCACAAGGGAAGATATTTCTTAAGTTTGTCATTTCATGTATTAAAGTACTTTAATAAAGTTACTTTATGTTTTAATAAGGCATTCACTTTATAAAGTGACCTAAGTGACTAGAAGACAAAATTGGTGCTTTATCCCACATCTCTTATTACAACACTTTTCCCTCAGTTCGAGGTTATAAATAAGAGACTCCGTCTTGGGAAAGACACAACAAATATCCATTATGATACAAATTCCAAGGTTGTTTAGATGTGACTGGATTTTAATAAGGACGAAAACTTTTGAGGAAAAGTGTGCAACTAGACGCAAACCTAGTTTAGAACAATTTACTATCAGTTTGGAAGTTCGATTTTGAAGATTAGATATGAAGTGGAACTACAGAAGTAAACAGGAAGAGGATGGAGCAATAAATGGTGTTCGCTTCCTAAGGACACCAGTTGAAGTGAGTTGGCATTCAAGAAATCAGACACGTCCAGGTCAGAGTTGGGATTATTTTTGCAAGGTGATTTCCTTCATCTGTATTTTATCTAGTGGCAGCATATTTTTCCCATCAGAGGAGTACATGGGACAGTTGGGCATGTATCCCTTCATACTAAACCAGTCCCACATATTATCTACACGTGAGCACCATTCTGTAGGACTGAAGGTCGGGCGGGACAGTACAGCAAGGGTGGTATTGGAAGTATCCGCAGCAGAGACTTGTGTTGCAGTTGGTAACGGAAGAATGTATCAACGCCTCGAAGGGTGATCGTGGAAGAGATTTCACTGAACAATATATAGTTTGGGCACTTAGCAATCTGCCACAGCTTCATCCACACCTATAGTATGAGTCGAATTCCATAAACAGTTTAGAGTTCAGCAACAGTTGGTAGTCAGGTTGAGTAATTGGAATCATTGACAGATTGAGTGGTTGCTACCGGTTTCAAGCCTCTTGTGGCATTCATCATATTCGGGTGTGTTCATTCTTATTCACTCTGTAATGTTCCTTTTGCTTATCTGATGATATTATAAGACTGAATCGCACCCTCAGACTGTAGCTTTAATCTCATTGATTTATTGACCTGAATACAAGTTTTTATGTTAAGTCTGTAATCAGCTTCAAATTCCGATTTGGTTGAATGTATTGGTATCTTGTTTGGCATGTTCTTAGTATTAACTCCAGGAAATAGTAAAGAGTTGGGACAGTAATACCTTGATTCTGCAAGAACTGGTTATATTACAACTGTTTGACGAAATTCTCGTCAGTCCTAGTTCAATATTTTAAACCAATTCCAGCAGAGATTGTTACAGACAGTGCTATTTAATGGATTGTTACAGACAGTGCTATTTAATGGATTGAATGTTTTGATTTAGTGTTAGATTTGTGTTTATAGGATAGTTTCAAGACTTTTTCATTTAGTAAGAAAGTAGATTGGAGTTGATTTAGTGCTTTGAATAAATTGTTCTAGATCTAGAGGTTTTCCTGGTCCTGTCCTGACCAGTTTGTCTTTCTATGGCTCCCCCATGAAATCTAGCCACGAGATCTTCTTAAGGGTAGATGAATGTTTTAGGGGAGCCATTGGTCTGTACATATTTAGAGTTAGGAGTCATGAAGAGTTGGGTTGCTATTTTTACGATCAAGCCCTAGGCTAGCTTAGAGTGCCTGGTTAGTGGTTTGACAATGATCAGTTGAAGATTTAATGCAGGAGATTGAAGCACAGTGTGGAACAAGTACAGTTCCAGGTGTGATATGAACATATCTTGATATGTTAGGAGGATTAAGAAACTATCAATCCGTTTGATTGAGGTTTGAACAAGAAACCAGTAATGTCCTATATGTTCTTAATGAGATAATTATGGTGGATATTATGTGACGTAATATCCATGGACATGGCATGATAGGTTATGGTAGACATCATGTGACATAATGTCAGTGCACATACCATGACTAGGACATACAAATGTCACCTGACTTGATGTTCTATATACTCCTTGATATTATGTGTTAGGTGATATCTAAATTAGTTCATACTTAGTTATCTTCCCTAGCTAAGAGGGAGTGTTAAGATATGATAGCATTAGTCAAAATTCAAGGATATACCAGCGTGACAACTGTATGCACATGTGTGTGCATGCATGAATAACAGTTCACCATGTGAATTGATATACATGCATACACACACATATGCATAGACATTAAAATTATCTTGCCGAGATCATCCTTGTATTAAACTGATATTATCAAACTAAGTATGAAAATCTGAGCAATCAGATTATATCTATCTGTTGGATCAGACAGTAAATCCCTGATCAAGATTGATTGAATTACAATCATATGGGATCGAGTTATGATCCTCTATATTCAGATCAGAGGCTTTAATGTTGAAATTGGCTTAGCAAATAATCATGCCTGATAACCATAGGGTCTCTTGATAATTTGTATAGTGACTAATTTGTTAGGGTCCCTTGAACAGTCACAACTGTCCCTTATATGCCTCTTGATTGCAATATATAAGATGAACAATCACAAGAGATAGATCATCGAAATTCATAAATGATTCTATCTCTTCAGATTGGGACTTCTAATCAGTGATCGAATTATATATTCAGACCTGACCGATAGTTATCAGTATTGAATTAATTCATATCCATTCTATATTGGTTATCACCTACAGAGATCCATTACATTTGTAGAGATCCTTCATTATTTAATATCTCTGATAAATTGATTACTTTTCCAATTCTCTAAATTAGACTTTTAATTAAATGCTTTCATTTAATTAATTGATTAAATATCATGAAATTCTATCATTCTCTTTTCAAAATTCCCATTAATTAATTTTCTTGGCTGGATAAACATACATAGTACTACAAAACATGCAACATAATCCAGCAAGAAGCCCCACTAAAAATTGAAGTATAATATCAAACTTAAGGGTTGAGTTCTCGAATTTACGTCACCTTGATGAATTTAGATGGGTGGAATAATCAGATACTTCTCCTTTGTCTTAGGACAAAATAGGCTCAGATTTAGGACTTGGGCTTGAAAACTATCTCCCTTCTTTCACCATTGAGATAATGTGATATGACACACTCATCCTGACAATTTAGGGAAGTCAATGCCTGGTACTTGTAACGTGCATAAAAGGTGAGCGTGTGTGTCTATATGTATATAAACTAAACATGCAATGGCGAGGAGTGGTGCATCATGTAAATCCCGAATCGTAGGTGATTACAACTCCCTCCCTCAACAACATTAGATACATCAATCAAAAATGTAAAATAGACATGTACACCGTACACATGCAAGTATGGGGTAAGTAACTAGAAATTCATATGCATCATCCATATAACCATCATCATGAACATAACTGTGATCACTATATAAAAAAATATAAACAACAACATCATCAAATGAATAACCATGATCCACAATTATCACATGTAATGTCTCAAGTATGAAGTAGCTCATCATATATATGAATCCAACATGAAATAGTGTTAACCAACTAAACAACCAAGTATCAAAGAATCAAATAATATAGGCATGAAAACTGACCTAAAAGAGTTCAACAATAATAACTGAAAGCAAATTGGGGTTAGGCACTACAATAATTAGCAGATTTGTAATGCTAAGATTAATAACTATAAAAACAAATATAAAATCTGTGATCGAACAATAAAATCTCAAAACCAACTTATAAGGTATGATATCGTAATCAGTATGGAGTATTGCAATGAAGGGGTCGACTAAACATTGAAAAAATGATGGGCACCAATGATTATGAAGTCAATTGTATGATAGAATCACCATAGCTGCCTAAGAAAGTATCGGCACTGAAGACTTCGTATAAAATCATGACTTTATCAATGCCTATAATATGGGTCCATCAAGAAGGAATGCAAAAGTCAAATCAACTTGTGCTATCAGAATAATTAAGGAACAATCTATAGATTTGTTTGGATATCATAAGGATTTGATACCTTAAGAAGACACGATGCTGTTAAGTCAGTGAGAAAGAAGAGCCCACCTTTATTTGACGTTTGGAGAAATTAGCATTAAACAACCAACATCAGGAACCAGTGAAAGAAGGGTATCGAGAAATAATACATACCATCAAGTAAATAATCAATATCAAGACATGCCGAATGAGGACTTAACAAAGATTGTGATACATAAAACGGAGGAATTGACTTACTACTGCAAGAGTACTTAACATTAGTTAACAATGGTCAGAGGATTATATCAACCATTTATTGAAAGGGTAAGATTTGTTATAGTATTGAAGAGTTGCCACCTCCTCATAGCTTATTAAAGGAAGGACAAATTTCCCTCATCAATCATCGGAGAATAAGAATTATAAATGTAATTGATACCAATCACAAGAAAGGGATTAGAAGGGAATAGAATATATACCATTGCTGGTAACTATTGTATAATAACAAATAGATGTGCTGTGACTTATGTATCATCACTGATTTACAATAGTACTATATATGAATGCTGTTAGGAATAAAGAGACCAATATCCAGTGTAGTGGGTATGTTGTAGCATAAATAATAATTTATAATAGCAAAATTGTTATATACATATATGTATGTATGTAATGTCCCCTGTCAGAAGATTAATTTAATAATTTCTACACTTGAACTGTTTGTATACCCATTTAATATATATTTCTTCCATATTTCTCTAGATTTAAATGATTGATTTCATAATGTTTATATTATATATATAGTTTTCCATTTTTAGAGTCATGTCCTTCCATTAAAAAATGGTTTTATTACACTAATAATAATAGAATTATATATTAGTAACATAACATATATTATATTTCTTATTAATATATATTTTATTTATATTAATAATATTACTGTATAACATATTTATTTTATATATTATTATTAATATATTTAATTCTTATATTTTAAAGTAATATATTATGAAATATTTAGTATGATTACAATAAATCATAACTTTATTATTATCTATATATTATTATTTTATTGATTTATTATTTATCTATATATTATTTGATGGGGACATCACAGTCCTCCCCTCTTAGATTTTGCTTGTCCTCAAGCAAAAAAGTCATTTATACATAATGTTTCTTGTAGAACCATCAAACAAAGCATATAATTGGATGCAGGAGGGTTTTAGTACACATGATGATGAGAACACAGAGCATACATGAAGTAGACATATGGATGCATGAAAACATGAAGCAGACACATGAAAACACAGAGCAGAGACATGAATGCATGGAAACATGAAGCAGACACGATGTAGATACACGATCTATGCATTCTTGATTTTACTAGAGTCAAGAAGATGATTTACAAATTTTACTTCTTCAATAGAATCATGAAACCACAAGTGATCATCAGTACACAAGTGTATGTATAAGTTTCAAGAAAATGTGAGTCAAGATGATTTATTCCAATCCAATCCCATACTTCCACACAAGGTGGCTTACTTAGGGGGATGCTTGTTTTGTTTTGCACCTATTATCATTCTTTAGTCGAGAAGAACACTTATGATGTAAACCTATTGCTCAGGCACCAAACTCAGTGGTCTTCCTCAAGGTTTCTATGGATCCAAGCTCATGATCCCATCTTGGAATGACCTCAATGCAACTTGATCCCATCTTGGTCAAACCTCAAGGCAACTATAGGGACACTTATCCTACCCATCTTGGAATAACCGATTTGTTGGACTATCGTGGATGCACCTTTGTTCTCTCTCCGAGGCTACCTTTATAGATAAGTAATAAACTATATATGAATTGAAAAATTCATGATACTGAATTGGGAAGCATGTTGAGATGTAGTAGGGTGTTTATAACCAAGCATCAACAACCTTCTTCAAGGTTTCTGTGGATCCAAGCCCTTAATCCTGTCTTGGAGTAGTCTCAAGTCAACTTGATCCCATCTTGGTTTATCCTCAAGGCATCTGACAGGGATGCTGGTCCTTACCCATCTCAGAATAACTTGTTGGCTGGATTTAAATAGGCCTTTCCCATAATGTTCCTTATTTATTCCCTCTAGCTTAGACTTATAGTGGGCTGAGCATGGGTGTTATTTAGATGAATTGATTTTATTTATGACAATAGATGGTTTACTTACCTCAGTGATGTATAAAGTCTTATTAACTGGATTTCTTCCCTCTGTGTAGGAGATGTATATCTGATTGTATCAGTAACTGCTGTAGATTATTCTTATTTTAACACTACATTTAACTTGTCTAAATTTATACCATTATAAATTCCACCAATATGCTTCAGATTCTTAAGCAGTTGTTACACGTCTCATCCTACAACGTTGTTCATAAAATATGCATTCTATGACATAAATATTAGTGTTACCCAATGTTCTTTGTTCCTATACACAAATGATAGACTTTTGTCATGGCAAAGTGTTCCCAGGATATTCACTACCAATATCAAAATATTGTGGACTCCCAACATGTCACTTCCACTCTTATATGGATGAGGAGATATCAACCATTTTCTTGTAGATATATTGATTCTCCAAATCTATTTTGAAGCCTCATTAAGATTCAAACCGTGCTGCTTTCTTCAACCAATGTATATGTTCATAGGAATTTTTTCAACTGAAATCCATGTGGTCGTATTATTCCAGTACCCCGTTTCTTCAGAAATAGCGCTCCAGTCTGTCGTATCTGTTGTCTCAGAAGATATGATGCCGTATGGAATTCACACTGAGACTGGAAAAATATATCCTTTTGCAAGGTTTTCCAAAATATTTTCCATTACTAAAAATGTGCAAACAACCTCTGACTATATCCCCCAACATAACTTCACCTCTGCTAAAGTCTTCCATCTTTCTGTTTCTTCATCGTCTTCTACTGATGATTCTGCAGTATTGTTAATGCTCTGCAATTTCCAACTCTATAAATATTTCGACTACTGACCAACGCGAAGTCAGGTTAGGAACATTACTCAGTTAAACTGTTGTTATCTCTCTTCTGTAACACTTGAATGTTAGAGAATTATTTCTATTTCTTGTATCGGTAATACTGGACATTTCTACTCTCTGACAAGGCTTTGTTATTACAGCAAATGAACCAATCCTATATCATGCAATTTATTAGTCAGCAGCATTTCAACGAACACTCGCCTGCCAACTCACAGAGAAATGCCTGCGCTTTGCATTACATGGAGAATTAACCTTTTAAATCCTTCACCTTAACAGTTTCCACTTGCGATAATATTTAAAGACTCCCTATTCAGAATGCAATATTCTGCACAATACGGTTGAACAATTTTGATCACAATTCTATGTGCTCACCAATATTTATTAAATCAACACAATGTTCAGTAGTTTGACACGGACCCCACAAAGAATTTACAGATGCAAGTACTGACAACAGTACAGAAGATGTTCGACCAGACACAGCTATTGAGATTTCTTTTTGACTGTGGAGAACCAGCCAATGAGAATGCTCGATGTTAGTGAAATAGGATCAATTAATCTATTCTATAACTTGTAATAGCACAAGTGGATATTCTATGTGTTTTTCAAGTTACTATACAAATGAATATATATGTGATATAAGGAGGTATGCCTCTTGAAGAGACATGTTTCTTTAATAAATTAACTTACATTAATTATAGTTATAACACAATTAATATACCCTCAATATATTATAATGATTATATAATCAGATACATATATGTATGTATGTATGTATGTATACACACACACACACACACACACACACATATATATATATAAAACTCTTAATATAAGTTAATTATTCCATATATAATATTTGTCATATATTATATATCTCATATATATGATATAATTTATCCCACAGAATCATAACATTAACACTCCCTCTTAATGAAGAAGGATATAACACATAGATATTACACCATAGGTAATATTTCAAAAATAATACATATAGGAAATCTTTGATCAAAAGATATTCAGTACATGATATCATATAAGTATTGGCCTATCAAAATTCAATATATGATATTCAACAATTACTATTTGATATCATATTAGGTAACATTAGCATTGGCCTATCAGAATATCAATCAAATGATAATTAACTTATATTAAGAGTGATATATATATATATATCGAATAATTAACATTAACACTCGATTTATAAATATTTGCCTCCCGACTTTAGTCTTCGTAAATAAATATGATGCAAATATTTCCTGGCAACAATATACTTGATAGCTTTATATATATTCACCTCCATATCAATAATTGTTTCAACCATAATCAACTTCAAAATCTTCTCCCTGCGACAATTATATATTAAATCAAACCTTCACCTTAAAATCTGCTCTCCGACACCTTTAGTATATCAGGACTAGGACGAAAAAAATTATTTCCTCATAAACATATGCTTCTAGAAAATATATGCATTCATCAGACCTTTTGGCAATTTTAAATTCCTTCTTTGTAATATCTTGCAAGTATTGAATTGGACCCACATAAAATTGCATATAATGCCAAAGAATCAATGTTCACACCCATATTGTAGTCAGATATATTTTTCTTACTTTTATATTGCCCAATGGTTAGATGTTCCTTTTCAATATAAATCATAACTTCAACAAATGTATGTTTAGCCTTAGTAGGGACAAATTATTATTCCAATGCTAATCCTAAGAATTTAAGGATTCCGCTCAAATTGACATATCAACTTTAATAAGATGACCCAAAGGTCATGGCACGTTTAATATGCCTAAAGGAAACGAGGTATTTTTATTTTTGGATATGCATAGGAATTTGGCCAAAATCTTAATTTTGAATCACTTAAAACAATTAAAGTTTATTCCATTGTAGTCATCAAAAAATTCACCCTAAGAACCAAGTTGCACTTCTTGTTACTCATATGATTTCACAGGCTGGAAGGAGAACCAGTTCTGATACCATTTGTAATGACCCCTGTCAGAAAATTAATTTAATAATAAAAATATCTATATTCAAACTATTTGTAAAGTCATTTTATATATATTTCTTCCATATTTCTCTAGATCTGAATGATTGATTTCACAATGTTTATATTATATATAGTTTTGCATTTTTAGAGTCATTCCCTTTCGTTAAAAATAATATTATTATATTAAAACTGATATAATAATATTAACTATTTATTAGTAACATAACATATATTATATTAATAATTATATTTCTTATTAATATATATTATATGAATATTAATATAATTATTTTTAATAATATTTTCTTTATAGATTATTAATAATATATTTAATTCTTATATTTTAAAAGTAATATATTATGCAATATTTAGTATGATAATAAAAAATCATAACTATATTATTATTTTATTGATTTATTATTTATCTATATTTTATTTGAGGGAGATAAGATAAGATATTATGTCCAACAAAAAACCACAAGGATTCATGGGACTGAGCATATAAACAAAAGATCCTGCCAAAGTAGGAGCACCAAACGGTATTTGAGAAGAAGCAAAACAAGATATGAAACTAGAAAACCCAAGGTAAGGACTAAGGATCCTTCCTTGGTACAAATAAATTAGTCACAGAAGGATATAACTGTGGATGAGCCAGTCTTAGATTGTCGCCGAGAGCCGCTGGAGGAGTGTCACTACTTGAAAAGACTGGTGCAGTGTCTGACCAATTTGGAGTGAGTGGTACTTTTGGCCTTTTCATGCCTTGTGGTGGAGACAAGGGGGAGAAAAAGGTAGTGATGAGCTGGTTTGAGATATGGCCCTAAGGTATGAGTGACTGTAGGGTATGCTCACGAAGTTGGGTGGCCTCCCATAGGTAAAGTGCTAGACACCGTTGGTCAATATAGCTGAACAATGGTGAAAGAGAAAGACAATCTCTGAATAGGCAGTAAAATCTCTCTCTGATCTCATAGTAGATAGGACAACGGAATATAAAGTGGGTCTCAATCTCAACCTTTGCCAAAGTACACAGTCGACAAGTCCGATCCTCTCTAACCATATGGTGATCGCTCTGGACCCGAAGACGGTGGGAGCCAACTCTAAAAGAGTCCAAAGAGAATCGCAGGACGTGACTCCAACGCCGATAAAGATAAGCAAGGCGAACAATAATACCATTCTGAATCTCAAGTGATATCACAATGTATGCATGTATGCTTCAGTTATGTTGTGTTTTGTTTATATAAAAATACATATACATATGTACATACATATATATTCCAAATTATTTAATTTTTTTTTTTGAAGTTAATATATCTATAACCTATATCTTTATTGTTCACTGTAGCCCTTGAAGAGGATAGTTTACTTTTGTGTAGGAATAGGCATAGTAAAGCCTCACAAGGTAGGTTAATCCCAAGATGGGATAGGGATGGGGTTCTCAAGCCTTGAGAGAGTCTAGTTTTAAATTGGTGTCAAGCGCTCTACAACTAGTAAATTCTTGTCTTCCTTAATTACTAAATATATTATGAATTATTCCTAGTTACCTTAAATTGAATTGATTTGGATGCATAGTAATGTATATTAAACATTGGAAATTGACCTCTTAGTAGGAGACATTATAGGCAAAGTTGTGATGGCAAAACATAAGGTACTACACAACCCCCATGGCAATTTATAGTATAGTGCATGTATAAAAGAAAGCACAACAAAATGTGCAAAATCCCCAAAAACCATAAACGAGCAACACATTTTCTTAGTGTCTACAAATAGAGAAGTGCATGTAAAACATGCTCAAAATGCCCAAATAGCGCAAAGTACAATTAATTCATGTAGAATAGCCTAAATGAATTCATCCAATGTAAACAAAATGTTTTTGCAAGCCAAAAAAATGAATAAAATATACCAAGGCCAAAATCTAGGAAAAATGCATGGATAGATATGAAAAGCTTGAAGAGACCTTTCCGACGCTGTGAAAAGCAGAGGAAATGACAAAAAACACCAAGAGGAAAATCTGAAAAAAACCACTAGCACCACACAATAGCTCTTTGAATCACTATTCTACCAATTTCTTGCTTTTGAAAAATGGATGCTATATGCAAGAATTATGGCCAAAAAGAAACCTGTCTAAATTTAGCCATGAATGACCAACAAGCATGACCCTTGTAACGTGATTTATGCAAAATTCACTCACTAAATGGAAAATCCGTCAAATATTCAGATGCTCTTTTGGAGAGGAGAAAAAATCTTTGAAATCTTTTTTTTTTTGCCTTTTTTGTGCTCTTTTAGCTTTTTTTTTCGCTCTTTTGTTTTTATCACGAGATATGAGGAGTCTTGGAAAACAAAGAGTGTCCTAGATGTTTTTTGTGGCTATAAAAAGAATCCAAAAAGTGTTTTTCTTCAAGATGAGCTGATATGTAGATTCTCAAAAAATACCCAATTCCAAATTCACACACCAGTCAAGCTGTGGTGACTTTGTAATGCTTCTAAGAAAAGAAAACCCTAAAACTTGAGAAGGTGTTTGCTGACCATGCTCTAATACCGTGTTGAAGTTACGGAGCTTGATACCATGTTGAATTTTGCAAGACAAGCACTACAAGGTGAAATGAAAAACGAAGAATACCTTCCACAAGCGAGAGCAACAAGAAAGATCTGTTATATTACTCAAAAGAAAAAATTACAGATTGAAGATACAATGCACAAAATTTTCTTTATAGAAAGCATGAGCCATTAAAAAAACGAAAAAAGCTAAAATGAAAACTAAGCTTGACTAGAGCTCAAATATGCTAAACTAGGCTCAAGTAAAGCTCTACTAAGTGAACCTAAAATAAAAACATTTACAAGCATGTGCACAAAAATGTAATGCAACAATAAGAAACTTGTGAAACCTCCAATCATTGTTCATCTTTGTCTTGATGTCCCCCAACACCAAATAAAGATTGTTATTATTCTTAGAGGTGTCCAAAATCCCAACTACAATCTTAACTAGGTATTGATATTCAAGGTGTTAAAAATCTACATACTCCCAAAAAGACCAATCTTTCTTCTCATGTTAATTCTGCTACAACTGCTTCTTGAAAATGTGATAATGTTTCTCATCTAGACAAGATTAATAATGTAACGTCTTTGCCTCTGTGTGAGTCGGAGTTACATAAAAGATTTGGATTTTAAATTCTTTTTGAATTCGTATACAATGTAAATGGTTTAAGGTGTGTGGAACAAGAAGTTAAGGTTCTTGAGAAACCTACACTATACATTCTCCTTTGTCTACATCTCCTCCATTGTCTAAATCTTCTTGTGAAGAAGAAGAAATATTGTTGCGGCTTCCTCAAAGCCCACTTGATTGCTTTTCCTCCAACACAAGTTTTTTTAACTAATCATTCTTACTATGCATATTGTTGAGTGCATTTTTTATCCACCCCCAAAAACAAAAAATCTGTGTTGACATTTTAGTGGACTTGGGTGTCAGTTCACCTAGCCAATGCAAATACCTAAGAAAAACATATTGGATATTATAGGTATAAAAATTTCAAACACTTAAAAATGACACCCACATTTTGCCGTTGGCACCATTGTAAAGTTTCAGATATCAAATCCATGTCCGATATCCGATATCCAATATCCAATACCTCTATTACAAATTAATCTTAATGCATTACAAATATAATGCATTGTATATGGAATAGGGAAAGAGACAAAGATGAGAGGACATGGGCGGGAGAGAGAGAGAATGGTTTTTATATATATATTGTATGTATAATATATCATAATATATAATATTATATGTTATTGTTAGAAATTTGTTCAATGCTCCCCTCCAGATTCGTGACAAGGGCTTAACCGCCCCTTGTGTTCTATAAGTCGAGTGGTTGTATTGGGCATTGATAGATTGGTCTTTTGGTGCAACCACAACCCCACTCTAACAAGTGGTATAAGATCTTGGTCACAGGTTTGAATCCTCAGACCCTCGGGTAATGCTAAGGGGGAGATTATTAGAAATTTGTTCGACGCTCCCCTCAGGATTTGTGACAAAGGCTTAACTGCCTCCTTTGTACTATAAGTTGAGTGGTTGTATTGGGCATTGACATATCGGTCTTTTGGTGCAATGGCAACCCCACTCTAATAGTTACAATATGATTAGTATATAATACTATATATATATATATATATATATATCACAGTACAATATTGAAACACAATATTATATTTATCTTATAATATAATATTATATATTATATACATTAATATTTGATATCATATACCAAATCAGCTATTGGAGAAACAAGTATACAAATTTCAAACACTTTACATTGGTGCCAACATAGTACCATTGGTGCCATTATTGGATTTCATATCCAATATTGGACATGTCTTGACACAAATCTGCAACCTAGAGATATGCATTGGGATTGCTATTGGTTTTGGCTTGGGAATCTAAACCTGGAAAGTCAACCTAAAAAACATGTTTTTGAAATCTCCTTGTGTTTCCAAACTTTGACCATGTAATTGATGCTTCTATTTATTTGAAATTTGATGAAGCGAAAAAGGTTACTTAAGGAGGTTCTCAAATTTCCACCAATATAAATTTGTCAAGTTTTGAGTTTAATAAATAATTATTGTTTATTTTCTAAATCGATTACATCTTAAGTTATGATTGATAGGTTGATTGAAAAACATCTACATCTTTCAAATAGTATAATACTTTTCAAATTTGAAACATGCGTCACATATTATAAGCAAAAAAGAAATTTAAAATTTATTTAGTTTTGACCAAGTTAAGGATTTCAAACACAAGGGTTTTTATAATTAATTATTTATTTGGAAAAGAATTACACAAAAATATGTGTCACATTTGGACATGAGGCTTCTACTAGTATCAAAATCTTATAAAAAATATTATCATTTGATTGTGGATGGGGTGGTTAGACATGCAGCTACTAATTTTTATCCTGAAATTTATGCATTGAAATTTCAATTTTTCGTTAATTAGATTTATTTTTTCCAAAAAATAACTAGTAGCCTAGGAACTACATTCAATTTCCTAATGAATCTCTTTTTACATCTTTTTGATATTAGGTTGAAAACTTGTTCAAACTTATACGTCAAGTTGCCCAGCCCCATTTATCCCATTTTCAGAAATTTCATTTCCTGTTTAAGGGCATAGATTGACATGCCATGATCCTGCATATATTGGTATCCCTAGTGTGGGTCCCTAATTTTTGTTTGGAGATATGTATCCTTGATGAGGATCCTCTTCTATTCTCTCTCCTACTATTCAAAATGTCAACATAGCAATATGCTAACACTTTAAAGGGTGTGTATGACCTCTCTTTTTGCCTTTTTTAGTGCCCTCTATTGGTAGTGTTGTGTTGAATGACACTCCTTGAGATGTGGTTATCAATCTCTTGCAATTTCGACAGTCTATGAATCACCCACATAACATAACTTGCTGGCTAGTGGCATTCAAATGATTTACCTTAGATTATCTAGTAAAACATGGCTTGCTAGTTTGACCCTTTTTGTTGCTTCCATTCTTCGAATAGCTGGTGGCATTTGATCACCTATCATAGTGCGGTTTGCTAGTTTGTGATCATTATTGTTTATGTTCCCTAAGGCATTGATCATCCATGGTAATCTAGCTTAACCCGACTCGCTATATCCATGGGAGCTTTAGCAACGTGCATGACCCCTAGCGACAGAGCAAGCTAGTGCCAAAGGTATGTGCCCTTGTGTGTTTTTACCAATGTGTTGCATATGTTTATGAAATAAACTTCTTTCCCTTTCTCTAGAGGGAAGTGATAGGATATGCTACTCTGGAAAAGTTCTGGATGAACCTACGATAATAACCTGCTAGACTTGTGAAGCTGCGAATCTCTGACACGGTAGTAGGTGGTGGCCAATCTACCATTGCCTTGATCTTTGCAAGGTCTATTGAGATACCATCCCTTGATATGAGATGCCCTAAATACTATATCTCTGATTGAAAGAAATCACACTTTTCCAAGTTGGCATAAAGTTGATTACCTCTCAAGCACTGCAAAACCAACCGTAGATGTTCTTGCGTATGGTTGTTACTTTGTTATATACTGAATTCTTGTATGCATTCATTACATATTGATTAAATCTTTTTATTTGTTTGTGATACTTTGCGGATGATGCTTGGTATTGAGACAACCTTTTATATCAAGGTCTCCTTACCTCGCTGACTTGGAATCTTTTCTTCCTTTAGTTTGTAATAACACCAACATTATATGCTTCACAATTCTCTTGTGTGTCTTATGTGTCTACCTCATGCTTGATGTGTTTGCTTAATGTCTTATGACTTTTCTATGCGACTTAGGTTTCTTCTATATGTCTAGTGTGTCTTCCATGTGTCTCGCATGTATGCTTCTTGCCTTGTGTGTTTTAAATTTATTTTAAAAAGAGCCTTGACTTTGGCCTCTCTCTACTTTGTTTTGGATATGTTAATAAACTAATACCCTGATGCAATTTTGTAAATTATGTACCACTAACAGACTCTCGTGGTTTTTAGCACTCACTTTTGGCCCTTGTAATTCATCGAATGGAAATGTGCACACCTTAGGACTAGATTGGAAGACTTGATGACATTCTACAATCCCTTTGAAATATCAAATTGGGGTAGACACTAGACCTAGGCACTAGCATCCTTTCAATTTGGTCTTTTGAACCGTCAAAAAAGCTGGACATTGATGCCCGCTATTCATGTCCTCCTAGTCTGACCCCAAATTCAAAAGTTTGGATGTTAGCTTGGGGCCCTCAATAGATATAATCTTATGTTGGCATCTCTCAAAAAGGTTACTTGTGAAAAAGGTGTGTGTTACATATAAAAGAACACACACTCTCTCTCTCTCTCTGCAACAACTTCTTAGAATCTCTCCCTTTAATCCTAAGAAATTAAGATCAATCAAGTGAATAAGTTTGAAGGCACTATCAAATATCATTGATTTTTTATGAGTAATCATCATAGGACTTATTTTTTAGGGTTTACAGTTTTACGACTCAAGGTTAAGGCTAGAGTTTTCTAATTTTCTGTACTCCCTTGTTAAGTCCCTGTAATGAAAGGTAGAAGTTATTTAAACTCATAACCAATAGGTCAAGGGACCCCCGCAACATTGCAATACCTGTGAAACATTCTGGACAAAGAATGGGAAAGAGATAAAAGTCTATTCTCTACAATCCTTTCCAACAACCTTGAGAGGTATAACTATTTATTGGTACATAAAAGTCGATCCAATCTCCAAAATTACTTGGAAGATATTAAATAAAGCTTCTGAAGAAGAATTTTAACTTCTAGGAGCTGACAAAGAAATTGAAGTGCAGGTCCATAATACAAGCAAGGTAAGGATTGTAGAGAAACTTTATTTAATATCTTCCAAAATGAGCATAAAAAATTATCTGCATTCTGTAAACTTGTCCAATTTAGCATTCCTTATCCTAGCAGTTTGCACACTCATTCCAATTCTAATAACATGAAATCAGCAGAGGTGTGAGTCCAAGACAGTGTGGCTCTTCCTTGTGGACAACAAGCCAAGCTAACTTACATCTCTAATGCTGTGTAGGAGAAGGATTGACCCTGGTTGATTCATATGTTTAACTTGGGGCTTCTTTTCCTACACATCCTTTTGCAGGACTTCAGGAGAGCAAGTCAACCGTACCTTATGTGAGATTCAAGCAAGGGTTTCTTGCCTAATGTAGTCATTTCAGTTTATGTTATTCATTTGCCTTTGTTCCCGAGAGAGCATGGGACGGTTTATATCATCATTCATTAATATTGTGGAGGTGGGAACACCAACATGAGGTCTGAGTTGGGCAAGTCCTTGCATAGCACAATGTTTCCCCCTCTTTTCATGATGGATTGAGTATGAAATCTGAAGATTGTGACTGAGACAATGATATAGTTGGACAAAACGGACGGTGATGAACAGTTTTAAATTTCAGACAGTGGAAATCCCTAGCATAGAAGAGCTGGGCACTAGTGTCTAGACAATTTTTTTTCAAAATTGAGTAGCAATGCAGGAGGCACCTGCTCCCCTTCCAACACCAATTCGCGAAGAATCAACCTTTAGGATAAAATTGCCTAGCACTACTATCTGGCCTAGCACCATATTTCATCACCTGGATCTTCTTTGAACCTCATTTCCAGATCTGAACTCTCGTGTATTTCTATTCTATATTTTTCTGCATTCTGTAACTTGTCCAATTTAGCCTTCCTTATCCTAGTTTGTTGCACACTCACTCCAATCCCAATCACATGAAATCAGCAGAGGTGTGAGTCCAAGACAGTGTGGCTCTTCCTTGTGGACAACAAGCCAGACTAACTTACATCTCTAATGTTGTGTAGGAGAAGGATTGACCTAGGTTAACGCATGAGTTAACTTAGGGCTTCTTTTCCTACACATCGAGTTCTTTAACCTTTAAATTGTAAAGACTTTATGTTCTCGTGCTTTCCTTGCTTGTATTATGGACCTGTGCTTCAATTTCATTGTCATCTCCTAGAAATCAAAATTCTTCTTTAGAAGCTTTATTTAATATCTTCCAAGTAATCTCGGAGATTGGATCAACTTTTATGTAACAATAAATAGTTATATCTCTCGAGGTTGTTGGGAAGGATTGTAGAGAATAGGTTTTTATCTCTTTGGCCGTTATTTGTCCAGATTATTTCACAAGTATTGCAATGCTGTGGGGGGTCCCTTGACCTATTTCTTATAAATCTAAATAACTTCTACCTTTCATTACTGGGACAAATTTAGAAAACTCTAGCCTTAACCTTGAACTGTAAAACTGTAAACCCTAAAAAATCTGAAGGTTTAGGATTAGGGTGTGCTCAAACTTAGAAATTAACAATTCTAAATGACTAACCCTAAACTGAAAACTAATTTAGGGTTACCTGCTAATGAGTGACTTCATACAAAGTCACAACTTATGAAGTAGGGTTTAAATTTTAAAATGAATCAGTAAATCAGAAAAAGTCTATTTAGGGCCTAACTTGTAATAATTTTGTGCAAGACGCAAAGCTACTGAGATGTTGCTCCTTCAGATGCTGTCAAACTTATAAATTTTGCCCAAAACTGCTTTGGAAAAATTGTCAACATTCACTGCAGACAGGAGCAAAAATGCTTAGAAGAAAGATTTATAGGTAAAAAAATTATGAATTGTTTGTGATAATTTGGTTGGGTTTACTGGTTGATTTGGGAAAAGAGTGGTAAAAAATTATTAAGACAGAAAGGAATACAACAAGGAGAGCTCAACAAGGAGCTCTATCTTGGGCAACAAGTTCATCAAATTCTTGCACCATCTCAAAGGGAAGTTGCCCCCTATCCATAATATTCCAGCCCGGAGTATGACCAGAAGCCCATTTGGCTAAACAATCAGCAGCTCTGTTCCATTCACGAGGAATGTAAGTAAACCTAATGAACTCAAGAGAGGTACAAAAGAGAAGAATCTGATTAACAGTAGTGGCCAGCTGCCAACTAACATCCTAAGCTCCTGCGAGGAAAGCAAGTTCACCACCACTTGGGAGTCAGACTCGCAGATAATTCTGCGCCATCCCCGCAAACTACATTGTTCCACAGTATATAAAATGGCATGAGCCTCCATCAAATTGTTAGTGTAATCACCCTTATGCTCTGAGAAAAAGAATTTAACGTCACCAAAACTGCAACGAGCCACTCCCCCAATACCAGCAGGGCCTGGATTCCCCCGGGAAGAACCATCGGTGTTAATTTCCAGAACTCCATGGGGAGGAGGAGTCCAATGCCCATCCCGATTCACCCGACCTTTCCTCTGTTGCCGAGGTTGCCTAGTCACTCTTTGATACCTTTGAGCTGCAACCCCGTCCTGAAGATGAAAATTGAGGCGATTGCATTTAGCAAGATCAACCGGATCCATACCCCCATCTAGCGCACACTTCACTTGAATAGTTTCCTGAAGAGAATGTGAGATCTTCCACCAAAGATGCATAACACCAATCCAAACATCTTGGAATATTCGACGATTCCTCTGCAACCAGATATGCCAGAGAATGAATGATGGGCCAGCAGTCCAAGCAGCATGGAGAGGAGAAGACTTGGAGGGAGCACCACCCAAGCGGGCCCATAACTGAGGCAAAGAGGAAGCATGCCTACAAGAGCAACCCCAAGCACTCCACCAAAGGTGCCATAGCTCAGTAGAAAAGGAGCAATGGAAGAACAGATGGGAGACAAACTCCTCCCATTACCACACAAAACACAATAAGAGGGGCCCTAAAATCCACTTTTACAAAGATTATCCACATAAGACAGCGGTTGTGAGCCACTAGCCACATGAAAAAATTGCACTTGGACCACGAAACTTTATTCCAAACTTGCTTCCACCAAGGGGCCTCAGCATCCTCAAATAATTGTCTAGTTATCTCCTGATACCTTACAGAGACATGATATTTACCAGACAAGGTACCTCCCCAAGCCAAAATTTCTGGACCTACCAAAGAGGAACACTCCCTAGAGGCCAGAATCTGAGAAAGCACCCGACAATCCACGTCTATGCCTTTAGGAGGCCGTTTACTGGTTGATCAACTAAATGAAAAGAATGACAAATTTTTGAACAAAACTCAGAAGTAGGGGAACGTCATGAATAATCACACATTTCTGCTTGTATAACTGTAGATCTGTGATCACTGCTGGAACTGAAACCGAGACTATGTATACCTGCTATTCAAGGCAAGGTGGAGATAGCCACGGATGGATGGGATATTGTGTCAAAATAAAAGATACAAAAGCATGACGCAGCCATAATTTGACTTTTGCAGGATCTTAATACATTTTGGGCTTATATCTTTTTTGTCATTGATAAGTACTAGAATAATATTCTTTACTGTTATAAATTATATTATTGGAAACGAGGTAAAGAATGCCATGAATGCTTGTTATTGATTGATTGGTAAAAATGATGAATTTTGTGAAACTCTTATCGAAGGCTGCAGTGCAACATCCCATTCACTGTTGTGGCTGTTAATCTATAATCTTATTTCTGTTCATAATAATGACTATTTGTTTTGTCTCGTTTGAGTTTTTCTTGTTCGTTGAGCTGGATTTTAATGCTAGTTATATTTATCCTTATATTTCAGGGATGATGAATATCAGATGCCATGAGAAGTTCAAGAAGTGTATTAAGAAAGTTCATATGTCTGGAAAAGCTGGATTTTCTAAGAAATGCCCATATGACTTGGCAGTGCCAACGATGACACAGGGTATGGATATGGCAATTATGTTCAGTCAGTTTAACAACCCTGGTTATGAATTATAAGGACTGTTTGTCAATTGTGCTCATTTTAGATGAACACTTCACCATTCTTTGTCTCAGATTGGGAATCATAGTGAATACTTGGAGTAAAAGAGAATTATATTCTTCAATTCAAAAAGTGGTCCTCCATGTTTGAAAATCATTTTTGGTTAATGTTCGTAAGGAATATCTTTCCTTCATTCATAACGTTTATTTTTGTACTTTGTTGGACATGTTGACATTTTTATCCTCAATAAGAAGTCTTCAGTATTTAGAGCATTGCTTATGAAGAGCTTCCTTTAGTTCTTTAATGTTCTGTCAAAAGTTTCATGCTAAACTAATTTTGTAATGAACAATGAAAGTTTTTTTTGAAGGCCAAGATTCTACATTTCATTATGCATAAGTTATAACAAATCAAAGTACATGCAACTAATGCCATGCAGAGGTGCCTTCATAAATCCCAAGTAGTTAATATTCCAACGTCTCTTCTCTTGTGCTTCCTAATTCTGTTTGCTATTTGAAGTACACTATGAGGATTACAAGTGATCTCTCAAGCACGTGTTTTGAATTATTATATTCATTAATTTAGCTTGTTCTCAATGTTGTAATGTACTGAGGGTGTATGCACGGCCGGGCTTAACTGGCACACTCAAAGCTTTGACTTCAAGTGTTTGCTGTGCCCATTCTTAACCTTGGCACTCAGCCTTAACCCGATTTTCCCTGTCCCTAATGTTTCTGTTACCAAATTTTCTGTTTAGATCATTTAACAATTTTATTTATTTATTTACTTTATCCATTTATGCTATAGTTGATTTTCTCATTCCTGTTTCCACCGTTTCAAAGAAATGAAGAGTTGTAAGAAGAGATGGATTCGCTGCTGAGCGGCTGCTCTGCCCACATGAACTGTCTGAAATAGTGTTGCAAAGAAATATGAAAAGTTTGGTCTCCAAAGAGAAAATCGGAGGTAAACAAAATCATGACGGTATAAGACACCACATCAGCAAGGAGGGAGTCCAGGTAGAGAAATATAGTGGATCTATATTTAAATGTGCCAAAATTAGTTAGAATGTCTTTTATTGTGAAACTTAAAATAGTTAAATTTTTATTGTTCATACATATAAGATATGTTCCTTTCAGTTTCTATTACCACAAAACTGTATAAACAGCATTAAAATACCAATTATTATTTATATCAGTACAGTGAAAAACTTTTTCTGAAACACTATAAAATTCTCTTATTAGAACCATTACTCCAAATTAACTATGACATTATTAAAGCAATTTTGAGGGAGGACTGTTACCCTTATGAATGCAAGAACTTGAGGGCTGATAAACTCTGCTTGAGATCTTCAATTTGGAGGGCAATTTTTTCAACTTTCAATTTTAACTTTGACAATTGTTTAAAAAATAATTCTTTGTTTCTTTTGCCTCTAAAAATTTAACTCTAAATAACTAAAATGAATTTTTTTATTAGACATATTATTTAGAGGCTGACCCTTAAGTTGTGAGTGATATTGAGTGTTCTCATTCTCCAGTCTCCTGCTTGTGAAATGAGAATATTTTCATCCAAGTGCAATTGGCAAGTTAAAACTATTTTTTACAACATTTGCCAGCATCCTCTCTGTGGGTTATTTCCTCCCTGCTTGTGCCAAAATGGGATCTTTGGAACAAGGCATGGGCATCCATCAAAGCATAAAGGGTAAAGATTTTTTTTGTTAGTTTTTGTATTGGCAATCGGTAGACAGGTATGCAAAAAGTCGAAGAATAGACACACTTGGACTATTGGGAAACATACCTATAAAAAATACAATCTCATTAATTCTAATGATTGCGGGACGTTAACAAATTGGACTTGTTGAAAACACTTCAAATATAATTTTAAGAAAACGTAATGGTAAAGCCATATTTTAGAACTATTGCTGCAATTCTTCCTGCCTATGCCAAAATGGGAGCTTTTGAACATCAAAGCGCAATGAAAAAATACTGTCACATTTATAGTGGGAGATGTTCTGTTATACATGTATACAAAATGGGATAGAATAGACGAGGCACTTGAACTGACTGACAGAATTCCTTCAAGAGATGTTATCTTTGGAATACCATGTTTGTAGATATATCAAAAAAATTGTTTTATTAAATATGCTTTTTTTTTATTAAGAAAAAGCAATAAGCAGGTGTGAAACCGCATTTAACAATTCCTAATTATCTTTTTTAACAATGCCAAAATGGGAGCTTTAAAACAGGGTACGGACATCCAACAAAGCATGGTAGAAGGGTAATTTTTCTCATATCTGAAGGATATAATTTTTTTTGTTGAATGTTGTGGCTGTAACTCAGGCAGACATGTTTCCAAAATGTGGATGACCACTTAATTGCCCATGAATGCAAAGTGTAGAAGTATAGACAAAACACCCGTAACTGTCCAGACAAACATATACTATGCATCTGCAACTGCATATGTATGCAAAATGTGGAAATACAGACAAGGCATGACATGTAAACATAGACAGAGAAAATAGACTATTTAACATAGTGATCCAAAAATGTTGCATAACTATAAAGCCAAATTCCACAACCTTCGCCAACACCCTCTCTAATTACCAGAATAGGAGCTTTAAAATATGGAATGCCATCAAAGCATAATGGTCTAAGACATGTGAACAGTTTGAGAGAATGCCTCAAAAAGAAATGGTCACCATTACATAATATGCACAAAATCGATTTATCCTCCCTACCTATGCCAAAATGGTAGCTTTGGACCATCACATAATAGTGGAAGGGAGATTTTTTATCATTTATTATAGGTAAAGAGTAGAAGATTTTATCAAACATAGTAGTTGAACTGCTCAGATAAACATGTGTCCAATATATGGAAGAGTAGTAAGTGTAAATTTGAATTCCACAACCTTTCCTAGCAAACTCCCTATTTGTGTAAAATTGGGAGCTTTGGAATAGGACATGGGCATCCATCGAAACATGGACATGCATATGAAAAAGATATCGTCTTATGGAATTCCATGATTGCATGACATGATTTATTTAAATTGTTGTTTAGTTTTTAGGTATAAGACCATATTTCACAGTTGTTCTCAATTTCTTCCTACTTTTGTTAGAATGGGAGCTTTAGGACAAGGTCTACTTTTGCTAGAATGAGAGCTTTAGGATCAGGTCTACTTTTGCTAGAATGGGAGTTTTAGGACAAGGTATGGATATCCATTAAAGCACGTGGATGGAGTGTACATCCATCAAAGCATTGTGGAAAGGAGACTTTTGGCAAAAGGATGGAAGATCTTCAAAGTCTACAATCTAATTGCTCAACTAAAAATGTATGCAAAATGTGGAAGCATAGTGGATGTAAATTCAAATTCCACGACCTTTGCTAGTTTACGTATGCCAAAAAGGGAGCTTTGGAATAGGAATATTCATCCATCAAAGCATAATGAAAAGAGGTTTTTTAGACATTATGGTAGGAACTTGGAAATGCATTGAAAGACACATGCAAAATATGGAAGAATTGTCAAGGCACTTTGACATAATACCTCAAAGAGAAAAATCTCAATGGAATTTAATGATTGTAGGATATGCAAAGAAATGCATAATTTGTTAAAAAGGTTACTCTCATGTAATGTTCTATTACAAGACATCTACAAAATAACTTGTTGAAAAGGCTTTATGAATGTGATGTCCCCTATTTTAAAAACCAAATTTATTAATAATAAATATTAAATATAATATTAGAATAATTAACTAATTAATAATATAATAATAATATATTATTTATATAATATTATATTAATAGAAAATGATAACATATATCTATTTACATATTAATAGAAAAAAGGAATAATAATATAATAAGATAGTGATTATAACATGCAAAATTATATAACCACAATATTTTAATAATTGAAGTAAATAAAAATATTATAACAATTTGATTCTGATTATATTAAGAATCCGTTATCAAAAGGGTGCCATATTAAGATTACAACCAAAGAGTCATATCTACTGGATATTTGAGAACAAGATATAAATAACATCTGTATCACTTCAAGCGATGGGGAAGAAATGATTGAACAGCACAGATATTTAAATTTAGCATTCTATGGAAAAATGGAACTGGCAATAAGTGAGAGGCTGGAGATGTAGGGTGGGAGATAAAAGAAGAATATATATTTATTAGATATGAGTAAAACTGGAGAGGGACATCACAATGGTATCAGAGCATGATCTTGTCAACTTACAAAGAATAGTAAATGCAAACATATGATAAAGAAGAATAGGGAAAGGCATAGATGAAAGTGGAAAACCATTGAAATACAATTAAGAGAGTCGGAACAGATAGCACATATAGTAATACGCTGAATGATCACAAAGGATAGAAGATACAAATACTTAAGATATAGATTATTTCAGATATTAGATCAACAAATCAGTTAAAGCATTCAAATAAGGATTCACCGCTCCTTATAAAATACGGTTTGCCTTACAGAAATCAAAATCAGCATTAGCAAAGGATATATTTTGGATCATCATGATTATCTTGATGGAGGATATTGAGACGCAGAAATCTCAGTATATACACAAACAAAGAGATAATATTCATCATAGTCCATTCGCTCAGGGAGGAAAAAGCAATTACTTTGGATGGAAAAACTAGAGAGGGAAAAACAAGGAGAATAGTGGAGATCTCAACAAATATAAGCAGCATAAAGATTAAAGACATTGATTCTACAATCAAGAAAAGAACCAACGAAAACAACCTAGTTACTTATGACAATCACAGCAGAATCCAACTTAATAGAATTGATTCAACAATCTAAATTATCAAATTGACTAAAAAGAAAGAAAGAGATATAGCGACTCCTATTCATCAGTCAGACCCATGTCCATAGTCGGAAAGAATACAAGAAGTAATAGGAAGAATTTTGTAGATACGGGCATGCAAATCAGGGACTTGAAGATCTAGTCAACACAATATATATGATATAAAGAGGACAGGTATGAAGAATTCATCAAGACATTAAGAGTTCAATATCGATATAACTTCATGAGAAAGCATAATTGTATCAAAGAAAACCGCTACAGCTAAAGATGGGGTTATATCAATAGTCATAAAGGATAAGTAATGGATGACAACAATTAAAGAGGGATATAGCATTGCACCGATAATTATATCAAATCATCTGTGAACGTTGAACTACAGAGATATGGATTTTGCTAGAGAAGAGATTATTTGCATCAACTATTTATGCTACCGGTAAAGTTTGGAACCAAAATGCCAATCCATACGTAGACTACGGTTCGATAGCAATTCATCTTTATAAGATAGCGATGACAAATATGAGCCACTCGGTACCATCTACTTGCAGATAAATGTCATTAGGAAATAATCAAGCTGAAGAGGATGATATCACATAAAACCACTAGAGCCATAGGTTACAATCATTGAAAATCTAATTCATGCTAAAGGTTGAGGATGGTTAGTCACGATGTTATTCCAGATCAGACTTTTCCTCACTTTGATACAATGATATTACAATCTCAAGTCATAGAGGCAAACTCACTTTAGTTAATACTATAATGGTGATAATAATAGTGAGTGATTGTTGGCTAATCATACAAGCTGCAATTTATATAGAACATGGATTGCTTTTAAGAACATTGATATGGGAAATATAAATCGAAGCAAACTTACATTGGGCTCGTGTACATTACCTTACCAAAAGACATGGTCCACTAAATTCAGATAAGAAAATATGTGAGTATGCAGACTTGACAATGGAATCTTCTGCATGGAATAAAATCAGTTATTATTATAAAGACTTGAGATATTGCACTCATGGACTCTCCGTAATCATAAATATAGACTCAAGTAATAACCTTACTTGATAAATATTTAAAAACATTTCTACAAAACACATTATCACACGTTTAAGGTCATATTAGTTATAGGAGAGATGACAAAAATCTAAGGATTTCTAAGTAAGAACATTACAATGGTATCAAATAGAGATGGATATGTCTAAAGGGATATCTATAGAGGACTTAGGATGAGATAAATTCTCTCTTAAGGATTAAATGGAGAAGGATAATCCTAAAAGGATATCTGTAGTGATCTCTCTCCTAAAGATCACAGAGATGAGTACGTCATAAAGGGGTATTCATAGAGGCCTTAGGGTGAGATAAAGTCTCCCCTAAGGATTGTTGAGATGGATAAATCCCAAAGGGATATCCATAGAGGCCTAGGATGAGATAAAGTCTCTCTTAAGGATTATAAAGAGGGATAGTCCTAAAGGGATATCCATAAAGTTATGGTATGAGATAAAGTCTCTCCCAAGGATTATAAGAAGGATACATCCTAAAAGTGTGTTCATAGAGGCCAAGCAGAGATAAAGTCTCTCCTATGGATTAAAGAGATAGATGCATCCTAAAAAGGTATTCATAAAGTCTTGGATGAGAAAGTCTTTCCAAGGAATTATAAGGTACTCATTAGGACTCATCATGTAACGAGACAATATATAGTATGGAGCATGAAAGTACCACAATATAGCAAGATGAGTTTTTCTTTTTGAATTATTCTTAGTAATTTAATGAAATGATATGATTTTCTAAATTGATAATTTTATTTATTGGCATTCTAACCTCAAGCTGAAATTGTCATTTCAAGATCATCGAATTGGATATCGACAACTAAAGGTTGGAATTGCTTGAGGACAAGCAATTTGAGGAAGGGTGGACTGTAATGTCCTCTATTTTAAAAACCAAATTTATTAATAATAAATAATAAATATAATATTAGAATAATTAATTAATTAATAATATAATAATAATATATTATTTATATAATATTATATTAATAGAAAATGATAACATATATGTATTTACATATTAATAGAAAAAAGGAATAATAATATAATAAGATAGTGATTATAACATAGAAAATTATATAACCACAATATTTTAATAATTGAAGTAAATAAAAATATTATAACAATTTGATTCTGATTATATTAAGAATCTGTTATCAAAAGGGTGCCATATTAATATTACAACCAAAGAGTCATATCTACTGGATATTTGAGAACAAGATATAAATAACATTTGTATCACTTCAAGTGATGGGGAAGAAATGATTGAACACAACAGATATTTAAATTTAGCATTCTAAGGAAACATATAACTAGCAATAAGTGAGAGGTTGGAGATAGGGCGGGAGATAAAAGAAGAATATATATTTATCATATATGAGTAAAACTGGAGAGGGACATCACAATGAAGCAAATGCGATTGAGTAGAGATGCATATAAAATTTGCTCATTTTGCAAAACATAGTGATGTTATTGAATTTTTGTAAAACATTGTAATGGATATTTGAAGGACAACTTGCTATTAGGTACATGAAAATTATTATGGTAAAATAATGAATGTGTTATTAAATAGAGATTATAAATGATCTATATATACAAGTATGCACAAGAATGTTTCTATAACGAACAAAGAGAGAGAAATAGAAACATTTCGAAGAGAGAAAGAGAAAGTTTCCATACTAAACAATGGAAACATAAAAGAGAAGTGACAATTATAAATATAAGTAAATCTACAAAAGAAAAAGAAACAAATTTAAAGAGATTAAGACCCCCCTTAATGGCCAATTTAGCTTGAAAACAAAAAAAATTGCAGGAGAATTCGCCTTGTATGTTATGCAATAATGGTTTGTGGTAGCATTGACTATAGTAGAATGAATGTTAGTACCCAAAACAAGTGCTTCAAGGTGACAGTATTTGAAGGTCATCATCATTCTCTACTTCAAGGTGTTCGTAGCTCTTTACTTTGAATCACTGACTGAGTTCCAAGAGAAGATTGGTGGAGATGCCATGATCCAAAGAATGTGAATATCGGATAAGGCAAAAACATTTGAGGCGGATTGACCGAAGGCCCCCCAAAAATGGAAGGACACGTAGAAAAGAGTTCAAAAAATCCAAAAGAATCTAAAATTGGAGTTTGAATCCGTTGGCTCAAAAATCAAGGCACAAAAAAAAATGCACCCTAAAAAATGGAGACCAACTTGGACAAGGTCTACAAAAACCCATCAAGAATCTACAAAAAGTTTTTGAAAAAATGACAAAGCACTTGAGAGATTCAAAATAAACCCTAGCCGTTTTTGGAAAAACCAAGAAATTGTAGGTTTGACTATAAAAATGGTGGAGAACAAAATTGTTGCACAAAAAATAGAAACATAGGGTTTAAAAACCTAGAGGCCACCTTTTGTAGATGATGTGTAGAAAAAGACAAGTTGAAAATGCCAAAAAAGGACATGAATTTGTAGAAAAATAGGCTCACAAAAAACATCAAATGCAAGCCCAAAAACATGAAAAAGTTAGACATTTTAAAGAGGAACCTGGTTGCGTGTGCAAGGGAAAGACAAATATCGCACGAGTTATAGTAGAAAAAATGCCCAAAGAAACAGAAACATATAAAAATTCCAGACAACTTTTAGAAAATATCCTGCAAATAAATTTTTGAACACACCTACGCAAAGGATGTTGAAAATCTTGAGTCTAAAATTTAATGAAGAAATTAAAGATTTTCAAAACCTATTTCAAGAAATAACTCACAAAATTTTAAAGTGAAATTACAATTTTTCATAAAAATAGCTTCGATACAATATTATGGTAAAGTAATGAATGCGTTATTAAACATATGTCATAAACGATCTATATATACAAGTATACACAAGAATGTTTCTATAACAAATAAAGAGAGAGAAATAGAAACATTTTGAAGAAAGAAAGATAGTTTCCATATTGAACAAAGAGAATATTGAAACATAGAAGAGGAGTGACCATTAGAAATAGAAGTAAATCTAGAGAAGAGAAACAAAAAATGGAGATTTAATTCTAATAAAAATATGGTTCACAACGAAATACTCGCAAAATGTAACAATTGATTTTTTGCTTGTCCAATTTTTTTGTGGCACCTTACACTCTAGTGCAAAATTAGGAAGCCTATGCTTGAAACAACATACCATTCTCATTGTCTTGGCCTAGAGATTATGTCATAGAATTAAATCACTTAAATCTCCTCTAACTTGGCAAAGAGTGTTGAGCTATTAATCCTTTTAGGTGCCCCACTGATCCTAATTGTTGAACACCAATTGGTCCTAATTTGCTACTTTTGTATAGTTGGGATTATTACTTTTATAAAAATTTAAAATAGGAACATGAGAGTTAGAGACCCACTCAAGATGATAAATGGTTGAATGAATCTAAAACAGGTATTTTTACAACTCTTCTTATAAAGAGAGAGTTACTATAGGATGCAATTTGTATAGATTCCAATGATTTAGTTTAACATCAAGTGATACCACAAGGTGGTGAAGCACAAAGAGTTGGTCTAATCAACACATTTTAGCACAAGATCACTTGAAAATATTGTAGAGACTTTTGGTTTATAGTGGAGATGATATATTCCAGTTTAGCATCCAAGGTATTTACAATTTGCATAAGTTTTATGGCCTTCTATGATACCCCTATTATTTTTATGGCCTTGTATGATATCCCTATTTTTTTTACGGCTTTCTGAACAAGTAGAGATAACCTATATTTGAGTGGTGTAGATGGCATTATATTATAAATTTCACCATTAGTATATGTGTACAATTGTGTGTGTAAAGTGTTGATTCATATGGTTTTTTAAGGTTTGAAGGGAAACTATGCTCCAAAACATATGGAAATAGAATCACAATAAGATCTTTTAGTCCATTTCATGTATCATAGAGGTACAAAATCATGGTATTGCACAAGTTTAAGGATTCATATTGTAAGATGAATTTTCCACCAAATAGTTTCACCTTAAGTCCAAGAGGTGAGAAATGCATTACAAAACTTCACCATAATGAAGAAAAATAGGCCTTTAGGAACTATTTTGAAATGGCTTATCCAACTAAAAAAATTCTTAACACAAAGGGAAAATAGATTAGTGATATTCATGAAACATAATAAACCTATTGCACAAGGGAGTGTTTTCACCTATATACATTGAACCAACCTTGAAGCAAGGATAAAAGTGGAGTTTTGAAGCAGAAAAATCATATACGTCAAGAATAATACCCTTTCAAGCTTCACAAGTAAACTCCTACCTGTTGTTCACTGTAGAATTAAAGGCATTTTTCTTATACTTTTGCAAGTCACTATGACAATATTTAAAAAATCAATTGTGGGCTTTCACAAATGGTAACTTCCTTTTCGATTTCTCTTCTCTTACCTCTTTAACATTTTTATCTCCAATAAGGTACTTGTCAAATATTTGAATACTAGAGCATAAAGACAGTGAAGAGGCCATTTTTCAAACCTTTAGTCATTATAAAAGAGAAGATTCACAAAGTAATTAATTGAGGGTCAAGTTTTAAAATTAACTAAGTGTGTCCATTTATTTGAATTTATACTAAGCTTAGACCACTAGAGCACCTTGGAGAGCATTATTATAAAAACACTTACTACATTTTATCGACATGACAATATCTATGGCAATATATGAATATGATGCACCTACCTTCATTGATTTGGTGTTCACTAATAGGCAACTCCATAAGTTTTGGCGTATGGTAGAGACATCTTGAGATCACTTAGGGTCCATTTGGCTGAGGGAATAAGAATATGGGAATAGGAATACATATTCTGGAATTGTTATTCTAGAATATAAAATAAGAATACATATTCCTATTCTTGTTTGGTTTAGGTGGAACTTGATGAGGAATTCATGAACTCAAAAATTTATGTTTCCTAAAATAAATAAAATTGGAATAGGAATATGTATTCCAATTCCACCTATATAAATGAAATTGTAAATGCTCATTTTTGGGCCAAAATTGGAATATGTATTCCTATTCACATTTTTGATTTGGTGCACCCAAATGAAAAATTTGAAATTTTAAGAATTTACATATACCCATTCCACTCATATTCCCACTGCCAAACAAACCCTTACAGATCATTTTTAATGGGGAATCAGGATGGGCCTTGGACTCCTCCTCCCCATGGAGTTTTGAAAATTAACATTGATGGTTCTTCCCAGGGGAATCCAGGCCCTACTGGTATTGGGGGAGTGACTCGTTCCAGTTTCGGTGACGTTAAATTCTTTTTCTCAATGCATAAGGGAGACTACACTAACAATCTCATGGAGGCTTAGGCCATTTTATATGCTGTGCAACAATGTTGTTTGCAGGAATGGCACAAGATTATCTGTGAGTCTAACTCCCAAGTGGTGGTGAACTTTCTTTCCTTGTAGGAGCTTGCAGATACAAGTTAGAGAAGCATTTGTAGTGTTAGCAAATGAATTTGCAGTGATGGCAAAAAATCTTGCAGTTTTAACAAGGGTGTAATGACAACATTGGGGATAGTAGTGGGGAATATCAGTGGGAGAAATGGGTAGGTTGCTAGAGTTCTACCAGTAAGAGGCAATAATTTTTTTATCTCTTGATTTGCTGAAGTTAATAAAATTCCTAATCTATAGACTTGCTTTTCCCTTGAGGGTCTTTCCAAGGACAAATTGTCCAAAAATATTGTGTCATTGTGTTAGTTATTTCTTTCTGTATTTTATTAGTGAAGTTGTGGTTGTGTTATTTTTTGATATTAGCTAAGAATTAATTTTCGGTAGTTAAATAATCATTTAGGATAGGAGATTAATAATCAATGACTACAATAGTAATCTTCACATGGTATCAGAGCAATGTTGAGGGTAGAAAAGTTTTGCCCTAAGAAAGAAATTGAGGGTTTATTAAACCTAGTTTGATCTTAGATTTATTATTGCTTTTATCCTTTGAGATGGCTTCAACTAGTTTAAGAGACCATGACAGATTGGATGGTGCCTCAAATTTTGGTGTTTAGGAGGTCAAACTTTCTTTATTGTTGGAAGAGAACGGTATCAATGATTATGTTACTAGTGTTGTAGCTATACCTACATATGTGACACAACTTGCAACATAAAAGGACGATGCCAAGATGAGAAGGATAATCCTTGATGGTCTCAAGGACCATATTGTTCCACATATCTCGGAGCTAGATACAACGAAGAAAACGTAGGATGCCATTTTGAATCTGTACTAGAATGTTACCACCAATAGGAAGATGATTCTTAGAGAGAAGTCAAAGAATACCTAGATGAACCAGGGAGAAGACATCACAAGTTACCTCACAAGGCTTAGACTTGTCAAGGATGAGTTAGCAACTATTGGAGATAGCCTCAGTGATGATGAGCTAGTACAAATAACCTTCAATGGGTTTACTAAGTAGTGGAGTGTCTTTGTTCATGTTGTCAGTGAACGAGACACCTCATCGAGTTGGGATCAACTTTGGAGTGATTTCACTCAAGAGTAGTTTAGACTATGTCTTGTAAATGGGGCCAACAAGAGGAAAAAAAGTGAAGTGGAGTAGGAGAACGTTGCCCTGGCTGGAAAAGGGAAAGCAAAGAATAGGTCTAGCAAAGGATCGAATTCACAAAGTGAGAAGAAGAAGAACCTTTCTAAGGTCAAGTTCTTTGGTTGTCACGAGTATGGTCACTATGTCAATGATTTCCCTAAGAGGAAGAAGGGAAAGATGTAGGTGGTAGCTTCAACAAGTGCAAAAGAACTCTCTTATAGAATGGAAGATGAGTTTGCACTCATAGCTTGTATGGCTAGCTCAACCTCACAATGTGTTTGGTATATAGAGAGTGGGGCGTCATTCAATATGACAAGAGTTAGAGATTACTTCTCCATTTATAAGAAGGAGAACACCAATATCCAAACCTCTATAGGAAACTTGTCTAAACTCAACCAAGTTGGGAAAGGGATTGTTCAATTTCAAAGGGAGAATGGAAAGATAATTCCGCTTCATAATGTGTTGCATGTGCCATGCTTAGTTATGAATTTGGTTTCCGTATCTGTGTTGATCAAGTATAAGGATTGGAAATCACCCATAATTATTGGATTTAGGAGTAGTCACCTTTATAGTTTGCAGTTTGGTACTCATGAGCAACAATAATTCTAGAGATCATGGAGAGCTATGACATAGGAGGATGAGCCATATTCATCATGGAGGACTTAAATTGCTTTGTGAGACAATGATAGGTGTTCTAGAGGTGAGCATAGAGCATGATGATGTATGTAAGGGATGTGTGTTGGGGAATTTTGTGAAAGCATCTTTTCCAAGGAATGGACACCACATCTAAGGGTGTTCTTGATCTAGTACATTCAGATGTTTGTGGACCTATGCTGACAAAATCTCTTAGAGGATATGAGTACTATGTTACTTTTGTTGATGATTTCTCCAGGAAGACCTGGATAGACTTCTTGAAGACCACGGATGAGGTTTTTAGTAGGGTAAACAAGAAAGCTGCCTCCAAAAAAAGATATAAAATATTGGAAAATCTTTAATTATTTTGAAAAAAAAACAAAATCATTTCTATTTGCAAATCTCTCAAATTTTTATTCTAGATATGATTAATATTGGCTATTATTTTTGAATCATAATTTTTATGTATAAAATATTGAAGAATCTCAATAATAATAGGAAGTTCATTAATCACCATGGAATATTACAAATCAAAATTGAACAATTTTTTACCTCGTGGAATATTATGAGGATCGTTACATATACTTTAAGTCAATAGTGAAAACTAAATATTGGTGATACATCCTTGAAGTAACTAATAATTATGATAATTATTGGCCAGTTCAATTTAATTTCTCCAATAATATATTATATTTAGGTGACTTAAATCTAATCATGTAACAAATATTGTGGCAAATATTTGAGTTTAAAATTTTCAATTAAGTAAATTATTGAGCAATTTTAAATATTGTAGAACTAAATTTTATAAAACCATGGTGATTTAGGTTTTATCAAATCTGAAATGATTAGCCAAATTACTAGGCAAAAAATTCTAAAATTAGCCAATTTGCGAATATTAGCAACTAAAAAATACCTTGGTTTTTAGTCGCTTCCAAGAGTTCAAGTCTCTTGTGGAGAATTCGACAGGAAGGAAGATAAAGGTTCTTTGGTCAAACAATAGAGGTGAATACAAAGGAAACATCTTCCAGGGGTTCTGTAGTAGGGAAGGAATCAAGAGAGAGAGAGAGAGAGAGAGAGAGAGAGAGAGAGAGAGAGAGAGAGAGAGAGAGAGAGAGAGAGTGGATTGTTTCTTATAATCCACAATAGAATGGGGTTGCTGAGAGGAAGAACTATTCTATATTAGAGGCAACAAGGGCTATGCTGCATGACTAGGACATGCCCCTTTACTTATGGGCAAAGGCATGTAGTACAATAGTTTACATTGAGAACAAGGTTTCACACAAGGTGCTAGGGAAGATGACACCAGAGGAAGCTTTCACAAGGAAGAAACCAGATGTTGGTCACTTTAGGACATTTGGGAGTTTGGCATATTTTCATATTCCAAATGATATACGTACAAAGTTAGATCAAACTGCAGAGAGAGGGTACCTTGTTGGGTACAATGAAACCTCTAAGGCACATAGGATTCTTATCCCTAGGACCAAAAGAATTATTATCAGACGTGATGTCAAGTTCATCTAGGAAAAGACATTTAGAAGGTACAGAGATTTTCCAACAGATGATCAGAGTCAGAAGCTAACAGAAGCTCCAAGGCCAAGTCAAGGGCAACAAAGCTCAAGTACAATTACTAGTACTAGCATAGGCTTAGGCAGTTAAGATTCAAAAAATGTGGAGCAATTGGTGCAACATGAAATGAATTAAGAAGACATAGAGGCTCATATTTCATCCTCTATAGTTGGGAGTAGGAACCATAAAGTTCAAGATACACAAAGGGATACTCAAGAGTTTGTGGGAGCTCCTAGGAAGAGTACTAGACATCGGAGAAAATTGGCCATGTTCAATGACTATGTAGCGTTAGTTAGTCAGTTGGTAGATAGTGAGCCTTCCAGCTACCAAGAGGCTACAAAGCATCAGGTATGGGGAGATGCTATGGTTGAGGAATATTCCTCAATAATGCAGAATGATGTGTGAGAGGTAGTGCCTAGACCAATGGATAGATCAATAGTTTGATTACACTAGATCTATAAGATAAAGCACGGTATAGATGGTAGCATTGAGAAATACAAGGCAAGGTTTGTGGCAAATGGGTTCTCTTAGAAGGAGGGAGTAGACTATGAGGACATTTGCTCCAATGGCTAGGTATACTTCTATCTGAGTTGTAATCTCATTTGTAGCACAAATGGGATGACAAATCCATCAAATGGATATCAAGACAACATTCCTTATTGGTGAGTTGAAGGAGGAGGTATACAAAGAGCCAAAAGGCTTTGTAGAATATAACAAAGAGACCCACGTGTGTAGGTTGAAGAGAGCCTTATAGGAACTCAAGTAGGCTCCCAGAGCATGGTATGAGTGCATTGATACATACTTGCAAGAAATAGGCTTTATGAAGAGTGAAGAAGATGCTAACCTCTAATACTTGGTGGTTGGGGGTGAGGTTCTCATTCTTTTTCTTTATGTTGATGACCTATTTCTTACAGATTCACTAGGCCTTATAGAGGATTACAAGAGGGACCTTGTAGAAGAGTTCAAGATGAAGGATTTGGGACTTATGCACTACTTTCTAGGAATGGAGGTGTGGCAGACAGATGGAGAAATTTTCCTTGGTCAAGGGAAATATTGGATTGAAATCTTACAAAGATTTGGGATGGAGGATTGCAAAGCCATGTCTACACCCATGATCACGAATTGGAGGAAGGAAGATACATCTAGGTAAGATAAGATAAGATAAAAATATTAATGTCCAACAAAAGACCAGAAAGAGGTCTATGGGACTGAAAGATTACAGCAAAGTAGGACAGAAACCAGCAGGAGCACACAAAGGTGTCCGAAGAGAAGCAACAAAACGCAACAAAAAGCACTATGATGCTTTCATGGGTAAAAAGAAATCAGTCACAGCATGAAACATGTGCCGATGCATAGAAATATTATACTGTCTCGGACCATTCCCAGAAAAATGTCGCTGGTGCATATAAGCAGAACGAGATCTGACATGTCTAGAAGGCTCATCAAGCAGAATAGAGCTAGAGGGCCTTTTCACACCACACAAGGGGGATAAAGGTGTAAAAAAGGCAGTAATGAGTTGAGTAGATGAGGGTGGGTGTAGAAGTGGAGTCCGAATCATACTATCCCGGAGCATAGTAGCCTCACGAAGATACAGTGCAAGGCATCTCTGATCATAGTAGCTGAAGAAATCATAGAGAGAGAAACACTCTCTGTACAAACAAAAGAATCTCCCTCTGGTCTCATAGTAAATAGGGCATCGGAGAAGAAAGTGAGTTTCATTTTCCACCTCCCCCGAAGTACAGAACATAGAAGTCCGCTCCTCTCTGGCAATCTGATGATCCGATTGAGCTCGAATATGGTGAGAACCAACTCTGAAAGAACCTAAAGAAATCCGCAGGGCATGAGACCAATGCCATGAGAGATAGCTGGGCCAGGTAATAATCCCATCTGAGATCTAGGGAAAAGGATGTAGATCTCACCTTATATAGGCAATTGATTGGTTTGCTTATGCATTTGGTCAACACGAGGCCATATATAACATTTGCAGTAAACTCTCCTAGTTAGTTCATGGTTGAACCTAAGAGAATGCATTGAATAATCACTAAGCATGTGCCGTGTTACTAACGTGGTACAATTGAGTATGGGATCAAATGTGTTTAAGGTGAAGGTTGATAAGCTATACCAACACAAATTGAACAAACAATAAATAGGCAAAAGGAGCACTTCAGGGTGTTGTTTCAGTTTGGGATCAAGACTTATATCTGTAGGAGTTGATGAAATCCAACTCCACAGTCACCAAGATCACCTACATGCAAATAGCTTGCTGAAGAGAAAATGAAGGAGCAAGAGCTTGAAGCAAACAATGTAAGAGAAAATATTTCACAATAGGAAAAATGAAATTGCTATGTGAATGGATGAATTTACAATGAGAGAGAGACCGCTTATAAAGGCCTCAAGGAAGCTTGTAGAAAAAGCTGGAAGGAGGTAGAAGATAAGGTTGACAACCAAGCATCCACAAAAAAGTGGAACATGCTAGAAGAGAACAAACTCTCGTGTTGTCAACAACTAACCACTACAATGATTAAATACTAAATATTAAATAAATGCATTAACCTAAGTAAGCTTAAGTAAATAGAATAAATAATTAATTATTTACTCTAACACCCCCCCTTAAGTGCAACTTAGAGAAATGCCTTTAGCTCACAAAACTAAGATGAAATGCAGAATGGGTCCCGACAACAAGGCCATGTTAGGTACCCATGTACAATGCAAGAAGCTGCAACCTCTATAAACAGGAAAAGAGAGAAAACCACATGGGAAAAACCCTCCCCCAAAAAGAGGTAAGAACAAACATGCTGAAAAATAAAGGAAGGAAGGAAGGAAGGAAGGCATCAACAAGACCCCCCAAGGACAACTTCCATCGGAAATGTTTCAAGAGACTCTCTCAAAACCATAAGTACAACCAACCCCCCAATGAGAATAGACACCAAAGCCCCCCTAGAATGATGGAGCTCCTGTAGAAATGATTGAACCAAAGCAACTCCAATGTCGAAGAAACAAGGGCACATAACAAGGGAATCCCTGAATGAGAGGCAAAATTGGAAAGCCTAGTTGATGCCCAGAGGAGAATGTATGAGGAACTGGAAAGGGAATCCCCAAGGCAGGTGTGATGACACTGTCATGAATGTCCACTGTAGTATCTGCAACAAGTGTACCTGGAGTCTCAATGAATGAAGCTGGAGGATTAGGTAGAGTAGAAGAAGAATCCTGCAGAGGAGAAAAGCCCTCAACTGGATGTGGTGTAGCAGCCAAAATAGGGATCTCAGGAACAATACAAAGGTTCAAGTATCCTGACTGCACCACATGATGCTCCTGCGAAAGAGAAGTAGTGTGCTCCAACAATGGAGATGGTGGACCAAAGTGCGAGAAGGTGTAGAGGAGAGTGGAAGGACCAATTGCCCCTGTAGCAATAAGATCTCATGTAGCACGATCTCAAATGAAGATTGAATCAGTAGTGAACTCAGCTATCTTCCCTGATCCACTGCGTGTAATATGAGAAATCAAGAGAAGGTTGGCAGACAAAGATGGAACATACAATACATCATTGAATATACCATCCTAGATGTGAATTGAACCTTTCCCACAGATTGGTAGTGCACTATTATTCCCCATGAGAATATGAGGAATAGGAGAAGCCTCAAGAGTAGAGAAGACACCTTGGGAAGATGTCATATGGTGAGAAGCACCTGAATCCAATATCCAAGGAACCTATGAAGGAGATGTAATGGTAGCCTGTAATGCATGACCCTTTCCAAGATCCGATGTAGATGGCGAAGATGTGGAAGAAGACTGAAAGGCAGATCCCTGTGAGGTAGAAGAGGATGGAGAAGAAATGGTGTTCTTCTGAAGAAGAGCTTGCAAATCTGCAATTTGTTTCTCATAGCCATCAAATCTCTTCTAAAAACAATGTGCCTCATCATGAGATTGTTTCCCACAATAGGAACAGGTAGGAGTCTCAGTCTTCTTTTTCTCCTTCTTCTTAGAAGATGATGAACTAGTAGAAGAGGGATCTGATATCTGCTTCATCTTCTGCTCTTGTGTAAGCAATGCCTGTGACTGTGAACTTGAAAGTGAATCCATCTGAGTAATCTTGGACTATTCATGGGTTAACCGATCACAAAATGTCTCAAAAGAAGGCATCCTATGTCTATCACCCAAGGCATCCATAGTGGAGTAGAAAATGGAAGAGAAGATCTGATACTTTCCTCTCAACTTTGAGAGTATAAAAAAGATACACTCATTATCTGTCTTGGTTTTCCCACATCCCTGCAAAAGTGTACGTAGAGATTTGAACTTCATCAAGAAGTCCTCAATGGTGGGAAAGTTGTCAGGTGTCAAAGAAGTCAACTTTGCATCTAGCTGAAGTGCTCAGAACTCATTCACTTGGCCAAACAAAGTCTGAAATTTGAGCCAATAAGCTCGTGGACTAGTCAAACCATCTAAGTGAAATAGTAGATTGTTTGAAATGTTCAGTGCAATCAATCCCATGGCCTCATCCATTTTGTTCCTATGCTGAAGAACCTCAAAAGCTTGTGTAATAACAAGTTGATTCTCATCCAACCATGACCATAAGCCCCTTGACATGAGAAGCCGTGTCATTTGTGCCTTCTAGGTGTGATAGTTGTGTGGTGTGAGATGGGTCACAAATGGATCCGCCATTGAGAGAAAGGAGAAGATAGAAGTAGAAGGGTCTTATTATAGAAAAGAAAATGCTCCCCCCCACAATGTATAAATTGGGCACTCTTTACTTAGTGCGATTATAATAGCCAATTTAGGGCCTATTTCTGAAAGTAATATTTCTATCCACAGAACCTATAATCTAATTGTAGATCTGGAAAGTAGACAAAAAAAATACACTTTCAAAAAAAATAGAACTTGATTATGTGTACAGATGAGCCCGTACTAAGCATTTGAAGTGGCAAAAATTGAGAATTGCGAGTTGTAGAAAAATTCAAGAACAGAGATCTCAAACCACCTACACCAATGTGTAGATCATGGAATCCTACCCCAAAACAAAAAAAATTGCTTGAAAAAATGAGTCCGTATGAGGGAGATATCGCTGTTTGAAAATCACCGCTGCAGTTATTTTTTCTGAATCGCCGCCGTTGCACCTCCAAAAAATAAAGAAAAAAGCCCAAAAAATATTAGATCTGTTATGTCAAATCCTCTTTCTCCTTTTTCTCCAAATACTGAAAAAAATGCTCTTTCTCCCGATTGAAGAAGAAATCACAAACAAACTAGGGTTTGTGTCTCCGAATCGTGGCTTCAAAAAAATCCTTCGAACAAAAAGCAGTAGGGAGGCTCTCATACCATGTAGGAGTTGATGAAATCCAACTCCACAGTCACCAAGATCACCTACATGCAAATAGCTTGCTGAAGAGAAACCGAAGGAGCAAGAGCTTGAAGCAAACAATGCAAGAAAAAATATTTCACAATAGGAAAAATGAAATTGCTATGTGAATGAATGAATTTACAATGAGAGAGAGACCGCTTATAAAGGCCTCAAGGAAGCTTTTAGAACAAGCTGGAAGGAGGTAGAAGATAAGGTTGACAACCAAGCATCCACAAAAAGGTGGAACATGTTAGAAGGGAACAAACTCCCGTGTTGTCAACAACTAACCACTACAACTATTAAATACTAAATATTAAATAAATGCATTAACCTAAGTAAGCTTAAGTAAATAGAATAAATAATTAATAATTAATTAATTATTTACTCTAACAATATCTTGGTTTAGCAAGAAGCAGAAGTCTGTGGTTCTGAGTTCAACAGAAGTAGAATACATGACAGCTAGCATGGCAACATGTGAAGCTATATGGCTTCGAAAGTTGTTAGTAGCCTTGTTCGGCTAGAAGGTTGAAACTACTCCGATACATTGCGAAAATTAAAGTTGCATCAAGTTGTCTGAGAATCCAGTGTTTCATGGTAGGTCTAAACGTATAGACATCATATATCACTTCATCAAAGATTTTATACAACATGGGGTTGTTCATCTACAATACATACCTATAGAGGAGTAGGTAGCACACCTTCTGACTAAGGCATTGGGGAAGGAAAAATTTATCTTCTTCAGAGATAAGTTAGGTCTCATGTAGAACAACTTCCTCGCTAAGAGGGAGTGTTAGTTTGCTTAGCTTCGACAACTGTTCCTCAATATGTAATTATTTGGAAAATAATAGTTTCACTAACTAATTAGTTAGAATAGGGATACAATTATTTGTTAAATAATTGAATCCTTTTAGAAGCAACTAGAAACCAACTTGGTTAGGGTTGTTAAGTAGTTTTTTAAATCTTAGCCATCGATTGAGAATCAATCTCAACCGTTGGTTTTCCAACATGAATAGTATAAAAGGGAGTTAGGGGGGCATTTGGAGAACACAAGTTGGAGAAGCATTTGCAATGTTAGCAAATGCATTTGCAGTGGTAGCAAATAGTCTTGTAGTGTAAGCAAGGGCACAATGATAGCATTGGGGAGTATCAACAGGAGAAATTGGTAGGTTGCCGAAGTTTTGCTAGTAAGAGGCAAGGAATTTTGTATCTCTTGATTTGTTGAAGTTAATATAATTCCTCATCTATAGAATTGGTTTTCCTCTTAGGTTTTTTCTAGGGACAATTTTTATCCGAAAATATTAAAAATATTGTGTCATTGTGTTGCTTATTTCTTTCTGTATTTTATTGGTTAAGTTGGAGTTGTGTTATGTTTTGATATTAGCCGAGAATTGATTTTTGACAATTAAATAATTGTTTATGATAGGAGATTAGTAATCAGTGATTGTAATAGTAATTTTCACATTGAGGAGATGTCACTATTGATGTCATGGCAAAAGCCCCACCTTGTGTCATCCTATAAAATTGACTTAACCAAGGAAAGGAAATAAAACATCGAGAAAAATTAGTCAAAGACGTTGTACCTTTTTGTGATATACAAAATACATAAAAGTGGGATATTTTTTAATGTCAAGCTTACATGAGAAGAAGGTAGTGAGCTTTAAGGGCTTTCAGTGCTACCACTAGCTACTGATGTTCTAGAGTTGTAAGAAAAGGTAGGAGCAAGTAATGAAGGATATCTGGGAACATTAGGAACAAAAATGTAGTTTGAGGTAGTGTTTGAGTTTTTCTTGACACTGTGTTAAGTGACGACCCGAAACTTGGAGTCCTTGTAACAATTGATTGTCTCAAAATAGGAGATCGAGTTCAGATACTCTAGGAGATGGAGCTTGGATAGGCTATGATGACTAGGGTCATGCTTAAAAAATGATTTTTAGTAATATGAATTCACTTTTGACAAACAAGCATTGAAATTTGCTAACTCCAAGATGTGTACTACATCTAATAAAAATCAAAATACTCATTATACACATGTATAACACTATAGAATCAAGGTTGGATGGCGAAAGGGGTACTTGGGTACTTGGGGTATGACTATGACTATTTTTTCAAAATAGGGGGCAGAGGTACTTGAGCATATCATTTTTTAATTGTAATTAATATTAATAGGAAATTTGAAAATAAAACTCATAAATATGGTTTTTAAAAATAAAAAATAGTAATAAATTTTTCTGATATAATATATTATTTTCAGTTTCAGATATGCAATATGTTTGTAATAATAATAATATATGCTAAATGTTTAGAGGATTAAGAAAGAAGACATATTTTAAACATGAACAAGAAGATTATAAATCGTGTAACAATGACATATTGTTGATGATGAACTTCTAACTTGAACAATGATAAAGTCTACTATTAAGGAGTAGTATATCAAAGTCTCAAACTGATTACATATTAAATTAAGCTTGATAACCAACAAGTTAATACACAAACAAAACAAAATAAAATCATATCAGATATCTTAACCAAGGTCCTTAGCTATGATACGGTTAGTTGAGTACTCAACACTTGGGTACGTGTTTCTAGTACTTGCGTACATGAGTACATCATAGGAGTGTAGGCTCACATTCCCATGCAAGCTTGTATAAAACAAACCATGTAAAATGAGTCCTTGTAAAAACTCCATTCATTGATATAACTTCCATTACAAAGATTTGTCTGCTAAAAATATGTTTACATTTATATCAATAATTACATTGAGAGGCATTCTATACAATCAGAGCGCAAATCCAAATCTAAGCATGTGAATATGCCATAAAAGATTTGTTGTCAATAAAAAAAATGAGTGGTTACAAATAGTTTAGTTCAATATAAATTTATAAAATAAAAAGAAAAAAAAACATTCCTGAAATAATATTTGGATGAAATAATAGGAAGCCAAATGGAAAAGCCAAAATAAAAGGCCCTAAACAATAGGGCCAAAATAAAAGAACAAGAAAAGACAGGACCCAAAAAAATAGGGCTGAAATAATAGGACTCGAAATAATAACTTTGAAATAATAGGAATTGAAAAATAGGATATAAAAAAACAGGGCCGAAATGATAGGACATAAAAAATAGGACCTCAAAAATAGGCTTGATATAATGTTTTTACAACATTTCAAATATGAAACATTTTGTTTTTTTGTTAAATATATTTTTGTAGGCACATTCACGCTTATTTTTTGTGGGGAGTAGGGGAATTTGTAGAATGTCAATAGACATTCATTGGGGGATATGAAGAGCCTCTCACAAGTTATTAAACACATGCTCCTCATTTCATTTTCCTTTTATGTTTTTACAGTGAGGAAGGCGTGGAGAGTTTTGGAGGAGTAAATTGAAGTTTTTGAAGAGGAGTAGATTGAAGTTTTGGAACAAGTTTTTTGCAAGTGAGTTTTATTATTATTTATTTTTAATTTAATTTTGCATTTAGATTTAGTTATTCGTATAGATTTAGACGTAGATGTATATTTAGATTTAGATGTAGATTTAGTTTCAAAATTAATTGTAATGTTTTACGTTGATATATATTTCAATTTCAATTAGTTTCATTTAGATTTAGAATTGCATACAAAATTGTTTAGATTTGCATGCAATAGTTTAGTCTTGCATGTTTCACTTAATTTTAGATTTGCATTCAAAATCCATTTGATATATATATATATATATATATATATATATACATATATATATGATAATACTTTACATTTGCATGTTTTAATGTTCATGTTCCAAATTACTTTTAGATTTATATGTTTCATATTAGTTTTAAATTTTCATATTTCAAAATGATTTTGATTTGCATGTTTCATAATAGTTATACATTTGCATATTTCAAAATTTTAATATTTTCATGTTTCATAATTAAATTGTATCATTAATGTAGTTGACAATGCTGCCATGTTAATGATATTTGTATTATATTAAAGTTAATAATTTGTTTAAAATATACTAACTATATATTTAGTTTATATTTTATCATTATTTAATTAGATTAGATACATGTGTTTTATTTAGGTATTTCATAAAATAGATACATGTGTTTTATTTAGGTATTTATATTTATAATGTTTGAAAAGTGGAAGGATACATGCAACTATATTTCAAACATTACAACCAAAATGTTTCATTTAAAATAGTTTTAATTTTTATTATCTTATTTTGAGTAGTATTTATTTCAAAAAAATTATACTAATTATGCCAAGAGATGTTCTATACAATAAGAGCACAAATCCAAATTCAAGCACAAGAATATACAAAAAAAATTCTTTTTCAATAAAAAATAAATGTGAGTGGTACAAACAATTTCGTTCAATATAAATATATAAAATTAAAAAATGAAAAACATTTCCCAAATAATATGTGACCAAAACAATAGGAAGCCAAAGGACAATGCCAAAAAAATAGGACCCAAAAATAGGGCCAAAAAATTAGGACAAAAAAAAGGACCAAAATAATAGGACCAGAATAATAGGCCCATAATGATTTCTTTAAAATATTTCAAACATGATTTAAAAAAAAAAAATTATTATTATTATTTTTGCATACACATTCATGCATATTTTTTGTGGGGAGTTGGGGTTTTGAAACAATTTGTGGAATGTGAAAAGTCATTCAATAGGGGATACGAGGAGTCTCTCACAAGTTATAAAATTGACACTCCTCATTTCATTTTCATTTTGTGTTTTTGTAAGAAAGAAGAGATGGAGAGTTTTGGAGGAGTAGATTAAAGTTTGTGAGCAGTTTTTTGGAAATGAGATTTTTGTTTTTTACTTTTTATTTGTAATTCAGTTTTGAATTTAGATCTAGTTGCTCATTTAGAGTTGGATTGAGTTGTGTGTTTAGATTTAGTGTAGATTTTGTTTCAAAATTGCTTTGATTTAGATTTTAATTTGTTTCATTTAGATTTCAATTTAAATTAGTTTTATTTAGATTTAGAATTGCATTTAAAATCTATTTGATTTATATGTTTGATAATACCTTTCATTTGTATGTTTTTGATGTGCATGTTTCAAACTAGTTTTAGATTTGCGTGTTTCATATTAGTTTTAGATTTCTATATTTCAAACTAGTTTTGGTTTGCATGTTTTAGATTTTTATGTTTCATAATAATTTTACATTTGCATATTTCAAAATCTTTATATTTGCATGTTTCATATTTAGTTTATCATTAATATGGATGACAATAGCACCATGTTAATAAAATTTGTTTAAAATAGACTAGTCATATATTCTGTGTGTATTATTTCAATTTTTTCAACATAGTCAAATGACAATGTTGTGTTCTCCACAACTTTAATTATAATTGTGCAGGACTCTTTAATTATTTTTTAGGAAATTGTCAAACTCAATCTCAAAGAAATCATTTGGGGCCACTGAAGTAGTGAGATAGTATCATTAATGTTTGATTCTTTGTTCAATGTATCCATAGGTCAAATAGTAACCTACAAACTTATAAAAAAACATCAACATAGAAATAAATAGACTAAAAAGGTATTAGTAATTAACATAAATTTTTGAAATGAATAATGTTCAAAATAAGCTAAATAAAATAAAATAAAATTTTAAATAACACATTTACATTGTAATGTTCAAAATATGTGGCATTGCCTTTCACTTTTCGAACATTACAAACATAAACATTATATCCCAAATTTGACCATACTTCTACTCCAAATACTCCAACACTACTCCTAAATCTCATAGTTCCCTTAACCACATCCCTTATTTTAGTGTAACACTTAACCACTTAGTAGTTGTAACCATAACACTAAGTGTCGTATAAATAAAATGTAAAACCTTCGATCCTAACTCTAGCCCTAACTCTATATGTGATTGTACTAAGCATTTAGTAAATTATATACCTAACCTTTACCTAGTCTATAATTATACTACTAACTAGAAATAATATTATATTTTTAATAGGGAGAGGGAGAGGGAGAGGGAGAGAGAGAGAGATCATAGGTGTTACAATAACACTAATCATGGGTGTTATGAAAATACTAAACCACAAAAACAATTAACCTTATAATTAACTCAACACTAACTTGAAGTGTAATGAAAGCACTAATGTTAACCATAATAGGAGAAGTAACCCTAAAATTAAGTTAACAACAATAATAACACAAACCCTAGCAAACTTCATAAATAGAACCTAGGAATTCCCCATTTGGTTGTTGGAATAGGAATATAAAATTTGGAACACGTTTTCTATTTTTCATTTGGTTCGTCAATTGGAATAGGGAATAGGAATACATATTCATGTTTTGCCTCTAAAATGCGCTTATGCCCATTCCAAAAAATAACTATTATTGGAATAACAATTCCTATTCCCAATATGCATTCCTATTCTCCATTCCTATGCTTGCAACCAAACGGGCCCTAAGTGTAACAATATCACGAACACTAACTGTAGGTGTCATAATATCATATTAAGCATTATTGTGACACTAATTATAATCTTAACAATTATCTTATCGCAAATGTGCCCCTTAACAATAACTCTATATCTAACCCTAACTCAATGAGCAATTCTAGTCCTAACCTTAATCCTATGTCTAATCCTTCACATATCCTACCTATGTTTGACCACAATCCTAATCATAACACTAACCCTAACCCTACTCCTAATCATAAGCATAACCCTTGTCCTAACCATACTACTAAATATGATGCTTTTCCTAATTGTAATTCCTAAGCCTTAAATCTAGTTCTAACCATAATCCTAACCCTAACCCTAACTGCAACCCTAACTGTAACCATAACCCTACTACCAATCATAAGTCTAACTCTAACCCTAACCTTACTACTAAATGTAATCCTATCCCCATTTGTAATTCCCAAGCCCTAAATGTTATCCTAACTCAATCAACATTTCCTTGTTCTAACCCTTCACTTGTCCCAAGTCTTAAATCCTAACCCTAAGTCTACTCCTAAGTGTAACACTAATTATAATCCTAATAGTTTCCCCATCATAAGTGCACTCCTCACCATAACTCTATATCTAACTCTAACTCAATGATTAACCCTAGTCCTAATCCTAATCCTGACCCTTACCCTAACCCTAACCCTATCCTACTCCTAACCATAAGTCTAACTCTAACCCTAATTGTACTACTAAATGCAACCCTTTCCCCAATCATAATTTCTAAGCCTTAAATTTAACCCTAACCCTAAACCTGACCCTAACCCCAACCCTAACTTTACTCCTTAAACCAACCCTAATTGTAAGTCAAACTCCTTCCTTATCATAACTTCACTGCTAACTCTAATTCGAAGCCATATTGCAAACCTAAATATAACTCTGTAGCTAATTGTAACCCTAACTATAACTATACCCCTAACTCTAACCCTAATTATAAGCATGTCTTTAACCTTAACACTAACTCTAACCATAGTCGTACTCCTATCCATTACAAGACCCTTAATCCTAAGCCTTTCCCTAAGTATTATAGAAAGCATAACCATAAAAATAAAAATAATCTAAAACCCTAACCCTAACTCTACTCTTATCTGTAACCCTAACTATAATAATAAACACCTATATGTATGGCCCTTATCCTAATTAAAGGTATACAAATTAAACATGACATATATAATTAAAAATAAAATTTTTAAGAATAATTTTATACTAACTTTAACAAAATATACAACTATAATTAAAAATTAATTAATAAATTTAATACTAACCTTATCATAATAAAAAAATAAAAAAATATTTTTGCTGTTGTGCCGTGACTACCACTAGCTTACACACACACACACACACACACACACACACACACACACACACACACACACACACACACACACACACACACACACACACACACACACACACACACACACACACACAATATGCCAAGAGCAATCATCCTCAAGACACCTATTTTCCTTAAATCCCAAGATTATTTTCTCAATTGGGATTGATGAAAATAAGCACCTTGAAAATGATTACTCTCAGAGTATTATATATATAAGTATATTATAAGCTAATTATTAAGAGGACTATAACAAATGAGCAAATTACTTGAGAATTTTGAACCTTTTCAATTTCCAATTCTACAAGTTGTCAAGTACTTATTCAGCATGAGCTGCACTTCTCTTAGACTTTCCCAACATAACCACTAAACCAAGTCAAGTCACATCTATAATACAATTTAAAGCTGTTCATTTTTATATGTATAATAGATTAAAATTAAAAAAACATTTCTATAAATTTGAATAAATCATCACTTTATAACATATATAAAATATTAATAAGTTTAAAATATCAACTTTAATATTTAAATTTTTGATTTAAATATTACATTTATTGCTTTTTTATTTGTTAATTTTATATTTTTTATAATTTAAAAACCAATCTAAATAGTTCAAGATATTTAATCTTAAAAATAAATAATACTAAATGTTAAAATTCTCATAAATTTGAATTTCAATAGAATAATATCGATGACTCAACAACGATCATTCTTTAGTGAACTCATAAGGAGGATAATGCTAGGCACTTTTCTGATTGACAACCCAAAGTTTTAGCACATTTTGGAGGTGTTGTTGGGAGAAGAATTCATGTAAATAGAAAAAAGATACATGTTTCACATTGATGTGGCCTTTGTGGCGTTTTCTTAGGCACTTCAATGGGATCAAAAGAGAGACTCTACATACAATGTTCACTTCTGGGAAGCTAGAGTGGACTGGAGGAATGGTCCCAATGCTAGCATTACCAAACTAGGGCTTGGCTTTTGAACCAAAGAGAGGACTTGACATTTGGTAGAGGCTACAAGGCAGAGTTCCAAACCTTTCATTATCTTTGAAGAAATCCACAAGGTCAAGAAGGTCTGCTCTGGTAAATGGTCTTGGAAGTCCCTAATATGCAAAAGCAAACAAATATTAGAATTTCAACGCTCTCTATTTGCCCACATCTATATAAAGATCCAAAAGTGAGTTTGGCAGTGATGGATGAAGAGGTTTTGACACTTTCTATGTCTGGATGATGAGAATAGGCAATGGTGTTAACCCTGATAGGGGTTTTACCTATTATGATGACCTCTGCCTCAACCATGGTGCATGTCTCAAGATCAAAATCATTCCCATCACTGTTCTTGTCGTCATCGTTAGGTCAGGGAAAAAATAATGAGCATGACAAAGCTAAGATTTGTACGAGAAATTAAATTTGAGGTAGTGGGCAAATTGGTAAATCTATTATTGAAATATGTCTTCAACCCAAAATCTAACCTTCTATCTGCATTCAAAATATTAGAAGATTACAACAACTATGCCTCTAGAATTACTCCTCAAATCCTTGAATTAGTTGTCATAGCTTCAAGACAAGAGACATAAGCGTCAAAGTTCTTGCCTATAGTTACAGTGCAATACTTTTTGGGAATGAAAAAAAGAAAAAAAGAAAAACATCGTCAAAGTAGAGTGAACAAGTGTGTTACACAAATTCAGAAATAGACAACCACCGTCTAAATGGATCGTCTCTAAAGAAGCTAGCAAATTGTAGGGATATAATTTAATAATTTATTCTGATGGGCTAGCTGACTATTCAAAATAGAAATTTTACATTGGATGCTTGCATAAATTACCTCTCACAGGCAGAACTAATAAGATGTGTTTATTTGTGAAATATAACTTCATTGCATGCATTTTAAAGGAGGATTTGAATGGTATTCACAATTAAGAAAAAATAAGTGGTCATGTCAGAAGTTCTAAAATTAGTACTTGTTTTTTAAATATCAAACTTTTCAAAATTTCTAAAATAATGTTTAATTCGAGCATGGAAAAGAAGTGCTTCAATGTTTTATGTAAGATTCATCAATAAATTATTCAATGAAAGAAATGAAATAGACAAGAAAATAATTGACGAATCAAGAAGATATTAAAAATGCTAAAAATAAAACAAGACAATTAAAAATAAAACAAAACGCATTAAAACAAGTAAAAACCAACTTTATAATTCTTTTAGAATTTAATATTTATATAAATTAATAAATATAAAATTTTCAATTTTAATTTTTTTTACTAATAGTTATTAAATATATCCTAATAATTAATACTAAAAATAATTTTAGGATTAAATTAAACTTAAATTGTATATTCATACACAACATAAAATATATCGTGTTACTATTTATTTCCAAATCCTTTCAAATTAAACCTAAATTAAACTCTAACCAATATATGAAGAAGTCTACTTAAGTCATATTATCCATTTAAAACCAAATACATTCCATATCAGAAATCCATCTTTTTAATAGTTTAGAGCATTGTGAAATTGTGATTGATAATTTAAGAGGGGGATTGTAAGGTGACAACTTCAACCATTGGCATATGGAGGAAAAGTCTTGTAACCACAATAATTTTTTTTAAGGAGATTGAATTTTTAGTTGACGCATGAATTAGTGTGCACAACATGATACAACCATATCATGTAAGCTGTAGGCTTTGACATGTGTTAGTATACGCCTCAAAAGAATAATGGGCATAACAAATATGCATAAGATCCGGTTCTTTTCTTTTAGAGTAAGCTAAGAAAGTAGAGAGCATTCTGGAAAAGGAATTGTATAATAATAGTGAATCTAGGATGGTAGGAAAAAGTATTAACCAAAGTCTTAATGTCAATTGCAGTTTTGGTTGTGATCTGTAAGAGAGAAATGAAAAGGATATTGATGAACAAATTTGTAGAGTGGTTAAATGTGTTAAACACAATTTTCTACTACTTCGTCATAGCTAAGGAAATCTAGAGTGCCTTTTGTTCTACTATAAATGGATGGAACAATGAGGCTAACAAGTTGGATATATTATTTGAAAAGATTAGGAATATCTCTTTGAAAATAATGAATTATTTTTGGTTGTTGTTATCTATTAAAATTATATGGCAAACTTGGATTTTCAAAAATGAGGAGAAATTTTCAAGGTAAGGAGAGATCTCTTATTGAGCCAAAAAAAACTTATTATTTCTAATGTTGCTTCTAGTAATTAGTATGAGGATATGAAAACGATAGTTCAAGAAACTTCTTGGAGGAGTTGTAACAATTAGTGCCTCGAAGATACTATAGAGGCAATCATGGGAAAACAAAAAATAGGAGAACCTATTGTTCCTCCCAAGTCTCTTAGAATTCGTGAGAAGATATAATGTAAAGGAGCCAATTGAAGGTTACAACCAGAGATCTATTAAAAGAAGTAAACTCAGCGAAGGTGAAAATTATAGTTTGCAAAAGCTCAATCTAATCTAGATCTAGCTGTACAACTAAGGGGTGATAAGAGATGGAAATTTTAGTGATAGTAAAACCAGTAGATTGCCTTTGTCATGGCTCAATTTTTTTATGTAAACAATATGATTTGCTTCTATTGAAACTACTATATTTTTTAATGTCGTTCTAATACAAAGTGTAACTAGAGCAGTGATTAGTAGTGACAACTTAGGAAAAATCAATTTTGAATATTTTAGTTTGTAGTGTTTATATCCTATATCTAATAGAAAAAAAAGGGCAGTAAGGATGAACAAAGGAATATTGACAAAAAAATGAGTAGGATAGAGTCACAATTCAATTATATGATGAAGACATCTGTAACTAGTGCTTTGTTAGTTCTTATTTATATGATTAAATTTCATAGGATTTTCCATATAAAAGATGAGAGATTGTTTCCAAGTTTAGTTGGAAAACTTTCCAAAGATTGTTTCTAGGTTTGATTTGGGAAGCTTGCCAAAGATTTCTTCTACTAGGATCATGTAAGTTCAACAATTTTTGAACTTCGACAAGAATTTGAAGATATGCTCAAAATTGTAATATATGACAAAAAAGTAGTAGTCCTTTGAATCTAATTTCTATTTTAGGCCCTAAAAAAAAGGCGGCCAAATAAAGTGGTACTATTTTTTAAAGAAAAAAATATAACATAGCGCAAAGTGTGGCCTCCTTAAAATTGTAACTTATTTTTTGAAATCCTTTAATCTTTGTGGTCAAAAGTTACCTAACACTGTGTAGTTTATTCCGGATTTTTTGGGTAATTTTATTATGTGTAACTTTTTTAATGAATTTCATAAGTGGGCACATCCCAAAAATGTGAAATATATGTGTGCCCCCCCTAGAATTGTTGTAAAGTAATCTAAAATCAAAACCTTTTTTTTTCAAAGTGTGTAGAATGGAGTCTAGTTTCTAAAAAACTAACTTGTTACAAAATTCGATGAATGAGCTAAAATCTACACCCCAATTAGTACATGTTGGTTTTTGAGGGAAAATGGACATACTTTGAAAATAAATTATAGTTAAAAGGATTGAAATAGTATGAATTAGAAATAAATTATATGGTTATTTAGCTGACACAAAGATTTACAATATCATGCAACCTGATTTTATCAATACTCAACCACAAGGAAACTTGAAGAAGAGCACAAAAGAAAACTCAAACATTTTTTTGTATGCTTGCTGCAAAACACGTCTCCCACTAGTTTAGAGCCTCCAAACCTTTGGGTTGGTTCCCCAAAGAAAATCCAAGCTTTAGGCTTGGTTTAATCCAATGCTTTATATAGTGCGCATGAGCACACACTATAGTGGGTGCACTCAATGTAATTTTTTTTTAAATTTAAGGCTTCCATAGCGCACACATGCTTTGTAACCCTTGTATTTCAATAGAGAGGATGGATAGGGAGAGAGCGAAGGAGAGAAGTAGAGAGGGAGATACAATAGAGAGTGAGAAAAAACAAAAGATGAGGAGAGAGTAGGGGATAGGATGTAGAGAGAGAGGATGGGGAGAGAGTAGGAGAAAAAAGAGAGATGATGGAGAGAGAAGGGGATGGGGAAAGAGCATGTGATAGGAGGAGGAGAGAGAGAGAGGGGATGGGGAAAGAGCATGCGAGAGAGAGAGAGAGAGAGAGAGAGAGAGAGAGAGAGAGAGAGAGAGAGAGAGAGAGAGAGAGAGAGGATGGGGAGGAGAGTGAGAGAAATAAATATACAACTAAAGAGAGTTAGAGAGGGAGGGAGAAATGGAGAGAGAGTGAGAGAGAGGTAGAGAGAGAGAGAGAGTAAGGGATGGGAGAGGGTGGGATAGGGAGAGAGGGAGGGGGAGAGAGAGATGAATTCATCCATTGACTTTGACCACTTGTCTGATCTAGTGCAACCTGGTAATATATATCTATGTAAATTCAATATGTAACTTTATAAATTTTACCTAAGTACTTGTTGAATTAATCAACACACTATGTACATATATCACTGTAGGCCATGTTTTTACTATTATTACACCTAAAGACAATGAAGAAGGGACAAATTATTATTTGTGTCGTCGTGATCAGGCCAAACAAAATTTGGATCACTCGATTACAGATGGTGAAGGTTTAGAGTACCATATAGGTGTGATGGTTATAACCGATACATGGCTTAGATAATATTTTATGAAGAACCCTAACTTGTGGTTATTCAAGGATTGGCAAATATAGAGGAATATTCTTCATTATTTGGACCTTGTTGTCACGTCAAATATCCACTTGATCAAATATGGAGGAAAACCACATAATAAGACTCTTTGCAAGGTTCACAAGTTAGACCACGAGGCAATGCTTTAGATAATAAAATGTAGAGCAGATCTAGTTGGATCATTAGGCTGAATATAATTACAAAAATATTTGATGTAACATTTATATTTCATATATTTTTTTGGGCAAGACTAGAGGTTTTCTCTCTTAGCTCTTTCCTACCAGTGCCTTTCAGAGCTAAGTTGTACATAAAAATTAACATCATTAATATAAATATATGAATATTATTGTCTACTTGAAATATTTGTTGACTTATTTTAAATTAGATCCATAATTGTCTAGTTGAAAAATTTGTTGACTTTTCTTAAATTAGATCCAATCTTGCAATCAGAATTTTTTAGATGATTCGATCTTCAATTTATATTTTCATTTTAAACTAAACATTTTTGCTTTGTTACTTCCTTGTTGCATCTTGTTGATTGCTTGGATGTTCATGGGCACATCAGGCAGAATTGACCCTAAGAGTCACTAAATGCCATAGGGCAACAATCTTTGATAGGGCATATCTCAGAGCTCGTGCAAGGTAGGGATGCAATGTTGGGTGCTACAAGACCGTGTTTTTGACATACACAATAACCTCTCTCTCTTTTTGGAGATTCGATTCCATTTTGATTTTGTGGAACCATATCGAGTGATGCTAAAACTTAGTGTTAGCTAGTACAAAGTTGTGAACTGGTGAATCTCTCTAACTATTCATCGTGGGATCGAACTGTCTGCTCTGTTAGCTCCGAGTGTTGGGTAAATCCAAGTCCCAAGCTCATCTCATCCCATTGATTGCTCAAATGTTCTCAGGAATGCCGGGTGGAACTGACCCTAAGAGTCACTAAATGCCACAGGGAAACAATCTTTGACAAGACATATCTTGAAGCTCGTGTGAGTTATGGATGCAGTGTCAGGTGCTATAGGATCATGTTATCGATACCTATAATAACATCTCTCACTTTTGGAATATTTGATTCTGTTTTGATTTTGCAGCCCCATCTTAGGTGATGCTAAAAGTTGTAGTGTTGGCCAGTAAAAATTGCCAACTGGTGAATCTCTCTAACTATTCATTATGGGATCAAACTATCTTCTTTGTTAGCTTTGAGTAGTTGGGTAAACCCTAGTCCCAAGCTTGTCTTGTCCCATTGATTGCTTGAACATTCTTAGGCACGCTAAACATAATTGACCCTAAGAGTCATAAAATGCCATAGGGAAGCGATCTTTGATTGGGCATATCTCAGATATTGTACGAGGTATGGATACAATATTGGGTGTTATAGGATCATGTTGTCAATACCTATAATAATCTCTCTATTTTTGGAGATTCAATTCCTTTTGATATTGCAGCCCCATCTCGGGTGATGTTGAAACTTGTAGTGTTGACTAGTATAAAGTTACCAAATGATGAGTCTCTCTAACCATTCATCATGGGATCAAACTATCTATTCCATTAGCTCCAAGTGGTTGGGTAAACCCTATCCCCAAGCTTGTCCAGTTCTGTTGATCGCTCAAATGTTGTTGGACACACTAGACAAAATTGACCCTAAGAGTCACTAAATGCCATAGTGAAACAATTTTTGACAGGGCATATCTTAGAGCTCGTACAATGTATGTATGCAATGTTGGGTGCTATAGGATTGTGTTGTTGACACCTGCAATAACCTCTCTTGCTTTTTGGAGATTCGATTCAATTTTGATTTTGTGGCCTCATCTCAAGTGATGTTGAAACTTGTAGTGTTGCCCAGTACAAAGTTGCCAACTAGTGAATCTCTCTAACCATTCATTATGGGATATAATTGTTTGCTCCATTAGCTCCAAGTGGCTAGGTAAACCCTAATCCAAGCTTGTCCCATCTAATTGATCACTTGAACACTCTCAGACACACTGGATGGAACTGACATTGAGAGTCACTAAATGCCATAGGGCAACAATCTTTGATGGGGAATATCTCAAAGTTTATGCGAGGTATGGATGCAATTTTGGGTGCTACAAGATCATGTTGTTGACACCTACAATAATCTCTCTCACTTTTTGGAGATTCGATTCTATTTTGATTTTACGACCCCCTCTCGGGTGATGCTAAAACTTGTAGTGTTGGCTAGTACAAAGTTGTTGACTAGTGAATCTCTCTAATTGTTCATCATGGGATGAAATTGTTCACTTTGTTAGTTCCAAGTGTCTAGGTAAACCCTAGTCCCAATCTCATCCTGTCTCATTGATCACTCAAACGTTCTTGGGCACACCAAACAAAATTAACCCTAAGAGTCACCAAATGCTAACAGGGTATATCTCAGAGCTCATGCAAGGTATGGATGCAATGTTGAGTGCTATAGGATCGTGTTATCTATACCTACTATAACCTCTCTTTTTGGATATTCAATTCAGTTTTGATTTTGCGGCCCCATCTCAGGTGATGTTGAAACTTGTAGTGTTGGACAATACAAAGTTACCAACTGGTGAATCTCTCTAACCATTCATCATGGGATCAAACTGTCTACTCTATTAGCTTTGAGTGGCTGGGTAAACCCTAGTCCCAAGCTCGTCCCATCTCGTTGATCGCTTGAACATTCTTGGGCACGCCAGACAAAATTGACCCCGAGAGTCACTAAATGTCATAGGGTAGTGAACTTTGTCAAGGAATATCTCAGAGCTTGTGCAAGGTATGGATGAAATTTTGGTGCTACAGGATCATGTTGTTAGCACCTACAATAATATCTCTCACATTTTGGAGATTCGATTCCATTTTGATTTTGTGGCTCCATCGTGGGTGATGCTAAAACTTGTACTGTTGGTTAGTACAAAGTTGCCAACTAGTAAATCTCTCTAATCATTCATCATTGGATCAAACTATCTATTCCTTTAGCTCCAAGTGGCTAGGTAAATCGTAGTCCCAAGCTCATTCTCTGTCGTTGATCGCTCAAACATTCTCAGGCATGTTGAACATAATTGACCTTGAGTCACTAAATGCCATGGGGCAACGATCTTTAATGAGGCATATCTCAGAGCTCATGTGCAGTATGGATGCAATATCAAGTGCTACATGATCATGTTATTAACACCTAAAATAAACTCTCTTTTTGGAGATTTGATCTCATTTTGATTTTGCGGCCCCATCTCAAGTAATGCTGAAACTTGTAGTGTTGGGAAGTACAAAGTCACCAACTGGTGAATCTCTCTAACTGTTCATCATGAGATTGAACTATCTTTGCTATTAGCTCCAAATGGCCAAGTAAACCCTAGTTCCAATCTCATCCCACCTCGTTGATTGCTCAAACATTCTCGAGCATGCCAGATTGAATTGGTCCTAAGAGTTACTAAACATTAAGTGTTGATACTTGTAAAAATGAAAAAGATACAAGAAGTTGAAGATGACATCCTAGGGGTGTAGAATCCATCACCATACAAAGGAAGTCAAAGATAGTGTAGTCAATCCAAGTGGATAATGACAAATAAAAGACATGTAAGAAAAGATGCAACAACTATAGCTACACGAATCATAAAAAGAGCATAATGTGTTTCCATGAATGAAGCTCTCGAAGAGATGGATAAGCAAGAAATTTTGATATCAAATTCTATGAATAAATTAAAAACTATATTTCAAGTCTTCTCATGTTGTGAATACAAAACATATATAAACTCTTGACATGTTTATGATGACACTAAGATTCAAGCTTAGACGTTTACATAATGCAAACAACTCAAGATTCAAATTTCAATGTTAATTGTATAACAGTAATAAGAATTCAAGTTTCATTTTTTTCATCCCAACAAAAACTCTAGATAAGTTACTCATAATCGAAAGTACTCATAACTTGTACAATCTAAATACAAATTAATATCATAGTCTTATTCACATGTCAAAAGATATTATCAAAGCTTATTATAATATTTCCTACCCTTATTTTGGATGCAAATTATATTAAAATGAAATACACGAAATACTTAAAATGTAAACAAGAAAAACAATATATATATATATATATATATATATTACGATAACCAACAATTTCATACATGGACAATCCAATGCATCAAATATATATCATACATCAAATATATAATGTCATGTATACATCAAATGTATGTCAAATATGTCCACTTTGTTGGTTAACAATTTGTTTTCCTTGATTTGGTTTATGCTTTGACTCTTAATATGCTCAATGTGGTGAAAGACAAAGTTGTTAGCAATAGAATGGGTCAGTGTAGGTGTTATATGAAGAACTCCTAAATTGGAAAGGTACAACTCCCTTATGTGAAAAGATTTGCAATGAATATTGTCTTTAGTAGATCAAAGAGATTTAGGGGTGTGATCCTAACCAGAGAGCATAAGAGGTATGACTAGATTGCCGAGAAACTACAAACATTCCAAGGGAATTTTAGATACTGACTCGTAGAGTTCCACAACTATGAAGACACAAGAGTCACTTTTAAGTTCCCTCAACACCTAAATGCATCCTATTAATCTACTTAATGCAAAATGCATTACTAACTAACAATTAGATTTCACAATAACCATTAGATTCCTACTTAGTAGCTTATATCAACCAAATCTAGAATTTCTCACACAACAATGAAAATAAACATGCACTAACCTGTATAGAATAGAGGAAATAAGGTAGTAATGCAAATGAAGGAAATAAAGCTTACAACTACTGAAAATAAAGAGAGAAAACCCAATTTATTTGCAATCCCACATTATTCATCACAACACATTTCATTTCAAGCACCATACAAGAACTAACGCTAGATTAACACGAACAACATAATTAAAATATGGACACAAAATCTCACGTAGTAGTTCGAGCTACAGAGGTTTTCCCAAATCTAAATTTTACTGATCTTATTTACTTCTTAAAAAGTTACATTTACAAGCCCCTTTAGAGCTGGCCAGTTACATTTCATGATTACTCACTAGAGCATCATTGAATTATTCTAATAATAGGATTGACTCATTAGTCATTCATTACAATAATTTATCCTCCAAGGAGAATGCCAAACATGGATACAATATTAGAGAGTGTGTGAGAGAGAAAAGGTGACACATGTCATATGGTCAGAGGGATAGTGCAATCCTCTATTGAAGCATCAATTTTTCTTTGGAGTTATGACCTCGGCTCTGTATGCCTTCATTGCATCAGTTACACTCTTTAACTCATGGACACTTGGAATGAGAATGTTGTTAGCTCTTATGATCCAATAATCATGCATTTTTGTCAATTCTTCAACTTTGGAGATCTTTGATTGGAGGTTCTCTGTTGCATGCTTCAGAACAGAATCCACTGCTGAGAGTTCTGAAATCTTTGACACTTGTAAATCTGATGGTTCACTAGTCTCTTCAATGAATGTTGGTAACTTAGTCTTCATTTGTTCGATGTCTACCAAATGGCCATTAATGGTAACATATGATTCAGTGTGAAAAACCTTCAAATGTTCAAATATCTTGTCCATTATTTTCTTCACTAAATCATAGACTTCCTTTAGCTCATGCTCAGACTTGACTGAGCTCTCAATTTTGAATTCCAATGATTGCTTCCAATGAAGCAATGGTTCTTGGCTTGTTTTGAGTATCCCATGGGTCATAGCAACATTAGTTTTCATGTCAATCAACTCTTGCAATAAAGCCAATTCCTCTATTAGGCTCTTTGATGCTTTGTACATCAAAACTTGGTGGCTTGACCTTGCTTCTCTCAATCTTTCAATGTTTAATAATATATTTCCAAGGTTCTCAATGAGAGGGGGACCTTGGGATTTCATTTCATCAACCTAGAAATGAACAATTTGACTAAACTGCCTCTCCCGCTGTAGCTTAAGTAGAAAATTCTTGTTCTCCTCTACACTTGGGTCGGATGTTCTTGTAGAGGTGTTTCCAAGTGCAACTCTAATGTAATTCATCAATTCCTTATTTGAGGCTTTGAGTGCCTCTTTTTTTGATCTCAATTCTTCCAGTCTATCCTCAATCATCTCATTTGTTGATTTCTAGATGTTGATCATTAAATTGTGCACTTGAATGCCTATGTCAACCATTCTAATATGAAAATCATTAGTAGCTAGCTCACGAAACTTTCCCTCCATCTGAAGTTCTGCAATCTCCACTAGCATAAGACTAGTAGAGGAATTGATGTAGGAGCATCTTGGGTGTAAGGACAATCTTGCATCACCCAAAAATATTTTATTTTTAGTATTTTCTATTTTAATAGGGACTAGTAGACAGGGTGGTTACTATTTATGGGAACTTACTATTTTTAGTAAGTTTGTAATACGAGCTTGGAATGTTCTCATTTTCTATAGGAAGTTTCATTTTAGATTTGTAAGATTACCATAAAAATCCCATTGCTCAAGCATTAGTATCAGAGAAGTTATGGCAGATTTTGGATGGAAAACTTTGTAGAAAGATCTTCAGGTTCACCATTGGAGGCCTTAGAGTGCCTGAATGAGGTCCAAAAACTCGTTGGAAGGGCCTTCGCACCATTCTAAGCCTATAGATCAGGAATTAACATTTTTGAAAAGTGGTTATAATAGCCAATCAGAGCAACAATTTGTGAGTTATGGCCTTCAGAAGTTGGGCTACCAAAATTTATAAAATAATTTATCAAAGATGTATTTGGCTGACTCTATGTGTATTGTTAGGGTTTGTCAGCCCTAGGTATTAAGTTTGAGCATGTAGAACTGTTGGAATTATGATATACTTGTCATTAGTGAAAACACTTATTCAATTTTGAATGCTTATCTAGCTCATCACTTAGTCTATAGTGTATACCGAGCATTCAGTGGTTATCTTGTAAGTTCAGCAGGTAAACAGTTCTCACTGAGCATTCAGTGGTTACCTTGTAAGTTCAGCAGGTAAACAGTTCTCACCGAGCATTCCAGAGGATACTGAGTGAATGAGAAGTTTAACAGTGTTTACCGAGTGAAAAAGGTAAATGAAGGACTTAGTGTTTACCAAGTGAAAAAGGTAAATGAAGGACTTAGTGTTTATCGAGTGAAGAAGGTAAACGAAGGACTCAGTGTTTATCGAGTAAAGCAAGGTAAACGAAGAAGTTAGTTTCTACCGAGTGACACTATATCTATCGAGTCACCAATGGTTACCGAGTTCCAAGCAATGTTGTGTGGCTAGTATGAATTGAGCCTCTACTCCTACCGAGTGCATGATGATGTCGAGTAACGTAGTGGATGCCATGTATCAGAAGGTCACCAAGTCAGCATGAGGAACCTGAGTTTTCTACTATTTGGCCGATTCTGTAATATTTTGTTCACTTAGTTTTGGCCGACCTTGCAATTGTAAATATTGGAATGGTATATATGTAATGTATGATATCATTTGCAGTAAGGATGGATATGAAAATATAAAGAGAGTGATATTCGCATGTGAAGAAGGTATTGCTATATTTTGAGGATAGTAAAAGCGAATCAACAGCAGAGTAAAAAGAATACAACAAGGTCAACATAGGAGCAAATAAGTTATATCTATCACATCAGGTGATCAGTGCAAAAAAGGGATCTTATCAACAAATAGTTGTAAGCAGATCCACTGCTTCATCCTAATAGGTGAATCAGTTTATAAATCCTTTAACAGGGTAGACTTAACAATCTTTTTGTAAATCTCCTAATAGAGTGCATACTTTGTTGTATGTTTTTAAATCCTCTAACAAGGTGGATCTAGCAGTCCTAATTGCTCCTAACAGGGCAGATCACCAGAAGTGATCATTGTAAGCCTTAACAGGCCAACTTTATGCTACAGTATTGAAATTTTGTGGGCATCATCCCCACCCTAGTTTTACTTTCTAATTGGAAGGTTTTTGGGTCACCAAATCATTGTGTTCATGTGTTATGAATGTTTATCTTTCCATGCATACAGTAAATTAAATAAATAAATGGTTAATGCTTTCAGTGCTAAATTGATTTAAAGTTTTCAAAGTTACTAATTCACCCCTCCCCTCTCAGTAACTTAGCTAGTCTTGATTATTTCCAACAAGAACCTTCCCAGGCAGCATAAAACTGCCTATTTAAGAAAGACCCGAACATTGTCTAGGATAGCTCTGGGTGATTGTTCACAACCTATCTTGAACATTATTGTACTGAAGGCATTCATGTTGGTTAGCATATTGTACTTATGAATTTTGTAATTCTGCATTTGTGGCGCAAATAAGAAGTCCATATTTTGTTCTTGCATTTGCTGTTGTTTCTTTGTTTCTGTTATGAGTTTATGGTATTAAGGGGAGCACCCTGCATCAAGTGGTATCAGAGCTAGAGTTCTTGAGTGTGTGGACAGATTGCTGACTGTGAGGCAGTTTGCACTAGGACCATGGTTTGGGCTGAGTGTGTAGACAAATCATCGATTGTGAGGCAGTTTGCACTAGGGTTTCAATGGAAGCGTGATAATGCCTCCATGAAGAGAGCGTGAAAGAAGAGCTATAGGTGTTACACTTGAGGGTTTTCGAGCCCTCCAAAGGTAAATGCAAGCATTGGAAGAACAAATGCAAAGATGAATAAATCTTCCTGTAAGAGATGAAAATGAGGATGAGGACGAAGTAGAAGAAAATGACAAAGTAGAGGTAGTTATAACTTCAGACGAAGAGAGGCTTTTAAGGGCCATGTCCAAGATTGGAAAAAGACCTAAGTTTGAAGTTCCCACATTTTCAGGAAATCTCAATCCAGAGGAGCTGATTGATTGGATCAATGAACTAGAGGAGTACTTTGAGTATGAAGATATTGATGATCCTGATAGGGTCAAGTTTGCAAAAGCAAAATTGAAGGGACATGTGAAGATATGGTGGCAGGAGGTTCAGTTGGAACGCAATAGAAAGGGAAAGGACAAAATCACTAGATGGAATCAGATGAATGATAAATTGAAGTTACAATTCATTGTCGTGGATTATGATCTTGATCTGTTGAAGAAAATGCAAGGGTTGAAGCAAGCGGGCAAAACTATTCAAGAGTATACCGAAGAGTTCTATTGAGTTCTCATTAGAACAAGCCATGCAGAAGATGATAAGGAGAAAGTCACTCATTATCTTAATGGGTTAAGGGCAAGCATTCAGGATGAGATGAGTCTAGTTTGAATGAACAATATTGAGGAGGCATATCAATTTTCCCTAAGAGTTGAGGAGAAACTGAGCAAGAAATTTGACAATAAGAATAGAGGAAGGGTTGTAGTGGAAGATGTGGTGGATGATCTTATGGTGGTCGTAATGATGATCAAAAGAATAAGGATGAGGCTGGAAGTAGCAGTCAGAACCTGAGGGGAAACAATTTCAATCATTTCCATGATCAGAACAATAGAGATTAGGGAGTAAGAGGTAGAGGACAAGGATTTGGAAGAGGAGGCTTTCATGGGAAATGTTTTCACTATGGAGAAGAAGGGCATAGAGCATTTGAATATACCTATGCTAAGGAAGGACAGATATAAGAACAAAAGGCTAGACTAGAGTTGCACATGTTAATAAAGATGCTAGATCCTCACATTTTGAAGATGATGAATTAGGAGAAGTCCTAGTTAATCAGAGAGTCTTGCTAAGTGGTGAGAATGAACTTGAATAAAGGAGCTTGTTTCGCACAAGGTGTAGATGTGGAGATAAGTGTTGTGATGTGATCATTGATGGTAGAAGTACTAACAATCTAGTGTCAGAAACGATGGTCACCAAGTTGAAGCTGAAGAGGTAGAAACACCTATGTCCATACCATATTGCTTGGGTGCAAGATGACCACAAGGTCATGGTCAATGAGCGGTGCTTAGTGAAGTTCAAGATTGGAAGCTACCAGGATGAGATACTATGCGATATCATACTTATGGACATATGCCATATGTTGTTGGGTAGGTTATGGCAATTTGATAGGCATGTTGTATACGACGGGTGAGCAAATAACTACACTCTAAGGATGGAGTGAAACATAAGTTGAAGCCGTTGAAGGATAAAGAAGAAAAGGTATGTAGTGCTACCAGAATATGTTTTGTTGATGGAAAGGAGTTTCTTAAAGGTATGAAACATGAGCATATGTGTTTTGCTATAATTCCTAAAGATAGTAAAGAAGTAGAGGAGGTACCTATAGAAGTTGTAGATGTGTTGGAAGAGTTTTTTGATATTGTATCAGATAATGTACTTGATGGATTTCCCCCAATGAGGAAGATTAGTCACTAGATGGATTTAGTTCTAGGAGCAAGATTGCCAAACAAGGCAGTGCATAGAATGACACCAACAAAAAGTGAAGAGTTGAACAAGCAAGTTCATGAGTTGTTAGAAAAGGGGTTAATTCAAGAGAGTCTAAGTCCATGTGCTGTACCAACAGTATTAACACCAAAGAAGAATGGAGAATGGAGGACGTGCATAGATTCTCATGCTATCAACAAGATCACCATCAAATATAGATTTCCTTTGCTAAGGATAGACGATATTATGGATTGTTTGAGTGGAGCTTAGTATTTGATAAAGATAGATGTGAAGATTGGGTACCATCATATTCATATTAGAGAAGGTGATGAGTGAAATATTGCTTTCAAGACAAGGGAGGGAATGTATGAGTGGTTGGTCATGCCTTTTTGGCTAAACAATGCACTGAGCACTTTCATGAGGCTCGTGAATGAGGCGTTGAAGGAGTTTCTAGGTAAGTTTGTCATTATTTACGTAGATGATATATTGATCTTTAGTAAGACATTGGAGGAGCATTTGATTCATATTCGCAAGGTGTTTGATAAGTCAAGGGAAGAAAAGTTGTTGATAAACCTAAAGAAGTGCAGTTTTGTAAAGAAGGAGTTGGTGTACCTGGGATTTGTAGTCTCAAGAGAAGGTCTGAAAATGGACCCAGAGAAAGTGAAGGCTATCCTTAAATGGCCTACTCCTAGGAGTGCGACAAAGGTAAGATCTTTTCATGGATTGACTACATTTTACATAAAATTCATAAGAAGTTTTAGCAATATTTGTGGACCCTTGACTGAAACAATGAGAGGAGATAGGAAAGAGTTTAAGTGGACTGTAGGAGTAGATTAGAGTTTCATCTAATAAACAGAAAGTTATTAAGTAGCCTATTTTAGCACTTCCTAATTTTAACAAGGTGTTTCAAGTAGTCTGTAATGCTAGTGGTATTGCAATAGGAGCTGTTTCAAGCCAGGAAGGTAGACCTATTGCTTCTTTCAATGAGAAGTTGAATGATGCAAAAAGAAAATATTCTGTTTATGATAAAAATTTTTATGCTATAGTTCAAGCATTGAAGAAGTGGAGACACTATCTTCTTCCTAAGGAGTTTATTTTGTATACTGATCCTCAAGCTTTGCAATATTTGAATAGTCAAGGAAAATTGAACCAAAGGCATTTAAAGTGGGTTGAGTTTTTGCAGAGTTATACATTTGTTTTGAAACATGAGTGGAAAGTCTAAAAAAGTTGTAGATGCTCTTAGTAGACAAATTTTGTTGACATAAATGCAGATAGAGGTGATTGGGTTCAAGGAACTCGGTACATTGTATCCAAATGATCTTGATTTTGGTGAAGTGTGGAAGGCTTGTACAGAACCTGTTACACTTGACAGGACAAAGTGGTTCGATTTCATGATCTAGGATAATATGTTGTTCAAAGGAAGCCAGTTGTGCATTCCCAGAAGTTCAATGAGAGAGAATCTCATCAAGGGGAAGCATAGTGGAGGATTGGCTAGACATTTTGGCAGAGATTAAACCCTAGCTTTGGTTGCTGAAAATTACTACTAGTCACAGTTGCAACAAGATGTGATGAAGTTTATACAAAGTTTTAGAGTATGTTAGATGGCGAAAGGAGTGAAGCTGAATACAAGGTTGTATTAGTCATTACCCTGTACCAAAGAAGCCTTGGGAGGATATCATTATGGATTTTGTTCTTGGATTACTGAGGACACAATGTGGGCATGATTCTATTTTTGTGGTGGTTGACAGGTTTTCAAAGATGACACATTTTATTCCTTGCAAGAAGACTAGTGATGTTGTTCATGTAGCAGAGTTTCTTTTCAGAGAAGTGGTGAGATTACATGGTCTGCCAAAGAGTATAGTTTCAAATTGAAATACCAAATTTGTTGGGTGTTTTTGGTGTACATCGTGGAAGAAGTTGAAGATAGATTTGAAGTTCAGTTCATGACATCATCCATAGACTGATGGACAGACAGAAGCTGTGAATCGCAGTTTGGGAAATTTGCTAAGCTGCTTGGTTGGAGATAAACCAAAAGGATGGGATATGATTTTACCATAGGCACAATTTGCATATAATAATTCTATCAATAGGAATACTAGTAAATCACCATTCCAGATTGTATATGGGAGTAGCCCCAGAAATGCTTCTGATTTGAGGCAGTTGGATAAAGGAGAGATAAGCAATGTTAAAGCAGAAGATTTTGCTGAACATTTGAAGAGCATCCATAAGGAGGCGACGAAGCACATAATGAAGATGAATACACAATATAAGGCTAAGGTAGATGTGAAAAGGATATATAAGGAATTTCATATTGGAGATGAAGTCATGGTTCATTTGAGAAAGGAGCATTTTTCAGAGGGTACATATAATAAGTTGAAGATGAAGAAGTTTGGGCCATGCAAGATAGTGAAAAGGCATGATTCTAGAAATGCGTATGAAGTGGAGTTGCCCGTTGAATTGAATATTTCATCAATATTTAATATTTTAGATTTGAGAAAGTATTATGAAGGAGGTGATGGAGATGAAGTTGTAGAAGTACATTGGAGCATTCCAACAACTAGTTCGGCTACAAAGGAGATTGAGGAGATACTAGACAGTCGTGTTGGAAAAAATACCAAAAACAAAACTTATGAGGAATATTTGGTCAAATGGAAAGGGAGACCAGTTGAGGACTCATCATGGCTAGGAAAGGAGGAAGTTAACCATCTTGGTTTTCCTCTAAACACCTCAAACATGATGGGGTCACTTCTCAAATTACCTTGGATGTCTAATGTAGGAGCATCCTGGGTGTAAGGGCAATCTTACATCACCCAAAAATATTTTATTTTTAGTCTTTTCTATTTTAATAAGGACTAGTAAACAGGGTGGTTACTATTTATGGGAACTTACTATTTTTATTAATTTTGTCATACGAGCTCAAAATATTCTCATTTTCTATAGGAAGGTTCATTTTAGAGTTGTAAGCCTACCATAAAAATCCCATTGCTCAAGCATTAGTATCAAAGAAGTTATGGTAGATTTTTGGTGGAAAAATTTGTAGAAAAATCTTTAGGCTCATCATTGGAGGCCTTAGAGTGCCCAGATGAGGTTCAAAAACTCAATGGAAGGGTGCTAGTGCCATTCTAAGCTTGTAGATCACAAGCTACCATTTTCGAAAAGTGGTTATAATAGCCAGTTGGAGCAACGGTTCATGAGTTATGGCCTTTGAAAGATGGGCAACTAAAATTTCTAAAATAATTTGTCAAAGATGTATTTGGATGACTCTGTGTATTTTTAGGGTCTGTTAGCCCTAGGTATTAAGTTTGAGCATCTAGAACCTTCTCGGGCATCATAAAATTGCCTATTTAAGAAAGGCCTGAACATTGTCTAGGACAACTCTGGGTGATAGTTCGCAATCTGTCTTGCACATTATTATACTGAAGGCGCCCATGTGGGTTAGCATATTGTACTTATGAATTTTGTAATTCTGCATTCGCAGTGCAAATAAGAAGTCCATATTTTGTTCTCGTATTTGCTATTATTTCTTTATTTTTATTATGAGCTTATGGTATTAAGGAGAGCACCTTGCATTAGGAATCTGTGGCTAATATTGTTATAGGATTTTGTTTCTTTTCCTTCTTTGATGTTGGCTGAGATGAAGTTGCTTGCATAATGAGGTCCTTAGATGGAGAAACATCCTTACATCTTCTCTTCTTTTAATCAATAGTCTCTTCCAACCAAGAGTTGGTTGAAAGGACACTGAGTGCTGACTACAATGTTGTAGGATCATACAAATTCCTTGCAACTAGAGGGGTTATCTTTCTTTGGCTGGAAATAGCCTTAGTAATAGAGAGGGCTAGAGTATCACCTTGTGGAGATGCTTCCTACCCTTGACCATCTAGAGGATTATTGTCACCATCAAGGTTGATGATTGGCATAGGGGAAGAGGGCTTGGCTACTAATTTCTCCTTCTCATTTTCCTTGTCTTTCTCTTCATCTCCAACCTCTCCCATATCTGATAGAGATCCTCCACCATAGGTTGGGGTGATTTGAACATTCTTCTTAGGATGATGGTCTTCTCCACCAATAGATTGTGTTAGTTTGATTGATGTTGATGTAGCAGTAGTAGATTGAGCTATACCATAAGCTACTCCACTAGCTGAACTTGTAGTTCTAGTTCTCTTCTTCCTTGCTCTGGTCCACTGCACCCATTTGTTCATCCTCTTGATGATACCATGCATCACGACTTCCATTGTGTCGATAACAAGACCTTTAGGAAGAGTTGACACTATAGGAGTGTCCTTAATTTGCTCGTAAGTTGAGGGATGTATTTAGGAGCCATCATATGCAAGATCACTAACATCAATAGTGTCATTATACCACTTAATTTCATCTATTGTTAATCTAGACCAATACCTTTCTCTAGTTTGGTATTCATTATAACATCTAACCCAATAGTCTTCAAAACCTAGAACATGCCTATGAGTGTATCCTAGCCTCAGATGATCTTTCGCAAAGCTAACAAGGTCATATAGGGACCTTATTACCTCATCAAACCTTTAGGCACAAGAATAGGGTCCTACCACTATTAGAAAACGGATCCCGACTATCTTCTTCATGTTAGAGCCTAAGGTGTTCACCTCTAGTGTTTTCCTACACAATTCAACCAAAACTACCTTATGTTCAGGGTATTTGGGGAGCCTTTTGGGAAAGCCATCAAATGCACCAATTCACAAGTACGAGAAAGATGAAAATTGGATGGAACAACATACAAATTGGCTGACCCCTAATATGGCTTCTGGTGAGAACCTTTTCTCAGGGCATCCTTGTAATTCCTTACACAACCTCATAGCGAAGGCATCATTTACCTTTACATATTCCTCAAAACTCCTATGCAATTATAGATGGGGGTAGAATTCATACACCTTGGTGTTCTCATCATAGTCTTCAATACTGGGAAGACTAGGCTAGAGATGATGCGTGGCTAAGCCGTATATCAAATATGAAGACATAAAGAATTGCATGATTGCCTTTGTGGAATTAATCCAGGAGGCAAGCTTTTCAATTATATTTTGAACCCAATCAATTTCTAGTCATTCAGCACAAACGACTTGGACCAAGAAGAAGTGATGCTTAATGAAATCAATAATCTCTTCTTTTCCTTTCAATCTTAGCAATAGTGCCAATATATCCATAATTTACCTCTTTTCTGAAAAGAGCCCTTTGCACCTTATTGTTCTTGGAAAGGGTTGTCTAAAATCAAGTTCTCCACATGTACTCTCTACTTAGAGTCTTCTTTTCATTGAACATTGATGCAGAGGAAGAAAAACTGACGTCACAATATTCTTCCTTTACTGGGATGCCGAATGCAGATTGCATCAATTTTTTGTTTACACAAAGTAGAATAGATTGAATAGGTAGCAGTATCTACTTTGTCTCTGGATTGTATCTTTCGATACATTCCTTTACCAATTTTGGTGCTTGCACAACCATGGGAAACCTAGAAGCCTCAACTAATCCACTCTCTTTCAATTTTTGAGTAATTGGATGGATAGGCTGGCTATTGAGTCTTGCAGATCACCTAGGGCATAAAATTTGAAGTGTTTGAATAGTTCTTTAACTCACTCACCAATCCAATCAGATGATCATACCTTTATGATTTGATTGCCATTATCTTATACTTTCACAATGGCGACAAATTGCTTTCCTAAAATAGCCGTTACAACATGAAGAACTCCATTTGGGGAAAATCTGATCATATAGACTCATAAATTTGAATGTCGACACCACACGAATGAAATAAGTTAGGACTAACAGTTGCAATAAATTAAATAGGTTAACAATTCTTTAAATTTTTTTACTTCTACCCCTATCATGATTCATAAATTTGATGAACATAACTTTCACTTAAATCTCCTATAGTAGTGAAAATATTCATTTATCGAATTAGTTGATTTTGGTTTTATGGAAACAACCCTTTTTGCTTCAGAATCCGAAACAAGGGTTTGCACCACAATTCTTTATGTGTAGGGAAGGAAGCATAAACTTACCTTTCCATAAGGTTGCCTTTTCGTTTGATTTAGGATCGTGTCACGAGAAATACTTTGACGCCTTGGATACCCTATCACTTTCCTTTTCACACAAATCTTTCCTTTGTATTTTAGCACATTCCTTCAAGAACTTGAAAAATGATTTTTTTGCTTCGGAGGCTTGGTCTATTATCTCCTTTAGTTGGGTTTGCACTTAACAAACTATTACATCACGAACAACTTTGAGGTAATTCCGAAGAGTGTTATCGCATCCAGATTTAGCATTCTCACTTTTTTATATCTTGCGGAATAGAAGTTGCACACTTTCCTTTTAGATGGAAGGTACCATTGAGGTGTATGTTTTCCAAGGATAGAAATATTTTGTTGATTTGGTTGGCTATTCTCTTCTTCTTCCCAATAGTTCTTCGGAAATGAATTCAAAGATGTTCACTTCCAAAGGGGAAGCACTCAAATTGATGAAACTCTGTTTCTCCACACAAACACTAAGTATGACTTCAGATTGGTATTGTTAGAGTTTCATGGTTATGGATCCCTATTTTTTTGATTTTCTCATCTTTTAACCTTTAAATGCACGTGAAGATGTCAACACACCTTATTCTTCCTTATTCTTCAGGATGCTACTTGACGAAGTACACCAATAATGAGGATTCAACAATATGAGTTGGAATCTGAAAGGAACACCATGCTAGATATAAGAGTTAATTACAGAGCCAAAATAGGCTTCCTTCTCATCAAGAAGATGCTTAGATAGAAACCCACCCAAGCCTAGATCACCTAAGACCTTGATGCAAGGAAAAAGTAAGAATCCTACATAGAGGTGTCGAGGGAAGCGAAGCATGGAAAACTCAAAAAGATCCAAAAGGCAAGCCTCGACGATGCTTGATGAGAAGGGAGCCACCTAGGGGATACCTAGACAAGGACTCAAACATATATGCAATGAAAACTCACCAGGCTAGAATACTAAAAAGGGGAGGACTAAAATTTGGCAACAATTGGCTCTAACTGGGGACTTAGACATGTAGATGTCTAATATGAGACCTAGCATCTCTGGTTTTGCAAATATGGAATGACAACCTTGGGGGGAAAGAACAAAACAAAACACACAACATAAAGGAAACTACACTAGGAAAAAAAAGAAAACTAAACTAGAGCACGTGATAGAAAGGGAAACTATCTAAGCTAACACTAACTGCAGGGGTTATTTGATTTCAATTGCTGAGTTGATATAACTTCCAAGTCCTGGCCATTATAACAAAATGATAGAACTTCACCAGTGGGATAGGCCATAATGAAGGAGTTGTTTTTATTCATTCACAAAATTTTGAAAGGCCCTTCCAATGGGACTCAAATTTGTGATGCATACCCTTGGTTTCACATCTATTATCCCATAACAAGACCAGATCATTTTCTACAAATCTTCTTGGCCTTGATTTTTTGTCAAGGAAGCTCATCACATGCTTTTGATGTGGTCAACTAGCTTATCACGATGCTCTTCTAGCTTGGTTGGGTACATTATTTGCTTTTTCGGTGCAATCTGGAAAACATGGTTTTCAATTGTCTGCTACAACTTGCAAACTGATAACTCCAAGGGAAGGAGGAGATTAACCTCAACTCCATATACTAGCTCAAATTAGGAAATAAAAAATGGCTCTTTAAGGTGTTACTCCATCTGTCCAAAGAGCTTCATATAGCTTCTTGTGTTAGTCCTTATTGTTGTTAGAGGCAAGCTTTCTCATGATATTGACCAAATTCTTGTTGCTTGATTATGCTTGACCATTTTCGTGATGGATATAATTTGAAGAGTGATTGAGGTGGATACTGCTATCATAGGAGAACTCAACAATTTCCTTTGAAGAAAAATATGTAGCATTTTCCATAATCTACTTTAGTGGGACCCCAAATCTTACAAGGATATTTTGTCTAATGAATTCATCGATAACTTGGGAGGTGGTTTTTTTAGTAGGCTTGGATTCCACCCACTTAGTAAAGTATATAAAAGCGCTGATATATAAATGTCCTACAGATGAAGGGGGGTTAATTGGGTCAATAAAATCAATTCCCCATAGCTAAAAGGGCCCATCTATGACTACTAGTCTTAGGGGCAAGGCAACCAACAAAGGTTTACCAACAAACAATTTGCACTTTTCACACTAGGCTACCCATTTGTAGGCATCTTTAAACATATTGGCCAATAATAAAATTGCCTCAAAATTTTATATGTTGCGACTATAGAAGAGTAATGCCCACCAAAAGCTTCATCATGGAATGCTTTGAGCAACCTATCCTACTAAGGTTTATCTAAACATCTTAGGAACACACCATCAATTGCCCTTTTATACAATTAATCATCGTAAATAACATACTTAGTAGACCTGATCCTAAGATCTCTTCTCTACTTATAGGTCAGTCCATTGGGGCATTCCTCGTAAGTAAGGAAATAAGCAATATTTGAAAACCAAGGGTCCTGGAGACTTACCATTAGGACTCTTGAGACTTGTTCCTCTTCACTTACCTTTTGATTTTCTACAATTTCTTTTCACAAACCATTGCCATGGACCAACTTCGTAGGTTTTAGATCAATGCCATACTCTTGGACTTTGGCTTTCAAGGCTCCTCTTAAATTGCATCCTATTTCGTATTAAGTTAAGATACTTTTGACTATTGAATCAGGAACATAAATGATTGAAAGTGAGTGAAGAACATAGAATTTGAAGTTCTTAAGGAATTTGACCACAACATAGGCATGTTTCTCCATTTGGGAGTACCTTAGTTCATGTTCCTTGAGGGGGGTGCTCATAAAAGCAATAGGTGCTTGGATTCCTTTCTTGTTTTCTTGCATGAGTATGAGAGACAATGTATGGGTTGATGCATAGCAATATAAGATAAACTCTATGGTATAATCCATATGAACTAGGACAAGAGCATGGGCTATAACAATTTTGATCTCATTAAAGGACTTTCTTCCAGTCACCCCACTTAAAATTCTGACTGCCCTTCATCATGTCTATTATACATTTTGTAATTTTAGGAAAGTTAGAAATAAAATGCTTTAAGAAATTTACCTAACCAAAGAACGATTTAACTCCAGTTTTGCTTTGCTGGAAGGTTGAGCTATTGTATAGCTTTGACATGTTTTAGGGTCAATTCTGACGCCTTCCCGAGACACTATGTGGCCTAGTAGTTTGCCCTCTATCACACAAAAGATCACTTTCTTAGGGTTGAGGGAGATTCCATGTTCCCTACATCTTTTCAATGCCTTCTCCAAATATCTCCAATGATCTTATGTTCTTTTAGAGAAAACTGTTAAGTCATCTAGGTAGACAATATTGATTTTGTACTTCAAATGTACAAAGGATGAATTCATGTCTCTTTGAAAAGTGGCTTCAACATTAATTATCCCAAATTACATTCTATTGTAAGAGAAATTTACCCAAGGAGTGGTGTACACTATTTTAAATTGATCATCTGATTGTACTTCGATCTGATTGAAGCCAGAGAAACCATCCAACATAGACATCATTTCAGAACCTGCCATTGTTTGCATAAAATGATCCATGTTAGGGATAGCGTAGTTATCTTTGAGAGATACTTGATTTAGATTTCTAAAATCAACACAAATTTTGATCTTCCTACTTTTCTTCCTGACAAGGACAACATTAGCTCTTCATGTAGAATGATGTATTGGGTAGATAATTTTAGCTTCTAACATTTTATAAATTTCTTTGAAGATGTCATCTAAAATCATTAGGTTGTAGTTGTGTTGCTTTTGTCTAAAAGGAACTACATCTAGCTTAAGGGTGATTTTATGCTTAAATTCACCATCCCTAAAGGTTTTCAGGTCTTCATAACCCCATGCATAAACATCTTTCAATATTAAGAATGCAGTGCTTTAGCTTTGATTCTTTCTTTGGTTGAACAACAACTTCGAATGTTGACCATTTTAGGCTTGAGTTCAGTGCCTACATTTAGTCCCTCATAATCATTTGAGGTTGCACCTTTCTTGCCTCTTTCTCTCCTAATATAAGCATCATGTCTATTGAAAAACCTTTCTAATTAAACATATTAGGTGCCTAGGCATTTTGTTACCTTTCAGTTGATCAACACCTAGCTCCAAGTCTTTCTTATTGTTAGGAGAAAACTCTTGGTAGGGGTTGACACTCCCTTCAAAGTATAGGTTAGTGAAGGGCTTAGTTCCTTCTAGAAAGCACTATATTTTCTTATCATTATTACAAACTTGCCATGATTTAGCATTATTAAACACACTGGGTCTAAACAGGACTTAAACCTTGTATTACTTATCTTTAAATTCTAGATGAGGTAACACAAGGGATGAAGATGCATATAACATATCGGCCCATACAATTTGTTCCCTTGGAACAACTTGTATAGAAAAGGCATCAAGATCTTCTATCTCATCCTAGACTCTATTCCTATTATTCCTCAGTCTTGGGTTTTTCACAATGTATATTCCTCCAACTTGCTTCACCATCAGTTCTACATCACCTTGGGCTTTCAGAATATCTACTCCACTTTGCTTTGCAATAGTAATGCCTAAAAGTGATGCTCCATACTCTGCAATGTTGTTTGTGTTTTTGAGCTGTAGCTTGTATGCTAGTTGTGTCATATCTCCCTCAGGGGAGATGAGCACCACACCTGCTTCTGATCTGATAGTTGTAAAACTACCATCAAATTCTAAGGTCTAAATTCCTTGGTCATCAGGAGGGTCTAGTTCTTCTTCAAGAGCACTGAAATTGGTGAACATCATATAATTCCCATATTCCATTTCTTAATACAATATTTGAGCCTTGGGATCATTAGATTTTATCACAGTAAATTTGTCTTTTTCTTTAGGTTCAAGCTTGATCTTTTTTTTGCCGACAAGATTAATAGCATAAGACCAATCTAATTTAATTTCACCTCCCATGCCCCTATAAACCTCCTATTTAGTAGCATGCCATAACTTGTAGGTATATTAGCCACTAGGATAGCCAATTTTATAACTCTTTTTGCTAGATGTACAACTACGACTACTTGGGCATCTTTTACTTGACCTATTAGGGGAACCTATTTTGCATCCATGGAATAAAAATGCCCAAAGGTTTTGGTTAAGGGTAAGCCTAAGGCACAAGCAATAGTAGAAGGCATGACATTGTCTGATGCACCGAGTCAATTATGCAATTACTTAGCTTGTGACCATTGATATATAATGACACATAAAGGGGTCAAGTTTCTGGCCAGGGGAAGTAGCTATGACTAAGGATTCTTTTTCACTCAACAACACAGGAAGGATTGGTTCTTCATCAACACGGGAACACACACTAGTGCTAGTCTTATAATTACTAGCAACATTGATATTCAAGTGAACTTTGTTACTAACTTCACCTCTGCAATAGTCAACTAGCTTTTTGAATTTAGCAGGATTAGACTTCAAATATTCTAAAGGAGAGACTTGAATACGAGCATCTTTACAATATTGCATAATATCAAATGAAGAATTGGGCTTACCACTTGCCTTTGATTTTGATAGTTCCTTCTTTGAGGTAGAAGGGGGAGAAGTACTAGCCATGACTGGTCAAGTAGAAGGAGCAATGTTCTAGGTAGGAATTAATCTTTTCGAAGCTTTCTTCTTGTGGTTTCTTGTGGTTATGATCATTTGTACTCTATCCAAAGTGGCAAAATAGTCACCACCTCTATCTGAATTGATTCATATTCTAAATAAAATGTTCTAGAGTTACCAGGATGAAAGTCATCTTCACTTTTCGGATATTCCACTTTTAGCTCATTTCTTGCATTTGTCTGCTTGCATCTATTCATTTCAGGGCAAGAGTTGCCATCATGATCTTCCTTTAACTGGAAAATGCACATGCTCTATTTCTTGGGAGATGCCTCAATGACAAGTCTTTGTTGAGCAGGTGGCAAGTATAATGCCTTTCCTTCATGTTTCTTTTTGGGTATATCTTGATAGGGCTATTGAAATGAAGAGGCTAGCTTACTCATTTGCCTTTTCATGGAAATCATCTCATTTGGCAACTTTTGAAGCAATGTTTCTATGTTGTTGGTAGGGCCAATAGTAGTACTTGCAGAAGCTCCACCTGAATGTATCTCTTCCATTTCTCGGTTGCTATCAAATCATCTTCTAATTCTATGGCCAGAGTTTGACCAACTTGGAGATTTTCTACATGCGCTCTTCTAATTTGAAAACTAATATCTAGAGGCATGTAACTAATGAAGAACATCTTTTGGTTATCCATAGTTGGCCTACTTATAGTGGGAATTCAGTTAACCAAATTGCTAAACCTTGCAATAAAATCTCTCATGGGAATACATGGCTCCTTCTTGATCTGAGTGAGCTGAGACAACAACATATGCTCGCCTTATGTACTTTTATAGTGGGATTCAAACTGATTTCACATGTCATCCCAAGTTGTTATGCATCCAATAGGAAGGTGTTGGAACCAATCAGCCACATTTTCAACTAGTGTTTTAACAAACATCCACACAACTACGTCTTCATGTTGAGGGGAGAACACTATAGGCTGCAAAGAAAGCAACAATATGTTCATTTGCAAAAACCTTCCCATCACCATTGAACTTGAGAAAATTCTTTCAGGGGGCTCTTGGTAAATCATTGTTAGTAGTAAGGCAGAAAGGACCAATAGCATTACCCTAAGGTACTGTCGTTGATTTAGGAAGAATAACTGGTACTTGATGGAAGGTAACAACAGTTGGGGTTACAACTCCATGTAAGGTGAGAGCATTACATAATGGTGGATTTTGTGTTTGAAAAATAGGAGGGGTGGTGGAAATAGAGCCCCATGGATACCTTGAAACATTAGGTCCCTTGAGCAAGCTCTTCCTCTTCTCAGGGGTCTTCTAATATGGGAAAATCAGCTTTCCTAAGCTCTTAAAATACTTGATCAATTTGACCTCAATCATGGACACTCCTAGTATACTTTGGATCCAGGGTGAACTAATTTGTTTACGGATCAATACCTTTAGGGTTGCCTCAACCTTCTCTATTGAAGTACACCTTCCCAATACTCAATGTTGGGTTCCTCTCGTTATAGTACAAAGGTGACTCTTCTATACTCATTTAGGGATTTTCTGCTTCTCCAAGTGAGTGTATTCAACTAGTTAACTATGTCTTCTTGTTCATCTTGAAAGCCAAGGTTTGGCTAAATCACTGGGATTTGGCCTTCATGAGGTAGTACCATTTTTCCTCATAGGTCAAAGGCACTACTCAACAAATGTGTGAGTGCCCAATTTATAACTATTCTAGTGAAGCCATAGGCATACTTACTAAGAATACTTTATGCAATGAGAAAGAGACACAAGAGTTTATCTTTCATGTAACTTTCAATACTGGGAAAAGATGAAATTTAGAGATTCTGGGAGTGTCCTTAGTAAAGTTGCCAAAAACTATTGGTTAATAGTTTGTATTCCTTGATTTGGTTTGTGCCTTGACTCTTAATATGCCCAATGTGGTGAAAGACAAAGTGGTTAGCAACAAAATGGGTCCGTGTAGGTGTTCTATCAAGGACCCTTGAATTGGAAAGATACAACTCCCTTATATGCAAAGATTTGTAATTAATATTATCTTTAGTAGACCAACAAGATTTAAGGGTATGCTCTTAACTAGAGAGAAGAAGACGTATGACTAGATTGCCAAAAAACTTCAAACAATCCAGACAAATTTTAGAAAATGCCTCATAGATTTCCATAGCTATGAAGACACAAGAGTCACTTTCAAGTTCCTTCAACACCTAAATGAAACCTATTAATCTACTGATTGCAAAATGTAAAAATTCATGACTAACTAACAATTAATATTGTATAAGGAGAGAATGCTTGACTAACTAAGCAAGACTCAGATTGCCCAAGTCATTGAGATCTCACAAAAACCATTAGTTTCCTACTCAATAGCTTACATCAACTAAATCCGTAATTTCTCACACAACAATGAAAATGCACATGCACTAACTTGTATAGAACAAAGGAAATGCGATAGTACTACAAATGAAGGAAATAAAGCTTACAAGCACTAAAAAGAAAGAAACAAAACCCAATTTCTTTTCATTTCAATCTTAGCAACAATGCGAATATATCCGCAATTTCCCTCTTTAAATTGGTTCCAAAAAGAGTCCTTGGCATCTTACTCTTCTTGGAATGGGTGTCTGAAACCAAGTTCTCTACATGTTCTCTCTCCTCAGAGTCTTCTTCTTATTGAACATCAGTGCAGAGCAAGAAAAATGATGTCACAATACTCTTCCTTTATTGGGATGTCAAATGCGAATTGCATTAATTCTTTGTTTACAAAAAGCAAAATAGATTGATCAGGTAGCAATATCTGCTTTGTCTCTAGATTGTATCTTTTGATACATTTCTTTACCAATTTTGGCACTTGCATGGCCATGGGAAACCCAACATCCTCAACTAATCTGATCTTTTTCAATTTCTGAGTAATTGGATGGATAGGCTAGGTATTGAGTCTTCTATGCAAATCATCTAGATCATAAAATTTGAAGGAAGTGCCAGAATAGTTCTTTAACTCACTCTCCAATCTCATGCCCTACTACTTTGATTGCCATTAGCTTATACTTTCACAAAGGAGACAAGTTTCTTTGATAAAATAGCTGTTATGACATGAAGAACTCTGTTTGGGGAAAATTCGATCATATAGACTTGAAAATTTGAATGTTGGTGCCACATGAACAAAATAACTCATGACTAACAGTCATAATGGTTGGATTTGCAATAAATTAAATAAGTTAATGACTCTTTAAAACATTTTACTTCTACCCATATCATGATTCATAAATCCAATGAACATAACATTCACTTAAATCTCCTATAGTAGCGAAAATATTCACTTACCAAATTTGTTGATTTTGGCTTAATGGAAACTACCATTTTTGCTTTCGAATCTAGAACAAGGTTTTGCACCACAATTATTTATGTGTTGGGAAAGAAGCATCAAATTATGTTTCCATAAGCTTTCCTTTTCCTTTGATTTGGGATCACATCATGAGCAATACTTCTTCGACACCATGGCTATATACCCTATCGCTTTCCTTTTTGCACAAAGCTTTCTTTAGTATTTTAGCTCATTTCTTGGAGAAGCCAAAAAATGAATTTTTCACTTCATAGGCTTGGACTATTATCTCCTTTAGTTTGGTTCGCACTTCACAAACTATTCCATTGGGAACAACTTTGTAGTAATTCCAAAAAATGTCCTCGCATCTGGATTTAGTATTCTCACATTTTTATATCTTGTGGAATAGAAGCTGCATACTTTCCTTTCAGATAGAAGTTACCATTGAGGTGTATCTTTTATGAGGATAAAAGTAATTTATTGATTTGGTTGGCTATTCTTTTCTTCTTCCCTACATTGCTTTAGAAATGAATTCAAAGATGTTTGCTTCCAAAGGGGAAGCACTCAGATTGATGAAACTTTGTTTCTCTACACGAACATAGATTCTGACTTTGGATTGCTATAGTTAGAGTTCCATGGCTATGGATCCTTGTTCTTTGGATTCTCTCATCATGAATTAACCTTTAAATGCACGTGGAGATGTCAAAACACCTTGTTTGTCAAGACACTACTTGACAGAGTATGCCAACAATGTGGATTTGACAATACGGTCTGGAATCTGAAAGGAACACCATGCTAGCCATAGGAGTTAATAGGCTCCCTTCTCATCAGGAAGATGGTTAGATAGAAACCCACCCAAGCCTAGAGCACCTAAGACCTTGATGCAAGGAAAAAACAAGAATCCTGCATAGAGGTTTTGGGGGAAGTTGATCCGGGGGATATTTTCACCAAAAATTGAAGTATCTCCAAAACTCCAACAATCAACATCATTTTAAAGTCTTCAAAATTTTGCACCCAACACAATTCAACAGGTGAAAAAGGAGTTCATACGCTTGAGATATTGCCAGTCAAAGTTGGGTCAAACCTTGGGCAGAGGTCATCATGTAATCTCCCATTTTTTTAATTTATTGTTTTTGGGAGGAATTAATTATAAATTTATCAATTAAAAAAAAAAAATATTATAAGGTAACTTTATAAATTAAATAAAAAAAGCTTCTAGAGGTTGCTGGAAGAAGCGGAGAAAAATTAAAAAGGGAGGCCGACCTATCAAGGAAAAATGAATAAATAGGCATTGAAGGCTCATTGTCTATCATCAAGATTTATTATTGATTTTTTCTTATGTGCGTTGTGGAGCCTAGAGTTTCTGAAAATAGTCACAATTGGCCATTGAGAACGAAAACTCTCAATTGGTACGCAATTTTGAGGGTGTGAGAGATCACTTGAATTATTGCAGCTGGGGGAAGGATATTTTAGTCCTTTCATTTGTGCTTAATTGCTGATTTGGAGTTTCCAATGGAGTTGCACTTACACTATATCATCTACAGCATTCAGTTTCCATCATTTGATCAATCTAGTGGCCTACTGGTATGGGTCATTACAGTGGTATCAGAGCGGTTTCCTGCCAGCCTGATAGGGTTACCCAGCCACCATTTAATTTAGAAAGGAACCAGCATAACTAAGAATATGGCTGAGAGATATTCTCCAAGCCCATCCAGAAGTGTGCGAGATGATGAGACTTTACAGCAACAGGAGAGGCTTCTATAGTCAATAGAGGCAAGTACATAGGAAATGATGGTTATGATGCAACATTTGATTGGGGAAAATAGGAGAAATAATCATGATCAGGATGACAGAAGCATAGTAGGATCACAACATAGGACACGATCTAGAACAACTGATAGACCCACACGTCCTACATTTAGAGAAGATACTTCAGCACACACACTTGATGCTATGGTAACAGATATTGTAGATGAACTTTGACAAGTGAGGAATGAGTGGGATTCATTACCAGAATATGTACAGGATGGATGGACATTTGACAGGTACCTGAACTATAGAACTGCTAGGTAGAAGCAAGTAGATAAACACAGTGAGTTGCAACAGGTCACCAACAAGTTGGTATTACCCACATTTGATGGCAGTGGAAAAATAACTGCTCGTGCTTGGATTCATAAGGTGGATACTTTCCTATCTCTGAAGACTATGACAGAAATTGAAGCACTCAAGTATGCCACTTTACACTTAGATGGGGCAACACATGATTGGTGGACACATGGCATGATCACATTGCAACACAATCAGGTAACCACTTATCAAGAGTTTGTGGATAGATTGATAGAAAGGTTTGATAAAAAAAATCCTGAAGTTTATTTTCAGGAGTTAGCTCAGTTGAGACAGTCAGGAGGCTTAGAAAAATTTATCAATGATTTCCAGAAGCTTGCAGTGATGGTGCCTGACATTTGAGAAAGGAGGCTAGTCATTTTATTCACAAAGGGATTAATTGAACCACTCAATGGGTGGGTAAAGGCCTTTGATCCTACTACATTACAGGAAGCCATGAAGAAAGCCTGCAGTATGGAACTTGCAGCTCCAACAAACCGGTTTAGTTCAAAGAGTTCTTCACCATTTAGAGATAACAAAGGGGAATTCAACAAGGGTAAAGAGAAGGTTAATGACTCAAAAGACAAGCTAGCTGCACCTTGGGATAAGGAAAGACTTAATGACCTACATAGGAAGAAGCTATGCTTCTTTTGCAAAGGTCCCTATGAGTTTGGTCATGATTGTCCTATGAAGCCTAAGGGGAAGGCTAACTAGGTGATGTGGGCTTATTATGAAGGTTCAAATTCAGACATCTCAGAGCACCTTGATGAGGATCCTGATGAAGTAGAGGGTGAACAAGAGGTAGATAGTGTTGAGAAAAAAGAGGCTCCAGAGATACATTTACAGGAGGCACGTCTGTCTAGTATTCAAAGAGAGGGATCTTTCAGATTTCAAGGAGTCTTGGCAGGACAAAAAATTATTACTCTGTTGGATACAAGTGCCACACATAATTTCATTGATGCAGGATTTGTGGAGAGGCATGGACTCATTACTGAGGAGTTTGAGGGACTGAGAGTTAAGGTAGTTGATGTATATACTCTTTGTTGTGATAGGATGGTGCGAGATCTACCTTTGCGCCTGAACAACTATAAGTTTAAGGCAGACTATCATGTGGTCAACATGGGTGACATGGACATAGTACTTGGAATGCAATGGCTACATTCTTTGAAGGAGGTTACCCTGAGATTGGAGGATATGGAGATATGATTCGTGGTGGATGGTAGGACTCATGTGCTGACGGCTATCTGTAATGGTGATGTTAGGACTATCTCATTTAGGCGGTTGGAGAGATTAGCCAGGCATAATAATATAGAGTGGGCAGCAATATGTGCCTTGATGCCTACCCAGGGGGAGCAACATAAGATTGAATATCATCCAGATATTCAAAAATTGAGAATCAAGTATGGGAAGGTATTCAATGAGATTCCACCAGGCAGGCCACCAGACAGATGTATTGAGCACATTATCGAGTTGGAGGAAGGTGCTAAGCCTGTCATGATCACACCATATCGGCACCCAAAACGGCTCAAAGATGAGATTGAGAGGACCATCAATGAGTTGCTAGCAATGGGACACATCAAACCAAGTAAGTCACCTTTTTATCTTCTGTTGTTTTGGTAAAAAAGAAGGATGGAACTCTACGAATGTGTATTGATTATAGGGTGTTGAATAAGAGAACTATAAAGAACAAGTATCCCATCCCATGCATCGATGAGCTAATAGATGAATTACATGGAGCTTGTTATTTCACAAAAAATGATTTGAGATCAGGCTATCACCAGATTAGAGTTCGAGAGCAGGATATTGAAAAAACTGCTTTCAGATGTCATTATGGGCATTTTGAGTTTGTAGTCATGCCTTTTGGTTTGACTAATGCACCTACCACTTTTCAGTCCACTATGAACAAGGTCTTCCACCATCAGTTGAGGAAATTTGTGCTAGTGTTCTTTGATGATATTTTGATCTATAGCAGGACATGGCAGGAATATTTAGAGCAATTGGAGACAGTATTAAACATTTTACAGAGTGAGTCCTTGTATGCCAAGGAGTCCAAATGTGATTTGGGGATGACAGAATTGTTGTATCTTGGACACATCATTAGTGCGGAAGGAGTGCGAATGGATCCTGAAAAGATCCGTGCTATTGTTGATTGGCCACCACCAGAGAACCTTACATAGTTAAGAGGGTTCCTTGGTCTATGTGGATTCTATCACAAGTTTTTTAGTGGCTACTCATGACATGCAGTGCCCATGACAAACTTGCTGAATAAAGGGGCATTTGTGTGGACTTGAGAGGCACATGAGTGTTTTATGCAGTTCAATGAAATAATGACTACATGCCCAGTATTAGCATTTCCTGATTTCACGAAGCCATTTGAGCTTCAATGTGATGCTTCTGGAGAGGGAGTTGGTGCTATACTCATGCAGGACAAGCATCCTATAGCTTATGAGAGTAGGAAACTCAGAGGTGCTAAGAGATCATTCAGCATATATGATAAGGAGATGCTGGCCATCATGCATGCCTTAGCCAAATTCAGACAGTATCTTATGGGCAGCAAATTTTGTATTAAAACTGATCATAATAGTTTGAAGCACTTTTTGGGACAACAGGACTTGAATGATCATCAACAGAAGTGGGTGAGTATGTTACAGGCATATGATTTTGATATCACATATGTTAAGGGGACACAGAATATTGTTGCAGATGCTTTATCTCGTAGGCCACACCTCACTTCTATGATTCAAATATCAGAGGATTGGCGACACTTGATTGTAGTAGAATATGCCAAAGACATGTGGGCCTCTTCTATAGTGGAGGGGACAACAATCGACACCACACTCCCATAGATGATTTGATCATTTAAAAGAACATGATTTACTCAGTCCCAGGATCGAAAGTGAAGCAGTTGATTTTGAGAGCATTCCATAATTCACCTACAACAGGCCATCCTAGTTATTTCAAGACTTATAGGTTAGTACGAGAACGATTCACTTGGAAGGGACTTAAGGCTGATGTTTTGCAGTATGTGTGTGAGTGTCATGTTTGCTAGCAGAACAAACAAGAGCACACTTATCCAGCAAGGCTCTTACAGCCACTTCCTATTCCTGACAGGAAGTGGGAGTGCATCTCTATGGATTTTATTACAGGCTTGCCTAGGGCCCAGGGGTGTGATTGTATCTATGTGGTGGTGGATAGGCTAACAAAATATGCTCACTTCTTCCCTATCGCTACTACATACTCAACAACTTAGGTGGCCGAGGTCTTCTTCAGGGAGATTTTTAGATTACACGGGTTACCTCAGAGCATTGTGAGTGACAGGGACAGCCGCTTCATGAGTCACTTTTGGCAGGAGATATTTCGGTTGTCTGGCACTAAGCTTACACCTAGTACCAGTTATCACCCACAGACTGATGGTCAAACATAGATTGTAAACAAATGGGTGGAAGGGTATTTGAGGAATTATGTGGCAGATCAATAGCGAGCTTGGGTCAGATGGATATATCTCTGCGAGTATTGTTGCTAGCAACTCGTTGATGGTCCTCACGATCTCATCTTTGAGTCATTTTGGGTGCTGGTATGGTGTGATCATGACAGGCTTAGCACCTTCCTCCAACTCGATAATGTGCTCAATACCTCTGTCTGGTGGCCTGCTTGGTGGAATCTCACTGAATACCTTCCCATACTTGATTCTCAATTTTTGAATATCTGGATGATATTCAATCTTATGTTGCTCCCCCTGGGTAGGCATCAAGGCACATATTGCTGCCCACTCTATATTATTATGCCTGGCTAATCTCTCCAACTGCCTAAATGAGATAGTCCTAACATCACCATTACGGATAGCCTTCAACACATGAGTCCTACCATCCACCACAAATTGTATCTCCATATCCTCCAATCTCAGGGTAACCTCCTTCAAAGAATGTAGCCATTGCATCCCAAGTACTATGTCCATGTCACCCATGTTGACCACATGATAGTCTGCCTTAAACTCATAGTTGTTCAAGCGCAAAGGTAGATCTCACACCATCCTATCACAACGAAGAGTATATCCATTAGCTACCTTAACTCTCAATCCCTCAAACTCCTCAATAATGAGTCCACGCCTCTCCAAAAATCGTGCATCAATGAAATTATGCGTGACACCTGTATCGAACAAAGTAATAATTTTTTGTCCTGCTAAGACTCCTCGAAATCTGAAAGATCCCTCTCTTTGAATACTAGACAGACGTGCCTCCTGTAAATGTATCTCTGGAGCCTCTTTTTTCTCAGCACTATCTACCTCTTGTTCACCCTCTACTTCATCAGGATCCTCATCAGGGTTCTCTGAGATGTTTGAATCTGAACCTTCATAATAAGCCCACATCACCCGGTTAGCCTTCCCCTTAGGCTTCATAGGAAAATCATGACCAAACTCATAGCGACCTTTGCAAAAGAAGCATAGCTTCTTCCTATGTAGGTCATTAAGTCTTTCCTTATCCCAAGGTGCAGCTAGCTTTTCTTTTGAGTCATTAACCTTCTCTTTACCCTTGCTGAATTCCCCTTTGTTATCTCTAAATGGTGAAGAACTCTTTGAACTAAACCGGTTTGCTGGAGCTGCAAGTTCCATACTGCGAGCTTTCTTCATGGCTTCCTGTAATGTAGGAGGATCAAAGGCCTTTACCTACCCCTTGAGTGGTTCAATTAATCCCTCTGTGAATAAAATGACTAGCCTCCTTTCTGAAATGTCAGGCACCATCACTGCAAGCTTCTGGAAATCATTGATAAATTGTTCTAAGCCTTCTGACTGTCTCAACTGGGCTAACTCCTGGAAATAAACTTCAGGATTTTTTTAATCAAACCTTTCTATCAATCTATCCACAAACTCTTGATAAGTGGTTACCTGATTGTGTTGTAATGTGATTATGCCATGTGTCCACCAATCATGTGCTGCCCCATCTAAGTGTAAAGTGGCATACTTGAGTGCTTCAATTTCTGTCATAGTCTTCAGAGATAGGAAAGTATCCACCTTATGAATCCAAGCACGAGCAGTCCTTTTTCCACTGCCATCAAATGTGGGTAATACCAACTTGTTGGTGACCTGTTGCAACTCACTATGTTTATCTACTTGCTTCTAGAGGTTGCTGGAAGAAACAGAGAAAAATTAAAAAGGGAGGCCGACCTATCAAGGAAAAAAGAATAAATAGGCATTGAAGGCTCATTGTCTATCATTGAGATTTATTATTGATTTTTTCTTATGTTCGTTGTGGAGCCTAGGGTTTCTGCAAATAGTCACAATTGGCCATTGAGAACGAAAACTCTCAATTGGTACACAATTTTGAGGGTGTGAGAGATCACTTGAATTATTGCAGCTGGGGGAAGGATATTTCAGTCCTTTCATTTGTGCTTAATTGCTGATTTGGAGATTCCAGTGGAGTTGCACTTACACCATATCATCTACAACATTTAGTCTCCACCATTTGATCAATCCAATGGCCTACTGGTACGGGTCATTACACTTCAAAAAAGGAAAAATTTCAAACTCTCCAAAATTGGTCAAAGTCGGCGCCAAATCAGAGGTCTCATCGAGAGCTTTTCGAAAATGTTCATTTTGTCAAAATTGGACTCCGTATGCAAAAGTTATGTGCAGTCAAAGTTAGTTGACCAAAAGGATTGATGATGGTGACGTGGTAGATTACGGAGGCGGCACGTGTCATTGACGTGGCATTAATTAACAAAGGTTTTGGGTGCCACGTGTATGGCAGGAAGCCATGTGGCACCTTCAGGTTTGTTGGCATTATATCTACATGGCGTCATTCAGTTTGAACATTGACAAATGGATAGTGGGGGTCAACCCCTTGACCACCAAGCATCAAAACAAAGCTGGTGGCCGTTACGCCACCGATTGCCTTCAATCACATATGGCTCAAGTTTATTGATAACTAGCAATCGACCCCAGTTTGGTTTAAAGGGCGGCGCGGTGGTTGGAACCACCGACCTCCCTCCATTATATGCCTTTTCAAAATCTTCATTGCCATTGCGCCACGTGAGTGGCTTGTGATATTATTAGCATAGATTTTATTTAAAGTCTATCAAAGCTTCGATTTCCCCTTGCCTAAATAAGGGCAATTATTAAATAAGGATAAATTTATAAAATAGAAATGAGTCTCATTCCGAGGAGGGACTGTTGTAAGGGACTAAATATATAAAATCTTGTTTCGCCTTATTATTAGACATTGTTTTGTATAAAAAGAGGGGTTATGGGCCTTTTGAAGGCATGGAAATTAAGGAAGAAATTATGCAAATGATGAGAGAGAATTTTTGTATCTGGAGACTTAGTGATTTTTCCTACACATAGAGGAATTTTGCTACGTGTGCTTGAAGGGAATTATCACAAATCACTTGTATTGATTTATTGGAGTTAATCGGATCGGTCCCCCTATTGGAGCTAGAGTCGGAGACGTAGTCCTTCCCGGACGAACTCCGAAATCAAATGTGTTGTCTCTATCTCTCTTTCTATCATTTGATTATATGTTTTTCTTATTTACAATTATGTTAATTTTCTTTATTAAAGCTTTAAAATTAACTTTATATAGTTGGTTAACATTCTCTGTAATAGTCCTAGATCCTATAATTTAGATCAGAAGTAAAGCATGGAAAACCCAAAAAGACCCAAAAGGCAAGCCTTGATGATGCTGGATGAGAAGGGAGCCACCTAAGGGATACCTAGACAAGGACTCAAACATATATGCAATGAAAAATGACCAAGCTAGAAGCTTAAAATTAAGAGGAGGACTAAAATTTTGCAACAACTAGCTCTGATTAGGGACTTAGAGATGCACATGTCTTAGAAGGGACCTAGCATCTTTAGTTTCGCAAAGCCCAAATGAAAACTTTAGGGGGGCAAGAAAAAAGTGAAACACACAATAGGAAGGAAACTACATTAGGGAAAAAAGGAAAATGAAACTAGAGCACGCGACATAAAGAAAAACTGCCTTAGCTAACACTAAGTGCAGAGATTACCTACTTTCAATTGCTAAGCTAGTATATTTTCAGGTCCTGGCCATTATAAGAAAATGATAGAACTTCATCAATGGCTTAGGCTAGTATGAAGGAGTTGTTTTGATTTATTCACACAATTCTGAAAGGGCCTTTCCAAAGGGAGTCAAATTTGTGATGCATACCCTTGGGTTCACATCTTTTATCCCATAACAAGACCAAATCATTTGTAATGGACACCCAGGAATGCCCAAAAGCTGAACCAACTGCTGAAATTATATTAATTCTAAAATGCTGCAATCAAGTAAAAAGAGATGTATTCCAAAGGCCAAACCCTAAGGGAATGATGTCTAGAATGTTACAACAGAGAATGAATGTCCCCTATTGCCAAAAAAGAGTGTGATTCACACATCCAAGCTGTTATCAAATGCAAGTCATAATCATTCGATACAATAATCCCATGCTAAACAATGAGACTCTCACCCCTATTTATCCTATTCCTTCACCCTTCTAGAAAGAACTAAAACATTAAATAATTGCAAGTGCTAGAAGCTTCCCCCTTCCAATAATTAATGCACTCTCTAGAAACTCCTCTCTTGCAATAATTAATTATGCTTCTAGAGGCTTCCACCTTTCCAATAATTAATACACACTCTAGACGCATCTCCTTTGTAATACAATAATTAATTAAATTAATTAAATATAAAGCCACCTTTTAATTTTAATTTATTTAATGACTTTATAAGAAATTAATTTAATTTTTTCTTATCCTCCACTTAGACTTTGGAGAACGTGAAGGCCAAAATATGGGATCATTACAAATCCGCCCTCCTTGAAATTGCTTGTCCTCAAGCAATTAAGTAACATAATGGACTCCAACCTCCACCTGGATCCCAATATGTGATATCCATATGGAAGTTAAACCAACTGCAAACCCGAATCATCAGGACCAACCCCTGTAGCCTAGCATTCAAAACTTGTGCTGATGAAGTCAGAATGTCATCATAAGACAACTCCATAGAAGATCTATGAAACGTCTTCTTCCCTTTATCCATCCACATAATATATATTGGACTGGAATGCATATTATCACCATCATGCATTGAAAAAGATGTAGTTGTAGGTGAACCATATGTGCTCATGCTAACTGTATCAACAATAGGTGTTGCCACATCGAAATATATGGACATAGGAACAACATTAACTGCTGCAACAGAAAACTGAACTGAATTTGTAGTTGATGAAAACTCATAATCATTAACATGTGTGGCTTTATTAGAAAATACATCAACCACTGCATTTATACCATTAAACTCCTCATTGGATGCTTCAACTGACATAGAAGTGGTTGCTGATATGATAGTATCCTCGCATTCTCCTAATTCCACTATTGCTACGTCATCATCCCTTGACAAGGCTTCATATGTGGTCTCCTGACTTTGCACGCATGTCTCTACTGACTCTGCCGAAATGCCTACATCACCAACATCATAGCTGGTTGGCTCTATATGTGTCTCGATCCCACCTGAGAAATCGATTCCCTTCTGCTCTGGAGCAACGTACAAATCATCAATGTTGATGCCCATCTATCTAGCCATAAGCTGCAACATCATATCCATTCGCCTATTCTGCTCCTGTTGCATACATTGCCTCTTCTCTAATGTACCCAATAACTGTCTGAACATCACATCTTGATCTGGACTAATATACATCTTTATCTGGCTATCAATATGATCTCCACAGGATGGCAGGACTTATAGCTTTGATACCACTGTAATGGACACCTAGGAATGCCCAAAAGCTGAACCAACTGCTGAAATTATATTAATTCTAAAATGCTGCAATCAAGTACAAAGAGATGTATTCCAAAGGCCAAACCCTAAGGGAATGACGTCTAGAATGTTACAACAGAGAATGAACATCCCCTATTGCCAAAAAAGAGTGTGATTCACACATCCAAGTTGTTATCAAATGCAAGTCATAATCATTCGATACAATAATCCCATGCTAAAAAATGAGACTCTCACCCCTATTTATCCTATTCCTTCACCCTTCTAGAAAGAACTAAAACATTAAATAATTGCAAGTGCTAGAAGCTTCCCCCTTCCAATAATTAATGCACTCTCTAGAAACTCCTCTCTTGCAATAATTAATTATGCTTCTAGAGGCTTCCACCTTTCCAATAATTAATACACACTCTAGACGAATCTCCTTTGTAATACAATAATTAATTAAATTAATTAAATATAAAGCCACCTTTTAATTTTAATTTATTTAATGACTTTATAAGAAATTAATTTAATTTTTTCTTATCCTCCACTTAGACTTTGGAGAACGTGAAGGCCAAAAGATGGGATCATTACATCATTTTCCTTGAATCTTCTTGGCCTTGATTTTTTGTCAAAGAAGCTCTTCACACGCTCTTGATGTTCCATGATGTGGTCAACTAGCTTTTCACGCTCCTCTTCCAGCTTGGTTAGGTACATTATTTACTTTTCCAAAGTAGTTTGGAAAATAGGGTCTTCAATTTTTTGTTGCAACTTGCAAACTGATAACTCCAAGGGAAGGGGGAGACTGGCCTCAACTCCATATCCTATCTCAAATGGGGAAATAACAATTGCCTTCTTAGGTGTTACTTTATCTGCCCAAAGAGCTTCATATAACTTCTTGTGCAAGTCCTTATGGTTGTTAGAGACAAGCTTTCTCATGATATTGACCAAATTCTTGTTGCTTGATTTTACTTGACCATTTCCCTAAGGGAAATAATCTGAAGAGTGATTGAGGTGGATACTGCTATCATAGTAGAATTCAACAGTTTCTATTGAAGAAAAATATGTAGCATTGTCCATAAACAACTTTAGTGGGACCCCAAATATATAGATATATAGATGCATATGTGATATGTGTGTGTGTGTGTAAGTTTGTATGTATACATACACACACATGTGTGTGTATACATATGTACATACATACACATACACACACATATATACATACACACACATATACATATATATACCTATATACATATACATGTATACATATATGTATACATACACACACACACACACTCATATATATACATACATATATAGATAGGTATATGTATATATGTATATATGTGTGTGTATACATATACACACACACATATAGACACACACACCCAACACACACACACAAAAGTTTCATTTTTTTCTCATGTGTGGAATGGCTCTTGTAATGCATGAAGGCATCCTACATAATATAAGAGCTCAAAAATCATAAAATATCTTTCGCTAATAAAAGAATACCTTTTTAATACCTTCTCCTTCATTCATAGTGAGAGATTTTGTATTGGCTTTGAAGCTTGTCTTAGCTATACTCACATGAAAAAATTCTTACTTTCCCTTTGTTCTTTCTTGTGGTTGTGGAATATAATAAAAAATAAATAAGAGTTGTCATCAAAAGTATAATTACATCATCATAATATAGATCATAATAGTTGTTCTCTGATTTTGAATAATTATTTTTGTGAGTCATTTATTTTATCAATTTTACACAATCTTAGATTTTTAATCATATCAATATTTCATTTGTTCACACATGATCATGTGTTGCTATTTGTCAACAAAATATATGAGAAAATTGAACATTATGTTAGTTATAACCAAAGAATTTAAGTATAAGAACTTGTTTAATGAAATAGTCTTACCACTACAATAGTTGAAACCATGTAAATTCAACAATCAAAGTTTCATTAGTGCTTACTTATGTCGGCTCTTACAGTACCCATCTGAGAAGTATGAGTATAGGAAGAAATGTTTAAAGAATAGACATAAGAAGAGACAATAGTATTTTCTTTCAATTCATTATATATTATATTTACAATGCTATATCTAAATATAACTTTGTAAGACATTTAGTTAAATGTGATACATTGCTATCCACCACAATTCTATATTAGGTTGTCACTAATTTAGACTTTAGTTTGGTGGAAGGGGTGCATGATTACTTTTGAGAAAAGGAAAAAGGAAAGCCAACTACTTAGTAGTATTGTAGTTGGAAGGGGATGGACTATGATACTAAACTACTCATTCAGTTTTTCGCTTAGATCTCACTAAAAATTAATTAGTTAAGGAATAAACATTTTCTCTTCATTTTTTATGGTATGTTCATATTAGTAGTGAGCTAATTGACCCCTAATTATTTTCCCCTACATTGCAGTTTTGTGAATTCAACAAGCTTAGAAGTAATAAGAGTTGACAAGATAGAGAATGTAAACTAAGATTCTATGACAAGAATTGCTATTATATATGAAAGTAAAATCTCCCTAAAAGTCATTGACATGGATAGATATCAAGCTTTATTATCTATAGAATAGATGCCATGTCAGTGATTTCTTTTCTTTTGAATTATCCAGGGCAAGAGTAAGGCCTTTTTGGACCTAAAAATAGAAGAGGTAATACTAACTTTTTGTCTGCTAAAGTGCCTACCAAAAGGAAAATGGTTTGACCTACACGCTCTTGCAAGGCTAAGACTACAAATGAGGAATTGATTTGCTAATGTATGTGCTAGATAAAAAAGATGGGAATTCAATGGTATATTTCAATTTTCTCTTTAAAATATATTATTGACTTTACATATCTTCTTAATATGTTATTTTCCCTTCTCTTAACAAATCCTTTCATCATAGTTCCATTAGTATTCTAAGCTCAAATGTATCGAGAGCCTATATAATTCAATTTGAGAGATTTTCTAGTAGTTTTCTATATATTATATGATTTGAGCTTCTAAATTTGACTTAGATGTAACTACTTTTTTTACAACATTGGTGAAGAGTTTTCTTTTTCTTCCAAGAGATCCTTTCATTTGACCTAGTGTTGTGCTAAGTTCAAATTTATTGTCTGTTTACAATGTAAGAAGCTATATGATATAGTTTAGTTGTTCTTTTGGTATTTTTAATATATTATGTGAATGGGGCTTTTGGATTTGACCGTGTATATTTTTCCTTGTTCAAATTTTGAATCATATTCAACAATTTATCAACATGATAGATGTAACATTTTCTACTAAAGTGTCAAAACATGGCTTTCTTTGTTGGAGGAGTATGCATATATATCATTATCATTAAAATCATCACCATAGAACATGCTTTCCGTGTACATGTGGAAGAAAAATATTACCATAGACATGCTTTCTTTGTGTTAGAAGAGTATGTGTATACATCATTATCATTAAAGGAGGGAGAGGAGAGGTTTTGGTTATGTTGGGTGGGGGGTGGATGGGGGGAAGGCTATTAAAATATTCTCGTATGATGTATCTAAAAATCCTAAGAGAGAATGTGTGTATGCGTGAATATGTGTGTTGTTAGTAATGGTAGAAAGCAAGTAAATGTAAAATTAGGTCATGGGAACATAGAGGAGCTTGTGGGGCTACAACTATAAGTGATGAAAGGATTATTTGGATTGTTTGCTACATGATCATATAATGGGTATGAATAGGCCTAAGCCTAGCTATTATTTATGATCATATTATAGTTTGTCTCTACATAGTATAGTATGCTACAGTTAGTACTATTTTACTACTAACACTACTACTGATTGACCTAGCTTCCTGCTACTCCCGCTGACCATTAATGTGGTTGTATGTAATCTACATGTACTACATCGTGTATACAAAAAACTTCCTTTTCCTTTTCACTTTCTTCTTTCTCCACTAAAAAAGATCACTGTAGAGACTTAGATCACAAGGGCTCAACAAGAGACATAATTAATTCACAATCTTGAATCCTAAATGAATGGAAGAACTAGGTGGGGGCATAAGTTAGACCATAATCAATCAAAATTTAATGAATGTTAGTTTCCCTTCCACTCCCCCGACTCAACAAAAGCTTCCATTGTGCAACTTAATTGCAGAGACATAGATCACAAAGGCACATGAAGAGAATGAATACACACACACACACACACACACACACACACATATGTATGTATGTATGTATGTACATACATACATATGTATACATACATATGTATACATACATATGTATATCTATACAAATACATATGTATATCTATACATATGTATATGTATATGTATATGTATATCTATATAATATGTGTGTGTGTGTGTGTGTGTGTGTGTGTGTGTGTGTGTGTGAATTGAAAAATTAAGAAGTGACATAAGTTATAAAATAATCCATCAAAATTTCATACCTTCTTTCCTTTGCTTTCACAACTGCTTCAACACTATTTGGGTTTCATTGTGCAACTTTATTGCGGAGACATAGATCAAAATGGCGTGACAAGAGACAAAATATATATTTACCCTTGAATCATAAAAGAATGAATGAACTGAAAAACCATGAGGGGGCATAAGTTATAACACAATCTATCAAAATTTCATATGTTCTTTCTTCTGCTTTCGCATTGCTTCGACACTATTTGGGTTTACGTGGTCAATTTGGGAATCATTAAAATGATACAATACTTCTTTTTTTTGCCTTATAATGTTGACGTCTTCAGAATACCTATGGCTCCATCAACATATCAACAACATCGGGGACACTTTGAAAAAAGAGAGGCCAAATTCACATTATTATCTCCATGCCGTCGAAAAATGGCTACAAATGTACTAGTGAAATTATAATGTTTATATTGTGATAATAGAATTTAAATGAGCTACATTAAACAAGATGATCATGGAAATTTATTTAAACAATAATGTGCTCCAACATAACACCATGTTTGAGCTATGAAAACCTTGACACAAGGCGAAAAGCTTAAATGGCTCTTCTACTTGAACATAGTGTTTCCTAGAGAAGTTAGAAATCATTAGAAAGTAACCGTACACGAGTCATCTTTTATATCCCTTTTGAAAATAGGAGAGGCATAGTGAATTATTTCTTCCCTTTAATGTGACATATCTGTAGGGCCCATTTACCGTTGCACCAAAAGCCATGACTGTTAGTGAACATGGAACACCACATAATTAACCACTTGTGGGCAGGGGAGCGCGTCGCATCACCCAAAAATCTCCCCCTCGACGCGCATACCAGGTGCTTACGCGGGTCAGGAAAGCATCGGGGAGATTTGAACCCATGACCAAGCCAAAACCAGGCTCTGATACCAATTGTTGGGCCCATTTACCGTTGCACCAAAAGCCATGACTGTTAGTGAATATGGAACACCACATAATTAACCACCTGTGGGCAGGGGAGCGCGTCGCATCACCCAACAATATCACGTTCTTTGACGTGGATAATAAAATAGTGCATTCCTATTATTTAGGAAAGTGACAAAATAAATAAAATAATGTATGACATATATAATTATACATTTTTCTATTTAACATAGTATTGGATTAGAGATATCAAAGTTCCACAATCCATTTTCATAGATTTTTGGATTCGATTGTATGTGTTTTTCCATCAACAAATTTTCAAATCACACTCCATGATCCATCATCATGATGAAGCAAAGCATGAGATGCATTTATTATGCATCTCGTGCTTTGCTTAATCCCAATGATAGATCACAAAATGTGATCTGAAACATTGATGATATAAAAACACACAATTGAATCTAGAAATCTATGAACATAATAGTATTAGATGCTAACACAACTATATAGTCTAAAAGATGATGGTATAAATATAGTATTTCCTTATTTGCACTATATTTTCATATCTTATTTTTCTAATTAATCTTGATCATACAAATTCATCAATTACTTTAGGATACATTTTTTTACACCTTATAATTCCCATCACACATATATGTAAGATGAATAATAAATTTAATTTACAATCGTCACACCCATATCATTGTCTTATATTAACAATCACCTAAAATTAATACATTACTTACATAAAAATATCCCCATAGAGAATAATCTTTAAAAACAAATCTATTCAAAAAGAACTTTAAAATTAATATATTACTTACATAAAAATATCCCAACTGAAAATAATCTTTAAATACAAATCTATTCAGAGTACTTTCTTTGAAGTTTTTCTCTAAAGTGATAAATAATAATTGTGGTCTGAATTTAATTTCATTGTAAATCCTCTCTTCACAAATATTACCATTTTCTATTATATACAATAGAAATTAAAGCCCAACATTCATTTGTGGTACCCTCTTTCATTTAAATTAATGAAATCTTATCTATATTCCCTAAAAGATTTGACACAACATTTTAGATGTCCAAATAGTACCCCACACCAATCTAATGTTCCTCCTACAAAGCCAACCAATGGACTAGCCGTTGAAAGTTTGGTTCCGATTTCTTGTCAAACCATGTTAAAGTGTGAGAGAAGGAACAAATTTGGGGTCCATATTAAATTTAATGATTAGGCAACTATGAATTCGAGGGCATATCTTTCGTGGGGATTTGTTCTTGTTTCTGGTTTGGATGGAACAATACAACTCAAAAGTATTTTCCTTCCACGTGACACCTTGGACAATGATTCCATGAGGGAGTACAACCATAGTGCATAATAGTTAGTGCTTGCTTTTCTCACCAAACGTCCAACATCCCTCTCAAAGAGGAAAATGACATTTAAAAAAAAAGTTCATAAAGAGTATATTAATATTAAAATATTATTGATTGTAAGATTTGATGTTTGAGGAAATAGGCTACATTATTGTTTCTCAAATAATTTGAGAGAATGTTTAAGAGAAGGAGAATATTTTTCATGTATCTTATGATTAAGATTTTATTCATAAATCTTGTCAGTTTAGTAGGAGGTAGATTATCTCTACACTTGATATTTGCAGGTCATTGGTTTTCCATTCTATGTCTAGGAATTATTATTCATATATCTAATGGTTATAAACTATTATATAATTTATCAAGATACTTTCCTACATAAAAAAAAGATGTTTACAAATTATTATCGATGTACTTAATGCATGTCACTTGCTAAATAAATCATTATAATTCTTCCTATATTTACACACATTCATACATAAACATAGATATAGATATAGATGTATCTAAATATGCAACCCCCCACCCCACACACACGCACGCACACACGCACACGCGCACACACAAGAATCTTCAAGCTAGGACCCAATAATATTCAAATAATAAATTTTTACCAAACTATTACAAATAAAAAGTAGATCCAGATAGCTAAACTCACTTTAGCTATTCAATCATATAAATTGTCAAATTTAACACGTTTTGACCACCTCAACACTATAAATCTACTTAAAACATATGTTCATCTCTACCATCACCAGTACACACACATCACATAATAGAATACATTTTCCACCATCAAATTATCTTGTATCCTTGTCATATATGAATCCAACACATATTTCTACCCCTCTTCTACTAATCTTTAGTATTTAGCCAAAAAATGAACACATAGTTTTATCACTGGCCTCCTCAAATCACCGTGAATCCCTCTTCTATAAGTATCTAGACATAGTTACATTACTTCCTACACCTACACAACTCTCTCAACACACCACTTTCCTTCCAATGCCATTTTTGGGAAGTTACAAAATATTTATTTGACAATTATCACCCTTTTTTGTAATTAGTTGCTCTCAACCTCAAAAGTTCACTGTAACTTCCTTTTTGCAAATTATTTCTTCTTGTAAAATAGAGAATGGAATACAAAATAAGATGGGGAAAGAAAATCTCCATGCACTCTAGTTATTATACCTCAACCAAACATGCACCTTTCAAAAAGTAAAGCCATAATTACATGACAAACTTCATAAAAGAAATTAACTTCTTCAATATTGTCATTGCAATCTCAAAGAAGCATCCTCAATTGCACTAACTTAAACTCATGTTTTAGAAATAAATATTAAATTTTTTTATTTTAAGCATTTTATAGTTGTGACCTTAAAATATACACCACCTAATATGGAATCATTGTCCAAGCATTATAACCTTGGTCTCAACAAGGGGTAAAGGTGATCTTAGTTGATAGAGAAAACTAATTATTACATTTATTTGCTAGACAACCAACTAATGCATTGCCAATCTATCATTGCAACCACTTCACTATACAAGCAAGCAAAAAGCATTTTATAAAAATAACTTACATTTTCTTAGTTCTTTGATTAAGTGATTCAATCCCAATTCTCCTAAGACTCTTTTAACAATTGTTGGACAATAATTTGTTAACCATATTCTACCATCTCTAAAAAAAATGAAAACATGTTAGCATACATAAATGTCGACATATTAGCCTTTGTATAGCTGATTTCAATGATATGAGTAAGCATACATCTAAACTACAAGTCCATTTCAACTAAGCAACCATGTGCATGGAAGATTCAACCCTTCAAATTCATCCATAGATTGAACCTAACCAAAATGTACATTCGAAAGTTTGAACTGTAATAGATAATATCTACATCACATATTAAATTTTGAATAGTGGACTCCTCTGTTTGAACAGTGGACTCCTTAGTCATACTTAGAACTTCTAAAAAGACCAATATTTTTATTTCATTGTTTGTCTTTAAAAAAACTCCAATTTCTAGATAATCTTACATCTTTTTGTCAATACTACGTCGAAATTCAAATTCCTCCCCAACAAAACTCTTCTTCTGCCATTTTTATGATACTTTTCTCTTTTATCTCTTAGTATAACAAGAAACATTAAAAAAGATTATTAGCTTTACTATCAAAGATAATAGTAAAACAATATGAATGAGTCATCTTTAACTCTTAATCTAATCTTGGTGTGTACATACAAATCGTGCTGATGTACATGTTTGGTCAATGGAACCTTTCTACAGAAGAAAAAGCTTTTGAAATATTGAGTGAGTTTCAACCTCCTTACTTTGTAAACTAAAGGCGAAAAAGCATTCAATATGGGTTGTTTCCCATCAAATTCCTTTCACTTCTTGACGGCCCCAAATATTCTCCTTGTTTCCTTCTTATATTGCCCAAAATTGCGCTCTTTATTAACTTAACTTTGTACTTTATTCTTGCAGTTTTATTGGCTTTGACTTGGGAACATTAATTGACAGAAACAGTCATTTGAAAGAATCTCTGCCCTGTGCTTTATGTTTAACTATTGACACCTCTTTTTAATGTGATTAGATGAAATCAATATTAAGATTATTATAAATAATTACAATTATAAAAATCAATGAAAGTGACTTTTACATATTCGAAGCAAGCTACAAATGTTTTCCCTCCATTAAATTTAAATTGTGTGGCCTTATGATTCACATTAGAAGTGAAATTAGAGAGACGAGGATATAAATAATATAGTAAATTGTCTAAAATTCTCACTTAATGAAGTATTTACAAATCTTATTTGGTCAAGGACAAAGATAGATATGATATAAGAAAAATATAAGAAGGTATAAATATGATATAAGAAAAGTATAAGAAGGTATGAGTTTTTATTATTTTATAATAAAAAATATATGAAATATATGATTTTTATTATTAAAGTAGTATTTTTAAATTTAATTATGTATTTTTTTAATAATGTTCTAGATTACACTTAAAGATCTATTGATTTTAATAGTAAACTAGATACTTAAAAGAAGAAGTAAAGAAATGATAAAAATATTAGATAATAAAATAAAAGAAAGGGAAAATAACAATAAATGTCACACACACACACACACACATGAAAGAGAGAAACAAAAAACGTAAAATAACACACAATAATAATCTATGTAATAATGTAGAAATGTAAATGATTATAAGATATCTTAAAGTATAAGAGAATATATACAAAAAATGATATTGAAGTGTAACAATGAAGTTAATATTATAGATGTTATTTCTTTCATGGATCTATTAGGACGAGGAAAGTAATTAAAGTAGAGGAGAGGATCTAGTAGTTGAGCACCATAACTTCACACTTCTCAAAATCTCACATGGAAATTTCAAATCAGTTCAAATTTTTTTAGAGTAACTTATTTAACGAGTTCTCTTACTTATTACTAAGGTTTCATGGTCATAACATCAAACATGATGCCACATCAACATATTTTTTTGCCTCGGTTTCCAAAAAAAGAAAAAGAAAAGGCAAGAGCGATGATAATGAAAAATAGTACTTAATACTTGTGCAACTCATGCTATAAATATAAAACAAGCAAATAAATGAAACAAAACATAAACAAAGATGATAAAATAAAAGAACACAATATTTATTGTGGTTCGACAAACTAGCATGTGTCCACACTCAAGCACGAAATCAATTGTATTATTGAAATATCCAATTACAATATGTGGGTTGCACATAACCATTATAAAGAGCTCTTCAAATACGAAGGGTTGAGGGTGAATGAACATTCATGTGACTGTTGGACTTCATAGCCCAATAGATGTGACATTACGTGATTGATTACTTTTTACAACTAAATGTACATTTCATTTGATTATGAGTAGTCATCATTATAATGACAACTTTTAAGTCACAACTATTAATCCAATATTGTCAAAAAAATTGGAGGTTAAATGAATGAGTGTGAGTATTAAATTAATAAGTATAGGTATCAAATGAACTTGACTCCTATCACAACTATTATAACACATTTAGGTATTGGTTCCTTCTTCCAAACATTTACATAGTTAAAAAGAAATATATTATAAAAAGTTGGTAAATAAATCGATACTCTACTTGTTTGAAATTTCTTTCTATGTTTTACATTGAATGTGTTTATATCTTGACGATGATGAATTCATTTTTCATGTTGGTTTTAGTTTATGAGTTTTCTGTTTTGAGCTAGAAAATTTAGGTAAGGCTTGGTGATATTTTCAAAATTATGAAGTATCTCAAAAGTATCCTATCCTATCCAAATAGTGAATTAAGGAAAGAGTACTAGTTACTACTCACATTCTAATTAATGTTCACTTTTCCAATTACTAACTTAAAAAAATCAAAAAATTAAACATACTTAAAATTTTTGAACTTAAATTGGAAGAGTTATGCAACTTCAATAACTCTATTAGCACTACTTATAACACGGTGGTTGTAGTACAAGATTATTGCCACAACATCTTAAATAGGTATTGGACAACACTTTGAAATTACCACTTTTGAACTCTTACATCCATAAATTTTTTCACAATGTACACCTAATTTAAAAATCTAATACACCATTCAGAACTATAACAACTGAAAGATCCTAATCCTATGCTCACTAAATTTTATTTAAAAATATTATAACAACAAATTAAAAATACTAAATTCAAACGGGCCATACAACCCCTAGTCAGGATTTGGTGCTGCAAGCAATGATAGACAAATGAACAAACACTCATTATGACGTACGTAATTCACAACGCACTAAATTTTCTTATCACATAGTAAATATTTTGTCCTCTACAAAGGTAAAAACCTACGACTACGGTATATTATTTCCTCTTTAAGTTTTCTCTTCAAGAAAAGTGTAAAACATTACTCTTTTGACTGGCAAGTGAGTGTGTGACAAGACTAAAGCAAAAGCGCAGCTACATACAATAAAAAAATGCCATGACAATAATTACCATGACCAACGTTGCATGGATGGATTATTCCTTACACCTCTCTCTACCGCTTCCTTTTCTCTCTCTTATTTTTCCCCTCTACTTATACAGACATTTGGTTGTGGAGTTGTTGAGTAACAGGAGAAGACCTATAAATACCCGTAGTGGACTCCAAAAAGCGAAGAGATATTTAATCGTAATAATGAACGTTGAATGCTGCAGTGAATAAGCTCGAGCGCGAGGAGAAATGGGGAAAATCCCCGGTTTCTGCTCCGTTGCGATCATGATTGTTGTGATCATTGGCATGGAAGCTGAAAATGCTGCTTCTCTGGATGATATTTTGGCTGAACAGAGAAAGGCTTTGCTGGATCTCAAGGCCGGATTTGTGGATTCTTCCGTCCGTTTGCAGGACTGGAGTGATTCAGAAAATGCTTCGCCCTGTTCTTGGACTGGAGTCTCGTGTGACCCTGGCCGTGCTAAAGTTGTGGCCTTGAATCTTTCCAACATGAACTTGACGGGCAACATATCGGAAAGCATTCAGGGGCTGAGAGATCTTCTGGAGTTAAATATTAGTAAGAATCTGTTCAGCGATGCTTTGCCAGCGGCGGTCTTTAATCTGACTGAGATTCGAACCCTGGACATCAGCCATAACGATTTCAATGGCGATCTTCCCAGGGGAATTTCAAAGCTGAAGAATTTGGTAATATTTAACGCTTTTAGCAACAGTTTTAGCGGGCCGTTACCTGTGGAACTGGCTGAGCTGAGGCTTTTGGAGGAGGTGAATCTGGCCGGGAGCTACTTTGAGGGCTCCATTCCGGCGGAGTATGGAGATTTTAGCAGTAATCTTAGGTTTTTGCACTTGGCCGGGAATTCGATCACGGGACCTATTCCGCCGGAGCTTGGGAGGTTGCAGAGCCTGCGGCATATGGAGATCGGATATAATTCATACTCCGGCGGAATTCCGCCGGAGCTCGGGAACATGACGGAGCTTGAGTATTTGGACATTGCTGGTGCTAATCTTTCTGGCGATCTGCCATCAGGTATTTTTGTTGTTTCTGTTTTCCGGAATTTTAGACATTTCTTTGTCATTTTCGTCGGAATGAGCTTTGCAAACCCCTCGCTTTTCTGTGTGTCAACATCCTTGGCTTGCTGGTCTCTATGTTGGTCAACATCCTTGGCCTTCTATTTTACCGACTCCTGTAACAATCACATGCCATTACCTTTTTGTATTTCGCATTTCCCATCAACATCTCTGGAAATTGAATATTTTTGAATTTTTGCAATCAAAGATAATAGGGATACCTCTTATTTAAATGTTATCAATCGTCATGTTTTAGTGATGTCCTAGATTCCTCTTCAAAAGAGTTAGTTTGATTGTCTGTCTGCTGCTGGTTATCCCGTGACACACCACCTAATCTTATTTTATGGTCGATTGAATATTTAAAAAGTTATTGCCTGAGAGGAGTCATGGCTGGGCTCATTTCCAACGTTAAATTAAATCTCTCAAATCGTTGTCCTTCTCTGATCTGTTTCTCTCGAGCAGCTTGAGTTTAGGTGGTAATTAATAATAATCATTTGTCAAATAATGAAGTGAGTAGAAAATTAGTACCTAACCAATGATTTAGACCGGAACAGGAGTTTTGGTTATCCTGAGTTGGCCTAGTGGTGGAGAACTTGTACTCTTGAAAGAGAGGTCACAAGTTCAAATCCCACTGGGGGGTAGGGTATGTATGCCTCGTTTGTAGCGCCAAGCGCCTCTCGAAAAAGAGTACGAGGTAGTCCCATATCACTGCCACCATATGTAAACCCAAAAACTATGGCATAGTGTCGTGGACTATAAAACCTCCTTTCCTTTCCTTTCCACAGGTTTTTAATTGTACATATTTTTGAATTAACAGTTTAAATCACGTTTAATCTGCAAATCTATCTCTCTTATGAAGTTTCTGTAAATGTATATCTGTTTTGATTCATTTGGCGATGGATCATAAAATCAGATTATTTGATGCTCCTTTGTTCGAATAATAGAATAATTACACTATAGAATTTAATGAGAAATGTTGATTCGAAAGACATAAAACAGAAATAGCACTATCTAAATTAAGATGTTATACTGGGAAAATAACTTCAAAATTCTGATTTTTGTTAATTCTCTACGGTGCCTGTAGAACTGGGCAAGCTGTCGAAGCTGAATTCCATGTTCATCTTCCGAAACAATTTGAGCGGGTCTATACCTCCACAATTTGGCAACATGACAAGTATGCAGTCGCTAGATTTGTCGGATAATCTTCTCTCCGGACCTATTCCGGAGACCTTCACTAAACTTAAAAGGCTGAGTTTGCTGAGCGTCATGTACAACAGCTTGAGCGGGACGGTGCCCGAAGGAATAGCGGAGCTGCCAAATTTAGAGACGCTTCTAATCTGGAACAATTACTTATCAGGGAAGCTGCCCCAGTATCTTGGGAAACACTCTAACCTCAAATTCCTAGATGTCTCCACCAATAATTTGACGGGAGCCTTACCGCCGGATCTTTGCGCTGGCGGTGAGCTTTTCAAACTCATTCTCTTCTCCAACAGATTTTCAGGCGAGCTCCCGTCGGGCCTGGCACACTGCCAGTCTTTGTGGCGCTTGCGTATCCACGACAATACCTTCACCGGTCCGATTCCTCGGGGTTTCGCCTTGCTGCCCAATTTAACGTTCGTGGATCTTTCTATGAACAATTTCACAGGAGGAGTTGATGCAGGTAATGTTAGCTAAAAAATCTCTAGGAAAATTCTGATTTTTGTATAAACCGTAATTTTATAATTAGCGACAATTTTCAAAACTTATGATTTGTGTTAACAATTTCACGGGAGGATTCGGTGCAGGTTATTTAAGCTAGAAATCATTTGGAAATTATGATTTTGTGTACAAACTGCAATCTATTAGCGGGAATTCAAAAATGTTTAAATAATTAATTTAGAAAAAATTGTAGCCCCTCCTAAAGGCAGCCAGCGCAGAAAAATTAGGGATCCTTTTTAAAAAGATAATATTCATCTAATTGACACTGTATTAATTCTTCATTACATGTTGGGGTGTGTTTGTTGAAAAATAATTACATTTAAATACATCAAAAGAATTTGCAGTTTTTCCGAAACGTCAATTTAGGAACTGCACACTAAAATTCTTCAAATTTGCTTGCTTATCGATCTACTGGTAAATGATTTCATTGTGGAGACATCATTTACAAACTCTTAAAACGGGACTTTATATTTAGTTTATTTTATTACAGAGCTACTCCTTTCTACAAATTCTGACTTTAAAGCTCCTGCATTAGGATTCCCCGGGAAGAAGCTGACATATTTAAATATTTCCCACAATCCACTGAGAGGGAGACTTCCGGCCAAATTCTGGTCATCGCCATCGCTGCAAACTTTCTCTGCATTTTCTGCAAATCTGTCCGGAAACATGCCTCCCTTCAATGCCTGCGATTCGCTCGACACTTTGGAATTACAAGACAACTCTTTTTCCGGCAGCATTCCCACTAACATAATTCGCTGCCACAAACTGCACACCGTGGATCTGAGTCACAACGAGCTGACGGGGCTAATCCCTTCTCAGCTAGCCAGAATCCCAGCCTTGAGCAACATTGATCTCTCCCACAACTCTCTGGCCGGCACGATTCCGGCTGACTTCAATAACTGTACCAGCTTGCGATACTTCAATGTCTCTTTCAATGAACTTTCCGGACCAGTGCCCTCGGAGGGGATTTTCCGGCAGATAAACGCTGGGGCTTTTACCGGTAACCATTTCCTGTGCGGCGGCGTTCTGGCGACCCCTTGTTTAAATATGACATTCTATGGAACCCCTGGCTCTCCCGGGGATTCGAACCAGATGCATGCCAGAGCAAAACCAGGGGCAATTGTATGGGTCATGGGAACAGGATTTGCAGTGTCTTTGTTCATTGTTATTGTGGGGGGTCATTTTTTTTACAAGCGCTACAAAGCAGGGAAATACAGATATAGTGCTAGAGAGAGGCAGGGTGAAATATACAATGAGGACGGGCCAGGTCCAGGGCAGGCCCCATGGAAGATGATTTCTTTTGGGCGCCTTAGCTTCACTGTAGAGGATGTTTTGAAGGCCATTAAGAGCTCCAATGTTATTGGAATGGGATCCTCCGGGCTTTCAACTTCAGGAGTGACTGAGAGCGAACCACTTTCAATTGTTTACAAAGCACAGATGCTTGGCGGTGATGTTATAGCTGTGAAGAAGTTAAGGATTTTCAACTCAAAATTGAAAGAAACAGCAATGCAGGAAATTGATAATCTGGGCAATCTACGGAATAAGAATATACTGAGACTGCTGGGTTTCTGTTACAGCAATGAAAACCCAAGCCTTTTGCTTCTCTATGAATTTATGCCCAACGGTAACCTGGGCGATTTGATTAATAATAGGAAGGGTGATTTTGGCTGGGTGAGCAGATATGAAATTGTTGAGGGAATGGCTCAGGGGCTGAGCTATCTGCACCATGACTGCAATCCTGTGGTTGTGCATGGAGATGTGAAGCCAACCAATGTGCTAATGGATGGTCAAATGGAGCCTCGGATTGCTGATTTTGGCTTAGCCAAATTCATGCAGAGGGAAGCCACCATGTGCTCCAACGCCTACACTGCACCAGGTATTATTATTTACTTCTGATTTTCATCCAACTTCTACATTTGTATTATGAAAAATCAGCGCTCATATTTTGATATCCGTTATGTCTTTTTAATCTTCGTATGTTGGGATGTAATGTTTATTTTAAACGATAATTTTCTTAGCATCAATAAAATGATCATAGAATTCCTCCCTGTTCCAGACTTTGTTTTCCATCAAAGTATAGGCTATAAAAACGATTAATAAAATACTGATCCAGAAGTACTATGATTGAAAAACTTTATTTTGGAATTACAGATTTAGAAAGCCTAGATGTTTATTATCAGATACATTCAAAGCAAATATTTACCATTGAATTTTAAGTGTAGGGAGCCACTGATCATTATATGCGGGTTTTCCTTGCAGAATATGCCTCTACACAGCACTTTGATGAGAAAGCAGATATCTACAGCTTTGGAGTTATTCTTTGGGAGCTCTTAACGGGCAGGAGTCCTGTAGATTCCAATGGCATCCCCATTGCTGACTGGGCTCGCAGCAAATGCAGGGAGGTACACAACAGAAAAGGTTCCGTAATGGACATTGTAGACAAAAATATGAGTTGTGTGAAGGAACAGCAAGCAATGCTATTCCTGCATCTAGCCATGCTCTGCACTAACAAACACCCATCTGATCGTCCATCCATGAAAGATGTGGTTAACATGCTCTCTGAGAAAAAGCCACTCAGACAAACAGTTATGGATTTTCACTGCTCATCACAAGGAAGCAGTTCAACCTCCCAAATAATCATATGAAAAGAAGATACATCAGTAGAATGTATGTATATTGCTGTTGTTTCACTCATGACTCTGATTTAATCTACATAAAATCATATTATGTAAATTTGATATGTTTAGAGATTCACTTCCCATACCTTTATAGAATATTCAAATTTTGGCTCTAAGGTGAGTGTAAGTCGAATGCATTTCAAGCAAGAACCTAGCTACAGTGTCATATAAAGGCTATATTATTACTTGTATTGTAATCGGAGAACTCAAGGTCTCCATTCTCTGTGACTAAAATTTCTGACGTACCTGATAAATTTCTTATTCGTGGACAAGGCGAGAAATATGTAATTAAAGCAATAAAAAAAAACTTCTCTTTCGTTGAACACATTGCTTATCAATATGCAAGATCAGATAATTGAAATATTTGTATATTTTCTTCAAGTCAACTAAGCATTTCGAGTCTTTTTAGTTCACAACAGCCATCTCCCATTTTCATGAATGCTCCACATGGTAGCTGATTATCTTTTGAAAAAGTTTGGATGGTCAAAGAATTTGATAAGAGTTTTTTATGAGTTATGAATTGTCAATTTTTAAACAAGCGTACAATGTACATGCATTAGGCCATATCATATTTAAGCATGCTTTTTAGCTTTAACCCGTTTCTTGGAATCTCCCAAGGTGACGCTTTATCTACTTTCTTGGGAGTACCTGCTATAATTTCCTTTAGTCATAAACGACTAAAGTTATTCTTTAATCGAGTATGGTGAGACCACAAGACAGGGAGAATAATATGATTCACTGCAAATCATTTGGAGGTGGTACCGATGCACATGAAGTCACTTGATGTTTGAGATCTATCATAACCAAACTGTGTATTCAGAGATCAGAATATTAGTGAATTAATTGAAAATAAAAATAATTATATTTTGATTTTCAATCAATTAAATAAAAGGAAAAATGATTAACCATGTATTTTGATATCTGGATAGACATTATAAAGAGGTGATATAACACTACTACATCTTGTATGATATATCAAGTAGGTGGTTGTTTGTCTCTTTATTGTTCATTGTATTAGAGTTGTTGAAAAGTCTTCTTGAAGAGGGAGATAAGAGAATATATAATATTTATATAAGATTTCAATATTAAAAATATATATAACACCATACATACAATAGAAATATAATAATTTTAGTTTATTATATATTATTTAATGTATCATATTAATTATATATTAAAAAATTATAATATATAATATATTATAATCTATTATAATAATTATATTTTATAGTATAGTACGAAACATGTATTACATAAGATCATATAGTATTATATATCATATAATATATATTATAGTATAATAATATACTAAACACGTCAAATATCTAATATGTATTCTAAGATATTTGATGTGCATCAGGTATTCAATATTATCTCATATATAATATCTTTGACCCAAATTTGCATCATTGAGATTTGTCTTGGGACATCTCCAAGATTTGCATTAGGGATACCAAATCTAGGAAGTCAACACATAAAAATGTGTTTGTAAGGTTTCCTTGTTCTTGTAGACTTAAGCCACGGAATTGATGTATTTTTAAACCCGAAATCGATGATAATAGGCATTATTAAGGGATTTTCAGTTTTCCACCAATATTTAAGTTTTTTTAAAAACTTTTGAGTTTAAATAATTAACTATTTTCATTGTCTAATAGAAATATGTCTGAAGTCTTGAATGGTGGAATGATTAGAAAACATCTTGAATTTGAAATGTGTCCCATTCTATGCTTCATATATATTAGGAATAAAAAATATTTTTTTGGAACAAATCATGGTGGTCAAACACATGAGCTTTTATATTCCCAAAAAGTTGTAGTAAAAAATCCTAATTGATTATTTACATGGATAATTTTTTTTAAAATTGCCACATTAAGACACAAGTCTTTTATATATGTCTAGAATCTTATTAAAAAAATTAGCATTTGATTGTGGGTTGGGTGGTCAAATATGTTAAAGATAGGGCCCATAAATCAAAGACAAATATCAATATGGAAAGGAAAAACAAATGTAATAGACAACAAAAATATCCTAGGAAAACCCTTCTAGAATGAAAGGAAAAACCTAGCCACACAACAATAATGTAATTTTATTAATCATAAAAATGTTCAAGTGTGCAATGACCTTTTCTTGAAGCGATATATATAACGTATGAAGAGACTCTTCACATCCCAACCGAAGGTCTCTCCAATTTTCCAAAACATGACTCTTTCTTACAATTACAATTATAACTCTTCAAATTTCCATGCCTTAACACATGTCGAAAGACACATGTCATAACATTTGATATTATAATTTAAACACAAGTGTCATTTTTAGCCGATGGTGACAATAATGGTAATAACATCCATTTTTCTAGAGAAAAAGATCTTTATAGCAACTACAATCCTTAAGACTCCCTCTATGCTAGAGAGAGATCTTGAGCTGAACAATCACACAAGGCTACAATCAAAATGTCAATAATAAAATCTAATCACATATTTTACATAATTTTTTTATGGAATCACTCAACATGAAAACCCTACAGAAAACACAAACAAATTTCATGGAATCTCTCAACATGACACTAAGAGAACAATTTACTCAATGTTAATAATCATAGAATCACTCAACATGACATATTTGTAAGGCTCATAATTAAACCTTCAATCACAATCTCTCTCAATGTGAACTATCAAGGAATCTCTCAACATGACATCCAACTCCCATGATGGAATCTCTCAACATGATGTCATCATGGACTCTCTATTAGCATGAATGCTGATGCTATGGGGGAGCATTGCAAAACATTCATATGATGTATTTATCACTGTGTTTGTATTGATGACAACATAGTAATAAGTTTTTAAAAGACTGACAAAGCAACATATTGTGATTTCTATATTGAGAACATTATATTACTTATCTGATGATGTGCAATTACTAGTGCATACTACACTGTGTATTTGTTACATAGGCAAGTGCACAGAACCTAAATCGATACTGTACAAAAGATATAATTGATCTACAGAGAACTGTATGGAAATAGAGTATTAGGAAAGCAATTCCTATTGTGTGATTGTTACAGTTCATTACATTCATAATGAAGGGTTGCGTAGTTAGCTGGAGATAGTATATTGACCACTGATGATGTCAGAGAGTGCATGTACGAAAGTCATATGTGTGAAAGTTTGTGTATAACTATGAGCCGACAACATTAATTAAATGTATATTTCATTTAATTAACATATGATACTGAAGTGTGAAGTTGACTCAAGGATTTTTTATTGAGTGTGGTATAAAGGAAATATATTTTTTGTGTTTAAAAAAAGGAGGAAACAGAGAAGACTCACGAATTACTACGCAACAGAGTAGAGTGACTTATGAATGCGTGTAGGTGACCTCAAGGGTTACTGTTATTGATCATAGAGTTCCAAATCTGTGTTGGAAATGATTGAAAAAGATCATGAGGGAGATTGTTGGAAATGATTATACATAAAAAGTAATGGAACTGGTAAAGAATGTTCTCAATCATTATTTTTTCATTGATGTCAAACTTGCTGCTTGTAGGAATGACAATTGCTGTAGTGATCCAAATACTATCAATTGATTGATTGACAAGGAGGAGGCAATCAATAAGATGTAACCAGAATATCTAGAGAAAGGTTGAAGTTATGATGTTGTAATGAAGTACAAGGATCAGCTAAGCCATTGATGAAAAAGTGTATTGATGACATACTCTAAGACACAAGAAAATGGGCACACTGAAACATATCAAAGATGTAAGGTTTTAGCTAAGTCATTTGTAAAGACGAACTAAGTTCATTAGAGAGAGAGAGCCGAGCAAGCTAGTAAGTGCCGAACAAATTACTAGTTGAAGCCGAGCAAGTTCAACTTCAGCAAGTGCCGAGTGAACTTCAGATGCCGAACATAAATAAGTGCCGAGCAAATACAAGTGCCGAGTAGAAATAAGTGTCGAGCAACTACAAGTGTCGAGTAGAAATAAGTGCTAAGCATAAATAAGTGCCGAACAAATACTTGAGTGCCGAGCAAAAATAAGTGCCAAGCAAAAACAAGTGTAGAGCAAATACAAGTGCCGAGTAACACAGAGATGCCAAGCATCAGTAAACCAATAGTGCCGAGTTGCTGCATTATTTCAAAAATCAAAGATTCGTTAGATTTGAGCCGACAAGGTTGTTATCTTGAATTTTGTGAATTAAATAGAAAATAAGAGTGATGAGCTGGTGGCACAGAACACCATGTAGAATGTTTTTGGAGAATACAACTGGACTCTAGACAAAGTTTCTAGAAAAGAGCAAGATATGGGGTAGATACATTGTATCCTACCTAATCCATTTTGAAACCCTAAAGTTGGAGAGGGAGAATCGAGTGGCAAAGGCAATCCAGATTTCTATTTAAGGAATAACAAGGTCACGAAGCAGAGAGGGAAGAGAGGTCAAGCATGAAAGCATAAAGTGTTGAAGGAGGTGCTAAGGAGCAAGAAAGCACAGTTACTCTGCTTCAACAAATGACCACAGATATGATTGCATTGGTATGATGAGTAAGAAGACTCAAGGAGATGAAGCTTGAGATGACAAGCTATTAGAGTTGAAGTGATTAAAGCCAAGCAAAGGATTGAGCTGAAGTGTGATCTGAAATCTGCAAGATATGTTGTAAGTTGTATCAGATCAAGAAGCTATTATTGTTACTTTCTCAAAATTGTAACAGTTAGTTTAAATCCTATGGACTTAGGTTGGTTTAATAGCCATGTTGTAAATCCTTTAACAGGGTGACATTCCAAGTGAATGTTCTAAAGTCCTTTGATCAGGCCCATTCCTAATAGTATGATGAAATCCTCTAATAAGGTCACATTTAACAGTGTGTTGTAAGCCTTTAACAGAGCAGGCCTTTAACAGGGCATCACTTTAGAAGAGTGAAAATCAAGTAGCATGTTACTGGTGGTTTTTCCCAAATTGGGTTTCCACGTAAATCATTGTGTCATGTGTTGACCTTGCATGTTTTATCTCTGCATGTTGATTTACTGTAATTTGCTAAGGATGATTGATTTAAGCTTGAATGGATGAAAAGTTTATGGATTCACTATAATTTGTGAAAAAATATTATTAGGGCATTTGGACCTTGAATAACTGATTCACCCCTCCCCCCCCTCTTAGTTATTCTAAAGAATTCTAACAATTGGTATCAGAGCCAAATTGCTGATTCAGTTTAAAGGGACTACAAGCAGAAAAGATCAGAATGCCTAAGAGAGAAGCCCCCAAGCTCAACAAAGACAACTTTGTTGCATGGAAAAGTTTGATGAAGCTACATCTTGGATCCATAGGAGATTATGCCCAAATTCAATTGTTACTGAACATATTGATCCAATTGGTACTCTTACTGCAGAAGATTTGAAAAACAAACAGGAACACAATCAGACAATGTTGGAGATTGCTTCTGCACTCAACTATGCTGAATTTGATGATATCAAAGGATGTGACACTGCATTCAAAATGTGGAAAGCCCTATCAGAATGTCCAAAGAGCAAAAAGAGAAAGCCTCAGAGGAAAGTTTGATGATATGAAAATGGAGGAAAGTGAGAATGCTACTCAGTATGGTGCAAGAATAAAGAAAGTCATAAGTGCAATAAGATGTTTGAATGGTCAATTAGATGAAGATATTGTTAATAGTAAGTTCTTAAGAACCTTGCTCCCTATCTATGCTATTAGAGTATTAGCAATACAAGAACTAAGATGTGTACCAGGAAACAATCTAAATTTTGAAGGAATAGTGAGTAGACTGACTGCATTTGAGTTATCTAACTTTGATAACTACAGACCTGAGAATGTTGAATCTGCTTTCAAAGCCAAGCTATCACTGAAAGATGCTGAACAGGTAAAATCAAAGAAAGGAAGAAAAATGAAATATGTATCCAGTGACAATAGCACTAATGAGGAAGATGTGGAACAATTGGAGGCATTGCTAGCTAGAAGATTTCACAGAGGCAAAGGAAAATTCAAAGGTAAGATGCCTATCATTTGTTTCAATTGCAATGAAGTAGGACATATTGCTGCAAGGTGTACACAGAAAAAGGATTACAAGGAAGGCAACAAATACAAATATAAAAGAGAAGATGATAAGAAAGATTACAGAGACAAAGGCAAGAAGTGTTATATTGCTGAAGAGAATTCTGATGATAATGATGATGAAGTTGTTTATGTAGCCATGAAGGATCAGTCTGATGAAGACGAACCTACAACACTGGTAACATGTATGAACAAAAATGACAAATGGATCATAGACAGTGGATGCTCACATCACATGACAGGAGACAAAAGTAAGGTTGTTAACTTTACTCTGTATGATGGAAATAGTGTTAGATTTGGTAATGATGCTCCATGTCAAATAAAAGGAAAAGGCTCCATTAAGCTTACAGAGAAAATTTCATGTGATAATTCATACTATGTTGAAGGATTAAACTACAATTTGCTAAGTGTCTCACAGTTAGACAATATAGGATGCAAAGTAGAATTTGGAAACAGAACTGCAAAAATCTATGATACTGATGGAAAATTGATAGAAAAAGGAGATCAAACAAGAAGTAATCTATTTTACCTTGATATGGATGATGTTTATTGTTTTATTGCAAAATTTGATGATGAATGGTTATGGCATAGAAGGCTATGTCATGTTAGCTTTGACAATCTGGTCAATATCAGTAAAATGAAGAAAGTCAGAGGTTTACCTAAATTAAAAAAACCTGACAATATCATGTGCAAACAATGTCAGCTAGGAAAGATGACAAAGTCAAGTTTCAAAAGCAAAAATTATACATCTAAAGAAGTACTTGAGTTAGTTCATACTGACTTATGTGGTCCAATGGAAGTACAAAGCTACAAAGGAGATAAATACATAATGTTGTTTGTTGATGACTATTCTAGGATGATGACTGTTATGTTCTTAAAACAAAAATCTGATGCTTTTCAAATGTTTAAGTGGTATGTGGCTAGAGTTGAAAAGGAAACAAGAAAAAGTTTGAAATGCTTGAGATCAGACAGAGGTGGTGAATTCACATCAAACAAATTTGAGATATTTTGTAATGACAAAGGAATCAAAAGAAAAACGCCAGCTCCTAGAACTCCCCCACAGAATGGAATTGCTGAGAGAAGAAATAAATCTGTGATTGACTGTGTCAGAACATTAATGATGGACAAGACTGTTGCTCTAAAATACTGGAGAGAAGCTGTAAGTGTAGCTGTTCATACACTAAACCGAGTACAATTCAAGAAAGGCACAAATAAAACACCTTTTGAATTATGGTATGGTCACTCACCCAATGTAAAACATTTCAAAGTATTTGGTTGCAAATGCTTTATCCTTAAAGATGCTAGAAATGGGAAATTTAATGCAAAACGTGATGAAGGTATATTCCTTGGTTACTCCACTAGAAGTAAAGCATACAAGTGTTTGAATACTAACACTAACAAAATTGTGGAAAATGCAAATGTAATCTTTGATGAGCATACAGAAGTCCAAGCTAAAGAACCAAAGAAAATGAACGAATACAGAACCTTTGTGTATTCTTATGAAAGAATGCCTGTTGACGAGGATGTTGTCAAACAAATTGAGATTCAACAACAAATTTTAGTTTTAGCCGAGTCACAACCAGTGAATGCCGAGTTACATTCAGAAGCCAAGTTACAAAATGAAGAAAATGCACAATCTGATCCTGAAGTTAGTACACATGAAATAGATGAAGAATAACCTGACAACGAAGTGCATAGTGACCCTGAATCTGAAAGATCAAACATGCAAACAAGGACAGAACCAAGATTATCCAAATATGTAAAAAGACATCACCTTGCTGAACAGATAATTGGTGACAAAGATGCAAGACCAATGACAAGGAAAAAACTAAGACATGAATCATGTTTGATTAGCAAATCTGAACCTAAGACAATATATGGTGCATTACAAGATGATGATTGGTATAAAGCTATGGAAGAAGAGATTGATCAAATAAAGAAGAATAAAACTTGGAGTTTGGTTCCTAGACCAGTTGACAAGAATGTGATTGGCACCAAGTGGGTATTCAGAAACAAGCTAGATGAGAATGGTGAGATTACTAGAAACAAAGCTAGACTAGTATGCAAGGGTTATGCTCAAGAAGAAGGATTAGACTATGGGGAAACATTCGCTCCTGTTGATAGAATGGAAGGAGTAAGAAATTTACTTGCATATGCTGCATATAAAGGTTTTAAAGTCTATCAGATGGATGTAAAGTCTACTTTTTAAAATGGTATACTAGAAGAAGAAGTCTATATTGAACAACTAGAGGGATTTGTTGATGAGAACAATAGGGATATGGTTTGCAAATTACATAAAGCACTCTATGATCTGAAACAAGCACCCATAGCATGGTATGAAAGACTTCACAAGTATCTAGTGCAAATAGGATTTAAAAGAACTGATGATAACAACAACATGTACATCAAATCAGAAGAAGGTAAGGATATTATTGTATCTAAGATCTTTGTGGATGACATAATTTTTGGAGGAAAGGAAGTGCTTTGTAGAGGCTTTGCTGACAAAATGAAACATGAGTTTGAGATGTCTATGTTTGGAGAGATCAAATTCTTTGTTGGATTGCAAGTACATCAACTAAAACATGGTATATTTGTGACACAATCAAAATACATCAAAGAGATACTTAAAACATTTGGATTGGAGGAGTCCAAACCAGTCAGCACACCAATGGCAACAGGAAATAAGCTATCCAAAAATGATGTATGAGCTGAAGTAAATCAAACGATGTACAGATCCATGATTGGAAAACTACAATATGTTGTACATAGTAGATTAGACATAGCATTAGCAGTTGGAATAGTGGCTAGATTCTCTGATAATCCCAAAGAAAATCATCTCATAGCAGTAAAAAGAATAATGAGGTATCTCAAAGGAACTGATAACTTTGGTCTATATTACAAAAATAATGAGAAGTTTGAACTCAATGCATATACAGATGTAGATTGGGGAGGCAACATTGATGACAAAAAAAGCACAAGTGGAGGTGCATTATTTTTAGGTAAAAGGCTAGTAACTTGGACCAGGAAGAAACAAACATGCACATTCCAGTCAACTGCAGAATCAGAATATGTGGCAGCAACAGTCAATTGCAGAAACATTGTGTGGCTCACACATCTATTGAAAGGAATGAAAGAAGAGGTAACTAAACCTGTGATATTGTATTGTGATAACACAAGTGCTATAAACATATCCAAAAATTTAGTAATGCATGCAAAAACCAAGCATATTGCAATCAAGTATCACTATGTCAGAGAATTAGTAGAAGACAAACAAGTGAAGTTAGAGTACATTCATACAAAGGAACAAACAGTAGATATCTTCACAAAACCATTGCCCAAGGATGCTTATGAATATCTTAGAGGCAAGTTGGGGGTAATGCCCCTAACTCAAGCAGTATAAAACAACAAGGAAGCTGCCTTGCATCAACAGGAACAAATCATTGAAATATTAGAAGAATGATGTAGAGGATGACAGCAGGAGCAGAAACTCCAAATTAGTCACAAGCATGGTGACAGAGGGAGAAAACATGAGATGCAAAGCTTATACTTCGCATGTTAAAGATGCTACATCTTTGGCATTTATGTCAAAGAGGGAGAAATATGCAAAAAAATTGATCAATACAAAGAAAGAGGGAGATATATAAGAGGGAGATATATGAGATCAATAGTAAGGATGCATCAATCAAGATAATGCATACAATCTTGGTGGTAACTAAGTTGATCAATTGATCAGTTTGGTTTGCCATCAATGCCAAAGAGGGAGATTGTTGGAAATGATTGAAAAAGATCATGAGGGAGATTGTTGAAAATGATTATACATAAAAAGTAATGGAACTAGTAAAGAATGTTCTCAATCATTGTTTTGTCATTGATGTCAAACTTGTTGCTTGTAGGAATGTCAATTGCTTTAGTGATCCAAATACTATCAATTGATTGATTGACAAGGAGGAGGCAATCAATAAGATGTAACCATAATACCTAGAGAAAGGTTGAAGTTATGATGTTGTAATGAAGTACAAGGATTAGCTAAGCCATTGATGAAAAAGTGTATTGATGACATACTCTAAGACACAAGAAAATGGGCACACTAAAATATATCAAAGATGCAAGGTTTTAGCTAAGTCATTTGTAAAGAAGAACTAAGTTCATTAGAGAGAGAGAGCCGAGAAAGCTAGTAAGTGCCGAACAGATTCCTAGTTGAAGCTGAGCAAGTTTAACTTCAGCAAGTGCCGAGTGAACTTTAGATGCCGAGCAAAAATAAGTGCCGAGCAAATACAAGTGCTAAGAAAAAATAAGTGCTAAGCAAATACAAATGCCGAGCAGAAATAAGTGCCGAGTAGAAGTAAGTGTCGAGCAAATAAAAGTGCCGAGTAGAAATAAGTGCCAAGCAGAAACAAGTGTAGAGCAAATACAAGTGCCGAGTAACACAGAGATGCCGAGCATCGATAAACCAATAGTATCGAGTTGTTGCATTATTTCAAAAATTGAAGATTCATCAGATCTGAGCTAACAAGGTTGTTATCTTGAATTCTGTGAATTAAATAGAAAATAAGAGTGATGAGTTGGTGGCACAGAACACCATGTAGAACATTTTTGGAGAATACAACTGGACTCTAGACGAAGTTTTTAGAAAAGAGCAAGATATGGGGTAGATACATTGTATCCTACCTAATCCATTTTGAAATCCTAAAGTTGGAGAGGGAGAATCGAGTGGTAAAGGCAATCTAGATTTCTATTTAAGGAATAACAAGGTCATGAAGCACAGAGGGAATAGAGGTCAAGCATGAAAGCATAAAGTGCTGAAGGAGGTGCTAAGGAGTAAGAAAGCACAGTTACTTTGCTTCAACAAATGACCACATATATGATTGCATTGGTATGATGAGTAAGAAGACTCAAGGAGATGAAGCTTGAGATGACAAGCTGTTAGAGCTAAAGTGATTAAAGCCAAGCAAAGGATTGAGCTGAAGTGTGATATGAAATCTGCAAGATATGTTGTAAGTTGTATCAGATCAAGAAGCTATTATTGTTACTTTCTAGCAATTGTAACAATTAGTTTAAATCCTATGGACTTAGGTTGGTTTAATAGCTATGTTGTAAATCTTTTAACAGGGTGACATTCCAAGCGAATGTTCTAAAGTCCTTTGATCAGGTCCATTCCTAACAGTATGGTGAAATCCTCTAACAAGGTCACATTTAACAGTGTGTTGTAAGCCTTTAATAGGGCATCACTTTAGAAGAGTGAAAATCAAGTAGCATGTTACTGGTGGTTTTTCCCAAATTGGGTTTCCACGTAAATCATTGTGTCATGTGTTGATCTTGCATGTTTTATCTCTGCATGTTGATTTACTGTAATTTGCTAAGGATGATTGATTTAAGATTGAATGGATGAAAAGTTTATGGATTCACTATAATTTGTTAAAAAGTATTATTAGGGCATTTGGACCTTGAATAACTGATTCACCCCCCCCCCCCCCCTCTCAATTATTCTAAAGAATTCTAACAATCTGATTGCATGATCTGAAGGCGAAGGAGTCCAACATACTGGATAGAGGAAGAAGTAAAAGCGTGTTACACATCTATTATTCTGAAAGGAATATTACTAAGGTCAATTGGACAATGGGTTCATTGATATGATCTTAAATTTGTTTAGACAGTGAGTTCAACTGCCTTCCACAACTTCTAATAGGGTTGACACAACTCCTAATAGGGTTGGAATCTCCTAATAAGGTTGAGATTATTCAAGCATTGATAGAAATGGAAATTCTGACTTTGGGGCATTATGGATTTTCAACTATTTAAAGTATCCAAAATAATGAACTCAATACACTAAATTTGATTATTTGGGCTGAGTCTGCATCACTGAACCTATTGAGCCTTTGAATTGAATTTCAATTCTCTAAAACTCTGAACTCGAACCATTGAATTCTAAACTTTTCTGAATCAATGAATCTGCATTTCAAATGATGAATGTGAAATTTTCTTGAATTGAACCTGTAAGATGCCAATTTGAACCATCGAACCACTTTTGAACTACTTTGAACCTTGGTTTAAAAAGGATCGTAACCATAATTCAAAAATTTGAAAAACTAAGTCCACATAGGGTACCAACAAATAGTATCGAGGTCAATTGGACAGTGGGTTCATTGATATGATCCTGAAGTTGTTTGGACAGTGGGTTCAACTACCTTCCACAACCCTAATAGGGTTGACACAACTCTTAACAAGGTTGGAATATCCTAGTAGGGATTCAAAGTCTCCTAGCAAGGACTCTTGTACTAAATAAATATTGTAATAGACTCCTAACAAGGCCCATCCTCTAGCAAGGAATATTCATATTAGTACATCATTTTATGGGCATCATTCCCACCAAGGTTTTCCCTCTGATCAAGAGTTTTCCTAGTCAACATCTCTGGTGTAATTGTGTATGAGCATCTCTTTATAGTTGTTGTTTACATTGGTTGATTGGTCAAGATTGTTTAAGAGGATATATGTTTTAATTGTCATATAACTAATTCACATTCCCCCCTCTCAGTTATATTGGTAACTATTATTTCTAACACGCTCTCTCAATATGGTGTTCACTATCGTATAATGAAAGAGTGATCATAGCTAATCTTACATTCTCATTTGTTTACATAAAAATAGAAATGTGCATAACAAAGAAAGACTTAGTTCCATTTATGTCTCAAAGTTTTACATATACTAGAAGCATCACAAGCATATATGAGAATCAAGGGGATTCCATAGGCACCCCCTCTTAATTATGAAGCCTACCTTTGAAGCTAAATTATCCCTCTAAAGATCAATAACATCCTCTTCTCATTGTTTTTTGGGTTGTATCCTACAATGAAGAGAGTAATTGAAAAACTTAGAAAATAAACAATAATAAAGATCATGTTGAAATCAACTATCCAATATTACAAAATACTTATCTCTCTTAACTGTACAATCACAGAGAAAGGAATTTTTAGATAACCTTTCCAAACTTTTGTAGTAGATATAATCACAATAAATGAGTTCTAGTTCCAATTTCCAAGCAAGATAAGAAATAGTGTCATTGTCATCTAGACCTGGATCAAGCCTAGCCATATTACAAGCTAGGAAGTTCAACCTGATAGAAAGCTCAATTCTGACCATAGATTCTTATGCTATATGATCCTAAAGACTGACAATGATATCAAATTCTCCCTCTATATCGTGTATCAATTTGTGCTACCCATGAATTCTGTCTCCTATCTTCTACAACACCTTGCAGTCTAGGTGAGGCAAGGAGAACTAATGCCCACGACAAGAGGTCAACATTCATGTGCATAATGCACAACCACCAATTTCCTGTACATGCATACACTAATTTTTTCATGAAAGACCCAAGTGTAGCACCATTTAATGATTTTGGCCCCTCTAAGATGTTGCATGTAACGCCTTGCCAGGGAACCCAAAAGAAATTAACCTAAAGTTTCACTAAGTTTTCCAAACATTTTTATTTTATTTAAAAAAGATAATAACATAACAACAACATAAATAATATAGCGGAAGCAATAAAAAACACAAAGCACATACTATAAAATAGATTACAATTCTTAAGGGTCTCATGACGTTGAATCACATTTAAGTTTAATTAATGTTAAAACTAACATATAACCCATCCACATTAAATAATAGTCTACAAGAACGAATCCATTTAAATAATATACAATTATCCTGAATGCCACTTGACAATATTCAAAATGCACAATCATCCACTATATAGGTCACAGGGTATGAAACATTGAAAGAATATACATCATAAAAATAGATTATGTCATCTCTTTAAGATCCATGAATTAAAATACAATATAATAGGTATAACCATCCATCATAGTACACAAAAATGGAATGAAAGGAAATGCAGAACAAGGAACTCCAGCCATGGCATCGAACTATCGGATCTCAATGGTAAAAGTAAAAAAAACTAGCACCCGACCTCATGGTAACCCAAAAAGGGTCCACTCCCATGGCGCTGAGGAGATAGTCTCAAGTCCCAAACAAGATAACAATCCCAAAAGTCAAAATCAACATCTAGGTCAAGAAAACTTGAAAGCAATCTAACTCAAGGTACCAAGACACAAGTGACATCTAAACCTTGAGGCAATAATGACACATAGGATATCTACTATGCAAGTGGGCAAGTTTCATCACATGAGCCAACTCTAAAGTTACTCAGGTAGCCTGACTAGACTCTGCCCCTAGTGTCTCTATACGACACTAGTATCCTTTCCTACTAACAAGGCATATTAACGAAGCAAGGTTGCAACCAAGCATCCTCCATACTCCCATCCTAGCCTATACTAGTACTAGAGACATGGGCGATGAAAAGCAGTGACTCATATTAATTCATTTTACTCTCATTTAATGAAATGTTATCAGTTATTTAAACAACCTACAATGGGTTACCCATGTAGCCTCTTTAGGCTCCAACCTCCATTGCAAGCCACTTCCCAACATGGCATATAAATAACCTACCCTAAGCTCAAAAAAAGCAGAAGGTCTCATACAACCATAAAACACCCATCAGTTCTTAAACAAACAACTAGAAAGCATTGAAATAACACTAATAAAAAATCATAGGTTTCACCAATACAATCATCTTAACAGGACTGATTCAAAATCAAGTACATATCTACAAAATCATGACATCACAAGAAATCATCAAAACACTTGCTCTCGGCCTCTGGTAGACATCATGAAACTAGTCAACACTCTATGTCAACCCCAAACCTGACATACAAGAAAACATACAAAAGATAGTGTAGTTTTGTAGTCTTGTTTGGTTTGAAAACACATAGATTAAGTTAACAGTAAGGTTCAAGTTTTCATTTCGTTGTAAGTTTACAATTTCTAAATTTACTTTACATATACAATTTCATAATACATTAATTACAAATTTAATTAAATATTATTAATTTTTAATCAATAATCATTAGATTATTAAAGATAATAATCACTGACTTATTAATAAAATAACTTATATTAAATTATTAATAAAGTAATTATTAGTCTAATAATAAAATAATATTGATAAATTTTAACATTTAACTACTATAAACATTTATTAAATTAATTCTAACATTTGATAATTAAAATATTTATTAAATTTAACATTTAATAAATCTATTATTAAAATAATTTTAATTTAATAAAAATTAATAATAAATAAGAAACAATTAAAAAAATGAAACTTACCATCTCTAATTTTTTAAAATTTCATAGGCTAAAGTGTTGCTATGATAGTAGAGTATTGCCTACGACAATACTTGCTGTTACAACAATAGAGTACTGCCTACGATAGTACCTACTGTCATGACAACTGAGTCTACCGTGCGGTAGCTAGAATGGCCGCTGACAACATTCTCGCCGCTGTGGGGGGGTATATTATAAAAATTGTGAAATTAGATTTGATAGGGAAAACCTCAACAACCATTCAGATTTTGCATTTTAAAATTCAATTTCTCTTCCCAAACCCTACGTGATTAAAACATTCTATTTAATTAACAGAACGAGGGTTTCTAAATTCTCAAAACTCATATCCAGATAATCTCAGAATGGAGAACAATTAAAATATACAACAAGGGTTTCAATTTAATTAATTCATTCACAGATGAAATCAGGAACATAAACTAGTAAATTACGACACAACGATTTCAACCAAATCTAAAATCCTTAGAATAGATTTATCCATACACGAAGAAGACAAGAAATTTAAGAATGGAAATCTACTGTACAAATTAACCACAAGATTCTATTTGAATCTGATGCTAATTCGACAACACATAGAGCACATGAGTATTTCCCTTTCTTTCTGAAAACCTACTTCTTTGACATTGCTCCTCCAAAACTTAGTACCCGAGAAATGAACTCTAAATTGTTAATAAAGAGTTTTTCCCCAATTTAGGGCTTTGACTTGTAATCACGTGAAAAAATCTTCACCTTTATTATTTAATTATATTTTAATATTCATGCACAATTGTTTTGCCATTTAATTAAAATATCTTTATTAAATAATTTTCTTTCTCTCTTTAATTAATTCTTGAGATGTTTTTTGATAAAAATATTTATTAACTTAAGTAATAATAATATTTAGTATTTATTAAAAAATGAACTCCTAAATATATTATTATTAAATAAAATAAATATTATTACACCCAAAATTAGACTTTAATTAAAGCTTTAAATTTAATTCATTTCACAATTAATTAAATATCAAAATTTCCTTAAAGTTTTTCTATTAAATTAAATCATTAATTATTCTTTTAATTTGATTTAATTATAACAGAAAATAATGACAGACCCACAAGACTGAAATGAAAACCCATAATAAAGTACATAAAACTAGATCAAACTCAAGGGTTATAATCACGAATTTATGTCGCTTGACGAATTCAGAAGGTAAACAACTCAGATTATTGCCCTACTTTTTAGGACAAATGGTTTAAGGATAGGATTTAGACTCAAGAGTCATCTCCCCTCTCTTACCATTGAGATATTGCAATAGGCTACGCTCATCCTAGTAATTCAGGGAAGTCAATACTTGGTACCTGCAATCTGCATAAAATCCCGCCTGTACAAACACATACATTCTAAAATAAACAGAAAATGGTGGGAAGTGGTGCATCATGTAGATCCTGACTAGTAGGTGACTACGAATCCCTCCCTCAACTATATTAGAAACATCATACATAAAGTAAACATATAGGTACATCATACAAATGCAAGTATGAGGTAAGTATCCATAGAAAACGGATACCGATAATCCATCTAACTATCATCATGAAATAATAGAATCATTGTATACAATCATCATCGAAGCATAACCATGCATACATGAAATAACTAGTACTAAAGTAATCTCATCATATAATCAATTGAGTATGAAATAGTATCCAACAATCTAAAAATCAAATACTAGTAAACATCAAACATAATAATAAAGCTGGCCTAAAAGAGTGCGACAATAATAACTGAAAAGAAAACTAGGGGTAGGCACTTCGTTGAATTGTGCCTTCCTAGAAATCACCTTCAAGCACTCCACCATCTTTGACTTTGTTTTCCAAATTTACCAACAAATAGGTCAAAAATCTTCAACCATGCGAAGCACCTTAAGATGTAACTGACGTTGATTTCTCTTTATCTTCTAAATAATACAAGGTACAAAAATAATGTTTCTTGATTGCTAGGAGACATGTACAAACAAAATGTCTTTGTCTTGGTAGGACTACTACATTTGGCCCCAAATTGTGATGACATGTCATTGTAATTGTGATGCCCACCCATCACCCAAGTGAGGGAATGACAAATTGGCTCCTGTTGGACGAGCACCAAATTTTTGCTATCGCAAATTGTGACAAAAAGAGGTTCTATCACAATCGCGATGGATAAAATTGTCATAACTTGGAAGAAGGAAAGGGCAAAAGTTCATGTTGACACTGTCGCAATTGCAACACTAGACTGTCACAATTACAACATATTAATCTTCTAGTCCTCCATCGAAATTGGGACGTCTATGCAACAACTGTGCTGTAGAAGCAACGCCTAACCGTCAAAACTATCCATCATAGTTCTGACGGTGGTGTGATAGTTGTGCTATGGGAGTGATGACTATCCATTGGAACATGTTGTCACAATTGTGATGAATAGCTAAATTATTAATTTTTTTATTATTACTTGTACATCCCACAATTGAAATGTTGGGTTATTTCTTCTAATCCCAAGCATTAATGTTATATAGCTTTTCAATCCTAGGGTACTACAAAACCATTATATTGACTATTTAGAGAAATTTAACACATCAAATAAACTTACCCACAAGTTACTCTGACTACAATGTCCACCGTCTGATCATGGAAGCATGACTTTGGACCATATTTATATTGCATCAGTCATAACAAATAAATTACAATGCAGAATGTTAAGCTAAGACGATACACCTATGTTACATGTTAATTGTGGAAACATTCAACAATGCATATATAAGTCTCATAAATAGGTGACATGTTATTCAAGAACTACAACTAAATTCAATTTTGTAGTATCTCCAGTCAAGGACTAGTTGAGGACTCTAACATACTAGAAAAATTGGTCAATAAATCTAAATCACATTTAAAGTAGCACATATTCAAATTACATTAATTTAAGAGCAAAACAAAATGGTCCATAGATCACATCTAGATGGCCTAGAACAACAAGTAGAAAAATAAAAAAAGAAACAATCCACATGCTTTATTTGTTCAAATCGAACTATATGGTGGATCAACATATCAAGAAATTTATAATTCCATTATAGTGAACCATTTTTTTAAATTTGTTATTTGTAGATCACTACTTTTTCCAAAAAAAAACTTTACTTGCAAGACGAAAACTATATTTATTACGTTAACAAATTTATTATATTTATGCAGTAGAAGAACATATTTGGCTACTTGACAAGGAAAAAAAAGAGAAAGAAATAAAGAGTAAAGGGAGCAAAAACTTACTTTCAATATAACGAGAAGTTGAAGAGGACTCTCATGGAGATGCTACTCCATTATCATATACCAGGTACATGCAAATGAGGTGGAAGCATCCAAAATAACACATATGGTTAACTCTCATTCCTTTTAATGGAGGATTATATATTATCAAATAATATAATGTCGGATTGAAAGAAAAAACAAAAATTAGTGACACTTCCATTAAAAAAGAAACAATCCACATGCTTTATTTGTTCAAATTGAACTATATGGTGGATTAACATATTAAGAAATTTATAATCCCATTGCAATGAATCGTTCTTTTAAATTTTTTATTTGTAGATCGCTATTTTTTCGAAAAAATACTTTACTTGCAAGATGAAAACTATATTTATTAAATTAGAAAATTTTAGTTCATCCCATGTTTCCATAATGTAGCAAAAACATTTATGCATTAGAAGAATATATTTGGCTACTTGACAAGGAAAAAAAAGAGAAAGAAAAAAAGAGTAAAGGGAGCAAAGACTTACTTTCAATATAATGAGGAGTTGAAGAGGACTCTCCTAGAGATGCTACCCCATTATCATATACCAAGTACATGCAAATGAGGCGGAAACATCCAAAATAACACATAAAGATATACCTATTTAATATGGTTAGCTCTTGTTAGAAAGGTTAATCTTCCCTTGGATGTATTTAATTGGGATATTCCAAGGATCCCTAAATGTAGTTTTTCCTATTGTACACATGTGGAGGACATGTCATTATTTGTCCTTTATTCCACATTTGAGGACAACTCATTTTTATAATTCCTTTATTAAGGAATTTAGTTTATGCTCCTTAAGAGGATTGTGACACTTTGCACACACCTATTATGAATGTGGCATTCATAGAAATGGGAATTACACATGCGAACACATGCAACTCCTTTCTCATCTCTTTAAAAGAGATCCTCCTCTTTCTTTCTTCTTTACACACACATCAATTTGATGTTATTGTATTGAGCTATTTTGCTCTAACACACACTCTCTCTCTTCTCTAGGCATTTGCCTTCATTCATAATACTCACAAGGGGTTTTCTTTGCTTTCCCCTTATAAATTTTTGTCTCCATTGTTGAACCATCTTGGTGTATGCTCTTGGATTTTGTTTATCTCATGGTAACATTGTTTCACACTTAGCTTACTTGGATTGTTTTCATTCCTTGCTCTATCTATTTTGTTTCTTTTAGCTCTCAATCTTTTTAATGGAGGATTATATATTATCAAATAATATAACGTCAGATTGGAAGAAAAAACAAAAATTCATGACACTTCCATTTTTATTCAATAAACTATTGAAAAACAAATCTCTGGTACAATCTAATACAAAAAAAATTGCATTATTTTTTATTAGATATGTTTACTCACATAGAACCAAACATCTACTTCATATTCTATTTCAACTTCCTATTCACCTATTAAGTTCAGCTACAAGTGCAACATCAACCAACAAAGAGTTAAAACAACACTTGATCTCATGTATCCATTTCAAAATAGGAATCCATAACACTATCAAATCTTTAAAGGCAAACAAAGATACTCATGTGGGAGTCTAACTGGTGATCTTGGGATGATGAAATTGTTGAAAGGTTACTTAGTCTGCTTTGTCTAGGTACAAACTTATCCTCCTGGTCAAGTGTAGTAGACATACATTAATGTTCCTTTCAATGTCCAAAGCTCATTAGGTGAGTGCACCAAGATGGTGTACAAAATGGGGGGTATAAGTGGACAATTTTTTTCTAAAATCAGGTAAACTTGAACTTGGACGAGACAATTGAGGGTCATCCACTAAAAAATACAAGGTGTGTAAAACATATAAATTATAGTACTTTGAATCTACTTTCTAAAATACTAGAGTTTTTACAAAATGGATAAGATTAGGTGGGTCAAACCTCGCACACATGAAAAATAGTTCCTGATTTTTTTAAGAAAACATAACATAGTTGTTTTTGTGTGCAACACAAAAGACATAGTTATATTTATTATTTTTCATATCCCTTTGGTAGGATGATAGTTAAGAGTCATATCTAGAACTTGTGTATTTTTTTTGTAATTATATGATGAATATTTTTTTTGTTATGAATTATTGAATAGACTACATCCTAAAATTTTGGTATATGTTTGTGTGCTGAGCATAACTTGCATCAAAATAATTGAAAATGTAATGAAATAACTTGCACAATAGAAAAAAGAATATAAAATATTATAAAAATATTTGATAATTATTGAGAGTAATAGGCCACTTCGAGGGGCAACCTCCAAATATCTCCAATGAGAACACACTTCACAATATGATATTGAAATAAAACTCACAACCTCCTATATATACCTAATTATGCTTAGGTTGAATAGACACAACCCTACATAACACTTAGACCGACCTACCTACCTAAATAATAATATAATAATGATAACATGACTTAAATAAGGATTAAGATAGCCACAAGTTGAATATTCATAACTCTATATACACCAATATTAAGGGCATAACATGCCCCCTCTCTTGAAAGAAGCATTGCCCTCAATGCTAACCAAGTGTGGATTCTTTTGAATGAACTCCTCATCCTCCCATGTGGCCTCTTTAGCTAGTAAGTTCTTCCATTGGATGAGATACTGAGTCAGGATTCTATTCCTTAGTTTCTTCGTGCATATTTGAAGAATGCACTTTGGTTCCAAAATTATTCTTCCTTCTTCATCAAGTTCTAGTAGTACTGTTTGAGTAGGAATATTCTGCCCAATTACCTTCTTCAAACAAGAAACATGAAAAATTGGATGTATCTTTGTTGTTGATGGCAACTCAAGCCTGTAGGCAACACTATCAATATTTTGCATGATTTGGTGGTCCATAATATCTTGGAGACAACTTATTATTCTTTTTTTGTTGCTTCATTGAGATTTTTTTATAAGGCTGCAATCTCAATAAGACCCAGTCTCGAACTTCAAAATTTATTTCACTATGATGTTGGTCTTCTTGTTGCTTCATTCAATTTTGTGCCATAGCTAAATTCTCCTTGAGTTCTGAAAGTACCTATTGTTGATGAAGCAAGTGGTCCTCTACTGCTTGAAATCTTGGTGACACCTTTAATGATGATGTGATGGAAGGAGGATGATATCCATAAAGTGCAAAAAATGGAGACATTTTTGATGAGCTATGAAAAGAAGTATTGTATCACCATTCTGCATGATGTAGCCAATCTACCAATTGAGATTATTTTTCTGAAGTGAAACAATGTAGATATCCTTCCCAACATTTATTAACAACCTTAGTTTCCCCATCTAATTGAGGTTGGTATGAAGAACAATGAGCAAATTGAGTACCCAAACATGAGAATAAATCTTTCCAAAAGTGACTAGTAAAGATAAGGTCATGATCACTAACAATAACCTTAGGTGTACCATGTAGCTTTTGGATATTCTCCAATAAAATTTTTGCCACTATACTTGCTGTAAAAGATGTGATAATGCAATGAAATGTGCATATTTAGAGAGGTGATCAACTACTACCATGATGATATTATGACCTTTAGATTTGGGAAGCCGTGTGATGAAGTCCATGGATACCTCTTCCCAATGTTGGCTAGGAATAGATAAAGACTATAAGAGACCTAGTGTCTTAATTGTTTCTCCCTTATTTCTTTGACAAACCAAACATTCAACCACAAATTTTTGAACATCACCTTTTAGCCCTTCCTAAAAAAATCTTTCTTGACCTGATGATATGTCTTCCAAAATATTGAATGACCACCAATTGGGGACTGATGTAGTTCTTTGAGAATCTTGTGTTTAATAGTGGGATTCTTGCAAAGATACAAACTCTCTTTATACCAAAGAATATCCCCCTTTAAACAAAACTTATCTAAACTACTAGGGTCACCTTTTATTTGTTGGATGAGATTACTTGTTGCAACATCATTTTGCCACTTTTTTTGGCTTCTACCACCCAATTTTCTTGTAATATTGAAAGGGAATATAATAAGGCTTCATCTTTTTCATCCTTCTTGGAAAGTGCATCAGCCACAATATTTGTTGCTCTTCTAATGATAGTCTTTGTTCCAAAAAATATTTCAGGCTATCATGATTTGTCTTAACCTTGAGGTGTCAACACATTAAATAAGGTCTAAATTTTTTAACTGCATGAAGGATTGTTAGCATTTCCTTCTCATAAATAGGTTTGAGTTGATTTTTACCTTATAATTAATGACTCTAAAAAGCAATTGGTCAACCTTCTTGCATGAGAACTACTCCTATCCCATTTCCATAAGCATCACATTCCACAATGAATTCCTTGGTGAAGTTTGGAGTGGCAAGCATTAGAGTTGTACACATAGCCTTCTTCAATTGCTAAAATGATACATTAGCATATTCATTCTAATGAAAATAATCCTTCTTCAATAGAGTGGTCAGGGGTGCTACTATATGACCATAATTCTTCGTAAATCTTCTATAGTATCCTATCAATCCCAAGAAACTCCTCAACTTCTTAATAGTTTTTGGAATAGGCCATTCCATGATAGCCTTAATTTTGTTAGGGTCCACCTTTGCTCCTTCATGTGAAACTATGTGTCTCAGATACTCCACCTCCTTAAGACCAAAAGCACACTTGGATGGCTTAGCATAGAATTGATGATCTTCGAGTAATTTTAATGCTTGATAAAGTCTTGCTATAATTTAATATATCATCAAAAAATACTAACACAAACTTTCTCAAGAACTTACTAAAAATAGAATTCATCAAACTTTGGAATGTAGATAATGCATTGGTAAGACCGAATGGCATAACCAATAATTCATAATGAACCTCATGAGTTTGAAATATTGTCTTAAAAATATCTTCCTCCTTAATCTAAATTTGGTGATAATTCAATCTAAAATCTAACTTGGTAAAATACATAGCTCCATTTAATTCATCTAGAAGATCATCGATGGTTGGAATAGGAAACTTATCTTTAATGGTGTACTTGTTGAGCACTCTATAATCTGGACATATGCACCAAGTTTCATCCTTCTTATGCACCATCACAATAGGTGAGGAATAAGCACTTTGGCTATGCCTGATAATTCTTGCCTCTAACATTTCCTCAACAATTTTTTCTATCTCACTTTTTTTAATGCATGGGTACCTGTAAGGCCAGATGTTTGGTGGCTAGCTCCCTGGAACTAGTTGTATGTCATGGTCATGATCCCTCTTAAGAGGAAGTCCTTTAGGCATATGTCTAAGAGTCACTGAGTGATAATCAAATATTGCTTGTAAATCTAGATGAGTAAGAGCATTAGATTGAGAGATTTCTAATGAACATAGCTGGCTGACAAATCCATCCGCACCTTTCTTAAGAAAATTTTGCATTTGATGAGAGCTTACCATCTGTGGGGATTTTTTCTTCAATCCCCTTAGCTCCACTACCTTTCCTTTTGATTGAAATTGCATGAATAGTTCTTGGAAGTTTATCTCAATTGTTCCCAATGTAGTAAGCCATTTTACTCCTAAAACAATATCCACTGCACCTATGGATATCACATACATTGGAGTATCAAGTTGATAATCTCCCATGAATAATTTGATGCTATGACACTTCCTTGAACAACTAACTGTGCCCCCATTTGCAATCAAAAATCAAAACCTGAAACTATGGGGCTGGATTTATAAAAAAATTTAGAAGAGTTGCCAACTTTTTGTTGATAAAATTATGAGTACTACTTGAGTCAATCAACACTGTTACTTTTTGCTTCTTTAAGAAACCCACTACCTTGAGACTTTGTGGTGCACTAAAACCTAAAAGTGCATGACAAGAAATGATTGGTTGAGAATCATGTGATTCCTCACCTAACTCCCTATCCTCCTCTAATATGGGCTCATCCTCTTCTTCCTCACTTGGACCTTCAATATAGAGAAATTTCTTTTCACTACATTTATGTCCTTGACTATATTTGCTATCACAATTGAAACACAACCCTTTTTCTCTTTTCTCCTCAATTCATTGTGGAGTCAACCTAGTAGGTTGAGGAAGAGGTGTTGAATATCCTTTTTCTGTTATCACATTAGCTCCTTGCTTTCTAGGAATCAAAAACTTCTCCTCTACCCTATGTGCCAATATAAAAGACTCATTTACTGAGCTAGGAAAAAACATGCATACCTCATGTTGAATGTGATCCTTGAGACCACCCAAGAATAAATCATTCAAGTCCTTTGCAATTGTATCCACTCTTAAGGATAGATTTTGGAATTTTTTAATATAATCCTTAATTGATCATGTTTGTTGAAGCTTAGCAAGTTAGCTAAAGAATTTTTCTGTCACATTATTCCTATATTGTGCTTTGAGTTCTTGTGTAAGAATTGACCATGATACAATGATACCATTTTTCCTCCTATGAGTACAAAGCCAATGATACCAAATGAATTGATCTAGTTCTAGATATAAGGAAGCCATCATGTCCTTTTGTCCATATGGGATTTGATGTACTTCAAAAAAATTCTCCATTTGATTTATCCATGTTAGAGGATCCTTGCCATCAAATTTGCACATATCCACCTTTGGAAAAAAATTCCTAGATCCCGTAGGATTAATAAAATTTGTGTCATTATTAGTCAGCTTGAAGGTTTCACCTTGATTTCTTGAGAGCTCCTTCCTTGATTCATTCATTTAGGTGCTTAACATGCTTCATATATCTGATATATCTCCTTGTAGTTCACACATATCCCTCTTAACCTCTTCTTTGAACTTACTAAGTTCCTCATTGGGATTACTATCCTTTGTTGCTTCCCAATCTTGATCAGAGGATTTCCCCGGTGTGGTAGCATTCTTTTTGCCTCTTGTTGAAGGCCCCGTCACGATGGAAACTAATATTTTTGAAATAAATCACACAAATGAATTGTATCTTACTTTTTTTTTTTTCTCTTTCAATTTATCCAAGATTTGATATTTAGGCTCCTCTACTATGTATTCAAAAACCCAATAGAAGTTTTACTCCAATTCAGCAGGATGTGAGAGATATGAAGATCTTAATAAATTGTGTAGAAATAGTAATTCTATAATAATTTCCTCAAATTTGCTCCAATTCCTCTAAATTTTGGACTATAGCTTCTTTTATATGTTCTTAGAAAACCCTTTAATAATCTTTAAATTTTTTTATCAAATCTAAAAGTTATTCTCTTTCCAAAATCACCCCAATGTTGAGAAAAAATCTAGCCTCTATGGTGCCAAGATCATGCTCTGATACCACTTTTAACGAAATAACTTACACAATAGAAGAAATAATATGAAATATTATAAAAATACTTGATAATAACTAAGAGTAATATGCCACTTCGAGGGGGAAACCTCCAAATATCTCCAATGAGAACACACTTCATAATATGATGTTGAAATAAGACTCACAACCTCCCATATATACCTAATTATGCTTAGGTTGAATAGACACAAACCTAAATAAAACTTAGGCCGACCTACCTACCTAAATAATAATATAATAATGATAAAATAACTTAATTAAGGATTAAGATAGACACAAGTTGACTATTCATAACCCTATATACACCAATATTAAGGGCATAACAAAAAATGGAAACTTTTTTTCAAATGTGTATATAATAAAGTGTAGAACAATAATATGTAATTTATTTTGAATTTGGTTAAGTATATGACAAGTTATTAAAAAAATGGTAGACATATGTCTGTGAGGAATGTCAATTACACTGTTAATGTTTTCTAAAAAAATAAAATTATATGGTTAGAAAGCTTAGAAGACGTGTAAGATTATGGTGGTGATTTTAGAGATACCCACTTCACCATTAGTGTACTTGATGAAGAAAAAGATGATAATTCATCTTAGAAGATGAAAAATTTCTAAAGGAAAAAAATGGAGGGAAAATAGTTTCCCAAGCCTTTGGGTCATTTTCCTAGGCTATCACCAAGCCATAACCTGATCAGGTTTTTTGTATTCAAATAACCCAATCAGGTTATGAAAATAAAAAATGCATTCAGAACTTGATCGAGTTTTATAAAACTTGATCAGGTTCTATAAAACCATATTGGATTCTACTTGATCGGGTTTTGTATTACTACTTCACAAGGTTAGGTTGAGGGAGAGAGACTGTGTTATGTATTATACTAAACAAGTGTCTATCATATCCCCCAATCCTTGTCTCCACCTCATCCTCTCTCTCTCCCTCGCTCTCTCTCATTTTCATTCTTTATCCTATTCCCATCTCTCTTTCTCTTATCCCCTTCTCTCTCTCACTCTTTATATCATATCCACTAATCTCTCTCTCCTATCCCCCTCCCTCTCTCTCCTATCCCCTTCTCTCTCTCTCACTCTTTCTATCCTTTCCCCAAATCTCTCTCCCTCTCTCTCTCTCTCCCCCCCCTCTCTCTCTCTCTCTCTCTCCTATCCCCTTCTCTCTCACTCATTCTCTCCATCTCTCTCTCACTCTTTCTATCACATCACCTAATCTCTCTCTCTCTCTCTCTCTCTCTCTCTCTCTCTCATTCTCTCTTTGTCCTATAACCTCTGTCTCTTTGTCCTATCCCCCCCTCTCTCTTTCCATCTCTCTCTCTCTCTCTCACACACACACACACACACACACACACACACACACACACACATATCCCCTCTCTATCTTTCTCATATTCCCTCTCTCTCTTTCTCCTATCCTCTAATCCTATCTCTCTCTCTCTCTCTCTCTCTCTCTCTCTCTCTCTCTCTCTATTTCTTTATCTTTATCCTATCCCCTAATCACCCCCCCTCTCTCTCTCTCCTATCCTCTTCTCTCTCTCACCCCCTTTCAATCTCCCTCTCTCTTATTCCCTCTCCCTCTTTGTATCCCCTTCTATCTCTTTATCCTAGCCTCACCCTCTCTCTCTCATTCTCTCCATCACTCCCCCCCTCCTTCAATATATCTTTGTGTAATAGTAATACAAAACCTAATCAAGTTATACAAAACTCGACTGGGTTATACAAAACCTGATCGGGTTATTGAAAATTGTAAATAAAACAACATGGCAATAGTTATTATGTTGTTTCAGTGTGGTCCACTAGATTCTACTATTGTTTCACATGCATTTCTATACCAAGCGTGCAAGTGTAAGATTTTTTGTGCTTGGAAATGCTAAATTTTATATTTTTCATGTGTTGACATCTTATTTTATGTTAGTATCTTATGATTGAGAATAAAATAATAATGCAAAATTTTTTATTTTAGTATTTTATTGTTTTTTTTATTCATGTTATTTTTTGTAGGGTAATTTACATCTACAATCATGGGAAATAACAAGAGAGGAATGCTTGAAAAATGAGAGGCAACAAAGGCAAAAATAAGGGAGCGTATGAGGAGATTACGTGAAGGTACATCATCAAATGCCTCCAATGTAAGTGATGAAAATCTACCTATTGATATTAATGTTGCAAACACACCTAATTTGACAAATGAAAATGTTCAACATACCCCAATTGAAATGATTGTGACAAATACACTTATGTCACTTGATGCCCTTAATGCGACATCTCAAGTTGAAATGATGAATGCACATGATGTAAGTAATAAAAATATAGAGCATGCATGTACATCAACATCTCCTAGAATAATTTGTAGAAAACCAAAGTTTCTAATTGACATCGATGAAAATATTTTGAAGCCAATGCATGATAAAATGTTAGAAAGAAATTGTAGGAGAATTGTTCAAAATATTTGGAATAACTATTTTGAAAATTTAAATTAAAGTGGAAGATGCTAACTTCTTGTTGAAATGGTTAAAATTCTAAAATTTAGAGGGATAATGAGAATTTTGGGTTTAAGAACATATGAAAATAGTAGTGAAGGAAGCATTGTTAGAAATCCCTTTGATGCAAACCAATCCATTTGTTCAAAAATACATACTAAAGATGCTAATACAAGTCAACGGGTCCTCACATCAACCATAATGGGAAAGGAAATGGCAACAACTCGTATGGTAACCAAAACAAGTAAATCATTAAGGATAAGTAGAACACCGTTACTAAAAGCCTTAGTGAGGTGAGAGAAAATTGAGAATTCTAGAATGAGACTTCTTTTTGGTCATTCCAAGGTAGACTCCTAAGTAAGGATAAAGTTATTGCTGATGCACTAAGAACATTAATAGAAAATTTTTGGTGTGACAACACAAGGGCTTCACCAAACCAAAAAGATGTTGTCAAAAGATGGATTGGAAAACAAACTATTAGCTACATGCAAAACATTTTTTGGATATGACTCAAACACAATTTTGTGAAATATTTTTTCAAATATTAAAATCAACCAAAGGTTTTTTGAGATGACAAAACCATTCTATGTTAAATCATATATGCACTACATTTTTTTGTAGGGTTCATGTTGAGTTTTCTATGCATTATGATGTTTATCATTATATATGATGTACTTTGCATACTAACAAAATATTGTAGGAATGTGGTCTACAATTATCTCCTAAGTCACTGAGAGATTTGATTACAAGTGTACTATGTAAATGAGATGATGGGTGCATTTATTATAAGACCATGTGTTTGAAAGGTTTTTTCTCTCAATGTGGTGGTTTGTAAAAGTTGCATAGATGCCTACATCTAGATAGCACACATGAAATTGGTAAGACACTAGTATCTCTGGGAAAACACAATTCAGTTATATATGGTGTTAAAGATGGAAAATAATTAAAGAGGCATGAATTAGTGAAAAGTGATGTATGTGTAGCTGATTTTATGAAATTATTTCAAGAGAAAATAGTTTATGACTACATAGGTCATACACATAGAGCTAGATGGTTAGATGAGAAATTCAAGTTGTGTAAGGACACTTTTCTCTTGGGTATGATTGTGTTGGTTGTTGAATTCACTAACAACTATCCACTAAAACCTCAAAATAAGGTGCAACTAATATATTACAACTCTATACAAGTGCCAATTTTTGTACACATTACATCTATTCATGCACATGATAGCACAAAGGATGAAAAAAAAGTATTAAGAGAGTATCACTTCTATATTAGCAATGATTGAACTCCTTCATCAAAGTTTGTGCAAGGATGTTTTAGATTTTTCTATGACAATTTGAAGGAAAGAGATGAAAGATACAATCAACACATTATATGGTCAGACAATAGCATCACACAATTCAAGAATGCAATGATGTTCTATTGGTTGAGTAGGATGTATGTGACAAGTGGAGTGCAACATTTTTAGAATTTCATCAAGGCGGGACATGGAAAGGGAGAGGATGATGGTCCTGGAGCATGTGTGAAAAGAGCCCTTAATAGAGAGGAATTAAAGTATGAAGGTGGCACAATATTAAAAAATGCTGAAGTAATTGTCCAATGATGCAATTCTACGATGGGACAAGGTAATATAGGTAAGTGTATGGTTTCTAGATTTTTTTGGTTGATACATGAATCTAAAATTGAAAATTTGCAAGATTTTTGTACACTTACAGGATCAAGTGAGATGCATTCATTTGAAAGTTCAAATGCAATGTCACTAGCTATTCATACTAGAAAGTTTGCATGCTTTTGCTCTTTGTGTATGCATCATTTATGGGATGAATGTGAATCCAAAGAGTAGTTGACCAATGGTCTTATAGTCCTTTGCATCAAATTAATTCATATCAACTTCCTACAGCACTACAACTCAACCAGGTTGAAGCATGAAATTTCCCCTTTTCTGATTTGATATGGTATTTCACACCTCTAATCAGATCTTTAAAATCAAACAGCTAATATCCCAAAGATCCACCAAATTCTTCAAGAAACCCCAAATCGGGTATGTTGAAAATAGTGCTAAAAGCTTCACAACTTCACAAATTATTAATGAATCTGAAAATGGAAATTTTTACAGAACTTTCAGCAGCATAACAGCCTACAAATTGACATTTCTAGATCCGTATATCCTTTACACAACAGCTCGAAAATGTAGGACCAAAACTATGCTCATCGGGCTCCCGAAATAGCACAAAATATGCCCGGAAACACCACAAGAACACTAATAATCTATCTCAGAAGTTTAATTACATCCCAATATATATATTCAGCTCTATTTTAACAGCTTAAAGTATAAAATACAGCAGCAACCAAAACTGATATGAAATACTCAACCGGAAACACCAAACTCTTACAAAAATACACCCGGAAACTCACAAATCTGCACTGTTCAGCACAAAGGCAAACTCTGTATGAGCATGCACATGGAATGGATTCAAACTCCCATCCTTAGCCTTCCTGGAAACCTGCAAACTCCCGTTCTTGGGTCTCCTTCTCCACAGGTTTGGCAGCCTCTGAAGAATAACAAAGAATGAGCAAAATCAAGTTCTGGAATCCCCCCCAAAATGCCTCCAAACCTCTTTAAAAAGGGCATAACTGTAACTCACGTCCAAGAGAGGTTAATGAAACATATTTTAATAATAATTATCATTTATTAGTCCAACAGTTTCCAAAGATTAACTCCCCTTTTCCGAAACTTCACTTTCTTGGGCCTGCCTGTCTTAGCAAAGATTATTATTTTTTTTTATTATTTGAAAAGGGGACATGACAAGTCCTCCCCTCCCAAACATTGCTTGTCCTCAAGCAATGGCTGAACAATAAACCAATCAATCCTCCTGGATCCCAAATGTAGTCATGAACTATACTACTACCAATTAACACAGATTCCTGCAAGATCCTCTGCAATATGACCAAGAGGAATCCATAATCAAACTGGCAATTATAGCTCAACCAAACTCCAAAATCACCATTACCATAGTCAAAAACCCATGAGACACAAACTCTTAGAGTATCAAAACCCAAGTAAAGTGGACTACCAACATAGTAAATACCATCAATGCATTCCACTGGCCTATATGGAATGTACAATCCAACTCTGCAACAATGGTGAATGCTCTCAAATGAAACTATACCAAGTATGGAGAATCCACACACTGTACAACTCCTGCAGTCAACACAACTCTGTAGATCATTGGCCACTGTCTCATAACCATAACTCCCATGCACCCCTAATGGTGAAAAGCCATCACAAGATAAACAACAAGAAATGGAACCCAAACCAAATTTTCCTGCCATCAACTCCTCAGCATAAGGATCAATTGTTAACTGATGTACATACCCTGCAATATAATGTTGATTAAAAAAAACCAACCTCAGTCAATAGCTCACCATGAACAAGTGATACAACCCACTGTGACTGATCACTAGCTAAGTCAAGAGATGTCATAGCCAAAGGAGTAGAATCAATAACAACACTTGCTGAAGCATCACTCCAAAACTCCTGCTCTAAGTCATGTATTATCAAGCTATCAACTACAGAACCTGTCGCCATGTCATGCCCATCACATTTCTCATCTCGAGGCATCAAACTATTCCATAACTGATGATAAGCACTAGGAACCAAAGTACATCTCTGTATCATAATCTCATCAACATGGTCATCAAAGGTAAATTGATGAGCGTACCTCATAGTGTAATGCCGATAGAATGCGCCAATCTCAGTTAGTGGCTCAGACTGTAATCCAAATGAAACTAACTGCAATTGATCATCAACCATGTTGGAACTGACTACTACCTCCAAAGATATCACCAAGGGAGTAGTATTACTAGCAGGAACCATGCCAATTGTCGACTCACCAACATCACACATGACCTTTGATACATCTCTAGTCTCTGTGCCTTCAATACTAGAGGCCACCACCCTGTCAGGCATACAATAATCTGCTACAATACCCAACTCAACTAAACCTGACTCTAGTGGGAATGAACCTGATATGCCAATGTTAGTGTCAAGGATGGATGCATCCCCATCTCCACTGTCTCTGACAATCTCAGCCATGGACATCCTCGAATCACCAAACACCATAGCTTGTGACTGTATAGAATCAGATAAAGACTGTAGTCGCTCTAACTCCATGGTCACCTTAGCCAAATGAAACTGTGACTCCTTGAGAGCCAACTGTGTACTCTCAAGAATCTCAGAAGTCACCTCAAGCTGCTCAGTAAGCTCACTCACCTCATCTTCCTTGGCCAACAATGCATCATATGTTGTACTGCCCCCATAAGATAATCTCTGTCGGCTACCAACTGCATATAATTTTGTCTCAAAATCTGAATAGCCTCCCATAAAGAGTGGATCTCTGTCAAGGAAAGATAACTTCCTCCCTGCTCATCACTAGTAGGAGAACCCCATCCATAAACAGCTAACAACTGACGAGCAGCATCGAAATGTTGGCAAGTGATAGCAATGTCTTGGTCACTAACTCTCAACTGATTAGACACATGATGGCACTGGCTTGACTGTCTCCTACAAACCCCCTCTGATGCACTGTCTGAAGGAGTGTCCTCAAAGTTACTAGTCTCTAGAGTATTACCATCCATATCCTGTGAATCAAATCTAAAGCTCATAACAACATACGGAGTATCAAAAACATTAGCATTGCTGTCCAACTCCTCTGTACCCAAGGAAACTAAGTCTTCAAAACTGCCCACTGCATCCTCCTGGATGTCATCAGTGCCAATATGATCCTGGGACTCATCTATACACACTGCCAAATATGAAATATCATCAACACATTCCAGCAAGTATGGTCGACTAGATATATGAACAAAGCCCAACACCGGTGTATAAAAACTAATACAAACATCAGATAAGCTCCTGGCACAAGAAAATACAACACCGTGCAATCTGCTAATCAAATCCATGGTAGCACCCAAACAATCACTGCTACCAAAAAGTGTTAATGATTTATAGTCAACTGAACCCCAAATGCCAATATAAGAATCTCGAGTCCATATCTGTAAACTAGAATTAGCTGGTAACTCAAGCAAAATCCTGACTTGAGTAATATGACCAATACCAACTAACTCCACAAACCTGTCATGATGAGATAATGTAGTGACAATACTATCTTCACACACCTTCAGCTGGCGAGATAAATCATGTGAAGTACTACTAGTCTCAACCTCATGTGACGAAGCATCTAACTGTGCCTGGTACTCTCTCTCAAAAAATTCATGAATGCTCAATGTCTGCTCATCTACACTAGGTATCTCACCATTATGCACAACAACATCCTCATAATCATCATCCTTGAGGTCAAATCTATCTATCACTCTTTGACTAAAATCATCAAATGTAGTTACCTGATCATGACCTTGAGTAGTCATTCCATGATACCACCAATCATAGGCTGCATCTTCCAAGTGTAGACTTGCAATTTGAACAACATCACTCTCCTTCATGGGGTTAAGTGTGAAGAAGGTCTGTAATTTTTGTAGCCATGCTCTAGCTGAAATTTTATTTGTTCCATCAAAAGTAGGTGCTATAAACTTGCTTATTTTATTTTTGAGCTCTCTTCCACTTATGTCATGCTCCCTTCTGTACTCTTTCTTGGGCATCAAAGTGTTCATCATATCCACATATTCTCTAAAAGGAACTGAACTACGAAAGTCATCATCTAAGCCATTATAAGTAGCTCTTAATGTAATCAAGTTACCTGTAACCTCTTCCATAGGATTAATGGCTGGATTTGGTACTAGTGGCTCATCTTCAGGCAAGAAAATAGTTTTGGTTGATTTAGATGGTGTGGATTTCAGATTTCTTGGCTCCTCTGAAGTGCTCCCTTTCTCATTAATAGATGCAACTCCTTGTAGTTTTTCTGTCAATATTCGCAAAGCCTCTCTAGTTTTTGCCAAACTATCCACTGTTTGCTTCTGAGTATTTTGGATGTCTTGGAAGAATTTCTTTGCCATCTTATCTGGATCAGCCATACTTTTCCCTTCCTTGGATTTTGTACTTTTACTTTCAACTGGAGGTTTGATCAAAATTTCTTTATTCTTTTCTCGCTGCAAATATCTTTTTTCTCTTTCACTTAGTTGCATGCAACCATAAATTTTGACATGCAACTGATTAGAAGCAACATGCAACCACAAAATTCACCAAGAACTAACATGCATATGATTAGAAGTAGAATGCAACCATAAATTTTGACATGCAAGATTTGGGTAGTTATCAAAACTAACATGCAAGATCTGGGTAGTTGTCAAAACTGACCTGCAACTTCTACAAACCCTCAGGCTGGCAAGATCATGGCTCTGATACCACTGAAATGTCCCCTTTTTTTATTTGATATGGTATTTCACACCTCTAATCAGATCTTTAAAATCAAACAGCTAATATCCCAAAGATCCACCAAATTCCTCAAGAAACCCCAAATCGGGTATGTTGAAAATAGTGCTAAAAACTTCACAACTTCACAAATTATTAATGAATCTGAAAATGGAAATTTTTACAGAACTTTCAGCAGCATAACAGCCTACAAATTGACATTTCCAGATCCGTATATCCTTTACACAACAGCTCGAAAATGTAGGACCAAAACTATGCTCATCGGGCTCCCGAAATAGCACAAAATATGCCCGGAAACAACACAAGAACACTAATAATCTATCTCAGAAGTTTAATCACATCCCAATATATATATTGAGCTCTATTTTAACAGCTTAAAGTATAAAATACAGCAGCAACCAAAACTGATATGAAATACTCAACCGGAAACACCAAACTCTTACAAAAATACACCCAGAAACTCACAAATCTGCACTGTTCAGCACAAAGGCAAACTCTGTATGAGCATGCACATGGAATGGCTTCAAACTCTCGTCCTTAGCCTTCCTGGAAACCTGCAAACTCCCGTTCTTGGGTCTCCCTGGAAACCTGCAAACTCCCGTTCTTGGGTCTCCTTCTCCACAGGTTTGGCAGCCTCTGAAGAATAACAAAGAATGAGCAAAATCAAGTTCTGGAATCCCCCCCAAAATGCCTCCAAACCTCTTTAAAAAGGGCATAACTGTAACTCACGTCCAAGAGAGGTTAATGAAACATATTTTAATAATAATTATCATTTATTAGTCCAACAGTTTCCAAAGATTAACTCCCCTTTTTGGAAACTTCACTTTCTTGGGCCTGCCTGTCTTAGCAAAGATTATTGTTTTTTTTATTATTTGAAAAGGGGACATGACAAAGCATCAACAAATTTTGAGCATGTATCTGACCTAGTTGAACTAGGTACTAATTATCAATTTAATACTTGGTTAAAATAGATTACTTTCAATTTTTCCATTAACTTATCCTTCTATATAATGTAGGTCATGTATATATAGTTATTGCATATGAGGATAATGATGAAGGAATATATTACTTTCTATGTCAGTTTATTGAGCCCAAAAAGAAACTGATAGCTACAATCATTGATGGTGAGGATATTGAGTACCCAATAGGATCTATCATTGTGATAGGTACATGGCTTAGAAGGTAGTATATTTTTGTCTCTTGCCATGAAGATCTCTTTAAGTTAAAACTTTCATGTATAATATATCAATTTTGACTCTAAATTGTCATTACAATTAAATGTAGGTACCCTATCAAGAATTCTACCGCATAGTTATTTGAGGATTTTGAGACACACAAAAAAATTCTTCATTACTCTAAGCTTATTGTTGCAACACATATTCAATTGATATCATAGAAGTTGTGAAATTTATGTAAATCTAATCACAAGACAATACTTGATACAATAAGGGTTAGAGCTAATCCAGAAGGTTCCCTTGATAGATTATGTGTAATATAGCTAAATCATTCTACATATGGTAGAACAATTTTGAAATTTTTGTATACATGTTATGCAAAATGTTGCAACTTCACAGTGATGTGCATATGTAGATGCCAAATTTTGTATATAAATCCGATAAGAGATGTCACATATGCATATTTAGATGCTAAATTTTGTATATAAAATCAATAAGACATGTAACATATGCATATTTATATGCCATATTTTGTATAAAAATATGATAAGAGATGTCACATGTGCATATTTAGATGCCAACTTTTGCATATAAAAAAGAGAAGACATGTAACATGTGCATATTTAGATGCCATATTTTGTATTAAAATCTAGTAAGAGATGTTGAACATGTACATATTTAGATGCCAAATTTTGTATACAAAACTGATAAGAGATGTAAATATTGTGCATTATTGTTATAAATTTGTCTCTTGAACTCTTTTTTATGGGTTTGATGATATCGTTAACAAAATATTCAATTATCTTCAACTTATATGGATTTATATGGTTGTCCTCTTGCATTTTTTTCCAAATTTCCCAAAACATCAGGAAAATAAATTATAGATTTGGATACCCATTTGGCTTTTCTACAACATATGAAAAGCTTAGATGGATGGTCCTTGCTGTCACACCATGTCACCCCTTTTTAAGCTTTAAAATAACTCTTTGATTGACACAGGGAAGGATGATGATGTCATTATGAGGTCAATAGGGTCTATGAAGAGTTAGGGTTATATTTTTACCATAGGTAAGGTTTGTAGTTAAGTTTGACTAGATTATAGGAAGGTCATTTGACCAAATTGGTGAAAAGTTGTAAAAAAGTGTAAAAGTTGCATTGTGCAACTTTGCAACTTTCAAAAGTTGCTTCAACTTTTGGCAAAAAAGTTTCAAAGCATTGAAGAGGAGTGCTAAAGGGTGACTAACCACCCAATCACCCTATATAAAGGATGACAAGAGAAGAATTGCATAATAGTGCAAAAAATTGTTAAAAGTTGCATAGTGCAAAAGTTGCAAAAGTGCATTTTTTGCAATTTCTTGCAAAGATTGTCAAGAATGCACAACCAAGTAAAAAAGTTGGTTGGGCAATGACCAAATGATCCAGAGGAGTATATATGTGTTGGATATCATGATGTAGAGGCTAATGGAGGATTTTCAAAATCTTCTTAGGAGAATGCAAATATTTTCTTTTCTTTTATAACAACACGTTACTCTTCCTTCTAAAAGAATAAACTCTAGGCCATCAACCCACACTCTAGACCTATCAGTGGTCAATTTCATCATTTCATACCTGGATTATAACCCACAATCTCAATCCTCTTCCTTATCTCCATATCCATGCATTCAACCATGCCCCATGCTCTATGGTTGCCTTCAAACCAACCAACCCAACACCCCTTAATCTCTCCAGTAGGTGTGGAATTTGACTAGAAACCTTCTAACCTTCCAAAATATGTTCTCCATGCTCATATACCTAAGCATGGGTAGTTACAAATTCCCAACCCTCCATTTGCAACTTTTTGCAAAAATTGTAAAAATTGCTCAAGCAACTTTGCAACTTTTGAGCAATTTTTGCTCTTGAGATCTTTTGGTCAAATGGGTCCATCTAGGGCTATTGTAGGACCCTAGTTAAGATTCCTAGGACCTATTAAATAACCTAATACCTTGATTTTCCATCTCTAACAACTTTTAACCTATTGAAATTTTTTTGGCTCATTGAGCAATTTTTAACTAACTTAGGACCTAATTAGTAATTTTGGCTTTTCCTAGCAATCCATGGTGGTGAAGGATTTGAGTAATACAAAAAACAAATCCATGAAGCCCTTGAATACTTGCATGTAAAAAACCTATCACAGAGAAGAAAAATACAAGAGGAGGCAAGAGTTTGCTTTGAAAAATATGAAAATGTATTCTTAGAAAAAGAAAAGATACAAGATACTTACAAACAATCTATCTTTATAGGAGATCGAAACCCAAAAGGGTAACCTAAAAGGTACAAAAGGTAACTTTAAAGGTGAATTCTATTTAATAATTACTAATTAATTATTAAATAAGAATACAAAAAGGTGCATAAAGTGAAATCTTAAGAAGGGAGAAAAGGTAATTTAATTAATGAAATGAAATTAACCTTTTTCTCTAACACCCCCCTTAAGATGAGCAATAATGTAGCTAAAAACAATGCAAAAAGAGAAAGGAAATTACAATGCAATGCTGAAGGAAAACTTAGGTCTTGACAACAAGGCTTGATAAGGTACTCAATCATAACCAAATCTCTATGAAATGAAGAAATAAAGAAAACCCATTGGGAAAAACTCTATTCTGAAAAGAGATAGCTAAAAACCTAGTGAAGGACTGTAGAAGTCTCCAACTAGAGGATTGTTCTAGAAAATAGGAACACAGAGCGATCATGAAGAAACATCATTGAAGCATGAAGAAGTTACAAAGCTCTGTCAAAAGTAACTATTGATATGTAGAACCTCTACTGAAAGAGAACTTGACCAGGTAGAGAAGACTGTAATCTGCACCTAATCAGCTGACACACATAGGCAAACAAATGAACTCAAAGATATAGATGACATGAAATACCAAAGCCTAAAGAGCTGATCAATTGAACCAAGGGAGCATGAGGAACAATAGAAGAACCCTCATAATGGTGACAAGGGTGAGGTGATAGGAAACTAAGAAAGTGGGCCAAAAATCATGCAAAAAATAAAGAAACAAGAACATTGAGAGTGAGGAAGAGGTAAAGACACCTATAAAGAAATGTGTCATCGATACATCATGGGGATAATGTCATGGAAGGGACACTCACTTGAAAAAAGAAGATGACACTAAAAGACAAACAACTATCCCCCCATGGCACTTTCTAATGTAGTGCGAGTACAATAAGTCACAATGATGAGCAAGATCCTGAAATGTAAGGAGTGACACTTTATCTCAGTGTGTTTACATAAACATGCTTACAAATGATATCGACAAAGATCAAAAAGGGTAAAGCGCTATTACAATAGATAGTACAACCCAAAAGAAAAAATCCCATGCCATGAAAATGATCCTCGAACCTAAAACACCCAAGATATCCACCATAGTAAAATAGAAAAAACTATAATAGAAAGAGTTTGGAGTAGAATATGGAAGATAAACTAGCATTTCTAAAAAGATAACTAAATGGGCTTTCCAAAAATATAATGTTTCGAATAGTGAAGTTGGGATGCTCAAGATATGCCCTCCAGAGTGAAAAAAGAGAACACTTGACTTTGACTACCCAAATAGACAACCAAACTACATGAAAACCTAAAAATTCATGTGCCATCATTTCCACCTAGGAACCAACTTTTTGACACTTCTTTTAAATCAAAAAAAGACCTCCGTATGCTCAAGATATGGTCAAAACACCAACAACTAGTCTAAAAGGGGACCTTAAGGGCATGTGGGTGGGATAATGTAGTGCTAACATCATGTTGATGTCAGTAGGTTACTACATTAAAATTGATGGCGTGGTGGCCATTGTAACAAAAAAAGACTACCACGTGGTAGTGGGGACCCAAATGTTGATGTGGCACTTGACATGTGGTAGGTGCTGACGTGGCATCAGTGCTACGTGGTAGGTGCCAAAGGCACTATGTGGGTGATGGAGGGCTAGAGGGCATCGAAGCCACTAGTGGTGGAGTTGCGATGGGAGAGGCCAATGGAGCGATGGCCGGGTGGGGCTCAGATTGAGTGTTGGCAATGACAGTGGCACGTCAAGAAAGCACAATTGAGGTTGAAAAAACACTACTGGAGCTAGAAAAACACCATCAGGCTAGAAATGCACTGCCAAGTTGGGAAAGCACCGTCAGTACCAAGAAAGAACTTTGTAGTGCTGGTAAAATTGGTAGTGAGTTCAAGAAATGACGATGCGGCCATTTTTGATTTTTTTTTAACAAATATTTTTTACCTCTTGAGTCATTGTTGTCCAAAATGGATGAACTTCTTATGAAAATAGGGGTTTTAACACCTTCTGAATCCAACTGTGAGGTTGGTTTGGCCTAAAAGTGCTCCGAATTTTAGAGACCCACTTGTTTTCAAAAGAATACCCCAAAAATACCAAATCTAATTTGTCAAACCCTCGATCTCCTTTTTCTCCAAATACTGAACAAGCTACAATAGATCTAGCTCTAATACTGATGTAGAGTGGCTTAGCAGAAGAGATGGAATGAAATAAATGTCTCTTCAATAGTACAATAACCCCACTAGCCCTTCAGGCTTCCTATTGACCAAACACCCACAAATGACTTAGTTTTGCTTCCAAATGACTAGGATAGATTCAAATGGTGTAAATAGGATAAAATTAACAAGAATCAATCACTTTTAATAGTTTTTGCAACACCTAATAGCCACAACTCACCAAATTGCGTTCGAGCCCTATAAGCCCCTATTAGTCCTCCTGAACCAGTTTTCACACTTTTTCTTAGACTTTTCCCAAACAACTCAAGGAAAAAACTACAGTTTAGATACCCCTTTCAGGGTTACACAACATATGCAAACTTCAATATAGACTCCTTTGTATCAAATTAGACTTCCTTCACAATGCACCCTCCTTGAATGGCATAAAATCAAGCATTTAATGAAGCAACTCTACTTTTCCCTTATCCCTTGCACTCCAAATCTTTAGAATAGTTGTAACATGACACAAAAGGACAAAATCTCAGAGATCTCTGACCTACTCAACATAAATCCCCCAAATCCTCACTCTATGGCTCTCAAACCCTCATTACATAGGGTTTCATCAAACATATATTTCCACACTCCTTGGTGACCAAAAAATGCTTCAAAAACCTTCACTTAGATGCCATAGGACATCTCCATTCAAAAAATACCCCTATTCTTAAGACAGATTACTCGCTGTCATAATTGTCCCACCATTTCATTTAGAAACACTTCATTGTTTGCACCAAACTCACTGCCTTTCTTGTAGAAAGGCTGCACTCCAATGGTTAGCATTTCTATTGTACACGTTAGAATATTCCCCCCATGAAGTTTTGGGACCATAAAGTTCATGGAAAGGTCATTTCTTAAAGGAAAACAAAACTGTCATAGAGAAGCTTAAAAAAACACTACCTGTTCAGTACAACAAGTATATATATTCCCTCAAGACAGAGTTAGTAACCTTTGACAGTGAATGAAATATGTTTAAATCCTCTTTCTAATTCATATGTAATGCAATCCCAAACAAAGAGAACTTCAATACATAAATAGAACATCGCAAAATAAATCTTTATTGCTTACTGTCAAGGTAACTTGTACAACCAAAGAATTAATTCTTGTTTTTCTGTCTCCCTTTTGTATAGAAGTACATGGAACATTAAATAGCCTACTCTACACCTATCCCAACTAATTCAAATCAGTTTGTGGCTTAGTGAACTCTAAAAAAAACATTAATATAAATTTCCTCCAAAATGATTCCTTAATCGTTGGAGTTCAAAATTTAAATTTTTGAAACCATGCATTATGCATTCTATGAAGTTTCTTATTTCCTATCTACTTCCATTGACCTAGGAAGGTACAAATGGACTTATTAAATACTCTAAAACATAAAACTACCTAAATCTACCCCCATTCACCCATTACATTGTATTTATTACTTATGGACCTTATTACATTGCACTTGGCCCTTTGACCACCATCAAAACCTTGACATAGTTTATTGAACCCTTCATTGTCATAAGCCATTATGGGCTTCAACACATGCCAATTAACTCCTTTTGATGACATTTGATCTTTCTTGGAAGGATTTGAGAAATACACAAAACAAATCCATGAAGCCCTCAAATACTTGCATATAAAAAACCTGTCACAGAGAAGAAAAAGGCAAGAGGAGGCAAGAGTTTGCTCTAAAAAATATGCAAATATATTCTCAGAAAAAGTAAAGATACAAGATAGTTACAAATGATCTATCCTTATAGAAGGAGATCAAAAACCAAAAATAAAGGTACAAAGGATAACCTAAAAGGTAAATACTATTTAATAATTACTAATTAATTATTAAATAAGAATGCAAAAGGTGCATAAAGTGAAATATTAAGAAGGGAGAAAAGGAAATGTAATTAATGAAATTAAATTAACCTTTTTCTCTAATAGGCTGCTCCATTAGCTTGGGTTGATCAAGTTTAGGCTAGGACCAATCATTTCATCCACAAAGTCCCTCCAATGGTATCGACTACACTTAAAGAAAGCATCCCTAAGGGTCTCTAAGCACCATCGGGTTGCGATCTTTGATCAAACATTTCTCTGAGCTAGTGCAAGGTATTGATGAACTATAATGTGCTACAAGATCACGTTATCTAGGTCTACAAAAACCTATCTTATTTATTAGAGGCTCAATTTTGTTTGGATTTGGCATCCATATCTCGCCTATTACTAAAAGTGGAAATGTTGCTTAGTTAAAATGAGCAAGGTTGTGTGTATTTCAAACTGTTTATCCTAGGATCAAATTGTCTGCTTTGTTAGCTTCGATTGGTCAGGTTTGGGCTAGGACCAACCTCATTTTAGCCACAACATCACTCTGACAATATCGACCACACTAAATGAAAGCGTCCCTAAGGGTTTGTAAGCACAATTGAACTATGATCTTTGATTGGACATTTCTCTAAGCTTGTGCAAGGTATTGAAGAAATGTTAGGTGCTATAGGATCATGTTATCTAGGCCTACAACAACGTATCTCAATTTTTAGAAATTTTACTTTTTTTGGATTTGGCATCCGTATCTTGCCTATTGCCAAAAGTTGCAATGTTGCTCAGTTAAAATGAGCAAGGTTGTGTATATTTCAAACCCTTGGTCCTAGGATCGAATCATCTACTCTATTAGCTCTAGTTGGTCAGGTTTAGCCTAGGACCAACCTCATTTCAGCCATAATGTCCCTCTGACAGTATGGGCCACACTGAATGGAAGTGTTCCTAAGGGTCTCTAAGCACTATTGGGTTGTGATCTTTGACACAAATACAAAAATCATGATGTATTTTTACTTTTCATGTCTTATTACATCAAAATAAATGACCTATAATTACATGTTATAATGAATTTGATAAACATGTTACATTTTCTATATAAAATAATGAATGTTCATGTGTTTGATTAATTGCAAGAAAGTAAGCTGAAATACAAGTTTATATGAACACATTGAACAAGTTGGATGGAAAATATTATGTCATATCAATCATATAGTTACAAAAAGATGTTATTTCTCATAAGTACAATACAAAAGTCAAATACTCGACAAATGTTGAATGTGTATGATAGAATTGTTGAA